>CP139504.1:370098854-370819249 GCA_021014915.2 Artemisia tridentata subsp. tridentata | reverse complement strand
AAAAATCTATGGAAGAATTACTAGCCGAAGAACGAGCATCACAAAGGCGTTCCATATTTCTCAAGGCTGCCATTCTCGATGATGAAGATGAGGAAGACGATAAGGAGAGTGCTAATCCTTTGAATGATACCATTTCTCAACCCTCTTAGTCTATTGCAAACATCTTACCGACTATGGACTCCGAAGACTCTCTCATTGTGGGGGATGAGCATCTTAGCACTATTCCTGAAAAGGAATCGGACGAATTCATAAAGTCTAGTGTTGAGAACCTTTTCCCAATCCCAAGTGAGTCTGAGGATATATCCGACAGTGAATGTGATGGGTCTTTTCGTAGTGATTATCCTCTTGACACTGCGGAAGATTTTTCCGGGATTTTCTCTAACCCTCTTTTCAATTCCCACGAAGATTTTTCCTCTAGTGATGACGAATCACTTTCTGATGAGGACGTTCCAAATGAAAGTATCAAAGTCTATTCAAACTCTCTTTTTGAATTCGATGACGAGTACTTTTCTAGCAACGTAAATCCTCTTTTTGATGAAGTGTTAGAGAACGATGAGGTCAAGGACTCTATTATTTCTAAACTTGATGATATGACCTCAATTCTTAATCCCGAGATTCAAAAGGACATTCTTTCTCTGACATATGTGACATTTCCCTTTGAGGATTGCCACTATATTGACTTCACATATGTCGTTCGAATTTTTCTACCTTTCTTCACCTATACGGTGAATTGTCCTTTCCTTCTCTTCTTCGGGAGTGAAGATACCATCTTTGATCCCGGCATCTCATTCATAACTTCTATTTAGAGCCGTGGGTATCTCATCGGGGTGAAACTTTAACGTACTTCAAGTGTTTTTCCAAACATCTTGAATGAAAATCCGATGGAGATTTCTCTTTTCCACTTGCTTCCCCAAGAACAATAAAATTCGGGGCGAGTCAAGCTATACGACTCGATAAAAAACAAGCGCTTCGTAGGAGGCACCCCATGCTTATCCTTCTATCTTCTTTCTATTTTCTTTATAATAAGTGTAACGTGAGGAGGTCTACCTCTTCCAATTCTCGTGTTTTGTGGTTGTTGTTGTTTATGTCCAGGATTTACTCGAAGTTTGAAGAATCTCGTGCTCGTGGTTTTATCTTTACTCCACTCGAGTCTCATCCTTCGTTGCTTTATGGGAAATCCGATATCCTAATCTTATCGACTAACGTTTATCTTTTGGCATAATTAATAAACGGCCTTAGATTTATGTAGGAGAACCCTTCTTTTAAAACATTGAGGACAATGTTTCGTTTTAGTCTGGGGGGTGATCTTTCGATTTGATTTTGCCTTGCATTTTTGCCTTATACTCTCGCAACCCTATTTTTCCTCCAAAAAATGAAAAAATTGAAAAAAATTGAGAAAATTTAAAATTTTTTGCAAAAATATCATAAGTGTTTTGACACATTGTTGATTTTCCGCTCGTGAGAGTAGGAATAAAATTTTGACTTGACCGGGCGTGTTGAGCTCTAGCTTGTCCCCTTAACCTTTTTGACTAAGCATTCGCGGATCTTTTTATTAAAGATTTTAAATTTGCGAAGAATGAGAAATGATAGAGTTGATTATAAGTTGTGATGCTAAGCAAGGATTAGTTGGTTATCTTAAAGGCTCATTAGTGTAATTTGTGGTTTTTCCTCCCAGAAGCTAAAAAAAGTGTTTTTTTTTTAACTTTTGAACATTAGAAATCGTTTTGTTACAAACTTTTATACAACTTTGATATAGAATCCGAGTTCAACTTTTTATTTAAATTTTGGAGAAAGCATATTAAAAAAATGAAAAAAAAATATGAAAAAAATGAAAAAAAAAAAATGGAATGATATTGCAAAATGAAATAAGTTATGATGTTGCAAAAGTAGAGATGTATATGTTGTTTATATGAATAAATATAGGAAACTTGCTTTTTCTTAAATCGGAAGTTGAACTAGTATTCGTCATTTTTGTCATAAAGGTTAAACGGTAATTTGGTAGATTGTTGGTTTCAAAGACCTCGAAAGCTCCGGTACTATTCTCTGTGAGGTGTCAAAAGCCCGGTCACCTAAAACCAATTGGATTGGGATGTGCCGAGAAAAAAGCCGTTACATGGAGTGATCTCACCTTTGAGTCTCTAATCTTTAAATGATCGTTTGTTGCTATTTATTTAAGTATTTAATACTAACTTAGTGGGAATATCTAAAATCTTTGAAATTGAAATTTCGCTGATTCCGGTACTATTCTCTGTGGGGTGTCAAAAGCCTGGTCACCTAAAACCAACTAGTTTGGGATGTGCCGAGAAGAAAGCCGCTACATGGAAAAGACCCTTTTTGATCCTTAGATTTTCGAGGTTCCCGGTAAATTAGTATTTGACTTAAACAAGTAACAACCATAATAATATCTATTTTTGTGATCAAACTTTTGAAAATGTGCACACTTGCCAAACTTATAGAATAATTGGGGAGTGAAAAGTTTACAAATTACATTCATGAGTAGCGTTAGCATCTTAACTTGTATTTAACAATGATTTCGTTTTTAAGCTTGGTTTGGGGACTTGTGAAAAATCAGGGACGATGAATCTTATCCGTATGGTCACTTCCTTATAAGTTGTGTTTCCTACTCCGTGATCCTAAAAGTTATTGTGAAATAATGGTAGTCAACAAACCGTCACATGAAAAGTACAAAAAGAGTATATGTGTGAATAAAATGGAAAAACGGGGCATTTTTTAGAACTTTTGATTTCTTAATCTCTTTTGAATATTTTGCTATTTTTCAAAGTTAGTAAAAAGAGGTTTGAAATTTTTGGTTTCAAAAGCCTAAATTGATGAAATTGCATGAGGACACGGCAATACCTTAGTCTGGGGGATTTTGGTATGTGTTAAATTACACATACCGGTTACCTAATAAATCGGACCAAATAGACCAAAAACTAACCAAATATGCCAAATATGTTGTGTTTTTGTGTTTATGCATGTGCATGTACGGATATGTGAGAAATGGACAAAAATCATGAGAAAACGGCAAAACCGAGCACGAGATTGGAAAGAGCGTCAAAAGCCGAAACCGGGGAAGGAATTTCAAGTTTGGATCAAGATTATGCTCAAGTTGTCAAAAGTCAACCCTCAAGAATATCAAAATGTCAAAAATGGCCCTTGGGAGCATTTTACAAAAATGTCACAATTGGTCCTTGAATTTACAGAATTGGTCCCTCTAAATTAAAACTAATTCCAATTTCAATCCTAAACTAACAATAACCGGATCCCAAATTAAACCCAACCAAATTCCAGCCCAACAAAAGCCCACCTCCCATTTATCCCAAACCCAACCCTTTTATTAAATAAACCCAGGTTCAAAACAAAGTCAACCCCCAACCTCCTTACCTTTTCCCGCCATAGCCAAAAGCTGACCCCCAGCTTTTCCCTGCTCCTTGTCCCGTCTGCTCACCTCCTCCAACCACCCTATATCCCCCCCCATGCGAAACTCAGTCACATGATACCACCACCTCATCAATCCAGTGGTACAAAAAGGGCGCCAAAACCAATCCAAAGGCTGTGATGAAGCCAAAGCTAATCCAAGGGTTGATATTGAATCAGAAGAAGCACAAGAATGAAGAAACCCTATGATGCACCCTCTTCAGCTAAATACCAGACTCTCCTCAAAGCACAAATTTGTCCAATTTTCATGTATTTAGAAAATTTAGGCCGTAGTTACTCATTGTCTCATTTTAATTCGGCATTTTAATTCAGTTGTATTCCAAATTTCAAGTAGTGTAATTTCATTTTCAGCAATATAAATTCAGTTTTTCATTTAAATACTTGTTCAATTTAGTTTTTATGCATTTAAATTCTCTCAAATAGTTATAATCTGTTTTCAAGCTCTTGTTACTGTTTCATTAAGCTCATTTAAGCTTAACTATAGCTTTTTGTGAGTTTACATTGTTCAACTCTGCTTTAATTTCAAAAATCAAAAAAAAGTCAAAGAAAGTCAAAGGAAGTCAACAGCTAGTCAAATAAGCCAATTTGAGGATAATTCAGATTGGGAAGGGCTTTTAGAGCCTATTTCAGTAGCTTGTAGACTGAATTTTAGTGCCTTTGCTTGAGTAAGGACCTTTGTAAGTTTTTCATTTAAACTCCATTTTTGCTTATTTACTGTTCACTAGCTTATTTTTCTACTTATTTGCCCTTTGTAATACCTGAAAATCTAGAACATGTAAAAAGACTAAAATGCCCCTACAAGTTTAAAAATTTATTTAAAAGCTTATAAAGTACCGAATCAAACCCAAACTTCTGGTAATGGACAAGATATGATACCAAATAATTTTGACAACTCCATTTAATATTTTTGCAAGCTACGAAATTACTATATTGCCCCTAAGAATGCCGAATAGAAATAATAACATTATTATTATGGGTTTAAAGGTATTAAAAATACATTTAATGGCAAATAAAGTCCAAATTAATTTGGTCCATAACAAATCCCGTGAATTCAGCCTAACCCCCCCCCCTAAAACCGGTATCTCCCATCATTAGTATTTATTTCCTAATTATCCTTTCCTAATTCAAAACCGATTAACCCTAAAATCCACCATAATTCACTCGATTTTTCTGGAGGTCATAGAGCATTTTTCCTGAGTTCATTCTAGTGTTAGGGAGCCTATAAAAATAGTGTTTCGATTTGTGGAGGCCTGGATTAAGTGTTGTCGAATTTTCCTCCTTTATTCCACACGTAAGGTAACAATTCCAATTTAATTCATTCGATCCATGTAAAATTCATTCTCCATTTTTCTTGTGTTCCTCACATCATATCTACTCTGTGAAAAATGATTCCAAGGTTTATTGGTCGCGTTTGTGCTCGTGGAGAATTTTGGTGTCGTTTTTATTCTAGCCGAGAGAACTAAATTCGTGTAACCTGTTCTACACGTCCTAAATCTTGTCTGGTATTTTTCTCACATCTCTTGCATCATATAAGGTCTAAATAAAGTGATAGAATCGAACCATGCATGCACTTCGAATTATTTGAGAATTAAATCTTAAAAACGTGTTAAAACTCTAAATAATTGTGTACGAATTTTCTGGGTGTGAGGCTTAATTTTCCTGAGCTCTATACGATCCATGTAATCTGGGAAAAATAGTGGTTCGAGTTTTAGAAGCCTAAAAATGTCGTGGTGAATTATTTGTATAATCGGATTTTTGTGGAAATTAAAGAAAAGAAAGAAAATAAAATGAAACCCTAATGAAATCGATTAGGGTTAGGGTTCATGACATGAAATCTGGTTATTAATGATTGTTTAAGGTTATTAGTAATCATGGGGTAATGATTTGGAATTGATATTAGGGTTTTGTGTTATTTTGTTAATTACCGATTTTAAGAATAAAAATATAAGGGGGTGTTTTGTGAATTTTAAAACTCATGGGATATTTTTGTAAGGTGTTATATTCAGGGACTAATTATGTAAAAATATAAAATAAGGGCCATGTGTGTTAGTTTTGAAATTAAGAGGTTTAAAGAGTAAATATATATAATTATATTTCCGAATTGAAATTAATTTAAATCAAGGGACTAAAAATGTAATTTCTGGAAATTTAAGGTTTTTTGAGTAATAGAATATATTCAAGGGGTAATGTGTAATTTTGGTAATTTAATGGCCTAATATGTAATTGTTATGAATTTATGATTTAACATATAAGTTTTGTAAACTAAGGGGACTAAATGTGTAATTAAGTGAAACTAAAGGGTTATTTCGTACCACACATTAATTTGGAAGGTATATTCTGTAAATGATTAAATATAAGGATTAGTGGTGTAATTAAGGATATTATAAGGGTTAAATTGTAAATTATGTAACTATAGGGTTTATTTTGTAACTTTGATAAATAAAGGGTGTAAAGTGTAAAATATGAAATCTTATGGATCAAAGAGGTAATTCTGAGTAAAGGATGTATTTACATGAGTAACTTAGGATATTTTCATTTTAGACCCTTAACATGATATATTTACACTTAAAACCCTAAACTATGTAAACTTGTCATATTTAACCCTAAACTTTTATAACTTACTAAAATCAACCCTAATTCCATAATGATACTAAATTAATGACTTAACTAAATCATAATACTTAAATCTTGCTAATTATAGAATCCTGCTAATTATGGAAACTTACTAAATAAGGAAACTTTCTAAAAATGGAAACCTGCTAAATACAGAAAGTCACTTAATATGGAAAGTGGGATCATTAGTAATTATGTCTTTACTCCTCTAGGTGTGAAGAAGGAGTGATTGGTTGCTTGTCAGTGTCTTATTCTGTGATTCTGCTATTTGGGTAATAAGGTACAGATATTCTGCCCTTCTTTAGTAAGGTGCCTTCGGCTCATTTCTGATTTCTGATTCACTGCCATGTTCTTTGATTCTGTGAACCTTTCTTGTTTCTTTCATGATATTATGAACCTTTGACATGACCTTTATAGTACTGAATCTTTTGATACTGAACCTTTCTGATACATGACCTTTCTGTTATGAACCTTTCTGATATTAAACATTTCTGATATATGACCTTTCTGATATTGAACCTTTATGGTATGAACCTCTGATTATGAACTCTGATATTCTGAAATGGAAATTGACTTATGAAACTAAATTAAATACTGGATACATGATACTTGACCACTGACCCACAGTTTGATACTACGAGCCATAACTAGTCATGAGGGTTTCATGACCATGTCATTGATGCACCGATGGCATGACTCTAGGGCAGGAGAGTGATGACCTGTTCCGTCCCTTTTCTGTATTTTATTTGGTGTGTTGGGAGGTTTATAGCCACCAGGGGCGTATGGATGCATCCTAGAACTGTTCTGATTTCTGATTACTGATTATTGTTATTTCTGGTGACTGATGGTGTGTGCGATACACGTCTTTCACAACTCTGGGAGCTGATCACTCCATATTTTCTGATTTCTGGGATTAGTGAGAGGACTTCTCTCTGCATGGTGTTATGATTACATGTTACTGTTTCTGGGCTCGTAGAGGATTTCTATTTTCCTGCACCTTATAGACTTATGACCTTTACCTTTCATTACTGATACCCTATAACATGATACTGGACTTGATATGTTTTGGGCTTGGGATGGGATTTTCTGTCTACCTTCATCATTATCTATTGTACTGTTCCTTACTTTCTGATATCTCTGTACAACTTTCATACTCTTTCCTAACTATTGTTATATCATGTACGGTTTCCTTCATTTCCCTATTCCATTATTACTGTTTGTTACCGTTATATCTGTTCACTGAGCTCGTGTAGCTCAGCCGTGTTTCTTTTCCCGCGGCAGGTATTTAAGCTAGGAGCTGGGGTATGGCTATTTGGGAAGAGTGCACCTGAGTGAAGCTTTGTCTTAGTTAGCTTATTGATATGCCAACGTTGGGCATTTGGATATTGTTATGTACTTCATTTATTTTCTGTCTTACTTTTGGTATAAGTCATGTTGACTTACTCTGTTTGGTTATATTAAGACTTTCGCTGTTTTGATTTATGGATGTTATGTTATTCTGATATGAAACCATATATTTGTGATATCTTTACCCTTGTCGGGTCGGGGTGTTACACCCTTTCTTTGCTTATTTGTGCTTATTAGATTCTTTTGATGTTAGTTTTCTATTTAGTGCAAGGTTCATTTTCATTTTGTCCTTAGAAGCTAAAAAAACAAAAAAAAAAAATTAGCATATATAGATATAGCTTAATTTAGTGCTTAATTTCTGTTGAATTTTGCTTTTTAGGACTTAATACAACTTAATTAATGTTTGTCTTTCCAAGTTATAGCTTAAAATAGTCTGCTTTAGTGTAAAAAAATCAAAACAGTCCCTATAAAGGGGTGTTTGGGTCAAGTGGTAAAATGGGTCAAATTGAGGTCCACTGTTCATTTGCCTTTGGGTGAGTTTTGATCTTCCCAAATTTAGCTCATATAAGCTGTTTGTTGGGAGTTTTGAGCTTATTTGAGAGGATTTCATAGCACTTAGTTACTAGTGTTGGTTATATAGTTGAAACTGATGTGATGTGCTTATTGTAGGAATAAGCTGTTTTGATGCTTAAATTTGGTACATCTAAGTTCAGTAAGTGTATGTCCAAGTATTGATGTCATTTCATTAGGTTGTGATAGAGCTTTGGTCCAAATCACTGAAATCCTCTGATCAGAACCTTAATAGCATATTGTTCTCTAAATGTGCTCAATCTGCTTGAGTTTTTGATTTTTCATTTGTTCATTATAAGCCCTTTTGATCTAAAACTTGGTACAATTATTATTGGGTTGCTTATATAGTTATTTAACATTTTTATGAATTTTTTAAATTAGCTTTTAGTAGCTTTTAAGTAGCTTAAACTTCCCCCATTTGGTCTGAGTTCCCCTGCACATCAGTCCTTAATAGCTTATTTGAAAAATCTGTGCTTATTTCATTTCTTTTGTTATGCTTATTCTGTGTGCTTTGGCTTATTGGGATTACATTTAGTATGTTGTAGTTATTCAGGTCCTTTTAAGCTTTTGAAAGCTTTTTAGCGTTTGTCCAGTATCTTCAGCCTCATTTCAACTTATAAGTAGACTTTCTGATTCGTAGCTTATTTATTGGCTTATTGCTTTTCTTTTTCTGATTTCATTGATTTAAGTGAGATAATTTTAGCTTATTTTAGTTTTTACAAAAGCTTCTAGATACGGATTAGCTTATTTGATTGCAGCCTTAGCTTGTTCATTTAAAACAGTCCGTTTATCCTTAGCTTATTTTCTGGCTTATTTGTACGTTTCTAAAAATATTTCTTTTTCAAATGTTGCTTATTTTTAGCTTATTTATGAGTTTCAAAAAGAAAATTTCAAAAAAAAAAAAAAAAAAAAAAAAAAAAAAAAAAAAAAAAAGGGAAAGGGGAAGTCAAGGGTGAGCAGGGCTCGAACCCCTGACCTCAACCCTCTCAACCCTTAACATCACATCACTTAACCATCTGCGCCCTTGGGTCTTTTCTGACCAAGGGTGCATGGTTATTCCTTTTAACCCCTTTTTACCATTTTTGCTTATTTAGCCTTTTTAGCTAAATAACTGCTTATCCGAATAAGTAGTTATTCCACTTTTATTTTTCTTAGGTTTAGCTTATCATTAAGCACTTTCCTGTCATTTTTCAGATTTTTTTATTTTCATTTAGTATTTTTAATTAATTTTTCTTTTAAAAGTAGTTTTAAATTCATAATAAATAAAATAAAAGTCAAAAAAATAATATTCTTTTTTCTAAAATTTTATTTTATCATTTAGAACTTAGAAAAAATAGATTCGCGTTCCTAGGGTTAATATTTCTTAGTTTTCACCTTTTAGGCTCGGGATTAGCCCGAGCGTGCTCGTTTTTTGTTTTCTTTTACGTTTTTACTTACGTGTGCTTTACATTATTGTTTTACTTGCTTATTTAGTTGTTTTTAGTTTATGTTTATAAATTTTAGTTTAAAAATCCAAAATCTCATTTTTATCACTATTCACAACACGTTTCACGAATTCAAAATCACAAAATTCCATTCATTCCTTCGTTGGGAAAACGACTCGGGTTTACATAATTTCCTGTGTAATCCTTAGGAAACATTTATATATTGATTCAAACGGATCAGTTGGCCACCAAAAAAGAGAAGGAAGAGTGCAGTTGAATTGTCTGAAGGAATTGTAAAGGGAAAAAAGTTGAGTAGAGCAGGTAAGAGTATTAGTTGCAGCAACTGTAAGGGAGTTGGTCATAACAAAAAGGGTTGCCCAAATGTGAATTATGCAAGTGCTGCACAAGCTTCACATACTCCACCAACTGGACAGGCTGCACAAGAAGCTTCAGAGATTGACCTTTCCTCACAAGGTCCACCAGCTACTCAAGTGACACAAACTCCACCAATTCATGTGATGCTTCATGCTTCACCAACTAAGATGACAAAGACAGCAGCAAAAAGAAGGATGACTTCTGATTGATTTGGAACTAGTTAATTTCCATGTTTCTAGACTTTTATAAAATGCTATTAGACTTTTATGTATGTTTGTAAGACCAAATTATGTATGTTTCTGGTAATTTGTTACTGACTTATGTTATTAGACTTATGTTATTAGACTTGGTAATGTTGAATTTCATTTTGGTACATTGTAGTTTGACTTCTAAAATTCAATTTCTCATGGTTGAAACAATATTTGCACAAAATAAAGACATAAATATACATTAGTCACTTTATTTATGCTTCTTTATGCTTTTAAAAGTCAATTTGTCATAGCATTCAATTCCATCTAACCATTGCTGCACAAACATAAAGATACATGAATCACTTTACCAACCTAGCATTCAATTACATTTACTATATGCTTGACTATTTTTTACTAAAAGGGTCTTTAAATTGGAGTCTGAATACACACAACCTAGTCAACAAAACATTATCAAAACTACTCAACAATGTCTTCCAATCCAGGCATCATTGAAATTTCCTCTGATTCAACATCATCCGAGGAGCTCATGTCTCCCCAACCCCCATGGAATCTACCATGCAATTATTCAAGATCAGTTAACAAAAAGTCCAGCTCTGAAGATAGCTCTATGCCTAGCTATGTCTCTAGTTATCATTCAACTTCTGAGGATGATCAAGCTCTTTCAAAAAGTACAAAAAAGTGTACAAGGTCAGTCAGTGTTCATGTTCAAACTCATTCTCTTTCAATACCAGGTAAGAGGCTTCAAGTTCTAGGGCTCTGCAATGAGCACATGTGGGAAGAAATCAAAGGAAGAGGAAAAAGAAGCATGCCAGACAACAAAAGGAAAGGGAAACAGAGCATGGAGTAGCTTTTAAGGTTTACTATGCAAGACTTAATCTTTTGATGGTAGTAATGTAATATGCATCTATGAATGCAAGTACTTTGTAATGTAGTAAAAGTTAAATGCTACTTGTTTTTTTCAAGTTGAAACTGCTTTTTTCCATTCATCATAAACCCAAAATACAACTTGAAACTGCTTTTTTCCATTCTAAACATAAGATAAGCTCCTAACACTGCCTTCAAACATAATGTATAATACATTAACTACTTGAAAGCAAAAACAACAAGAAAAAAGATCCAACTGATAATAAGCATCTTCTTCATCTTCTTAGCTTCAACTGTCTTTTCTTGTGCTACCCTTTGTAACTCATTCATTGAACCCAACAAACCTGGAATTATTTGGACAGCTCGTTCACATATTGGGGGATCATACCAATCGATTATCCAACAATTGATTGGCTATTACAAAAAATTTTAAAAAAAAATAAAAATAGGTCAAACATGAAATTAGGGGTTTTTTAACCAAATTAATATTACACTTACTTTTTTTCCACAACAATAGAATCGTCTTCCAGGGTTGATTGCAGTCCAATAAGTTACAATGGTGGATCGTGCTCCACACCTACTGCACCTAACTAGTCGATTCATGTTGGTGTTGGATTTGCGTGTGTTGTGTTTTTTTTAGTAAAAGCAGAGACAACCAAATACCCTATTAATTATAAGAGCCAACCAATATGAAAAGACCTAAATACCCATCACGTTTTGGTCACATGATGTACTTAACGGTCAAATAGACGGAATATTTGGTCAAGGGACCAAACCCGTTATGGGTCGCAACCTTGGGGAGAGGATCCGTTAAAAAAATATACAGAGACTAAAAGTGTTAAACCCAACTGACCACAGGGACCATTTTTGAAATTAACTCTAATTTATTTTAGAAATTCTTCTCCACCTTTCTACCTGTGCCTGGCCTTTCACCCCTTCACAAGACTTTACGTGTATACTAATACACATGGCCTAAGGGTTTACATGGCAGCCACGCACCACCTTGGTTCTCCAACAATTGGATAAAATACCAACTAATTAATTGGTTGCCTTATTTTCCTCACTGTTAGGGTGTTATGGAATATGGTTATGTAGGTTTTGGTAAATAATCTGTAAAAATTTCGGAATTTGGGGTTTATGGTTATGTAAGTTTCGGTATTGTTGGGTCTACTTCTATAAGCATACAAAAAACAATGCTTACTTGCTGATTAGGAGACAAAAGGCACACACATATATATTTATGCTGATTAGGAGATTACTTTACTCCTTACATAACACAAGATTGATTATATAGACAGTATAATGCCTTACTTATGAGATTATCCATCTTTCAAACTGTTAAAACCAAACGAGAGAAAATAATGGTGCTAATAACGTTATCCATCTCTTGAACTGTTAAAACCAAACTACAACATATACTTATACTGAAACAAAAGGATGATTTTGGGTTTACCTATTTTATTAGAGAAAATTGTTTGCCCATCCATGTAAAAGTGGAAGGTTTTTAATGTGACACGTGTTTAATTTATAAGTTGTATATGTGTTCATGTTGGAATTTAATTACATGTCATATCATAAATTAAACACAAATAAAATCAAAGTAATACGCAAGCGTAAGGAACACAATAAAATCAAAGTAATGCGCAAGCGTAAGGAACATATAATTGTAATTAACTAACCAAAAAGTAAATAGTATGCGTACCTCTTTTGCAATCTTCAACAAGCAATTAAGATGAACCCTAAATTAAGATGAACCCTAATTAGGGTTTATGTGGATTATAAGAATTGTCCCTTACCTTTTTGCAATTCAATCCAAGATACAAACAAAATTACGTTTGTACCACGTTATTGTACACACGTACTATTAACGAATTAAAACTAATGCTAGTTAAAGAAAACACAAAACAATTTTGTTTTAGAAAACAAAATCCGAAAACCCTATGGAATAGGGGTGTTCGGCCGAGCTTCAAAACAAGAGGAAAAGAAAATAAGTTTAGGTTTATTGGTTTTGTATTTATAGAATAACAAATCTTAGGAAACAAACTAGGGTTTTGGGTTGGGTTTCTCACTCTTTTGGCCGATCGGATCTTAAACCCACAAGGGGTTTCTAGATCTTTCTTGTTCTCTATAGTTTTCATATACAATACTTTTTTTTTATTAATTAACGGTCGTTAGTCAATTTTTCGTTAATTACTAGCGGTCGTTATTCGTTTTGTGTAATTAATAATTAAACATAACCTTTTATATAAAATTATTAATCTTTAATTCTCATACGTAAAGTGTGCAATCTCGTGGTCTCGAGTTCGATCCTAACATACGTCTATTAATTTATGTACCATCAAAGAGTAAATCAGTTGATTTTGTAGTAACAACAAGCATGTGGTCTAGTGGTGGTGGCTTAAGGGGTTAAGTGAATCCCCTGTGAGAGCACTACTGGTTGGGTGACCAACCGGGAAGTTCTCACATGGGGGCGGGCCACATGCTCTGTTGTTATCAGGCAATGAAGAGGAGAGTCTTTGAGCCATTAGTTGCGGAGACTCGAATCCGAGCCGGCCTCGGTTTTCATCCGGCTGTTACTCCAACGAGTATTCTCGTGTGGAGGCAGTACGGTTTCCGGGCGTAAGCCGTTGAATCTCCACTACACCGGCGTGAGCCCGGTTAAGACAACATAGTCTGGGTATGTGGTGGATGAGGGCCTGCCTTCGTGGCGGGTACGACTCTCTAAACCAAAAATTGAAAGTAGCCTTCCAAAAAAAAAAAAAAAAAAAATAGTTGATTTTGTAGTACTAGGAGTATGATATGATATGACATGACAATAAATAAAATACAGTAGATTTTTTGAAGTACTAATTATTCGTAAAAAGTATGATATGTGTAAAATTTACATTACTACAATTTTTATATAAAAAACTATGTGTGCACGAGTATTATAACTAGTTAAATTTATTCCCAGCTTAGTTACGTAGAACACCCCTGTGTAATAACTGTAAAAGGACATTATTATGCACATAAAGGATTAAGAATTTCCAAAATATTTTGCCATTCTCTTTCAATGCCAACCTGCCTTGCCATTACTGTTGCCGATCACAATATCAATACCAATCACAGTATATAACATAAGAACTCATTAAGAATCTCTATGAGCCCGTGGGTGAAAAAAGAGCTATTCCTTCTTTTGACCGAATAGTAGGTTTATTGAGTATGTATTGCCCTTTTGTGCAGCTGCTTCTACTCGTTTCCCCCCAACCTGAAGTTATTTTACATAATCGACATAACATAGTTAGAGGTTTTATGTTTCTAAGACGATATCGGCATATCGCCAATACTAAATAGATAAATGGTCACCAAATGTTTAGAGGTGGCAAAATTGGTGGATCGGGTTCATGTCAATACATGTTTTTTGTATGGGTAGGAAAGGAGTTGGGTTGACCCGTAACACTTTTGTCCAAAATTTGTATAACAATTAGCATGTGATATAGAATGCAGAATTTAAAATAAGAACAGCGTAACTTTTTCATTGTGTATTTCATATTTAATTGACTGTAACGTTAATTTCAACGAATATTGCAGGCTTGTCGATTGAACATAAAAAGCTTGATAATTTGGTATGAAGAGTACCTTGTCCATTAGCCAAAATCCAACAGACGGCATGTATTGCACCAGGTACATAACAGCAAGCACAGGCTGCAAGAAGAACTAAATAATTAATCTATATTCATACCAAAAAAATGCTAAGGTTCCAATGTGAAACACTTATAATATGAAATATTTATCAACCTAAGATTAATGTGCTTGCAACACTGAGAATACCTGATATGATATCCAAGCTTCCTTCAAACCATGGCTTGCA
Source organism: Artemisia tridentata subsp. tridentata (assembly GCA_021014915.2). Taxonomy (NCBI): domain Eukaryota; kingdom Viridiplantae; phylum Streptophyta; class Magnoliopsida; order Asterales; family Asteraceae; genus Artemisia; species Artemisia tridentata. The sequence goes on along the minus strand of CP139504.1, from coordinate 370,804,556 downwards.
GCAACTAGTGTAAGCTCTGCGCACCTCTCTGATGATACTCGTTTCTGATGAAAAACACACTTAATTAGAGGTGACAATTTCGACCCATCTACTTATGAATGGGTGGATTCAGGTTATGATTTATCTATGACGGGTAAAATGAGTAAAATAAAGATAGCTTGAAAAGAAACAGGTCAAAAGGGTCGAAAGTTCCCGCAGTGTATTATTCATGCATAAAACCTCCAAAATCATTTTATTAATATATTAAGATTATAAAGTTAATTATATAATAATTGTAATCATATATGACACACATAATTTGTCAAAAATAAGATTTTGGGGGACAAAAAGTGTACATGACGTCAGAAGATATGAAACGAGTGTACATGAACCTTCTCATAAATTACATTTTGAATCTGGTACCAATATAAGATATGAAACTAACCTCCTTGACTCCCTTTTGGCCTGAGGTGCTTGTATCAGGTGCATTTGATGTCTCTATTGGCCCAGGACAAACAATTGTTACCATGATTCCCTTTTGGTAAAGCTGAAATCAGAAGAAAATGCATAAGATGAAAGCACTGGTCATCATAATTCTGGAATTTAGATCGATATGTTTTCTTCTAGATATCGATTTGGCTGTTTTGCTGTCCTACCAGTTTTCTAACAGAAATTTACATTGTAAAAAACCATTAAGACAGTATAATAGTCTAGAGGAGAAGATATTTAGTATATACCTCGGACCGTAAGGAATGGAAGTATCCATTTAAAGCAAATTTTGAAGCAGAATACACTGCCTGACCCGGTGCAGGAACCTTACCTGCAGCACTACTCATCTGCATATAGTAGAGAACTTATAAATATATAGGATGAAAATGAAAACATCCGCAGAATAGTTTGAAGTTAAGAGATATTTGCATATATCATTCGACATATCTAAACAACTGAATTTCAAAAGTTAAGAGATATTTTCATATATCTACAGGGGTGGTTACGACATGTAAGCCTAAACAACAAGATGCAATAATCTATCTGGTGTGTCTAAGTACAAGAATTAGAGGAAACTTAGCAGTTGGCAAACGTCATCTTCTCAACATACCACAACAAAGTGTCCTCTACCTCTCTTCAACATGTGTGGGAGCAGCAGTCGTGTAAGAGATATGGGCCCCATTACATTTACATCAAGTGTAGCCTAGTTGCAAATCAACAAAGAAATATATTAGATTTAAGCTAACCTACTTCAAAAGAACAATGTAGAACAGCAAGATGCCCATGTGCCATGACAGATATATACATAGATGAAAATACTAAGAATTATCAATGTAATACCTTAAGACTTGCTTCAGGTACATCAAGCACTGTTGATTTCTGCAACAAGAAACAGACAGAGAAAGGGGGCAGGGTATTAGCAGTTGATGTGTCTCCTTGTTAAAAGTGATAGGATGGAAGGTCGAGCAGGTCAGGTAACTGGTCTGTTCTGTTGATCACAGACACATTTTTTTCGAATTTTTTGAACATTTTTTATGAATAATTAATCTATCAAAGTATGTCATTTAATTATAAATCTAAAGTTAACTATCTCCAAGGTGGGTCAGGTGTCCCCAATTTGACCCACTTGTAAGTACATGGGTCAAAATTTCAACCTCTACACCATGTGAATAAAAAAATAATACAAGCTAACTTATTTCAGGTTCCAATATAAGCACGACTCATGCAATTACTGCAGAGCTGACTTCTAGCTTCTTACTGTCTTATTTTGTTTTCATTTCAATGTGTGAGTCCGTACAAAACAGAGCTCACTTGTTTAATGCAATACTACAGTCTGATCTGTTCCGTCTATGCTACATAGAGTCATATATAACACTTGAATTAAACACTGCAATCTCATAAACACTGTGCAACTTCCATGCCAGTAAAAAGACGACAAAGATTGTGCATTTTAGTGCTAAAATAGTAATGCTAACTTACAGGTCGCTCGAAAGCTGCATTATGGATCATGTAATCCACACCTGCTCCACCAAATAAGGTTACAGCTTTTTCAACAACCTCTCTGATTGCATCTTCACCAGAACTTAAATCTAAAGGTAATATCTCTACCCCTTCAGGTCCGTGTTTTCCTAAATTCAAATCTGAAACCCTTTTAAGACCTTGTAAAAAAAATATCAAAACACGCATACACAAAATCCTCTAAAGCTGTGATAGAAATAGAACATACCAACAATCTGTTTCTTGACTCTTTCAAGTTCCAACTCGTTTCTTGCAGATATAATTATCTTAGCTCCTAAAACTGCAAGTTGCTTAGCAAGAACCTCACCTTAAAGCAAAAAGTGCAAGATTATCAAGAAACAGGTTCGCTATTTTTTGAAAAAATATGCTAGATTTCTCGAGTCTTAGCTTCTGAACACGTAGAAATGGAATAAAAGTAGGAGCTATAACCAAAAGCTAACATTGTACATACCAATTCCCCGACTTGCGCCAGTAATCCATACAACCTGTAATTTATTCAAAAACAAAAACATAGAACAGCATAAGTTATCTATAAGACAATTCTGAAGAAATAACATCATCAAGTAAACATATATACATACATAGGACAGAAGATATATTTAAATGATATGATATGAGATGTTGTTCCCCATTCACGTCTATGGGGTGTTTGGGATTGCTTATTAAAACTTCCTACATTTTTGTAATCAGATAAGCAGTTTGGAATAAGCAACTCCGAACTTATAAGTCGTTTGGAATTGCTAATTCTAAACTGCTTAATGAGTCTGTACCAATTGAAAACTGTTTATGGCACTCTAACAGGGTGTTTGGGATTGCTTATTTTGAAACTGCTTAATAGGTGTTTACCAAGCTGGTAACTGAAAACTGTCTATTTCACCATCAAATAAGCGTAATAAGTATAAGTGGCAAAATGTGTGGGTCGGGTGACAAGTCTAAACGGGTTCGGGTCTTGACGGGTCATGTGGGAACTGGGAACATGGGCCGTTGACGGTTTTTCAGCAAATATTTTACTTTTATTTTCGAGTAAAAATTAAAAAGGGCCGTTCTAAATTTTCATTGACCCGTCGGTTAATTGTTTTACAATTGGACTTTTCAACAAATGCCCGATTGGTCCCATCTAAAACACTACCTGTTATAACAAGTAATAAGCAAAAAAGGCGTTATAACAACCATTTCAAAACACCCTTACTACTACTACTAGTCCATTAAACTCGAAACCAATACCAATTCTAATACGTAGTACTACTTTACTTAAACTAAATAGCATAACAGAATCATAACATAATTTAATGATAAAAAACATAATCCAAACAACAACCTTATCTTGAAAACTTTGAGGCTTAACTTTTCCTTTCAACATCAATGTAAAATCACCTGCAAAACACACACAGTAACAAATTAGTAATAATCTTAAAGTAAAAAAAAAAAAAAGGTTAAATGATGGTGGAAAATGTGTAGTTAATTATTACCATCGCCGGTGATGAATTTGTGAGATGCAGTAACAATTAGTGCAACAATTACTGATGAAACGATTATTGCTAACATTTTTTTTATAAAAAAATGGGGTTTAGTGAGAGTGCTAATAGATCCTGTCACGGTTGTGAAATGAATGATCCTTTGTTATAACCGCTGTCGGTTGGCTTCTTTTGTTTACAGTATCAGGTGCAGTCAAGTGAGCCAAAACCTTTGTTCAAAAAAAAACATTATATATTATATTATATATATATCTAAAAGCCAGGAGTTCGTGGCTGCAATTTGTTGTTCGGAACAGTGGTCTCTACAGTGCTTTTAACATTACATGCTGCTGTTAGGATTTGTACCCAAAGTTTGGGTTGGGCCTAAGTGTTTGTTTAACAAAATATTATGTTCCAACTCAAGTCTATGGCACAATGTTCTTTTAACAAATTAATTAATGATAACTAATTACAAGTGTGGCTAATATATATGTAGTACAATGGTTACTGTAGCAGCACGTATTGCAATTTGGGTATCAACTTCTGGTGTCTTCCCACTGTTGCTATACACATGATATCCTGCACTTTATTATCTATTATACTTAAAAGTTGAGTACCTTAATTCAATGCTCAAGGGTGGTTGTGCACAAACATAAGTACGGTACAAACATTAGTATGCATACCAAAATAACTACAAAAAATTTCGTTTATGAAGAGCTACTCCGAATTGAATGCAAACAAGATGAACAGGCTCATCATGAATGTCCATGATGATTGGAGTTATGAGAATGTGAAAGATGTAGTCTCTTCGTATCTACAATACACACATAATTATTACTAAAATCTCTTCAACTTATTTGAAAGTATAAATACCACCATTTGCTTCACTTTGGTCACGGTTCCGGTTCATCACACCAAAGATGACTACTTTGTTGTTGTGGAGGATTTGCATGTGCATGGCTGATATGCCTATTGATTAATAATCTTAAAATGCATGCTGATATGATTTACCACCTCTTTTTTTTATGCATAATTGATTTTGTTAGTTTAGTTTATTTTTGTGTTTCACTTTGTTAGTTTATTGTAAATATGTGATGGATATTGGTTAGTCTAATGCTTGATTTCTTTTTGTGGTGTTATGAGTGTTTAGCCGTGAAGATGACAGAGTTTTGGACTTGGATCCATAGAACTTTATGAAGACTGATGCAATGATGATCACCATAAAAATGAAGATAGCTGGTAATTTTTTTATGTGTTCATGAGTCTCCCAAAAAATAAGTTTTGGCATGCAGGCGTTTTCTATGTATTCACATACAGTTAATGGAATTACAAAAAGGTGTGGAAATATTAAGAGGGTCAAATTGGATTGTCTTCGACTTGACGAATTATTTATACGACGTTTTCTCGAAGTACATGTTGAAGAACTGATTTTGTTGAAAGCTTCTTCATTAAGTTACGACTTTATATCTGACATTGCCAATTGCTGTCCAAATTTAAGGTACTACAAAGTGACATTGATTAATTGTTATTATCTAGAACACTTTTGATCACATAATTATTATATATAGGTTGTGAGTTACAATGTTGTTTACTTTAATTATATTTAGGGTCCTCACAGTCGAATTATCTGACAACAAAAGGTCCATAGGTTTTGATAATGAGCTCAACAGCTTACTTATTCGCTGTCCATGTTTGGAGGTACATTCTATTTTTTACATCCAACTAATTAGTATAATTTTTGTTTGCAGGTAGTCATGGTTTCTGTTGCAAGGGGATCCTTAATATGTGAAGACGTATCAATTTCGTTTTTTGCAAATAGGCTTCTCATTTAAGTTGTTTATAGTGAGAAGCCTTTGTCTCTAGCCATCATGTGATATCTATTAACCACTTAACTGCTATATAGCCATCTTTCAGTTTTGTGATTTTATATCATGTACTTTTTATATCATAAGCATTGATGTAATATCTATTAAGCTAAATTTGGTTTTTAGTGTTATTATCAAATTAATATATATTCATTCAAAGTTGATTTTTGTGTGAAATAAGCTCTTCATTCAAAGTTGTTGGATTGATAATATTGATTGTTGATGTAAACTTTAGGAGACAACAAACTTTCTTCCAAAAGACATCGGAAATCATCTCAACCAAGATGATAATTATCACCGTCTAAAACAGTTATTAAAAACGGTTTTTACAAGAGAAAATAACTGTATGACAGTTATATAAAGTCTGCACTAGCAGCATGCTCTTAAGGCTAGCAGCAGGCTTTTAAAGCTAACATCAGGTACTTTACCATAGCAACAGTCTAACTGCACTAGCAGCAGATTAACCAACAACAATAGCAACAGGTTAACCAACTAGCAGTACCTTAAACACTAGCAGTACCTTAACATGTTTAATTCCAAAGAGGTTATGTCTTTATCTTAAATGATAATTATCACCAAGGAGGTACCATTAAGTTTGACCGTTGATTACAAAGGGTTACTTTTGGAAGGAAGTCATTAAGGTTGACAATTAAGTTATAAAATTTGAACATGATGTATAAACTTTTATATGACCTACAACGGATAGCAAGTTACTAGCAATGTTAATCGCCATAACATGTTCGTCGTGATTTGTCTTTACTCTTATATATTAAGGTTTCTATAAGTTATAGTAATTAGTTATTAGCTCAAATACAATTGACTTAATGACATATACTACAAGTCTGTTCGAAGCTAGGTCATTAAGTTCATATGTTACGAGTAATTAAGCTTTAGCAAAACACGCTTGAGATTGAGTTACTTTCACCTAAATGATTTGCAATGCCGTTGTGACGTGTTCTATAAAACATCGTGAAATAGATTAGTGGTTGATCCTTCTAAGAGAAAACTTTTCCAAAACACAGACATGTAAACCATTTCATTATAGAAGCAACAGGTTTGGCAATGGCCAACATTCGGCTTTCTAGAAGATATCGAGATAGTCTGTCTTTTATAAGAAGTATATTAACGTATCTTAAATTCTTGAATCATTATGTTGCTCAAGAAGTAAAAGCAAATAAAGGATTATACGAAGACTTATAACCTCCATATGCATGAAAAATGAAAATCATGCATGTATATCATCTCTAACAATGTCTGTATGATTGCAAAAACAATGCAATTCAAATGATATATAAACAGTGTTAACTGAATGGCCTATCAATAGCTATGTAGACGAGATACAATTAGGAGAGCTCGCATGCTATGAACTAGGAAGCAAATGACAGAACAGCTTAACAACTTTTGCAATTTGTACGCGAGCTAGAGGAGAACCATGTACCGAAAAGGTTATTTTCATGACCCATTATAAGTGACTGATTCTCTAATATTAGTTCATTTGACAGAAAACTTCAAACTGTATTTCCTAATCTTGGAAGAAAGATATATAGTAGGTTTTGAAACATTCTGCAATAGGTAATATATTTTTCTTATAAATTACATGCATAATGTATTACTCCAATCTTTGACGCATACAACCTTTACGTGCATGTCATCTTTAAATGAATGCCAAACATCTCGACGGTATGCAATAACGCAAGATATGGGTGGATGTGGTTATTTACATATCCCAGGAGTTGGCGCATCAGTAGCCATCCGCACTATGAGGGATCATAAAGGTGTTGTAAGAGATGAGTATGACTATCTCAAGTTACGTTTATGATCTCAAATGTGATATTCTCATTTTCCTACTTTTAAAAGATTATAATCATTTGCAACATGTTACAGGTTATTAAGGATGCGCTTATGTACAATAATGACAAAAGCAAATCAAAGTTGAAGATTCAAATTCAAGAGTGGAATAGAAAACATGCTTGATTGATTAATTAGTACTAATATATACAGTATGTGTTTGTGCATGTAGATGGAAGAGATAGAAGAAGATATTGAAGAAGCAGCAAAATGACAAGGAAAAAAATGACTTTTTATAATGCATTACTATGAATACCTCTTAATGTTCAATCTCTTTTTGTAGTATATTAACAATTTTTATGAACATTTTAGGTTGTGGATCAAAATTATTTGTTTCGCGTATTTTGAGCAGGTGCAAATTAATAGAAGCCTCATGATTTCCTTCACTCTAATACATTAAGTATTACTATATATTATCATTACTTTAAACTCTATAAAGGTTAGCAAGTTGTGTTTTTTTATTTAGACGTCCAAAATTAAAGTTTTGAGAAAGTAAAATGTTGCTCTTTGATAAAAAATAATTGAAGTGTGACTTAAGCTTATATGGTCAACATATATAAGCCAATAGATGGAATACTAATAGACCACAAGAGGCCCATTTCCTTTGTATGCACTATCGACAAAGTCCGCCCGACGTAATATTTGTTATACATTGTAATATATTCAGCCATCTGCACAAACATTACTCACATAACACGTACATATAACCTTTGTGTATCGCACGGGTTCTCAAAGCAACTTTTGCAACATTAAGAATATGATACTTGACTAAAAAAACAAGTTATGGAAATTTCAGTTTTGTATCATTGATGATATATGAAATGCATGTTAAATACCATCATATGCTTATACAAGCAATTGCATCAACGTTACGAAAAACCACTTAATTAATCAACCAAAAGACCGTGCATCGCACGGGTTGTATAAAACAACTTAATTAGCCAACAAACAAGCCCGTGCATCGCACGGGGGTTGTGCACAACCATAAGTACGTTACAAACCTCAATATGCATACCAATTCGTAATAGGTAGCAATTTTAGTATCTATAACATGATTTTTGGGTTCCTCCATTTCAACTCCAAAATAGGTAGCAATTTTCAATTCGTAAAAAATAAAGTTGTTTCATTCAACATTACTCTTCAAGGATAAAATGAGCAGCTATAGGTCAAAAGAAAAGCCAAGAATGTAGAAGCACCTACAAGTTCTTAGTGTTTTGTCATGGAACTGAGCTTACTGATTGAGGTAAATTCATTTTAGGCCCTGAATGTTGAAGGTACATGCAGTAGAGGAAAGAGACCTTTCATCATGAATATTTGCTACAAGTTCATTAGTATCTGATGATGCAAAAACTGTTCATGAGAAGTTGTAACTAAGAGCGTAGTACATTTCACTCATAATAGTGATTATATCAATGCAAAAAGTTATTATAAATACCATCACGTGCTACCCCGACCCGACAAAGATAAAGATGCATCAACGTTACGGAAAATAATTTAATTAGTCAGCAAACAAGCCTGTGCATCGCACGGGTTGTATCATGCCTCGTTTAAATAATACAAACTCAGAAACTTCCATCACAAACTTTGTCTATTCTCACTTAAGATATTAGTCAAGAAGAAGAAACAAAAAAATAAAATCTTTGTTTTGCATAGGTATAGTAACAGTAGTCACTTTTTTGTTGTTTTTTACATTGCTTTCCTTATCTAACTTTTGTTTCTTTGATACAGGTCTTAGACAAAATCAAATACTACAAGCTTGCATTTTCTAACTGGAGGTATGTTTACATATGATCTATTTGTTGTTTCAAGTTAACCATATGAATTTTTTTATTTTTTTACTAACCATTATACTTATGTATGCGCTATTCCAAAACATTGTTGCCCAGCGCTGTAAATTGCATACATACATATTATATTCTATATTCCCTTAAAATATCCAACTTGCAATCTAAAAAATGCCTAAAAATTCAAGATCTGTAAGAATGGATATGTCGAACCAATTTCAGAATTATATGTGCAACTTAAATGATAAGATGCCTAAAAATACAAGACATGTAAGAATGGATATGTCGAACGAATTTCAGAATTATATTTACAGCTTAAATGATGAGCGCCAATTGCATATGCAACTCCCATGTGAGTTACACAGTATATAGCAACAAAAAAGGCTGAAAAAACAGCCTCACTATCCTAGACCAACAAACAATGTCATACCAGAAGATTATGGCACCAACTGTTGGACTGCAGATGAAGGAACATCTGCAGTAAACACCTTACAAACAGGTCCCCAAAGTTTACAAGAAGCTGAAAACTTACCAAAACAGTCGCCGTCGAATCTGAGCGAACATACTGACAATGTCATACGAGACACTCGCAAACGTAAACCATCTGCAACAAATGTATATGCATTCCAAAACGTCCAAAAAAAAAGGTGAGTTTCATGCATTTACCATATTTTCATGCAACCAAATTTTATACAAACTAACTTTTTCCCTTATTTATGCAAAGTTAAAGGATAGTCATGATACTTGCAATTCAGAGGATGCCTCTTATTATCTGCTATGTACATTCATTAATGAAGATTCACACCATAAAAGAAAGACTATATCAAATAGTACTTATGCTTACAATCATATGACTAATGAAAATACTATAACTTTAAACAATAACAATAGTATGCTCTTTTCCTAATTTTCAAATAGTAAAGTAAAGTAAAGTAACTCCCAATACCGTCTTTCACGGGTTATGGGTCCCAATACCATCTTCCACGGTGTATGGGGGAGGTTGAGACGTAGACAGCCTTACCCTTTACATAAGGTAGAGAGGCTGCTTCCGGTTCTACCAAAGGTAGAAAAGGACCTCCGGCCTTGCATATTCCAAATGTTCTCTAAAGAGATATTATCAATTACTAAGAAAAAAAATTTGCAACAAATGCAGAAACAAGTTATGCATCCACAACATCTGTTGTACACGATACCATGGAGCACAAAATCAGTCTAACAAATATGGCAACACTCGACAACGACACAAAAGGAAAAAGTAAGTTGTAGAATGTATTACATGTTATGTACTTAAATTCAATGACACATAAATTTTGGTTATGGCCCATGCAGGATTAACGCATAATGATTATCATTGTGATACAGATGATGATTATCATACCTGTCAACCCACCTCCATTAATGAAGGTTGCTCCGATATACAAAAATGCAAACACATTTCGGAAGACTCCCATAAAAGCCACATTTCTTTTACACCGCCAGTGTGTGATCAAAAAGAAGGTAACCATTTTTCCTGCCCATTCAACAATTAACAATTTATTAGAAAAATTAACCCATATAGTGTAACCCAATATAAAATCCACTTATAAATTCGGCTAATTCCTACAACATCCAACAATAGTCTCATTCTGTATACTAATTACCATCCTCCTTTTTTAAGACAAAATATATTAACATTAAAGTGAAAAGTATATGTGTACAAGATTTAAACAATTTATAGTAAATGCAGATGCTATACAAGGCTACGGCAACATACAAAATGATCAGGCGTATATCACCAATACCATAGGAAAACAGATAAGTCAGCAAAAGACAACATCTACAGTGACATATACAGGACATAAAAGGCAGGTGGAATGTCAAGATCCACTTACCCATACAAGAGAGCCTCGATCAAAAAGACAACATACAACTGCCAATTTGTCTATGCCTTCAACACAGTCCTGCACTGACGGTATAAGAATTAAGTATAATAATAAAAATATCAAATTTAATTTTACTTCATAATTTATGTTGATAAAAAAGTATTTCTAAAATCGCTTTGGCTTTAAACATGCAGGTATGTCACATTTGTATATTGATTTAGGTGATTCTGATTATGCATGTCAGTATTGCAATGCAACGTTTTGGGATGGCGAAAGATTGAAAGGAAATTCTCATCAATGTTACCCAAAGTATACAAAATGTTGTGGAGGAGGGCAAGTGTATCTTAAAAAGGAAGCAAACCCGCCAGAATATTTCAAACACCTTTTGAAAAATAAACATTTCTTAGATAACATACGGGTGTATAACCAGATGTTTAGTATGACATCTTTTGGGGCAGAAATTGATAAATCAATTAACAATGGAAAAGGGCCATATGTATTCAAAATTTCGGGTCAGATACACCATTGGATAGGTACATTGTGCCCAACCAATGGGGAAGACCCTATGTTTTTGCAACTTTATATCTATGATACGGTAAATGAAGTTCGTAACAGGATGGAGCCTTTTGGTGGAACAGAACGGAGTGGGTTGAGGCATGAAATAGTAGAAAGCTTAATACAAATATTGGATGAACGCAACGAATTGGTGAAGCTATTTAGAACAGCAAGAGATAAACTTAATGAAGAAAATGCACCTGAATTCAAGATCCAGCTTTATAATGTAGTTGGAGCTCAAGAATATCAGCTCCCTTCTTCAGGAATTCTTGGAGCAATCGTCTTCGAAACTGATGCAAACAGCCGAACAGATTATGACATTATCATAGAGTATAAAGATCGACACCCAAAAAGAATCAACAAACTTCATAGTTCATACATGTCTTTCCAATTCCCTCTCCTTTTTGTTTATGGGCAGCCCGGTTATAACACAAAAATGACATTAAAATGTGAGAGTGCAGCGAGGAAAAGGAAAAAGCTATCTATGAATATGTATTATAAATACCAGCTGCATGAACGGTTTGACGAGTTTGGTCTTCTCTTTAGAGGCGGCAGGTTATTCCAACAATATGTTGTCGTCACTTACTGCACACTTGAACAAGAAAGGCTCGATTTCATACGATCAAAGCAGAACAACCTCATAACTGAATGCCTCTCAGGTATTTGTGATGAGATGTCAAAAGGAGACCATTTTGGAGCTGATATAGGCCAAAAAATAATCCTTCCCTCAAGCTTCACGGGCGGTCCAAGGTACATGTATACCCACTACCTCGATGCACTTGCCATATGCAGAGTTCTTGGTAACCATCAATTTTTCATAACTTTTACATGCAACGTTAATTGGCCAGAAATCAAACGCCGAATGAAAAAATATCCAGAACGCACCACATCAGACAGGCCTGATATTGAGGACCGGGTTTTTGAGCAAAAGGTGGAAGATTTTTTAACAGTTCTCAAAGAACAAAAGATCTTTGGTCGTTGTACCGGAGGTGAGTAATACTTTTCTAACATTATATTAACCCAAAAACTAGATTGTCCAATATAAACGTCATTCTGTAAACCTTAATGTTCTTACTAATTACATTTTTTTAATGCGGTTCTTTACACAATCGAGTTTCAAAAATGGGGACTTCCACACTGTCACACACTCTTATGGGTAGACGCAAAAGACAAAATAAAAAATCCAGAAGAAATAAACAATTTCATTTCTGCAGAACTACCAGACAAAACATCTGATCCAGAAGCATATAAAGTTGTCGCTGATATGATGATGCATGGGCCATGCGGGAATGCTAAACCAAATGCTCCCTGTATGCAAGAAGGTCTTTGCAACAAGCATTTCCCTAAAAAATACAATGAGACTACTTACTTTGACGACAACGGTCATGTACATTATCGGCGAAGAAGAACACCAGGTTATGTGGCAAAAGGTTAGCTCAGATTAGACAACACGTATGTTGTACCATATAACCGGCTACTTTGTCTCATGTTCCATGCTCACATTAATGTTGCATATTGTGGCTGGAGTATGCTGATAAAGTACCTATTCAAATATATCTCCAAAGGCACGGATCGGATTGCTGCGCGTATTACAAAACCAATTGGTGATCCAGGACCATCGTCATCTGCTCCAAAGATACAGATAGATGAAATAAAAAACTTTATTGATGGTCGCTTTATCTGTCCACCTGAAGCCTGTTGGAGGATACTTGATTTCCCGATACACCATAGAGAGCCAGGCGTGCAGATACTTGCAGTTCATCCTGAAGATATGCAAAAAATAACTTTTCGTGATAAAGAACCTCTCGGTCATGTTGTAGCAGATGATGGAAGAAAATTAACGACTCTCACACAATGGTTTGTGTATAATCAAATGTTTGAAGATGGAAGGCATTTAACGTATTTAGATTTCCCTTCAGAGTACGTTTGGTAGGAAAGCACAAAAAAATGGAGGCGTAGAAAACATAAAAGTAAATATTCAATTGGCAGATTGGTGTACGTACATCCAGCCGCAGGAGAGCTCTTCTACTTCCGCATGTTACTTGGCCACCAGAAAGGCTGTAAATCGTTTCTTGATGTCCGCACTGTTAACAACAAAGTTTTTAACACGTATCGTGAAGCATGTTAGGCCATGGGTCTACTTGATGACGACAAAGAGTGGGATACAGCACTACAAGAAGCGGCAACATCAGCAACAGCAGCGGAATTGCGTACACTTTTTGCTCACATTTTGCTTTACTGTGAAGTAGCAGAACCTCTGCAACTTTGGGAAAGGCACTGGCATCGTATGGCACATGACATTCCAAAAAAAGCTTCTCAAACAAGTGGTGTTAGAAACCTACATGTAAACATTCCTGAGATGAAGGAATATATCATTTACGAAATAGAAATGATCCTCAACACCCGTTCCAAATCAGTCAAATAATTTGGTTTCTCTTTGCCTCCACAACATCTTCTCGACGATTTGCAAAATAGGCTGTTAATGGAAGAAAGAAACTACAACCGTGAACAGTTGAAAAAGGACGTCGCTGACTTAGTTGTTAAACTAAATATTGAACAGCTGCAAATTTATAATCTTATAATCAATGCATGTAACAAAAAAAACAGGAGTTGGTGTTTGTCTATGGCTACGGTGGAACAGGAAAAACTTTCCTTTGGAAAACAATTATTAACACCTTACGTTCAGAAGGGAAAATTGTCTTGGCCGTTGCATCTTTAGGTATCGCCTCTTTGCTCTTACCATCTGGCCAAACGGTGCATTCAAGATTTAAGATACCCTTAGAATTGACTGACGAATCAATGTGTAACATCAAAAAAAATACAATAATGGCGAAGTTACTTATTGAAACCAATTTGATTGTATGGGATGAAGCGCCAATGAATGACCGAAGGTGTTTTGAAGCACTCGATAGAACTCTAAGAGATATTTTAAGCAACTCAGAAAAACCGTTCGGCGGAAAACCGGTTATGTTAGGCGGGGACTTCAGGCAGACATTACCGGTTAAAAAAAAAAGGAACAAAGTCACAGATAATTGGCTCTTCGATTGCTAGATCACATTTGTGGCGCCATTTAAAAGTCTACAAGCTTAAACGTAACATGAGAGTACTTAAAACAAACCTGACTGAAGAGGAGAGAAAGACAGTAAGTGACTTCTCCACATGGTTATTAGATGTTGGTGATGGAACACTTGGGCAACCTGACGAACAAGATCCACAGGAGGCAAGCTGGATTATAATTCCTACACAATATCAAATGCAAAATGGTGACAACAGCATACAAGAACTTATTGATTTCATCTATAATAAGGAAACCTTAAAAAAACCAACAGCGCAAGTCTTACAGTAGAAAGCAATCGTATGCCCCAAGAATGAGACCGCTGATGCCATAAATGAAAAAATATTATCCCAGCTACAAGGAGAACCTACAATATACATAAGTTCAGATGAAACAATCCCTGTTGGAAGAGATGCAGCTGCAACTGAAATGTTATACCCACCAGAATACCTGAACACTTTCAAATTCCCAGGTCTACCACCACACAAGCTTCAGCTAAAAATAGGAGTTCCAATCATGCTGCTCAGAAATGTCAATCTCACAGGCGGACTCTGTAATGGCACAAGAATGATAGTCAAAAACCTTATGTCAAAGTTAATTGAAGCAGAGATTATCACGGGAACAAGAATTGGGGAAAAAGTATATATTCCAAGAATCCCATTGACACACAAAGACCCAAACTACCCTTTCATTTTCAAACGCAAACAGTTTCCAATAAAAGTTTGCTACGCTATGACAATCAATAAAAGTCAAGGCCAATCTCTCAACAAAATTGGGGTCTATCTTCC
Organism: Artemisia tridentata subsp. tridentata; assembly: GCA_021014915.2. Lineage (NCBI taxonomy): Eukaryota > Viridiplantae > Streptophyta > Magnoliopsida > Asterales > Asteraceae > Artemisia > Artemisia tridentata. The sequence continues at coordinate 370,789,359 of CP139504.1, read as the reverse complement.
ACAACCAGTTTTCAGCCATGGGCAACTATATGTTGCATTATCACGTGCAACATCCCCTTACGGTTTAAAGATTCTTTTGACACCTGACCCTGAACACCCACCGAATACAACTAAAAATATAGTGTATAAACATTTCTTAAACATAATTTACCCATCACAATTTGCCATTATTTAAGTGCACTACATACTAGCTATTATTTTACTGTTACGCAAATTGCAGTTATACTATTACTAATTTCTTTACTATTATGCAATTCAAATGTACTGCATTAAACATATTACACTATAGGAAGTAGATATTCTATTTTCGCTAGATTAAACATGTTAACATACAAGAAACATTAACACTAAATTGTTTTTTTTTTCATGCATGCAAGATGACGAAAACTAACATTAAGGACCTGCGGCCAACGAGTAGAAACAAAATTATAGAAGCAAAAGTGTATCGATCATGGATTGCCAGAGATCCACCAGACATTACTATAAAAAGGTTACCGGGCGATTTTACTAGACAAACAGGTCATTTTTTTAAAGCAAAAAAAACTTATTTCTTAAGTAATATTATATATCAGAATGATTATAAAAGAATACTTTAATCTAAACAGGGTGATCCAATACAAGCGAACCTAGAAGTCAGTGACAAGAACCAGTTCATCACCTATCTTATACCAGGAAGAGCATATCGAATCTCCGGCTTCACATGTATTCCTACAAATAACTGGCAACAGACATTGGAAAACAAAACATCACTTTTGTTTACTCGGTTTACAAAATTTGATCCTATACCACAACAGGATTCCCACACCATTATTTCGACTTTGTTTCTTACAATCGGTTGCCTTACAAAGTGGTCGACATAGAAGACAAAAACCGGAAACAGTACCCAGTTCTAACAGGTACCACGAGACATTTACTACTTTCCATTTTCCTATATTATTACTTATAAACCATACCGCTTTTTTTTCTACAATTGCAGATTACATATGTTGTTACATAAAATCAGGCAAAAAGGAAAAATGGGGAAACCCGAACAAAGACCAAATGATGGTCCGCAGAATAGAAATCCAAAATCTCAAGTAAGTAAAATAAAAAAATAAAAAAACTTTATAACAATTTATGCAGTACACAATTGTCCACAAAAATATACTCAAATTTAATACTTATTTGACTCAGCCACAACTCAATTGAACTGACACTATGGGATGACCTTGCTGAAACTTTTCCAAAAGAAGAAATTGATGCACTACAAAAACCAGTCATAATAGCTGTCAGTTCGTGTAGAGTGTCAAGATTCCGAAACACTTTGCAACTGTCATCGACACCAGCGACTTACTACTATATAAATCTAACAATCCCAGAGCTAGAGCAATACAAAGCAGAGTAAGTACTACACCCTAACCTTTATTGCCCATAATTTTTTTTACTAACAAAGTTATTAACCATATCATAAATGTAAAACAGATACAAAGAAGTGTTCGACCTAAATCCACCGTTACAGATTGTTAAGAACCCATTCCAAGACAAAGAACAAGAGAAAACAAGAAATAGGATACCCTTGGCTACACTTTTAAATCAGACTCCAACAACTTATGCAGTAAGTTATAATCAATTTTTAAATATACTCTTCCCTTACTTAAAAAACACTTTAAAAAAAAATACTAACTCTAAATTACGTTTTGTTGAAAAAAACAAAAAGGGTGTCCGTTTTACTTGCGAAGGGACTATTACAGGCATTAATACATCACGTGAATGGTACTACCCGTCGTGTACATCCATAGTAATGAAGAAATATTCAAATGCAGAGTGAATGGGCCATTGGTGTCTCCAAGTTACAGGTAACAGTATACGACATACTATTCTTACACAATCTACACTCATCTCACACTATCACCACATATATGCAGATACAACTTTAAAGCATATGTAACGGACACAACAGGAACAACCATGATTACATTTTTCTCACCAAAAGCAGACGATATTATCGGTATCAGCTGTGATGCATTGGTCAACTCACTTGAAAATCCTGACCCTCGACAATTTCCAGAAAAAATATTATCACTCATTGGGAAAAGACACATCTTCCAATTTCACTATAACACGTCTTCAAAGCAAGGACCAGTTGACTTCATTTTAAATGAAATATTAGACAAACCAGACACATCAAAACAGATCGAGGATATACCATCAGGTAAAAAAAATTTACAATCCAATCTATAAGTTAATTATAACCAATTAATTGTACCTAATTTATAAAACATCGTCAATATTATTTTCACAGGGTCAACTATAACACAAGAAGCATATCAAAATATTGAGATGGGCACACCTCAGCACCAGCAAATGACAGCTGCAATTGATTACACTCCAACAGCTGCACCAACCACCAACACACAAACAACACCTACGCCTGCAACACAAGAAGAAACCGATCCAGGTAAACAAATGTTGGTTTTAGAAAATTAATAGAAAAACATTACTTTTAATCTAAAACTTTCACTCCTATTATTTAACAACTGCAGAATTAGCAACAACACCACCAGCCTACACATATATGCAAACCAGATCAAGGCAAGGAAAACAAGCAATAACACAAACTGCAGGTTACAGACTTTGTCTAACATCCACACATATTTAAAAACCAAACGCAAATATGCATTCGCTAAACTTTTAATTGTTTCTTTGCAACAGGTGACACACCACCACCAACAGAGAATCCTTTCACTGAAACATCATCCAAAATCCCAATGCGAGACAGCGATAAACCTACAGTCGTTAAACGACAACTCTTTCAAGAAAACCCACCAGATGCCAAAAAGAATAAAAAAGAATGAAAATCTTCAAGCAACCAAGAAACCACATCCAACACCAACACTTTTGTTAACCAGATGCTGTTAAAACATATGCTCAACTGGATACTATTGTAAATACATATGTGAAGCAAACCACTAGCAATATCAAACTGCACTTAATAGCTACTGACAACGTTAAAAATACTTTTGTAACATGCTTGCACTACAGGCAAGCGTAAATCGTATGTATGAAAACAACCTCTGTTATGCCAGAGTTAAAATGCAATACCCCTTTTGCATTTACTTACTTTGTACAATCTTCAAGATACACTTCTATTGTATAACTTTTTATGGTAGTCGCCTATCACCAATTTGCTTACTTTGTACAATCTTCAAGATACCCCTTTTGCCAGAGTTAAACAGCTATTTTATAACTTTTTATGGTAGTCGCCTATCACCAATTTGCTAGTTGTTCACCCAAACGAAGTTTGTGTGGCCACCGTTTATAGACCCTAATTTTTTTGATACAATTCACCCCAAATTACAACAAATAGGTAACACCATTTGATGGGCTAACTACCCAAAACAGACCAAAAGCCCAAAAAAGAATAAGGCCCAACAAAAAAAAAAGAAAAAAAAAAATGCTAATATCTAAACACTTTTTTTTTTTTTTACTATTTCTTTTTATGGTTTGTTATACAGTTTTTTATGTAACTTTTAGTTATAAAAACAATATTTACGATTACTGTTATAAATACTTAAATCATACTTTCGGCGCAATCTTTTTAACCACTAAAATGCAATAATTAAAACCGAGTGCTACTGTTATAAGCACTTTGCAATAAACGTTTTTCATGCACGCAAATCCTATACATTCACCCAAAACACTCCCGTAGCATCGCGCGGGCTACCCCACTCGTTTTCTCTAATTGCGAGGTTAGTTCTTGAGGAAAATAAACATCCCAACTAAACTTTGAAGGGGTAGAAAACACATGACGAGCAACCCAATGAGATACTTGATTATTTTCTCGATTAACCCAAGAAAACGATAATTGAAATTTTTTTGCCCATATGGGAATGTCATCCACAAGAGCAGCTACATTCCGAGGTGGCGGTGTTTCAGAAGATGATAAGGAGATATCTTGTTGGGAGTCAGATTCCACAGTAGCATTAAACCATCCTCGATTAAATGCTAGTGAGCAAGCGTAGTGTACCACTATTATCTTGGCATGGAGGGGAGATATGGCATGGCAAGGATTACCGAGGACATAACGAAGATAACCTATAGAATCACGAACAACAATTCCAAAAGCGGCATTAAAATTCTTGAAAGCAGCATCACAATTTAACTTCACCAAGAAGCCGTGGGGGGTATCCACTGTGGAGAAGAATGTGGTGTGGAATCAAGGTTAGTGGCCGCTGAGGAAGCACTCATGGTAGAAGGAGAGGTAACAAACTTCTAGAAATCATTAAGTTGGGCAGAAATGGAGGCTAACGTGTTATTCGGGGATAGAGGCACATTATCAAATAAAAAGCTATTACGAGATCGCCATATAACCCAACAAATTATTGCAACAACTGATAGAACCCGAGTGGTACCTTGAACAGAATGGGTGTTATCAATAAAACTTTGAATACGACCATAAATATTAATACCTGGTGGAGGAGGTCGAAAACATAGAGGAGAGCCAAACCATACCGGTCGTGTCCATGGGCATTCAAAGAGTAAATGTTCTACTGATTTGGCACAAACGTTACATATCGGACGTGCTGGAGAAGGAGAGCAGCGTCTTCTGAATAAATTCTCCTTTGTAGCAACTGAATTCGATATGGCTTTCCATAAAAATAATTTGATCTTTGGTTGCACCGGGATATTCCATATAACTTTCCAGAAATTTGATGATGGATTAGTACTTGATTCACCAATCGCATCATTTGTATTCTTCAATGCAATAGTGATGGATCTATTGTTTTGGTTGATTTGGTGATTCGGGAGGTGGGGGAAGATCAAACCAAGAGTTAGTCATTCTAGTGAGAGAGAGTAGAGAGAGAAAGGATAACTATGTGTGTTTATTGATAATGAAAGTAAGTTACACACTAATCATCACCCCTCCATGGAAGTATGGAGGGGTATTTATAGCCTAAAACTAGCTTAACTATTACAATATTACATAACTAGTCCATGTGTTTCGGCTAAACAAGATAGTAAATGTAATCCCGTAAATGTCGTTTCATTTACGTGTTAGGAACATTCCCAACAATCTTCCCCCAATGGGACGACATAAGGGATTACTTACAACATTTCCTACAAGTACAAAAATAAGTAAAATAAAGTCTTCATAAGCTCTTCAAATGCTGAGGATGACTGCAGTTTACGCTCTTTGTCTTCATCTTGTACCTCGACTTGAGAACTTTTCTTCACTTGTAGGCAAATTATGTGATGCGTGGTTTTGCGACCTTACAACTGGTTTTACCTCTCGAGGGATCTCAAGAGGCTTACAATCCCCACCAGGCAGTGTACCTGACCGATGTAGTATAGTGTAGTGGCAAGTACCGGGGGATTGATTGTTCTCTAGGGGAATAGTGTCGTTAGGATTGAAAAACTACTCTAATAGGTCTAAGGGTGAGGGAAGATTCTTTTTGTATTTTTTTATATTTTTTTAAAAGCAAGTAAAATCTCGGGTTTGAAGGAGTGGGCGGAATTAGTTGCTAGTCAACTAACCCAAATAACTACAATTGCAAATAAAATAAAATAACTGAAAATAAAAAGTTTGTGGAACTTATATGGAGAGAAATGTGTTTACTTAGATTTCCTTACTCCCTAACTATCTTTTACCGGTTGATTAGTGTGTATTAATTGCGTGGATGACGGGTGTATTCCTTAATACCAATCGTGGGGTGGCGTACGTACTTCCCCAACTCTATAAGCTCCTACTTCACTCCTATGTCGAGCCGGCTAAGAAGCTCCTAACATGGGATCACTAGAATTCGCTCATGCATTAAATACAACCATAAAAACCTTAGTACGCATTGGTTCATGTTTCTTAAGACGTTCAAGCAAGTTACCGTATAGGAGGTTAGCCAGTTTTCTTAAGCCTAACATCGATAAACAATCATCCAATACAATTAATAACACACCAACAACCAATAATCAATAGTTAGGTTTCATTAGATCTAAGCAAACACAAGATAAATCTAGCCTAGCATGTTAAATAAAAGACAAGAACAAGATATAATCAAACAACACATAGACATATTGAATGATTAATTGATTACTTATCTTCAATTGAACATGGGAGATCCAAGGGTATAAAACCCTTAAAAGTAGCAGAAAAATCGTCTTAGGGTTTCTCCTCACAAAGTTGCACACTAATGACTAAAAATTATGAGAATATATATAGAAAATCAGATCTGACGGCGTCACGTTATAGAGCTGACGCCGTCACCTCGCCGCGGTTAGGGTTTCTTGATGGCCTTCTTGACGCCGTCCCCTTTTAATCATCCAAAATCCTCTCTGGCGCGTCAGGGGTTGACGGCGTCACAATGGTTCTTGACGCCGTCACAGGTACTTTTCCAGCCGATTTTGAGACTTTGTCGTTTTCTTCACTTTTATGCTCCAAAAACGTCCAAAATGCTTCCTTTTCCAGATTTCTTCTCCAAAGTACCTAAAATGACAAAAGGAACGATTTAGGGCAATATTTGATCAAATAAATACGATTTAGGGCTTAAATGACCCCCTAAAAGCTGTACACTTTTTGCTTCATCAAATACCCTTACACTTGAGATTTGCTTGTCCTCAAGCAAATGCGCTTTTATTCTAATCAAAATACAAGTTAGGGGTCATTTAACGCTAATATAAAAGTAATTACAACAAATAGTCGTTCCACTTTAATCATAATAAGCACGGAGATTACAGACTAGCACCTCACAAGTAGTGTTTAGATACTCACATCTCTCAGGTGTCATAAAAGTGTATCTCATAAATGAAAATGAATAATATCTCTCACTACCTGTCATAGCAAATAGATTACCATAGGCTTGGGAAAGGATCAAAAACCTCCTCCACTAGGCGTAAGCACCTAAGATAAACTATCAAAGAGGGCTTTTAAATGGGTTATAACGTTAGGTGTAGGGATATGATAAACACGGTTTTGTTGGATAAAGGATATTTTACTGGTGGCGAGTTAAAGATCTTGATTAATTACATGTACAATATGGCGTTGCTAAGCCAAGACTAGACTCGACTTAAGCTAATGAAAAAAATAACAAAAAGATAAAATAAACATAAAATGAAACGGGATGGTAGTCCGTATGTTTTTTTCTACTTTTTTTTTTCTTTTTTTTTTTTTTTTTTTTTGCATACACTCTTGCCCTACCATCCAAAATAATACATCGTAGGGGGGTTGTATCCCCCTTACACTTGAACTTTTACATAACTTTATAATTAACTATTCTAATGACTCGAATTAAGATAATCGAAACACTTGGAGTACTTTTAAAATATTTAGCACATATTGGGGTAATAATGTTGTTCTTCCCCATTACTCCATTACACTAGTACTTTACCCATGAGTCCCAATCGTCCCAAAACAATATGTACAAGGATATGACTCGACTTAGTAACCATGTAATCAATTAGATAATTAACTTGGGGTTTAAACAAATGTTGTCACAATAATGCACTAAAAATGAGTGCATACAAGGTAGGCTAAGGCGATTTGGGTGTACATTTAAGTGGGGTGTAAACAAATTCTTACTTTAAGTAAAATGCTTAAAGTTAGAAACGAAAAGATAGGCTCTGAGGGGTGTACTAGGGGTATCGTGTACTAAAAATGAGTACAACGCAAAGGGTGTGGGAGAATTACTTGACCAATGTAGCCAATGTAATTATAACAAAAACACAGGTGTAAAACAATGGGTTAATCCTAATGCCTCTTATCATGTAGTAAATCTAACTACACGAATTTAGTCTCACTTGTGGCCTCGAAATGGTCCTAACGCAAGTTCTAGAATCTAAGTGCTACCGGTACACACATCATAGCATAAATGCTTTTCCTACCAATTCTAGGGGCGAATCTCACATATTTGGGGGTGGAAAATTTTTTAGTGGTACGGTTTTGTGCTAGTCATATAACTCCTATCCGTGAGACGCTCATTAAGACCAAAGTTTCACTCCTATATGTTGTAAAAAAATTTAAATTTGGCACTAAAATTGCCTTAACAGGTATTTCTCTCAGTTTTATTACACATCTACCATTAAACAAACGAAAAATCAAGCGTAATAGCATTCTCTAAGGTATCGTACTTTACCCCCCCCCCTACACTTAAGATGAACATTGTCCCCAATGTTCAAATAACAAGATGTAAAAGTAAATAAGGTAAAAGAATGAAATCAAATACTCCCCTGATTCGCTCGGTGGATAAAGAGGTAACATGGTTAGATCTTCTTCCAAGGTAATGTTGAAGCTTCAAGACTAAAGCAGCACCAAAAGCTAGATTCCACATACATCTCCTTGTCCAAAATAACCTGTTAAACCTGAGAAAACAAACACGAAAACCTGCATAACATCGGCGGGATAAATCTGTATAAGGATATAATGCTTGTGGAATGATTATTTTGCAGATTCCTGGAGTTTATAAGTTAGAGATTTAATAAAGCATTTTATGATTCCGGAAGAAAAACAAAACTTTCAAAAAAAAATTCCAGAAAACTGTTCCTGACGCCGTCAGAAGTGATCTGACAGATTTTTCATGTTAAGTTTCCGGAAAATTTCTGGAAAAACTCAATCCTTATTTCCTGGAAATCCTGCAAAATATCATTATGACTCGATACAAGCATTTGAATCAAACAATTACTAATATGTATGTTAATTTAATATTGTTATGATTCATGTTCATTTGTTCTAATAAACCGATTTGGATTTCCCTTACACTTATCTTTTGCAAAATACCTTTATATGTAGTTAAGACGAAGTTACAAACAAGATAAAGCATTTTCACAATTTAGTTTTGTTGAACCTTAAGACCTTGATAGATCTTTGTGAGCTCGTGGATCGTTAGTAATGTTTATGTAATCACAAACACACTAAAAGAAAGTCTAAGTTACTTGTATTCTATAGCGGAAAACAAACACAAGTAAGAACACAATTACTAAAAACGATTTGATCCTCTATGGATCTTTGATTAATACTAAAGTTATTTTTCTAAAACGTGTCCATAATACATAATAATGCGTTTCTTTTATAGACAAGGAACCCTAAACAACCCTAAACCGTTTCACAAGAAACGTATAATCTAAAAACTATCTAAGATATGCAATATCACTTTCTAAATAAACTCATGCATATCCTAACTAATAACACAATACGCGGAAACTATCAATCAGCAGAAACACATTCCGCACAATCCATACTTCGGTAGAAACAATCTTCAGCAGAATCTTTACTTCCGCAGAAACCATTCTTCAACAGAATCCAATACGTCAGTATATTCATCAGCAGTAACCATCAGTAGAATTCTTCCTTAGCAGAATTCCCAACAATTCTCCCCTAATCTTGAATTTGACATGGTTAAGTTCAAGATTCTTGATAGATCTGTAACACTTCATAATACGAGGATTGACTTCGAACATCAGCAGCAATGAACCATATGAACCACATCTCTATGAATGGTAAAACTTTAAACTTCAGGTCTTTGCAGCAACAAATGACATAATGTACATCAAAACAATTTAGTTTCATACTATTCTCATCACATCCAGGTGTGTTAACTCCTGTGAGAGGTGAATCATTGAAAATAATGGATTTGATGTCTCTTTACCAATAGCCATCACTACTGGAGTAGCCAAATGTTTAAGTTCGAAAACTATGGTACACTGATAACCATCTGATTTATTAGCAAATCAGCAACTATAAACGGATTTGAGATGTCTTTACCTGTAGCCGTTTGCTCAGGACTAGCCAATTCTTTGGTTTCAACTGAACCTTGGTGAATGGAACACCAAATATGGATACCAAATGTCTTTACCACAAACCATACTTTTGTGGACTAGCCAATTCTTTGGATCCCATAAAGGGTTACATCCATGGTGAATTGATGACCATTTCAACTCTCAGCAATGAAGCATGGGTGAGTTGAGTACCCTATGATTTTGAGCAAACCATTACAGCTATCAACGGATTTGATTATCACACCAGAGCCGTACCCTCATGGTGAGTCAACTCTTTCTTGTCTATGAGACATGGTGAGTTGATTACCATTTATTGTGTAGGTGTAAACACCAACACTGTACCTGCACAAAAGTTAGTATACAAGTGCAAATTTTTTTTTTTTTTTTTTAATACTATTAAGAATGAAATAAGAAAGAAATGAAATAAAGAAATAGAAAATATACAAATAATACATAATACCAGAATCAAGAAGAAGCTTGTTGTTGCAGAAGCTTGGACTTGATGAACCCGACCAACTGTTCAGCATGTGTCCTATCATTAGCAACTGGATTTGGAGGAATTTCCAACTTCCTTTGGAGCATGCGATTCATCAGTGTCATGGACAATGGATATTGTTGATCAGAAAACATACATACTCTTATCCCAGACTCAGTCTCTACCACATGGACATTGGGAATGGGATAAAATCTCCAAGTATCAACTTTCCACCTATGGGAAGTCTTCCAAATCGAATAACCTTTCCCCTGTGGAGTTTGGGAGTCAAAGAGAACCTGAAGATCTCCCAATAGATATAGGCCTGCACCTTGTGGAGTATGTAGAGCATAATACTCAGTGACCAATTTGTAAAGAGTCTGCAGATCTTGTCTATCCACCAAATGAAGAATTTCTTGTAAGAAAGTGAAATTCTTATAGGATTGATCTTGCCTGTAGATAGTGTTAAGTTGTCCATCTGTGATAGTCCATCTGATCAACACATTGTATGATCCTTCAGGAAAAGTGTCAGAAGTTCCTTCCTGAATAAATGAATCATCAGTAGCTTCTAGGTCTACTTGCTTTGAAGAACTACTCATTTGAGCTCTGAGAACCTGCTTAGCCAATCTAATTGATCTTCTACTTGCAATATGCTTGCCTATATGTGCCATTCTCTTCTTCCTTCGACCAGGGATGTAAATCCCCATAGAAACATCTTCATTAGCAATAGAAGAAGTATCTTCAGTAGGAATAGGAGAACTTGGAACGGAAACCCCTGTTACATGCAATCTGTCAGCCATTTCCCTGGCTTGTTTACCCTTAGCAGCTGCCTGTTCAGCTTGTTTAACTTTTTCTGCATTATAATTTGACAAGGATGAATCTTCATGGTCAGCAGATGTTGCAGCAAAAGTTTCAGCAGAATTGGGCGGAGCTTCAGAAGAAACAGGAATCCCAGATGATTGTCTCTCAGAAGCTTCATCAGCAGCAATGGTAGGAGTAACAATAGGCTCAGCAGATTGTAAGTCTTCAGGAGTATCTTCAGCAATATCAGTAGAAGGACTCAGAGGTATTTGATCTCCAGGAGATGAAGTACCTATCTCCACTTGCTTCAGTCTTTTAGTACTTGGAGCTTCCAAACTAGCAGCAGTCCTCTTAGGTTGAGTAGCAGAAGAATGAATAGACTTCATAATCTGATCATAAATCCTATTCAACTCAGAATCAGACAAAGCCCAAACTTGCTTCTTTGTCAAATCATAACTGTACACAGATGTATACTGATTATACACCACATTCCTCCTATATTGTTTCTTCTCTGCTTCAGTCTGAGGTCTATCTCTCTTAGCTTGTGCTTTCTGAGCAGCAATAGCCTTCCTCCTCTCTGCTGCAGCTTTCTTCCGCTGTTGCCCAAGAGCTACCATTTGCTCAGCAAAGTTATGACTATCAAAGTTAGCTCCTAAGATACTCTGGGCCAAAGTGGGATTGGATGCAGCTTGTTGAGTGTAAGGGTCCCATTGTGCATCAGTGAAATGAGCTGATTGCTCATCTAGCTCTCTTTGCCTTTCAGGAGGCAAATTTGAAGTAAAATGATCAGCCATCTGTTTTGCTAAAGCTTGACTCTTCACAAGATCCTCATATTCTTTAAACAACCTTTCTTGCTCCTTCCTTTCTTCTTCACTAACAAGATCTGTACCAAGATCTTCTTCAACTATCCTTCCTTGCTCAGTTCCAGAAGTATCCATACTAGTAACTCTGGTATCATCTTCAGTAGAAACCCCAATAGAAGCATCAGCAGAAACATGTTGAGTTGAAGATTCAACATGTGGAGCATGAACTTCATCAGAAGTATCCAAGACAAAGGATCTTCCAGCAATAAACACTTCAGCAGACACCTTGGAAGATGTAACATCAGCAGAAGTCACATGATCATCATCAATATGTTCTTGAGCAACTGACAAACTTTGTAGTGTAGATTCCTTGCTCAAGTACTGTCTTCTCCTCTTTCTGTAGAACTTAATCTGATCCCTTTGTTGAGAGGATTCAGCAGCTATAGGTGAATGAGTAGAAGTCTACTGAGCAGCTTCAGCCAATAAGTCAAGATGATCCCAATAACTTGCCTCCTGCTCATCATCAGATGCAAACATAAACTTCCTCTTCTTTTTCTTCCCCAGTTTATCTTCTAATTCTTGAACCCTTCTTTTCAGCACCTCAATCTCATCACCAAGTGAGGATTTAGTCTCAGCAAGTTCCTTCTTCAACTTCTCAGTTTCTTGAACATTCCTGTCAAGTAAAGTATACAAAGAAGTGAGAGTAATAGGGTCCTCAGCTCCACCAACTGATGTCTCAGTGGTAAAGGGAGCTTCATTGGGCCTTTCAGAAGAAACATGTACATTCTCAAAATTAGAAGTGTTCTCATCTATTGGGTCTCTAAATGGGCTAGGTGTGGACAGTCTTGGAATCTCATCTTCAAGAGGTGTAGGAATATTAGTATCAAGAGACTGAATTGTCTCTTCTACCTCAGGAAGAAGCTCTTCAGGAGCTTCATGAGATGGTGATGGAACAGGTGAAGGTATAGAGTGGTCAGTAGAAACTATAGGTACTTCAGCAGCTAAGGATGGGCCCTCAACCCTTTCTACTGATGGAGTGCCATCAGCAGTATTGGGAGCTGGTGGAGCATCAGCAGCATTGCCCTCATCAGCATCATCATTGCCATGTGGCAACATAGCTGGTAGAAGAGGGTGATGCTCCCCAACATAATGAGTTCTCATAGAAGCAAACAACTTGGCACTAAGGGCTCCTATGGGATAATGTCCTCTATCCTGGGTATTTATGTCTAAAATTATCTGTAGAAACCTAGGGTACATCAAAAACTTATGCTTTTTCTTTTGAATATTTTCCACCAAATTATCAAAAATAAACTTAGAAAAATTATAAGTTAAACCCTGTGAAAGACACACTATACCACAACCCAGTTGAGTAGAGAATTGATCCCATCCTCCGGATTTGTTGCTGATACATTGAAGTAATGTGTGTACCAGAAATCTCCATTTGGGACAAAACTTGTTCTTCAGCCACATAGTTGTATCCACACTTTGATAACCTGCTGCTCTTAGACCAGTAAGAATCTCTTCAGTGTGAGTGTGACAAACCCCATTTTCATCATCCAACTGCAATCTTTCCCTAATCAAAGCTTCAGTCACAACATACTCAGTTCCATCTATCTTTGCTACTATCTCTGTCTCAGACCGCTTCTCAGCAGATGCCTGTTGGTCCACAAATTGTATATGGATCACTAAGTAGTTTTGAATACCTAGTAGATGGTTAGGATAAATCCGAACCAATCTAAGTGAGAAACCCTAAGTGATTGTTAATGTTAATGCGGAATCTTAACAAGAACAATTAAGAACACAAGCAGGAATATCACTAACTTCGTATATTGATATTCACTATGATCAAATCGTACAACTCACACCTTTCACTAACAACCTTTAGGGATCCTTTTATAACACAAGAAAACCCTAGACGACACAGAAGATATATACAAATCTTCTATAAAGATACATACACGCAATGTATCTTTTCCAAATATAACTCTAACAAACTTTCCTATCTTCACGACCAGACCAGACTTAACTCTATAAGTCAACCAGACTTAACATGTACTACCAGACTTTACATAACCAGACCTAAATCACAAACAGACCTAACTCAGTAAACTACCAGACCTAAGTTGTCTGCTCTTGATACGCATCATAATTCCCAACAATCCTCCCCTAACTTGATCTTCATGCTTCATGAACTTCAAGTTCTTCTGATTTAGCCTTCTGAGGATTGAATCTTGAACACTTTGAAATGTATTTAGGTCTTGTTCCTTTCTAGCAGCTTGAATCTTGATAAGCTCTTCTGATATGGACTTGGCAGCAACAACGACTATATGTACATCAATTCATATTAAGTTTCATATCTATTCTCATCACTTCCAGGTGTGTTAACACCTGTGAGAGGTGAATCATTGAAATTTAATGGATTTGATGTCTCTTTACCAATAGCCATTACTACTGGAGTAGCCAAATGTTTTGGTGTGTAAGACCATGGTACACTGATAACCATATGATTTTAAGCAAATCATCAGCTTATCAACGGATTTGTTAAGTCTTTACCAAAAGCCGTTTGCTTCTGGACTAGTCAATTCTTTGATGAAAAAGCACCTCATCATGGTGAATTGATTACCATTTATGGTTTTCCACAGCCTTTACCACAAGCCATAACCTTGTGGGCTAGCCAACTCTTCACTTATCTTAGATATGGTGAGTTGAATACCATACAATTTTTGGCAAATTGTCAGCCATAAACGGATTTGAGCAATCTTTACCTGTTAGCCGTTTGCTCAGGATTAGCCAGTCCTTATGTTGATGAGACAAGGTGGACTGATAACCTTTTGATGTGTTAGTGCAAAGCACTTTCACCGAGTGAGAAGTTCCAATAGTCTCACTCAACAACTTGTGAAAATTCTTTCAAACACTCTTAGGCTACATCCTTCAAAGACTGCTTCTTAATCAAATCCAATAACATCTCATATCCTTCATCCTTTTTACTAGCATACAACTTTTTGCTCATCATTTCCTTGCAAACACTTGATGATAAAGGATATTCCACCTCTGCAAGCATATAAATATCAACATTCTTTAATGAAACACAATGTACCTTGCAGGTATGAAAATATCTCCAGCTGACAATGTTATGTTCCTCAGGAAGTTTCCACACTATATCAGACTCAGTTGGTGGCTCAAACATCACCTTTAAATTTCCCCAAAAGACTCTTTCAAATTCATCTTTAGGTGGATGATCTCCATATTTAATGTTCACCAACTGATAAAGTTCTTGAAGATCCTCCCTATTCACATCAATCAAAATGCCAGCAAAATTCATATAAACAATGTTAGAATTATCTTCCCTTATTATTTGATATGCAGCCCTTCCACCAGTCATGATAAGTTGATACTTGACAACCTTAGTAGGTTCCTTAGTGCTTTCAATAGTCCCCATTGTGGCTCCTTCAGATGAAGGTTCTTCATCTAATTCCTCTTCAACAACTACTTTCTTGGATTTACTCTTCCTTTCCAAACCTTTTCTTCTTTGAAACACAATAGGCTTAATCACTTCATCTTGCACTTCTTCTGTTGACTTACCAGCTTCAGGTTGTGTATCAATCACTTTATCAGGTTCAATGACTAGTTCAGTCTCTTTAGCCTTTCTACCTTGAAAGCAATATTTCTGCACATCATCATAATCAGTAGCTTTGTAACCTTGATCTCTCTCAAATGCCTTGAGATATGCTACTTGTATTTCTTCATATGACTTCTTTTTCATCTGATCCAAAGAAAGATGCATTTGATTCTTAAGATACATCTTCATATCATACTTCTTTTCTGCCATAGACATCTTCTTTGGAATCTTTGATTTCTTTTGAAGTTTGAACTTTTCCAAGAATCCACCCAATGTATCATCATTACTCCTTGCATTAATGAAGTCAGCTAACTGTTTGGCACGTTCATCAGCAGTTAAACCTTCAATAGTTAGCAGCTCTTCATACTTTGCTCTCACTTCATCATCAACATTGAGTAGCTTTGTAAAATCATCAGATTCTTCAGCCAACTGTCTTGCATAGACTGCATCTAACATCTTTTGTCTTTCTTCATCAGCAATATCTTGAGCCTTAATCCTCTCAATTTCAGCCTCAGATGCAAGTTCTTCTCTTGTTTTTCTTTTAGACTTCTTTGGCAATGAAGTTTCTTCATTACCAGAACTAAGTTCATTACCAGAATTTTCTTCACCAGACTTGTCACCAGACTTTTCATCAGATATAGTCCCAAACTTTTCAACCTCTTCCTCAACAGACAAAATTAACCTTCTTTTTTTCCTATCCTGTTTGATTTTGCCCATTGATTGAGCCAAAGTCTCTGCAACTTCCAATGTCTCTGGACTAATTGTGGTGACATTATCTTGAACAAGTGGTTCTTGAACTGGTGTTTGAAGATTTTCTTGTTCTTGAATATTTTCTTGTTCTTCCTCCAAATTCCTCCCCTGTTTGGAAGAATTTTCAGCTTCATCTTCCTCATCATCAAAAGAGACACCCTTTTTCTTCATTGCTACTCCCATTTTCTTTACTTTCTTCACCAAAGTCACATAAGCTTTTCTGAGTGCCTCATTAGTCTTTTCCAATATGTCAATCTTCTTTTGTAGTTGAGGAACAATGACAAGGAGATCTTCCACAGTAATGGGATTATGTGCCGCCTCCATTTCAGGACTTGGAACATGTGGTTGTGGAGGTGAAGATTGTTGGATAGGTGTAGACGATCTTTCAACTGATGGTGAGGGACCTGGTTGCGGTGATGGAATTGGAGAAGACCTAGGTGTAGCAGACCTAGATGAGGCTTGGTCTTGAGCTTCATCAGGGTTCACTTGTGCAGCTCCAGAAGTACCTGCATTGTTAGTACCAAGCATAGCAGCAAGCAAAGGTTTGTCTGTCCCTTGAAAACTCCTTTTTAGATTTGCAAAAAGTTTAGAAGTAAAGGCCACACTGATGTAAGGCACTTTATCCCTAGTTTCAAAATTCAAGATCATTTGCAAAAATCTTGGATACATTAAAAATTTTGGGTTCTTAGCATTTTTCACCATTCCTTCAAAAATTAATTTTGAAAAGTTAAATTTCCTTCCAGATGATAAACAGACCAATGCAGAAGCAATTCTGCTTCCAAATTGATCCCATCCACCACTTTTGGGACTTAAGCTCTGAAGTAAATGATGTACTAAAAACCTCCACTGAGGTGAAAAATGACTTTTCCAAAAAGTAAAGCTTCCATCTGTGGGGTACCCAATGCTATTCAAACCCTCAAAAATATCCTCATTAGACAAATCAAATTCTCCTAAAGCATCATCCAATTTGAGACTGTCCCTAATGGATGCTTCAGAAATGGTAAAACCATTTTTGTCTATGACAACTCTTAAGCATGGTGTCCCATCATCAAGAGTCTCAGAGGTAACCGACCTCCAGAACTGCTTGACAAGGGACTGATAAATAGTAGGATTATGAGTTAATGAATAACAAATATAAGAACCTTTTAGAAAATCCACAATCTGCTCAAAACCTGCACTTTGATCGGGCTTCTTCAAGAACCCGACTTGATTATGCTTGTCCACAAACTTGAGATTAGCCATGGATGAGTTAATGATTTAGGTCTGGTTGACAAGAGAGGTAGGGTTTTGAAAAATATTTGCGTAGAAACAGAGTCGTGAGTAATAAAGATTATTTAAATTTGGAAGCAAATAAAGAATAAAAGAAGATAAATAATATCAAATTTTAAGCTTATATACTTCATAAATATCTTGTTTTACCGAAAATAGTGCAACGGTAATATATTAGTAAAATCTTTAGTTACTCTGACCAGATCTAACGGTCATAAAATTAACACTACCCGACCTAAAAAGTCAACCAGGCCGAATCATACACTCACCAGACCTAACCAAGAGAGTGAACTTACACAATTTCTATAGCGAATGCAAAGTTTTGCAACACCTCATTCCACTCTTCTCTGCAAGAATTAGTTGAAACAACAAGAAAGAGGAGACAAAAACCAATTTTTGCAAGACACATGAGCTACCAGATTTAACACTTAAGGTTACCCGATTTTAAAAACATTTAAAACTTGTACATTTGCCTCCCCTTAAATGTACATTACCTCCCCTTAAGTGTAAATTACTCCCTTTTTTTTTTTTTTTTTTTTTTTTTATCAATAGTAAATACTTAACCAAAATAAAAACGAAGGTCAACTTTCCAAAAACACAATTAATAACTCTTTCCCTGCAAGTATTAACTCATACACCAACCAAGCATTAAAAGACATTAAACCTTGATTTTCCCTATAAAACCACCCATAGTTTTATCACAAATACCATTACAAACCAGAGTAAAACCTTATAAGCATAATGGATCCATCCAACTTAAAAACCATAGAGATTTCATCCGATTCCTGGGATCCAAATGACTCATCCTCTGATACATCCTCAGGAGGATGGGGTGGATACTTCCCACCAGGGTATTCAGCAATCACAAGAAACAAGACATTGAGAGAAGCAACCCTGAAACAATGGCTAGCTGCTTATGATCTGTCTGAAAAGGAACCAGACAATGAAACACCAAAAACTTCAAGACCAACTCCTCCTTCTGATGTGGATGATAAAAGTGCCAAAGAAGAAGACCTATCCAAGAATGATGAAGAGACCTTTCCTTCGAAGATTGTGCCTTCCCTGAGTAGTGGTTCTGTGCCACGTCCCCCACCAAGCAGTGTGATTCTTGCACTTCCATGCCCAAAAGCATGGAATCAATTTGGTGGCAGAGGAGCCAAGAAGACCATTCCTGACTTCATGGGTAAAGGGAAGCAGAAGGTGTAGGTGGTGATGTTTAGCTGGTTTGGGTTAAATCTTTTGTCTTATGAAGCCTTGTAACTTGCATCCTAGAATGCAATTTCTTGTTATGAAATAAAGGGCTTTTAGGTTCTGATGTTTTAATTTTTCACGTATGAATTACTTGCAAATAGAAAAGAGCTAACAACTGCAAAACAAAGTTAAGCACAAAATACCAAACACACATACTATAAAAAGCAAAATAAGTACTGAAAATAAGAATAACCAAAAAGAATAGCAAGATAAAGAACAAACAAATATACAAACTATACAAAGTTAAGAAAGAAGATCAGTTTTTCTTAACAACCCAGGCCTGAGTTGGCTTGAGTCCTTTCTGTGGAGTAACATACTTATAGGTCTTGTATGAACTTGCTCCAGTGAAACCATGTCTGGACTTATAGGTAAATTCATTTTTAAATGGATTCCAAGTCCAGCAATCAGAGAAATTATCAGTAGATCCTCTACTTGGATCTCTTTGTCTCCTTACAGGTGAATGAGCTTTGTAAAAATTATTTCTTTGAAAATTTTCATTCACCTGAGGTTTTTGAAAAGGTTGCTTGGGTCTTACAAAACCAGAGTTCACATTAGGTCTCACAGAGTTAACATAACCAGTATTCACTTTAGGCCTCATAAAATTAGCATTTTGCCTATTCATATTAAAGTTTCTGTAGCCAGACCCAAAATTTGGTTTACCAGAACTAACAAAGGAGTTAGGTCTGGTAGTGTTATTTAGTTGAACTGGTCTGGGGACAAACTGGTTAGCATGATTAACTCTACTAGCATTGTTCCAAACTGGTTTATTTAAACCTTGAACCTTATTAACATTCATTCTCTTTTGTTCAGCCTCTCTTTTCATTCTCTTTTCATGGAAGTCACAATCTCTTATTAAATGACTCAAACTTCCACACACAAAACATCTTTTAGGAGCATAAGTATAACTACTCCTACTTTCTCTGTGAACACTATTGCTTCTAGGTGACTCATTCAATTTAACAGATTCCCTAGGAGTTTTTATGTGATTGACACAACTAGGTTTAACTGTCTCAGCCTTTTGTTCAGTCACTAAAGGTTTAGTAACAACAGGTTCACTCTCCTTAACAACCTTAGGTTCAGGATTCTCTTTTTCCTCACTGATTGACTTAGACTTAGAGTGATCAGAGGAACCATCAATAGATCCTTCAGAGTCATTGGATTGACAAGAAGAATATCTACTAGATTTGTCCTCTGAGGTAGTTGGTTCAGACACTTGAGGACCTTTCTTACCATACACAAAGAGTGAATCATCCAACTCTTCTTTTTCAAGAGGAGTATAGTCATCACTCAAAGGTGGTGGTACTCCCTTAAAGTCACCTGACTTAACAAACCTATTGTACAAAGGTTTATCAGCATAGTCCTCTTCTCTATTCTTAAATATAGCCCTGTTCTCATTTTCCTCATATCCTAAGCCACATTTTTTATTTGACTTAATTTGAGAATCCCAACACTTAAACAGGTTATTGTTTGAATTGTTCCATTGATCTACCCTTTTTCTCAGCTCATCCCTCTCCTTCTGAATTTTAAGCCCTAATTGTCTATACCTTTTAAGCTTCTCATCTTGTTCATATATCTTATTAGCTTGAAAGTATAGTTTTTAATTTAAAGCAGCATGTTGATTTTGAAGGGTGACCTTTTGTGCCTCTAAAGTTTTTACAGCATTTTTATGTGCTAATAAATTTACTTCTAGATCACCTATTTGTTCTTGCTGCTCATCACACAAAGCCTTAACATGATTATATGAGTCAGTACATAATTTAGAGCATAATGATACCTCATTACCAATGGCCATGAGAGCATGATCAGACTCCTCATTTACTCTTGGATGCTCACCCCAATTGACTCCTCCAGCTTCCATTGTCAGCAGGCTCATCTGATTCTTTTCCATCTTCCCATCTTCAACTCTTTTCTCATCAGCAGACTTCTTCTCTGGACAATCTCTTGAAAAATGCCCATGCTTGTGACAGTTGTAGCATTCAACAGTCCTCTTTGTGTATCCCACTGGTGATTTGTTGTTGAAGTTGATAGTCCTACCATATTGCTTCTGAAATCGTTTGACCCTTAAAGCAACCATGGCAATGTGCCATTTTATATCCATCTCCTCAACTTCAGCATCATTAATCTGTTCAAGGTCTTCACTAATAAAGCTTTCATCTTCCGTTTGATTGGCAAAGAAAGAATGTATCACTTCATCAGTAAAACTTGAAGCAGACCTTTCACTTGAAGGGGTTTCATAGTTACCAGACCTAACACCAGATCTAACCTTGTAAGTACTGCTTTTGTTTTGAGACACAAAAGCAACATTTGATGAACTGGTTGAACCCTGAGTGTTATTACTGATGTCCCTTTCAAACATCCTGAGATTATTGTAAAGGTCATCAGGTGTCATAGAGTCTACTTCCTCCTTAATCCTCATTGCTACAGATACATTGCCCCATTCTGATGGTAAGGATCTGAGGAATTTGTGATTTGCATCCTCATTTGAGACTGCTGCACCATGAACTTCCAGTTGTGTTAACAGATGTTGAAATCTGTCATAGCCCTTCTCCAAACCTTCAGTCTTTGAAACACTAAATGTTTCAAATTGCTGTTTAAGAACAGCCTTTTGCATCTTTTTGGAGTTAGCATTACCTCCAAATCGTTTCTTGATGGCTTCCCACATCTCCTTAGCATCAAGAATGCCATGAAACCTTTGTAGATGCTCCTTAGGAATAGCCATAAGAAGCAAGGTTCTGGCCTTCTTTTCCTTCTCCACAGCCCTAATCTCCTCAGCAGATACAGGTGGCATTATTCTGAGCTGCCCATCATTCCCTTGTGAAATTCTCTTCTTAGAATTTCCCTTTTGGATCACCTTCCATACATCACTATCAATGTATTCCAGATAATGTTCCATCTCCATGGCCCATATATCATATTCTTCTCTCTTCAGTAGTGGAAGTTTTATGTTTGAGATTGTGGTTGTGGAAGGGATGGGTTGTTGTTGTGTTTGGGAGTTACTGGTTTCGGTTTTTCCTTCATCTTCATGGTTTGATTGCTCATCCTCACTGTTATGGATTGAGAAAGTTTCAGGCTTATCAAGTTCAGACATTGTGAAGGGTGATTTGAGTGAGAATTAGGTTTTAGTGTTCTACGAATTCAGAGTCTCTCCCTTGCTCTGATACCACTTGTTGGTCCACAAATTGTATATGGATCACTAAGTAGTTTTGAATACCTAGTAGATGGTTAGGATAAATCCGAACCAATCTAAGTGAGAAACCCTAAGTGATTGTTAATGTTAATGCGGAATCTTAACAAGAACAATTAAGAACACAAGCAGGAATATCACTAACTTCGTATATTGATATTCACTATGATCAAATCGTACAACTCACACCTTTCACTAACAACCTTTAGGGATCCTTTTATAACACAAGGAAACCCTAGACGACACAGAAGATATATACAAATCTTCTATAAAGATACATACACGCAATGTATCTTTTCCAAATATAACTCTAACAAACTTTCCTATCTTCACGACCAGACCAGACTTAACTCTATAAGTCAACCAGACTTAACATGTACTACCAGACTTTACATAACCAGACCTAAATCACAAACAGACCTAACTCAGTAAACTACCAGACCTAAGTTGTCTGCTCTTGATACGCATCATAATTCCCAACAATGCCCAAAATTGTTTTACCAAAGATTCATGTACGATATCCGGATAATGAGTCAAAGCAAAATGAATCTTTGATCGCTTTAAGAAATCAACCATAGGGTCATATATGTCCTGTCCCTTCGCTTTTCCCAGAAAAGCAACTTTATTGTGATCCTTCTTGAATTGTAGAGCCTCCATTGAAGAAATTATGAGAGAATGGAGAATAGGTTTAGAGTACTTGAAGAGGGAATTAGTTGTTTTGGGCGAAGATTATATGAATAGGTTATAAATAGAAGTTACCCAATTATGGTCAAAATTTATCGGAACAAATGGTTGACCTTATCTGACGTGTAAAGTAACTTCACCATTCAAAATCAACCCTTCAGCAGAAATGATGGTCAATCTGCTGAAGTGAAGAGTCAATCAGCAGAATCAACTCAAGAGAATAATATCTTCGGTAAAGATCTTGAGTTTTAATTTGCCACCCAACTAACATTAATTAGCATTTCCACTTGACTTCGCCTATAAAATAACCCCAATTCACAATCCGCACAAATCACTTAACCCTAATTTACCATCAAACCTTCATCCAATCAAAATCACTTATCAACACAATGAATAACCAACCCGAAGTCATCAATCTTTCTTCTGAATCATCAGCAGATTCAGGAGATAACAAACCTCAATTATCCATACAACCTTCACATAGAATGTATGGTATCACCAAAGAGCAAGCCCGCAAGAAAAGACATGATGTGGGCTCTTCAAGCAGACCCAACAATCCACCCAAACCTCCATCATCATCTTCATCATCTGAGGATAGTCGACCTCTATTTCGATATCCTCACCAAGACGAGCCACCTACAAGGAAGTCCCCTTTTCTTCCTTCTTCAGAGGATGATAGTGTGGTGGATCCAGATGATTCATCTAGGGGCTCTGATGACTCCACAGAGCGTCTTGAGCCAATCTTCAATAGATTGGTAAGAGAGGAAGAGGAGAGGGAAGCAGCACCAACCAGGGAAGAGAATCCCCAACCTTCACAACCCCAACCAAGGCCACACACCAGAAATCCACCACTCCCAGAGACAAGGGAAGTGGTTATTGGTCTTCCTGCTCCAAGGACTGGTGTTTCATACCATAGAGACACAGGAAAGAGCAAGGGTGCAGAGGTGACTGGAAAGGGAAAGGGAAAAATGGAGTAGGAGATGATGAGATGTTGCCAAGGACCAAAGATATAAAACTAGGTTCTTCGGCATCTTCAATCATGTCTGTTAGTCTTCCTGGTGCATCAGTAGATGATAGGAACTAGTGTCTATGTAGGTTATCTTGTATAGGATTGGTCTTGTTGAAATTGAAGTTGTTTGTAAGCTGTAATTTCTTTTGAATGAATGAACAATCTTTCTTTGATTATTACTTGATCTCTGTTTCAGTACTTCCATTCAGCAGAAACACTCTTTAAGCTTACTTGACCATGTCCCATTAATCTTGGTGAACATCAACTTAAGATCATCAATATCAAGGCAGTTCTACAAAACAGACACATAACAGCAAACAAACCAAACTATACAAACTAAAATTACATTAGTGGATTAGTGTGTTAGCAAACATAATCAATAATCTACAAAATTTTACAAACTTTACAACCACAATCCTCCCCTGAGGCATATGCCTCCCCTGAGGCCTATGCCTCCCCTCAAACATAGCATCTAAGGGTTAACCATCCCAATATGGACCACTAAGTGTTGAAACCTAGGTCCATCAAAAGCTTTAGTCAGCAAATCTGCCACATTATCATCTGTGTGAATTTTAAGCACCTTAATCAAATGTTTTTCATATGCATCTCTTATAAAATGGTGCCTTATCTCAATATGCTTAGTTCTATTATGAAAAACTGGATTTTTAACAATGCATATGGTACTTTGGTTATCAATAAAAATTGTGGTATTCATGAAATTAAACCCATAATCCAACAATTGATTTTGTATCCAAAGAACCTGTCCACAACAATTGGCAGCAGCAACATACTCTGCTTCAGTAGATGAGGTAGCAACAATGGTTTGTTTCTTGCATTGCCAAGAAATCAACCTTCTTCCAAGAAATTGGCAACCTCCAGTTGTGGATCTCCTATCCAGATTTGCACCAGCATAGTCACTATCACTATAAGCTTCCAACTTGAAAGGAGACTCTTTTGGGTACCAAAGACCTAGCTTGGGTTGGCCTTTGAGATACTTAAAGATCTTCTTGACTGCATTCAGGTGGGAAGTGAGTGGTGTGACCTGATGTCTAGAACAAGCACTCACAGCAAATGTGATGTCTGGCCTTGAAGCTGTCAAGTACATTAATGAACCAATCATGGACCTGTATAGGTGAACATTCACTGCAGGATCTGGTTCAAGGTTATTCTTTGGTTTAGGAGCTTCATAGGGTGTAGTGGCAGGTCTAACATTCTCCATATCAAACTTCTTCAACATATCATTAACATACTTATCCTGACTAATAAAGATACCATCTGGTTTCTGCTGAACTTGGAGACCCAAGAAGAAAGTGAGCTCCCCCATAGCACTCATCTGAAACTCTCCCTTCATTAATTCCTCAAACTCCCTGCACCAAGCTTCTTTAGTGGAGCCAAAGATAATGTCATCCACATAAACTTGAACAAGTATGATATCCCTGGAATTCTTCTTAATGAAGAGTGTTTTGTCTATAGCACCTCTTCTGTATCCATGCTTCAGCAGAAATGATGAAAGCCTAGCATACCAAGCTCTTGGTGCCTGATGAAGGCCATAGAGAGCTTTGACAACCCTGTAAACATGCTTTGGATTATCTGGGTCTTCAAAACCTTTGGGTTGAGATACATAAACCTCCTCATCAATTTCTCCATATAGAAAAGCACCTTTGACATCCATCTGATACACCATGAAACCCATATAAGATGCATAGGCCAAGAAGATTCTGATGGCCTCAACCCTAGCTACAGGAGCAAATACTTCAGTATAATCAATGCCCTCCTCTTGTCTGAATCCTTGTGCCACCAATCTTGCTTTGTTTTTAACCACAATACCCCTGACATCTCTTTTATTTTTCAAAATCCACTTGGTACCAATGGCAATCTTCCCTTCAGGTAGTGGTACCAATAGCCAAACTTTCTGATTCTTGAATTGTAGCATCTCTTCCTGCATTGCTTCAAGCCAGCTGGAGTCTTCAAGAGCTTGACTTACACTTGTTGGTTCCACTTGAGAAAGATAACAAGCAAACAGACAATGCTTAAAGTCTGTGTGATTGTCCCTTTGCTGAGATGAGACATAAGAAAGAAAAGCCACTTGACCATACTTAGAACCTTTCACAGAGCTTCTAGTTCTAACAGGTGCTTGAGGATCACCAAGAATGTTGGATTGAGGATGAGCAGTATGTATCCTTTTGGTTGCATTGGGGTTGACTTCAATTGTGTTATCAAGATTGGTCATGTTAGGCCCAAATTCACTATCATAGGAGGCTGAGTTGAAGATACCAGCTTTGGGTGAGTGATTTCCAAGATCAGAAGGACTTGGAAAGCGAGTATAAGGTTCCTCAAAATCTGTGGACACACTATTAGACATGGGAGAACCTTCAGAAGACCCATTAGCAGATTTTGCAACATCAGCAGAAACATGTGAAGGATCAGCAGAATCTTGGTTTCCACTGAAGGGTTGTGCTGACTCCTCACTAATTCTTTCAGCTTCTTGATTGGCTGCAAATTCTTGCTTCTTGAGTCTAGCAAGGTCCTCTGCATAGTGTGACAAATCTTCAATCTCCCCAGAAGTATCTCCTTCAACATGGTTAGGAGGAAAAGAAGGTATAACAATAGTATGTTCATCATGCTCAGACTCACTTCCTGAATCCTCTTCCAGGGTACCTGCATTGTTAGTAGGAGACTCTTTTGTACCTGCAGATTGTTCAGCAACATATCTAGTATAGCCCAAATAATCAGTTAGGTAATCCAAGTCAAAATACCAAGGATGACCTTGTCCTTGAACATGAGGCTTATTTTCTAGGTATCTCAGATTAAGGGTCTCCTCTATCTTTTTAGAACTTAAATTATATACCCTATAAGCCTTACTATGAGCTGAATATCCCACAATAAACCCTTCATCTGCCTTCTCATCAAACTTTCCTAGGGGGTCACTAGTGTTCAAAATGGTCACCTGACAACCAAAAGGTTTAAAGTAATGAATATCAGGAACTTTCCCAGTGAGAAGTTCATAAGGTGTCTTGATATGAGGTCTAGTGATGGATACCCTGTTCAAAACATAACAAGCAGTGCTTACTGCTTCAGTCCAGAACATAGTGGGTAATTTAGAGTCTGCAAGCATGGATCTTGCTGCCTCTATTAAGGTCCTATTCTTTCTTTCTGCAACCCCATTTTGCTGTGGGGTTCTTGGAGTGCTATAGTCCCTTTTTATCCCCTTAGACTGACAAAGTTCTATTAACACAGCATTTTTGAACTCTGTCCCATTATCACACCTAATCCCTTTAACCTTTTTATTTAGCTGGTTTTCAACAAGGGTAATGTACTCTTTTAAGATTGGATATGTTTCATCTTTAGTTCTCAAAAAGAATACCCAACAAAACCTGCTATATTCATCAGTGATCACCAGGCAGAAGGATTTGTGATCAATACTCCTGACTTGAGCTGGACCAAAAAGATCCATGTGCAGCAACTGAAGAGGTTCTGAGATAGTGCTCACAGCTGTAATGGCTTTGTATGAAGCTCTGTGTTGCTTCCCCTTGTTGCAGGCAACACAATTTTGTTCATTGGTGAAGATTTTGGAGGGAAGCCCATGAACTAGACCAAGCTTAGAGAGTTTGTTAATGGTCTTAAAATTAACATGAGCCATCCTTCTATGCCATTTAGTTGACTCATCCAGGGATGCTTTAGCCACCAAGCATATCAGATCACCTTCAGGTTGGACTTCATTCAAGTTGAATGTGTACAAATTGTATCTTCTGGGAACTTTCAGCAGAATTGTGGTATCTTCTGGAAGCTTGAAGTCTTTAGATAGTACAAGACATTCATCCTCTGAGAAGAAGACCTTGTTCTTTGTGTCACATATTTGAGATACTGAGAACAAGTTGAAGTGTTGCAGTTCCTTTACATAGAGCACATTTGCAAAGTCCAAGTTAGGTGTTCTGATTGTTCCATACCCAGTGATTTTCCCATCTCCTCCACCAAAGGTCACATTGCCTCCTCCTTGAATGGGCACAAAATCATGCATCATGTCCCTGTTTCCTGACATACTCCTTGAACAACCACTATCTACTATCCCAACTTCTTTACTTTTCAATGGATGATCCTACATATACAACAGAATTATACAAATGTTAGTACACTTTGGAGACTCAAGTCATTACTGACTTGAGCCTGCCTTGTGGATCATAAGAAGTAGGCCATGTAGATTGATAAGATCCACCATTGTTCTTGGACCTTCTATAAAGATGAGGTCCCTTGTTAGTCCAGAAACAACCTGCTGAGGGCTTAACAGCAGTATCCCAATATCCCATACCCATATACATTGGGTCAAAATAGTTAGGCCAATAACCATTCTGAAAATAGGAACTAGTGGGTTGCACAAATTGTCTAGCAACATTTCTTCTCCTAGCAGAATGTCTATCAGCAGAATTGCTGGCCCTATGAGTTGCTTGTGGAACATATGGTGGAATATTCTGAACATTTGTCCACACTGGTCTTGGTTTAGTCTGACCAACACCCATTCTTTGCTCATGAAAATTACAATCCTTGATTAGATGAGATTTACTTCCACACACAAAACATTTCTTCTTTTTAGAAGATTTATTAAAAGAAAAAGATGTTCCATTACAAGTAGAATTATTCAAATCACTAACAGAAATAGGATTGTTTTTGACACAATGAGAAACATTATTTTGCAAAGAATTAAAAGACAAGTCTTCAGAAGAAACTGTCTTGGACTTGACATCCTCAGCAGCAATTCTAACAGACTTGTAGGGAGTCTTGGGTGTAGGCTTGGGAGAGGTCTTTGTAGGGTCTGACTTTTCACTTGAATCACAACTGGTATAGGTGGTAGACCCTTGGTCAGAGGACTTGTCACTGTCAGAACAAGAGACAAAGTCAGTAGAATTAGAGTTAGGGTCTGGCAAGTCACTTGACTTTTTGCCATAAAGATGGTGTGATCCATCAAAGTCAGAGGTGGTGGTGCTAGATGGCATGTGTTCTCCCCTAATAGGTCCAGGCACAGCATGTAAGTATCCATTACTGACAAACTTAACAGGGGCTTGATAGTCTACTGGTTCTGGGTCAAAGACACTATACTCATTAGGGTCATATAATTGATCTTTCCCTATGTAGTCACCAAACCCTAAACCAATCTTAGTTTTTACAGACATAGAACTATTTACTAACCTGTTTAGATTTTTAGATGAATCTGTCCATTTATCAAACCTAGCCAAGCTATTATCTAGTTTAGTCTGCACTTCCTGTTTTTCTAACACTACCTCTGCTTTTTCTTTCTCAGTACGCTTTAAATCAATTTTAGCACAATGAAAATCTCTCTCTAACACCCCTATCTTTTCATCATAAGCGACCTCATTCTTCTGAAACCAAACTTTTTGTCTTTCTAGTGTTTTTAAAGAGTGTTTATAAGCCTTAACATCTATATAACACTCATTATATTTAAGTTTCAATTCATCATATTCCTTTTTAAGTTCATTATACCTTTCACTACAACCAAATATACAATTTTGTACCTGAGAGATACCCATAAAAGCAGCCTGACTATGCTCATCTTCTGAAGAACAGCTAGCCAGTAATCCATTCACATCAGCAGTATCATCATTCTCAGGTTCATGCACCTTCCAGTTAATATGATCATCCAGAGTGACCATGGCTTTGGGGTTTTCAGCATTCACCTGATTCTTCTGATAGCTAGAATAGCGAACTTCATCACTAGTCTTTCTATCCTTACACTCTCTAGAGAAGTGACCCAACTGACCACATGAATAGCACTTGACCTTTCTTCTATCAAACCTAGCTGGTTCTCTTCCCTGAACCCCGAACTTTCTTCCAGACTTCTTCTCAAACCTCCTGACATTTAAAGTAAGCATGGCCACTTGCCATTTTAAATTCATCTCTTCCAAATCAAGAGGATCAACCTGATCAAAATCCTCAAAAGCAAGATGCTGCTGGTGTTCATAATCAGCAACAAAAGAGTGGAGAACATCCTCCATTACACCACTGGACTGAGGTTGAGAATAAGAAGATGTTCCTGAGGAGCTTGAACTTGAAGCCTGAGTCTGCTTGTTGGAGGTGGTGCTCACAAAAGCTGAATAAGTAGGGTTTGATGTACGAATGGGGCTTCTAACATCAGGCTCAAGGGTTTTAAGCTTGTTGTAGAGATCATCAAAAGAAAGCATATCAAGACCTCCTTTAGTTTTTAATGCAATGCTCACTTGTAGCCATGAGGGAGGTAAAGATCACAGGAATTTTGCATTGCAGTCCTCATTATCTGGTCTGGCCTTTAGCTGATTCATCTGGCTCAAAATCTTATGGAACCTATCATACCCCTTGTGAATACCTTCCTCTTCAGTTATTTGAAACTCTTGAAACTGCTGTTTCAGCATTGACTTCCTCATCCTTCTTGACTCATCGTTCCCACCAAACCTAGCCTTGATTTCCATCCAGATATCTTTAGCTTCCTCCATGTAGTGAAAGTCTCCCATGTGATCATCTGGAATAGCCTGAAGGAGAATGGTTCTCACTTTATTTTCTCTTTGTACTGCAAGAACCTCTTCAGCAGATTTAGGAGGAAGAATCGAAACAACACCATCAGCATCTTTGGAGTGCTTCTTCAAACTGTTTCCTTTACGGACAATTTCCCAAAGATTCCAATCAATATTGGTGATCCAGTTCTGCATCTTCATCGCCCATAATTCATATTCTTCCTTCTTAAGGTAAGGAAACTTTGCATTACTGTTGGTGAGATTGAGTTGTTGCATAGATGTGGTGTTTTGGTTGTTGTTGTTGTTGTTGTTGCTGTGAACTTCAGATTCATCGTCTGATCCAGGCATTGTTATTGTTATAGGGTGTGAGAGGGTGTAAACGTGAAGGTGTTCCTAGTAACACAGAGACTCTCACGAGGCTCTGATACCACTTGTTGAACCTTAAGACCTTGATAGATCTTTGTGAGCTCGTGGATCGTTAGTAATGTTTATGTAATCACAAACACACTAAAAGAAAGTCTAAGTTACTTGTATTCTATAGCGGAAAACAAACACAAGTAAGAACACAATTACTAAGAACGATTTGATCCTCTATGGATCTTTGATTAATACTAAAGTTATTTTTCTAAAACGTGTCCATAATACATAATAATGCGTTCCTTTTATAGACAAGGAACCCTAAACAACCCTAAACCGTTTCACAAGAAACGTATAATCTAAAAACTATCTAAGATATGCAATATCACTTTCTAAATAAACTCATGCATATCCTAACTAATAACACAATACGCGGAAACTATCAATCAGCAGAAACACATTCCGCACAATCCATACTTCGGTAGAAACAATCTTCAGCAGAATCTTTACTTCCGCAGAAACCATTCTTCAGCAGAATCCAATACGTCAGTATATTCATCAGCAGTAACCATCAGTAGAATTCTTCCTTAGCAGAATTCCCAACAAGTTTCGAACATGAATCAATAATAATAAAAATTAAACATACATACGGAAGCAAATAAAATCAAACAAACAAATAAATAAACACACAAAGCAAATAAAGCTTGGGTTGCCTCCCAAGAAGCGCTTTTCTTTATTAACGAGTCTTGTAGCTAGACTCAAAGTCACCGTACATTACGTGACTCCATCATCTCGCATTATGACGTATCCCTGATAGATATAATCCTTGTTATCAGGATGGTAATGTTTCAATCGTTCGACATTCGCGGTCACTCTTCCTCCCTTGCTGGTCAAGCTTACTACCCCATCTTGATGTAGACTTTTAATTGTGAATGGTCCGTACCACCAGGGACTTGGTTCATCGGTAGGTGCTTTTGTTTCTGAATGCCTTAGGAGCACTGAGTCTCCTTTTGTAAATTCAACGGGGTTATTGGTCTGCTCATCAACCTCCATATAATCGTTATTTCCACCCTTACATTCTCTAATCTCATTTTCATTGTAATTCTTAATCCTTGCCTCCCATGCAAGGATTTTCTCTCGAACATTACCACGGATTATATTGGGGTTCGCCTCCATCTTCTTTTGTAGAGCAACATCTCGTATGTGACATGGGATCGTTGGGAAGTTTATTGTTTTCTTCCCTTTCTTCATTTGGATGGTACTATTTTCGTAATCGATTTGTGCCCTAGTGGTAGCGAGAAAGGGTGCCCCAAGGATTATTGGCATATTCATATCATTTCTTTCAATAATCATGAAGTCGACCGGATACAGGAATCCGGCAACGTTGACCAACACATCTTCTGCAATTCCTAACGGGTACTCATAAGAATGTTTTGCAAAGGAGAGTTTAGTACGGGTGATGGATGGCAGTTCGTCGGTTAACTGGACATAAACGGATAAAGGCATAAAATTTGCGTCGGAACCTTGGTCAGCTACCGCATCCAGATACTTGAGTTTTCCAATGCTGCATGGTATTTCGAAGACCCATAGAATTCTTGCTTTTCCACTAACTTTTGTCTTATGAGGCTCTCATACAATTTCCCTCCGGGTAATGTGTCGGATTCATCATCCGGCTTCATTTTCTTGGACTCCTTGCTGGGTAGATGAGTACGTCGATAGTTTCTCACCCAATCATTTATGGTCTCCTTGTTTATTTTGTGCCTCAAGTGATGCCTCACTTGTTGTGACCTTGGCGGTTCTATCATTTGGCGCTCCTTGGAGGGCGTCTCCTTTCCTTTGTCTGAACCGCAATTACAGGCATTGGCGTTTCCAGCATTAAGTGGGACGAGGTCGATTTTGTTGACTTCCATAGTTATCAACTTCCCCCTCTCTTCATTCTCGCCCTCTTGGACGATGGAGATGGCTTTGACAAATTTAGTGTTGGGAACTTCAACGTCATTCTGCACCAACACTTTTTCAGGAGCTTTTGTATTTGTGTATTCTTTCAAAAGGTCCATCATCTCCACCATCTTCTCTTCCATCTCCTCCTTCTGTTTGTAGACGGCTTCCTCAAATTTTGCCAACCGTTCGGAATGTTGTGACATGTATTCACCCATTCGAGCTTCGAATGTTGGACTAAGTTCCTGAGGTGGTGAGTTGGGTTGAGCAAGCTTATAGAAGGGTGTAGTATTTTCCCTAAGGGGTGATTTGGACAATGGTATTTGCTTAACGCTTGAGACCGAGTTAACTGTTGCTTTTTGTGGACTTAAGGGTCTCTTTTGTTTTTCCATAAGATATGCAACCCTCTTCTCAAGTTCACTAACGCTTTCCTCGGTGATTTGGTTGGCTTTATCGGGCGATGAATGTGTGTTGACCGCCGAGTGTACGTCGTGGGAAATTTGCCACAATTCATCATCGTCGGATGCGAGCTCATCAATGATCTCCCATGATTCCTCAGCGTTTCTATCACGTAATCTGCCTCCGACGGCTCGATCGATGGTACACTTGGTGTGGTAGTCAACATGGTCATAGAAGATTTGAATTTGAAGCCAGAGATCTATGCCATGATGAGGGACTTTTTGGAGTAAGTCATTGAATCGAATCCATGCCCCATATAGGGTTTCGCCTCGACGTTGTTCGAACATCAAGATATCCTTCCTTAACTTGGTAGTTCTTCCTGGTGGGAAAAACTGAGCAAGGAAACGAGTGGTGAGATCATCCCAAGAGGTGATGGATCCTGCGGGTAGACGCTCTAGCCATTGACTAGCTTGGTCCCGCAGAGAGAATTGAAAGAGACGCAGTCAGGTCGTCTCTCGAGTGGCAACATCAAGGTCTATGGAATCAACGATTTTGAGAAAGTCCTTGAGATGTTGATTAGGATCTTCGGAATGAAGTCCATGGAATGCGCATCC
This sequence comes from Artemisia tridentata subsp. tridentata, assembly GCA_021014915.2. Classification (NCBI taxonomy): domain Eukaryota; kingdom Viridiplantae; phylum Streptophyta; class Magnoliopsida; order Asterales; family Asteraceae; genus Artemisia; species Artemisia tridentata. The sequence goes on along the minus strand of CP139504.1, from coordinate 370,755,971 downwards.
GCTTTGCACCAACCGGATGGTGTCGGATCGCAAAGGAGTGACATTGGCTCCTTGAGTGAGCTCAATGGTGTTTCGATAGCCATGGTGGCTAGGACGGGAGTAGTCTCCTAAGGTACGGGCTCTAGGAGGTGGGTGTTGTTGTGGTGGTGGGTTGTTGGGATCGAGGATATTACCACCTTCCATGATGTCGGATGGTAATGGTTACGAACAAAGAAACGAAGAAAAAAAATAGAGTAAAGAAAACCTAGAAAAATAAAATAAAAATCTCACTAGAAAGGAATCTAGTGAGTAAACCTAATAAAATAAAAATTCAACCTAAACAATAACTATTCCCCGGCAGCGGCGCCAAAAACTTGATGCGTGGTTTTGCGACCTTACAACAGGTTTTACCTCTCGAGGGATCTCAAGAGGCTTGCAATCCCCACCAGGCAGTGTACCTGACCGATGTAGTATAGTGTAGTGGCAAGTACCGGGGGATTGATCGTTCTCTAGGGGAATAGTGTCGTTAGGATTGAAAAACTACTCTAATAGGTCTAAGGGTGAGGGAAGATTCTTTTTGTATTTTTTTATATTTTTTTAAAAGCAAGTAAAATCTCGGGTTTGAAGGAGTGGGCGGAATTAGTTGCTAGTCAACTAACCCAAATAACTACAATTGCAAATAAAATAAAATAACTGAAAATAAAAAGGTTGTGGAACTTATATGGAGAGAAATGTGTTTACTTAGATTTCCTTACTCCCTAACTATCTTTTACCGGTTAATTAGTGTGTATTAATTGCGTGGATGACGGGTGTATTCCTTAATACCAATCGTGGGGTGGCGTACGTACTTCCCCAACTCTATAAGCTCCTACTTCACTCCTATGTCGAGCCGGCTAAGAAGCTCCTAACATGGGATCACTAGAATTCGCTCATGCATTAAATACAACCATAAAAACCTTAGTACGCATTGGTTCATGTTTCTTAAGACGTTCAAGCAAGTTACCGTATAGGAGGTTAGCCAGTTTTCTTAAGCCTAACATCGATAAACAATCATCCAATACAATTAATAACACACCAACAACCAATAATCAATAGTTAGGTTTCATTAGATCTAAGCAAACAAAAGATAAATCTAGCCTAGCATGTTAAATAAAAGACAAGAACAAGATATAATCAAACAACACATAGACATATTGAATGATTAATTGATTACTTATCTTCAATTGAACATGAGAGATCCAAGGGTATAAACCCCTTAAAAGTAGCAGAAAAATCGTCTTAGGGTTTCTCCTCACAAAGTTGCACACTAATGACTAAAAATTATGAGAATATATATAGAAAATCAGATCTGACGGCGTCACGTTATAGAGCTGACGCCGTCACCTCGCCACGGTTAGGGTTTCTTGATGGCCTTCTTGACGCCGTCCCCTTTTAATCATCCAAAATCCTCTCTGGCGCGTCAGGGGTTGACGGCGTCACAATGGTGCTTGACGCCGTCACAGGTACTTTTCCAGCCGATTTTGAGACTTTGTCGTTTTCTTCACTTTTATGCTCCAAAAACGTCCAAAATGCTTCCTTTTCCAGATTTCTTCTCCAAAGTACCTAAAATGACAAAAGGAACGATTTAGGGCAATATTTGATCAAATAAATACGATTTAGGGCTTAAATGACCCCCTAAAAGCGGTACACTTTTCGCTTCATCATTATGTAATATGCATGAATTGGATTAACTTCCCCCAATTCATGCTGCATGTCTTTAGCAGCTTCTTCGTATACTTCTTTTTGGTGAAGTTTCTGAATCAGCTTCCCCCCAAACTGACAACCGTCTTCATCAGATTCAAAACTTTGATGCAGTTAACATGTCTTCTAACTTTTGAAGTTTTAAGTACGCAACGGAATTTGTAGATAACACCGTAAACCACACCAAGCAAATCTGACTAGTCACTTAATTACAATTATACTCAATGCGGAAACTCCGTTCGGGGGTAACATGCAAGAAATCAACAAGATCTTCTCACGTATGTAGATGCTTCACATCAAACAAACCACGAAAGATGAAATAATACTTCTTCCCCCTGATTGTTGCGGTCTATCGGAATGGTAATTACCTGTGTATATACGAATACTCGATAATATGACCGTGTGTAAGGCATCATAATGCGGTTACAAGTTACAACATCATATGTAGGTAACTTCACACAAAACAACCCGTGAAAGTTGAGACGATAACACCAAAGTAAGACGTTTGAACCACTGACTGTGTCATTTCTTCCCCCTGATTGCAGAAACTCATGGAGGAAAAAGGGTTTTCGCAAAGAAGTCAAAGAAAGCCAAAGAACATCCATTCTCTCTTCCCCCACGATATCTTCGCGGAATCGGAACCATACACACTATGTTTACGATGGAAACGGAGGCAACGTAACATTGTATGTCCAATTAGTCGAATATGTGTGAAGTACCATAAATAGCCCGTGAGAATCAACTGCTGATAACATCTCTACTCTTTGATACTCCTCTCAGCTAACTCTTTACCGACCCCATTATCATTCTGACGGCTCTTTGTAGTGACTACTGATGGAGAAAACCCACTATGACTGACTTGAGACTGAAGTAAAATAACCCGAACTTGTGACTTAAACTTGCACTATTGTGTGACTAAGAGTGGTGTAGAGAGTTCGTGCACCTTCGAATCCCTAAGTGCTCTATACTCTTCAACCAACCAACCATCAAGTATAAGGCGTACATCACCTCTTGACTATCCACAACTTCGTGTGACACTGAGCACTACAACGTAACTCCTTAAAGTGATAGTTATTTTGTGGTAATAGAAAGGAAGAATCACAAAAATAACTAGATATCCAAGTCTTCGTCATTGTAAATGTTAAAGGCTCAAACAAGGATCTCGAAGAATCATGCATCCAACCAACCCCGATATCTTGAGATACTAAGTACACGCACCCGTGAAATCTCACTTCAACCTCAAATATATAATAATGAATTAACGCTGTAGTCACATCTTGCGGTTAAATGCCCAAAACTAGCCTTTGTTACTTGTTTAAAATGAACTTTGATAATAGTTTTATCCCGATCTTGTCAAAAATTTAAGGAGTTGTGTTTGGTGAAAGTGAAATTCCGTTGTTGTAGTGAAAATTTGGTCAAAAAAACTTAAAATCTCGATAACTTCCGTTCGGAGGGGATTTGGGCCTCGAAGGTTGGGTTTTAGTTCATTCAACGTGTCGTTCTCCTCGTTCTCACGGTCGTTTTGATAGGTTTTGGGCTGAAAACGGAGTTACGGTTCAAAAGTTATGGTTGTTTGAAGTTTTGTCCTTATTCGGAGCCTTACTTGAAGAATTGATTACTCGAAGGATTGCTTACTCGAAGGTTTCTTACTCGAAGACTCTTACTCGAAGATTTCTTACTTGAAGACTCTTACTCGAAGGTTTCTTACTCGAAGACTTTAATCCTTACTCGAAGAAAATTGCTTACTCGAAGAATTTTCTTACTCGAAGTATATAACCCCTTAGTAGAAGGATATAAAAGTGAAGTTCTGATTTCCTAACTCGGAAAATATAAACAGAACTTAATGTTTCCTTACTCAAAGAACTGTTCTAACTCGAAGAACTTCTTCTAACTCGAAAAAATTCAAACCGTTGCTCGAAGAAATGCTTCTAACTCGAAGAAATTCAAGCCCTTACTCGAAGAACTTCTTCTTGAAGAAATTCAAACCTTACTTGAAGAACACCGTATCTTAACTTCAAAAATCACCCAAAAACACCACAAAACACGTTTTTTAATCCAAGTTTTCACCAGATCTGACCAGAATACAACCTAAACAACTATAAAGTAACAAACTTTATCAGTTTTAAAACAATTTATTTGATTCGTTAAATTTGCTTACTCGAAGAACAGTTTTAAAACTAAGCAAATCGATTTGAAACTTTATAAAAACCTACAAATCAACCAATAATAATAACGAGGCTCTGATGCCACTTGATGGATCTATTGTTTTGGTTGATTTGGTGATTCGGGAGGTCGAGGAAGATCAAACCAAGAGTTAGTCATTGTAGTGAGAAAGAGTAGAGAGAGAAAGGATAACTATGTGTGTTTATAAATAATGAAAGTAAGTTACACACTAAGCATCACCCCTCCATGGAAGTATGGAGGGGTATATATAGCCTAACACTAGCTTAACTATTACAATATTACATAACTAGTCCATGTGTTTCGGCTAAACAAGATAGTAAATGTAATCCCGTAAATTTCGTTCCATTTACGTGTTAGGAGCCTTCCCAACAAATAGCATGCTTGTAGCCCACCTTAACAGTGTATTGACCCTTAGGATCAAAGTGCCAAATGAGTTTGTCCGAAGAACCAGTTTGTGAGATTGGGATTTGTAAGACCAATTCAACTTCCGTAGCTGAAATATGCTCACGCAACTTGCTAATATTCCAGTCTCCATTCTCAATAAAATCAGCAATAGTGTTGCTATTATGGAAAGGTCCGAGAGGTGAGCGAATATAAAAATCATTAGTAAAAGGGACCCACTTATGTGTCCAGAAAGAAATACTTTACCCATCTCCAACTTGCCATCTTAAATCATGTAACTACAAATCACGACCATGAAGCAAGCTACTCCAAATCCATGAAGGATGCGATCCTTTTTTAGCGACAAGAAAATTAGAATTCGGAAAATATATACCTTTTAGAATCCGTCCCCAAAAAGCGTCAGGATTAATAAGTAGCCTCCACCCATGTTTAGCAAGAAGGGCCATATTAAAAGCTTCAAAATCACAAAATCCTATGCCTCCCTGACAGGGATGGAGCTAGGGGGTTCCCGCGGGTGCCCGGGAACCCCATGGATTTTCTCGATGTAGTGTTAATTTTTGAAAAAAACACCGATTTTTTCTAAATGCATCTTAAATGCACCCGGTCCTTCGAAATGTGTTTCTAGTTGTACGGTTCAAAATATTTTGTGCACCCATTCATATATGGTTCTGGCTCCGTCCCTGCTCCCTGATGCTTCGATTCTGAAAGTTTTTTCCAATTTTTCCAATGGATGTGTTTCTCATGGGAATCACCTCTCCAAAAGAAACGACGAACATAAACCATTAGTTTATTCAAAAGGCTTGTTGGAATTCGAAAGCATTGCATAGCATATGTAGGAATGGCTTGAATAACCGACTTAATTAAAACTTCTCTACCTGACTCGAAAAGAAGTTTTTGCTTCCAACCTTGCATCTTTTGGAGCACTTTGTCCAACAAGAAACCGAACATCTCTATTTTCTTTTGGCCAAAAATAGAGGGAAGGCCTAAATATTTAGCTTTAGAGTCCATTTGTTGTACGTGAAGAGCTAAACATATATCATCACGAAGAGAATGTGGGGTGTTGGGTGAAAAAAGGTAGATGATTTCTGGAAGTTGACTGTTTGACCCGAAGCCTCACAATATGAATTTAGAATGTGAACAAGAGCAGTACACTCAGCATGTGAAACCTTTAAAAACAAAAGTGAGTCGTCTGCAAAAAATATTTGGGAGATGATGGGGCAATTGCACGCCATTTTAATACCTGATAAAGTACCTAAAGCCATTGCTCTGGAGATTTAACGAGAAAGGACGTCAACAATGATAATAAACAGATAAGGTGAGATGGGATCACCTTGGCGAATCCCCCGTTGTGGTTTTATAACCCCGACCGAATCACCATTCACCATAAACTCTAGCTCATAAGTTGTAAGGCAAGTACATACCCAACTACACCAAACATCACCAAAACCCATTTTTCTTAAAACAACAAATAAGAAATCCCATTCCACTCTATCAAAAGCTTTGTTTAGATCGACTTTCAGAGCCATTACACTTTGTTCACTGCGCATTTTGTTGCGGATATAATGGAAAGCCTCATTGGCAACTACCATACAATCCTGAATTTGTCGTCCTGGAATGAAAGCCGACTGTTGGGGAGAGATGATTTTGCTCATTAAGGGTTTCAAGCGGTTCGAAAGAACTTTAGAGATGATTCTGTAAATAAAGTTGCAAAGGCTAATCGGGCGAAACTGGGCAAGCGTTTCTGGGGGCGTCTTTGGAATAAGGACGACGAGTGTCTTATTTAATTCTGGCGGCATGCTCCCAGCTTCAAAGAAATACTTGACTGCTTCACAAACAAAAGCCCCAAGAAAATTCCAGTACCTTTGGTAAAAAATACCTGGAAATTCATCTTCACCCGGAGCCTTTAATCCCCCGAGTTGCTTTGCAGCCTTATGAATCTCTGAATCTGAAACCGATGATTGCAAATGGGTGTTCATTGTCGTAAAGACAATAGGATTAAGCACGCTAATCACTTCTTCAAAGTCACGAGCACCATTAGTCATATAAATAGATTGAAAATGATCTCGAACAAGACTTTGAATTCCACCATTGTCATATACCCATTCCCCTTGAGCATTTTTCAACCCAACAATATTATTTCTTTGACCACGCTGGATTGCATAAAGATGAAAAAAACGAGAATTACAATCCCCTTAGTTGAGCCAATTAACTCGGGATCGTTGGTACCAATACATTTCCTCACACAACCAAGTGGCTTCGAGCTCTTGCAGCAACATTTTTTGTCTATGAAAGTTTTCAGGTGTATATTGAAGCGTTTGAACTATCTCAATTTCCCTCGTGAGGTCATTTATCTTCCGTTTGTTATTCCTAAAAGTAACTTGACTCCATCTTTTAAGTTTATTTGCACAATGAGACAAATTATGCTTAATGCCAAGTAGTTGATTGTTAGCCTCAATGGTTGGCCAAGACTCCCGAATGGTATTTTCACAGTCTTCATGAGTCGTCTAGAATGATTCAAAGCGGAAACATGACCACTTCCTTTTCTTAGTTGGATGAGAAGAGTAAATAAGAGGAGCATGATCACTGCCAATAAGAGGTTTGTGGAGGAGAGTTTGAAATGGGCAGACCTCGAAAAGATTAATGTTGCCCAACGCACGATCAATTCGTTCACGAATATTATCACCTTCATTGCGTTGGTTTGACCATCTATAATGTAATCCAGAATATGGAATATCAATTAAGCCAGCAGTAGCGGTGAAGTGTTGAAACTACTCAATATGCTTCAAAGTGGAAGAGCCTCCAACTTTATCACTAAGAGCTCTAATCGAGTTAAAATCACCAATAACAAGGCATGGTTCAGCATAAAAGGATCTTTGTGTAATAGCATCCCACACTGGAGCTCATGATACTCGATCATGTGGAGCATATACAAAACACATTGATAAATGGGAGAGATGAGTGGGTGTGGTCCCACTATGAACTCTTCCGTGAGAAATAATCAAATTTTTGTTGCAAGTGATAATGTCCAGATCGATAGCAGATGTCCACCAAACAGCTAGACCACCTGAACGACCCACTGGATCAACATAAACCGCGGATGTAAAATTTAATGAGTGTCGTACTTGTGTTGTTTGTTCTTCATCTCGATAAGAAAAATCACATCAGGGCGATGAGCTTTTAAAAGCTCTCGCAAGTTAGAAATTGTCAAGGCTCGCCCGATTCCTTGACAGTTCCAAGAAAGAACTAACATTTTTCATATGGCTGTTTGAGGTCAGCCACCGCAACCTTTGAAGAGTTCTTTGACGAATCAGTTGTCACAATTTGAACAGGGACATCCACAAGATTAGGAGATAGTTCTATATTTGACACTGAAATATCCGCTTTAGAAGTGTTGATCCTTTTCGGACGACCTCTACTTCTTCGCTCGGAAACTACGATGGGAGGAGGACGAGGGTTCAAAGAGCGCAAGACTATATCGTCACCCATATCAGTGCTCATTGGACAACTTTTTCCGGAATCTGGGCTCTCACATATAAGTCGCTCTTCATGCAAGGTAGCACTCGTATCTTTTTTTGGAGCATTTGTCGGTTGCTTTTATCATATGAGCCACAAGAGAATGATTTCAATCGTTTATCCAAGGATGAGGTTAAAGGATCATCATCATGTTTACGCTTCATGGATAACTTAGAGAGTGCAGCATCTAAAGAAATATCTATTGACATGCTCGGAGGGACCAACTCTACAGGATGAATGATAGATTCAGAAGGCTCAATAACATAGTAGTTTGAGCAAACAAGAGCGGGTGGATTAGTTTCTGAAGATCTTTCAGCAAATTCAGGGGAGTGTGGCACATCATTAACTAGCTGTTCAGGATTAGTTGTTGATGATGATGGTTGAGTCGATAGATGGTAGAAATGTATTGCAGTGGGTGTGGAGTGCTGAGGGAACTTTGGAGCATGTGGATGATGGGCACGGGGTTGCAAACGACGAACAGTTTGAGCACACATCTCTGAGGACCATTTCCCAGCATACTTAGCGATAACCTCATTGGTACACAAATCTCGTCCATGACCAAGACGCCTACAACAGTAACAGAAATCAGATAAACGCTCATATTTCAAAGAGACCCATGTTTCCGTTCCGCCTGACCGTTCGATAAAAAAACCTGGAACCAACGGTTTTGTAATGTCTATCTCCACATGGAATCGAAGAAAGTCACGGTCAGTTTGTGGTCCTTCACCAACACAATCCAATTCAATTAGTTTACCCAAAGATTCTGCAAGTTCTGTAGCGTATTCAGAAGACAACATGCCAAGGGGCAGATCATGAACTTGTATCCAAAACTCTCCTTTATTGAATTCCAGTTCATTTAGAGTTTTATTTGAGTCCCACGGCACAAGAGCTACATAGTACCCCATCACAGACCATGGAGAGTCATGTAATATCTTGGGGATATCTTCCTTATTTTCAAAAGCAAGCTTGAAAAAATTGTTCTTCCATGGACTTATGTTAACCGGGTTGTGGTTCTTTCAATCTCTGCGTAGAATTGAAATAACAGATTGCTTATGAACGATATGGTTATCAGCTATCACTTTACCAAGCAAACAATTTTCAGGTGAGGCGTTGGTCATGATTAGAGGAAGAGGTAACACAATCGAATACAATTACTAAAAGATGAAGCGCGACCCAATTAATATTCGCTGTAACAAGCTAGTAGATAAAAGAGAAGGCCACCAGCTGATAACTAAACAAAATTATTCTAGATAAACTACTGAGAACCTAAACCACAAAGAAGAGCAACAAACCAGTAGCTGATAATTAATCCAAGCTTAGAGACCCCACAAAGCAAAAACAGAGGATTCAATAGTATATCCCCAAATTTCACTTCCGAATAAATCAAAATTGCAAAACATAATTAGCTGCAAAATCGGCTTACCATAGATATACTAACACATCAAGTTCAAGATATTATAGAATCAAGGCTTTTATTAAAGTGGTTGTAATGGCGGTGGGAAAAAGTTAAGTCGGTGGTGGAAATTTCAATTGGAGGAAATAGAAAAATTGCAATTAATAGTAAAGGTAGCCTATTGAGAATTGCTTGATAGTAATTTACTCACTGTGGAGTAGGATGATTATCTCACAAAGGAGAAGAAGGACTCACAAAGAGGAGAGAGCACATTTTCTCTAATTAGTCAAGTCAAATTTTCACTTTTGAGATCTATTATTTTATTGATTTTATTTATTTTTCTCAAACTAACTAAATACAAATTACATTGATTTAAAGGAATGAAAGTCACATAAATTTACTTTTTTTTTTTTTTGAAAAACAAAAATGTAAAGAGCAAATTCTCTATCTAGATCAGTCGCTCAACTTTTTTATCTTTTCTAGACCAAAAAAAATGTTCTTCCCAAAATACACCGAGCGACTTGCGACTTTTTTACTTTTGATGATAAAGTGCAAAGTGTCACCAAAAAATTCGTACCAATTCTTTTTTTATTTCTTATGTGTAAGGGTACTTTTGCCATTTCACACAACACATTTTCACATTTATTTTCTTTTCTTTTTCTCACCCTCATCTACCAAAAACACAAACCCAATTACAAATCTATTTCATCTTCATCTTCAATTATTTTTTCTCCCTTCAATACAACACCATCACCACCAGATTTACACATCTATTTGACACAGCTTTTTGGACCAACAAACAAAAAAACCAAACCAACAATTTCGAACTCATAATCACAAACCAAAACAAATCTAACCTAATCCTAACACATCACAAATCATAAAAAGTTTTGCTTAGTAATTTCTTTCGTCACGTACATATAAACATTCACATAACCACTCCACTACATAATTTGAAAACCATTTTATAATCTTGGTTTTAAAGAACATTGAAAACGACTAGTTGAATTAAGAATGGATCACACCAAATAAGTACCAAATGGACCTTAGTTTTTGTATATAAAAGTGACAGTGTTTCATAGTTGAAACAAAGAGTATCACACCAAAACACGAAAAGCCAATTTCATTTGTGTTGAGCAAACAAAAAATGGCAGTAGTAACACAAGGCAAATGGATTAAGGTCTCCTTCTTTTACTTCTTCTTATTTTAAAAACCAATATCTCAGTTTAACTCATTGTGTAATCAAAGATTGGTTCAAAGAACAATACTACAAGAGCTTTAGCATCATAGATCTATTTGAAGACAAGCTTCTCTTTAACTATCCGAACATATTTTAAGTAAGAACAAAACACATCAGTTTCATTCTTACTTTAGTTCGTTTAAAAAAAAAAAGAAAAAAAAAAAAAAAAAAAAAAAAAAACACCCTACCTGTGACCCATTAAAGGATCTTGAAGTTGTCATATCTTGTAGTTCTTTGTGGGATTCGAACATAATCAGAGAAGGTGTTTGTGTTGTGATTAGTGTGTTAACGGAAAAGAAGAACAAGAAAGGGTGTTTGTTGTTCGATTATCAAAGGGAAAAAGATAGACGATTTTTTTTTTTTTTTTTTAGATCTAAGAAAGTGTTAAGAGTGAGGTTGTGTTCGGATTGATTTAAGAATCACAGGGACCATTTTTTAGATCTAAAAAGGTTGAGAGGATGGTGTTGTATTGAATGGGGGGAAAATAATTGAAGATGAAGATTAAGATGAAATAGATTTGTAAATGGGTTTGTGTTTTTGGTGGATGAGAGTGAGAAAAAGAAAAGAAAATAGATGTGAAAATGTGTTTTGTGAAATGACAAATGTACCCTTACATATACGAAATAAAAAAAGAATTGGCGCGACTTTTTTGGTGACACTTGGCGACTTCTAATCAAAAGTAAAAAAGTCGCAGGTCGCTCGGTCTATTTTGAGAAGAGCACTTTTTTTGGTTTAGAAAATGTAAAAAAGTTGAGCGACTGGTCTAGATAGAGAATTTGCTCAAATTTAAATTAGATATGTAATGTTTTTAACTAAGAGGGTCTAAGATCGAAACATAGATTATATTCAAAGCTATAAAAAGATAAGCCGTTGATGTGAACGTGTCAATGTATTAAACTGTTTTAGGTATCATCCATTGTGTGTGGGAGATGATTTGCACACATTATGTTTTGATTTGCACACTTATATGTACAATCGGTTAAAGCAGTGTAATTGCAAAGTACAACAGTTTAATGCGTATGATTGAGTGTCCCAATAAAAAAATAAAATGTGCAAATCATTTCCCATTGTGGATACACTAAATACAAAACCCTTCAACCACCCTTGTCACTCATTTTCATCTTCATCCTAGTTTTTCTAAGCAATATCCTCCCCTCCATAAAAAAGACCACAAATTATACACTTTAATAAAAAACAATTAAAAATCAAGAAACACTCGTTTATAAACTTATGGCGCAAGCCATTTTACTCACTTGCACTATGGCGCTGCCCCGTTACAGTGGCGTCGGCTTGGCGCCGTGCCATGTCAGAATGGCGCAAGCCATCCGTGACTACACCAATCCTCTTAGAATGTTTAGCACTACAAAAGATGATAATTCTCCAAAAGTTGTAAATCGGTGGGAACACCCTGATCCCATGCATCTTTTGATGCCAACCGAACCCTTCCCTAAGGACCTGGCCCCATGCGATGAGCACTTGTTCTCATTGACCTAATTAGTCAGGAGTTGTGATCTAACCCTAGGCCATTTTCTCCAATAGGCCCTCATTGGACCGGTCAACTGAGCGTTTGCGGTGGGGAAATGGTATCATTGGACTTTAGTGCCAAGGAAAAGACTTGAACCCGAGTCTATTGACTCAAGCACAAGCACCCTTACCATTGCACTAAAGCTCCAATGATAATTAACTTTTCTATGTAATAATTTCAGTTTTTGTTCACTTTTAAAACTTTTTAATTTACTCTACTATCAAAACTTGTTAACCGTTATACTATTAAAGTTTGTTAGCCGAGTTATTCAACTTTTACAAAACATTCATTTAGATTATTTTGGTAACTAGGTACCTTATATCAACCGACTACTCCTTGTATAAATTTCTATGTATCATGTCATCCAACATGTCACTTCCAACTCATTTTCTGTTAGTGGTATGTTTTCATATATAAATAAAATTTTGTCAACAAATAATTACTAAAAGTGGAGCAAAAGTGATGTGCTGAATGACATGACACATATTTAGACACTTTTAAAATGGTAACCAGTTAATATGAGGAAACGGGTTATTAAAATGAGTGTTTCATAGAAGTTTAATAGTTCACTTGACAATTTTTCAAAAGTATAATAACGTGGTTATCAAAGTCACTAAATGAGAAACAACATGCATAATTTCTCTTATACTTTTTTTCTAAAACTTATACTAAATCCAAACCCTAATCAAATCCGAATCCGTATCCAATTCACTAACAAACCAAACGGATTTTTAATTTTCTTTCGCCACAAATCCAAATCTAAATTAAAATCCAACCCCATTTATAAACCAAACGGACCGTGAAAGTCTAGGCGTCACTATTGCCCTTAAAAACAAACTCCAAGGGTACATTACACAAACATTCACCCACAAACGTAAACCCCTAAACAGCCACACCGCTCCACACACACACCCAGTCACAAGTTTTCCCTGATCTCCATCCAACAAACAAACAATGGCGGCTAGAAACACACTCTTGAAATACCTGCGCGTGAGCGTCACGCGACCATCATCAGCTGCTCAAAACCCTAGGCTCATCGGGAACGGAGCTCTTAATCTTTTCCGACGACATTTCTCGACCGAAGAAGTGAGAGGAACGTTTTTGGATAAATCTGAAGTTACTGATCGTGTTGTTACCTGTGTTAAAAATTTCCAAAAAGTTGACCCTTCAAAGGTATATAATTTTTTTTTATTTTAAAAATTAGGGTTTGGTTTTTTAGTTGTATGTGAAATGATGATATTTAGTTATAGAAATGATGGTTGGTTGATGTAATTAATACTTCTTAGTGTAAGGTGTAATATAGATAGTATATTGGGGTGTTTGTTTTTTTGCTAGGTTGAATGATTGTTAGTTAGATTTGGGATGGCAAAATGAGTAGGTCTAGATGGGTCGTTTGGTAGCACGGGTCGGCTTTACTCGTGTGTTTGAAAAAAATATACCCAATTAGACCTGTCTTCAATATTTAGGCGGCGTTTGCTTTTTCGAAAAAACACTTCTTTTCACTTTTGTCTGCAAGCACGAAGAGGAAATGAAACAAGTGCATTTGTTTTTTCCTCTTATGTGTGTAAGCGGGAAGAGGAAATGAAAGAAGTGCGTTTGTTTATTTTTAGACATAAGAGACAAACATGACTTTTTCCCTCTTCAATTTTGTATAGATCTTTTTTTGTCTGACTATCACTTCTTATATCTTAAAGATTTTAGACCTACCTCTTTTCTCGCGGACATGATTTTGCAAACCAGACCAACCTTGACCCAACAAGAGCTATCACATAATAGATACTTACCCAACTTGACCCATATTTAACAACGGGGTTTTTAATTGCCACCTATAATATTTAGATTATCAGTCAATACGAGTATGTGCGTGTTAACTTCGGAAAGTTACAGCATAACTAGGAAAAGTATGTGGATAAATAGCCTCAGCTCATGGTTAGAAGTTTTTTTCGTTGTTGTTGCTGCATATACAAGGAGACAATTCAACAGGGCGGGGATAATAAGTTGATGTAAATTTGCGTGTGTGTGCTGTTATTTCAGAGATCTTAATAGGCAACATGTCATGAATTTGTGTGAATGAAGTAGGTCATATTAGGTCTGATGTAAATGCAGTCATCTTCATGATGACATGATGTATGGATTTCATCGTTGATAGTCTATTTATAAGGTGATCATGTGGTTTACCCCTTAGTAGAGCTTGTGTCATTACATCTTATCTGTTTTATTTGTTTGTTAGCTTCATTGCTTTTACTTTTTGAATATTTTGTTGGGCTATACATTGCAAGAAGCTATGAAAGAATAAGTAATAGATACTTCGTGTTCAATAAGCTTTTAGTTCAACTGTGACGACCTGTTTTATATCCATTGAATTAACGGTTGGAGACATTTGTTAATTTCTTGTAAAAGGCTACTAAAAGTTTCAACCACAGTTTAGGGTTATATGGGAGTTACTGGGCTACTGTACTTTCTGTTCTTGGATGTTAAAAATGGTATCATAGTAGTGGACTCGCCAGGTGTATAGGGTTGGACTTGTACTCATGTATCTTATGTGGATATTGATTATGGATCTGCCTGGTTTTCTGTAGACCTAATAAGGACATTAGAAAGTTAAGTAAGGGCAGTTTGCAACATTGTTCATGAATATAAGAAGTTCTTAGTAATGGGCTGCCATCAAAGTCTAACAACGTGTTTCAGTCAAGCTTCTACTTTGTGTTGTGGTGTTAATTAATATTCTCCAAACCACTTTCTAAGCAGTTATTTTCTGTTATTTGATAAACTATACATCTTGTTATATAAATAAGTACAACTCTTTCTTTGAAATGAAACCAATGTGATTGTTTCTCGTGCTCTCTTTTGCCTTTTCACTTCAACTTGTCATTGTGATTCACTTATGTGTGGTTGTTTTATTGTTCTGTGTTAGACTTCATCCCGTGGAAAAACTATTCATCTAGTAGCAATTATTCTTTCTATGCTTTGCTTGTTTGTTATGGTGTCTAGAGTGTCTTTTCGTTCCACAAACACTATTAAATTGCCATATGTTTTGACTAATATAGAGCATACCTGACATTATGACTTGTGCTGCTGTCTATGTGGTCTAATGATGAAATGACATACTAATAACACTACACAACCACCTGCTGAAAGTTAAGTTTTATGTCAAAACATGGGTCGATACAGATTATATTTTAGTAGTGATTGGGCTACCTTACAATTGTGCCATTCGGACGTTCTGCCTCATAGACGGTAGCATGAGGCGTAGTAGTCAAATGGTTGTTCAGCAAATGCAAAGGTTTAAGGCATGTGTAAATAGGTTTTGAAAAGTGACAACTGATTGTTGTATAGGTTATAAATGATATTTGATTTGTAGAGGTGGCAAAACATGCATGTGACATTGTGCATGAATATGGTCATCACTTATTCACTTTGTGTTCATCTTTTAGTTTTTTAAACAACTAATGTTGATTAATTCTTGCTTCCTAATCAAATGTTTTAGGACGTTGTAAGCATTTGGGTACACGTTAGGTGTCTCTTGATAACATGTTCAAAGAACTTACATATATTGGGTTGAAATTGCAGCCTTTAGATTTTTCATGTTAATAGCTTCAGGCATGGCTAGAATGTTTTAACTTATATTTCATCTTTGGCAGGTTACACCAACAGCCCACTTCCAGAACGATCTTGGGTTAGACAGCTTAGATACAGTCGAGGTTGTGATGGCTCTTGAAGAAGAGTTCGGGTTTGAGATTCCTGACAACGAAGCTGACAAAATTAGCACCATCAGCCATGCTGTTGACTTCATTGCATCTCATCCCCAGGCAAAATAAGGAGTTTGACATCAACTATTTTGTTTTATGAATTTAAATGCAAAAGGCACCTGCATTAGGAGACTATTCCTCCCGGCTTATTTTAATTTTTCTTCTTTATGTCATTGTACACTTATCATGTGGTGCTTCACGTTTTGCATGATACTCCGGTAATCAGCAATTACTTTAGTATCACTTCAGGTGATTATCACTCTGGGATGTTAATTTGTTTGTTGGTGCATGTTGCTTAAATAACTGCAGTTTGCGGCTGCAATTGGTACATTTTGAGTAGATTAAAGAAACTTGTGAGGTTCCCCTTTCTTTGTATTTGCTTTCATTTTTATTACATTTGGATGATGACGATATGGTGAAGCAAGTTTTTTCTACTATTAATTTGCAAATATTAATTCGAAACAATGCAGTGTTCATTGTTGAAAAGAGCATTAGTACTCTTTTTTCGGAAAATATACTCATGAAATCAACGTTAGAGGCAGTAATTTTACAATCAAATCAGGGAATTGGGTCCTCAGTTTAGTCTTTGTGCGTCTATGCCATGAACAAGTTTTGTACAATTGTGATGTGATCGTTGAAGACTTGAAGCCTTTGTTATGTATCGGGTAAAAAATCTTCCATCTTATGATCCAGTTGCGTGACCCACCCATATTGAATATAACGTGACACTGGCGTGCAATAACGTTTAGAGTCACGTTTGAGTCGAACTAGACCAAATTGAAACAAAAGCTGAAAGTAAAGAAACCAAAAGGCAAAACTAGAACAATCTAAATTAGAGAATCTATACATCATCCAACTACTGTTACATTCAAATTCCAAAACATCTTTACCGACGTGTTGGGATTATCTCATGTTCAAGCGATGTTAGGCAAAAATGTGAGTATGAAAAAAATAAGCTATTAATTTTCATTAAAAGTTGACTCTTGCTTATTATCATTGTATATTGAAGAACATGACCTATCATGTTAATTTGAACATTAGAAAATCTTATCCTATCACCAGCAACCTAATTACAATCGGATTCATTTAGGGCAGATCATCGGTCGAAGATCGGACCGGACAGACCAAGACCGAGACCGAAATTGCCAAAAAACCAAGACCGAGACCGAGACCGAATGTGTTCGGTCCGGTCCGGTCAGTCTCGGTCCGGTCCGGTCCTTCGGTTGGTCCCGTGCAAGAAGGCAAAATGGCCGGTTTTTAGACCGGACCGAGACCGAAATAAGGAAAAACTCGAGACCGAGATCGGACCGCTAGTCCTTCGGTCCGGTCGGTCTGAACGGTCCGGTCAGAATGGTCCGTTTGCTCAGCCCTAGATTCATTTACGTCGATTTAACACAAAAACTTGTACTTTTTCTGTAGGTTAGGACTTACGAGATGCATAAGAACCTGTATCACTTAAGGCTATTTTTATTGTATTAACGTATTGTTTTTTGTTTAGTTTTCCCATACTAATCCGAATCGATCCACATACTCATATCTTTAATAAAAGAGGCATGATATACAACCACCCCCCCCCCCCCCCCCCTAATTTACAAGTTGTATCCCTATCACATTTGCAATTTTTTTTTTTTTTTATTTTTATTTTTATAATGAGTTAATTACATAAATGGTCACTGTGGTTTGGCCTTTTTTTCAATTTCAGTCACTGTACTTTTTTTTTGACTGGTTGAGTCACCGAGGTTTGCATATATTACCGGTCCAGTCCAATTTCGAATAAAATGACCAAAAAGCCCTTGTCATCTTCTTTTTCAAATGAGTAATTACATAAATGGTCACTATGGTTTGCCTATTTTTTCACAGTTAGTCCTTTAGACTAACGGCCGTTAGTCCTTTATACGTTTTCGTCCGTATTTACACATTTTCATCTGTATTTACACGTTTTCGTCCGTTTTTACACATTTTCGTCCGTATTTACATGTTTTCGTCCGTATTTACACGTTTTCGTTCGTTTTTACACATTTTCATCCGTTTTTACACGTTTTCGTCCGTTTTTACACGTTTTCATCCGTATTTACACATTTTCGTCCATTTTTACACGTTTTCGTCTGTACTTACACGTTTTCGTCCATTTTTACACGTTTTCGTCCGTTTTTACACGTATTTACACGTTTTCGTCCGTTTTTACACGTTTTCGTCAGTATTTACATGTTTTCGTCCGTTTTTACACGTTTTCGTCCGTTTTTACACGTTTTCATCCGTATTTACACGTTTTCGTCTGTTTTTACACATTTTCGTCCGTATTTACATGTTTTCGTCCATTTTTACACGTTTTTGTCCATTTTTACACGTTTTCGTCCGTTTTTACACGTTTTTGTCCGTTTTTACACTTTTTCATCCGTATTTACACCTTTTCATCTGTTTTTTCAACATTTTGTTCATTTTTGCATGTTTTTACATATTTTTGTGCATTTTTACACGGTTATATATATATATATATATATATATATATATATATATATACGAAAACGTGTAAAAACGGACGAAAACATGTAAATATGAATGAAAACATGTAAAAACGGACGAAAACATGTAAATACTGACAAAAACGTGTAAAAACGGACGAAAACGTGTGAAAACATGTAAAAACGGACGAAAACGTGTAAAAACGGATTAAACGCGTAAAAACGGACGAAAACGTGTAGAAACGGACGAAAACGTGTAAATACAGACTAAAACATGTAAAAAAGGGACGAAAACGTGTAAATACGGATGAAAACGTGTAAAAACGAACGAAAACATGTAAAAACGGATGAAAACGTGTAAAAACGGATGAAAACGTGTAAATACGGACGGAACATGTAAATACGAAGGAAAACGTGTAAATACGGATGAAAACGTGTAAAAACGGACGAAAATGTGTAAATACAGACTAAAACGTGTAAAAAAGGGACGAAAACGTGTAAATACGGATGAAAACGTGTAAAAACGGACGAAAACGTGTAAAAACGGATGAAAACGTGTAAAAACGGATGAAAACGTGTAAAAACGGACGAAACATGTAAATACGAAGGAAAACATGTAAATACGGACGAAAACGTGTAAAAACGGACGAAAACGTGTAAATACAGATGAAAACGTGTAAATACGGACGAAAACGTATAAAGGACTAACGGCCGTTAGTCTAAAGGACTAACTGTGAAAAAATAGACAAACCATAGTGACCATTTATGTAATTACTCATTTGAAAAAGAAGATGACAATGGCTTTTTGGTCATTTTATTCGAAATTGGACTGGATCCGTAATATATGCAAACCACAGTGACTGAATCAGTCAAAAAAAAGTTCAGTGACTGAAAGTGAAAAAAAGGCGAAACCACAGTGACCATTTATGTAATTAACTCTTTTATAATTTTGTTTATATTAAAAAACTATAAACCTGAAAGTACTGAATATAAAATATAAAGTTTAATAAGTCAAAAATATTAAACTGACAGAAAATACGGAACAAAAAACTGATAAAAAAATAGTTTGTACTGTAAACAGGCTGGGCAAGGGAGAGGTTGAGGACAAAATGTCACATCCCAAGAGGGTACCTATAACAAATCCAATAAAATTCCGGCCAGATTTTGATTTTGTCACAAATAAAATCAAGTTGATATTTGGGTAGGTTGTCAATAAACAAAATAAACGTTTAAGTAACCTAATTACAAAATTTATTATTTAAAACCATCATGATTTTTTATTTCTTATAAAAATAGATTTTTGTATATACTAAAAAAGGAGTAAAGTCCAAACTACATCCCTGTGGTTTGTCCCGTGTCTCGCTTTACATCATCGTGGTTTTTTTTTGCACAAAACCATCCATCCGTTAGTAAAGATGGCACAAAACCATCCCTTCGATAGTAAAGTCAGTCAATGAGGACTAACGGTGCAAATTATTTATCTGTTATCTCCTAACGGAAGAGAGAATATTTGCATCGTCACTCTTAGGGACTAACGGTGCAATTTCTTTTCGGAAATAAATTGCGTAGTCCTAAGGACTAACGGTGCAAAAACTTTTTTGGGAAAAAAATTAAAAGGGGGGCCGACAAGGCTCGAACTCGGGTCTGGAGGCCCCAAAATGAACGCCCCAACCACTAAACTAAGTTCTAGAAAGATGTAGGAATTTACTTTACTTTTTCTTTCTTTCTAATCAGTGTATTGAGACCCATAACCCGTTATCTGAAGTTATAGTACTTTACTTTTTCTTTCTTTGTAATTAGTGTGAACTTAATAATATTTCTAGAAAGACGTAGGAATTTGATTTTTTGGTAAAGACTTTGACTTTTGTCGGGTCCAATTAAAAGCTAGCTAAGAAGTACTGTACAATACATCCGACCCGAACTGTATTCTATTTCTGCAAAAAAAAACCCCAAAATCAATCCACAGAAATCAAAATGCCTATCAACATCACCTTTATATCAATCCTGTTGCTACTAGTATTTCATAGTTATAGCTGTGAAAAAGTGAAGAATAGTGAAGTAATAGAAATAAAAAGTGATGAGGATCTAGTTTGGATTGTTCAGTTATCTGATCTTCATTTTAGTGTTCATTATCCGCAACACGCGGTCGAGTTTCGGAATTTGGTTACCGAGACTCTTGCTATGATTAAACCTGCTTTGGTTCTAATCACTGGTGATTTAACTGGTACACTACTATTTTTATTTTAATTTCTATTTTTTTTTTATTCAATTATAACCTAGTATTTATTTATATGATAAACTTATATAAGTCTCGAAATAAGCCGGAAAATTGAGGCTTATGAAATATAAGCCGAAAAACAAATAACCTTAAACAAACACCCCCTAAAAACAAATAATTATTTGAGAATAAGGGGGTGTTTATTTAAGCTTATATATAGCGAACTTATGACTTATTTGGTTTTTGGCTTATGTTTCATAAGCTCATTTTTTGTGGCTTATTTTGAAACTTTTTGGCTTATATAATCTTATTAGGTCATAATAAGCTTATATAAGCCGAAAAGTTTTAAAATTGGCCGCAAAAAGTGAGCTTATGAAAACCAAATAAGCCGTAAGCCCGCTAAATAAGCTTAAACAAACACCCCCTAATATATATTTGAGGGACGGGATGTGCAGTGATTATAGTTGTTTCAAGGATTGACGGTGTTTGGATATGCATTTTTTTCAAATGATTAGTGTAATGCGGAGAATTAGATAATCATCAAAGCAATAGGTGTTTGGAGAGTCCTCTTATGGTGACAACTTCAAATTTTTGATACCCTAAAAATGTTTGGAAAATTTACTTTTATTAAAACACTTAAACCATTCTATTCCATGTGCAAAAACCTGTTAGAATTTGGTGGATGGTCATTTGATTAAAGTTAGGTAACTTCACATTAAACCATTTAAAATTGGTTTTCTTGCGGTCCTACCTCACCTATGATCATCATTTGGCCCTAATTTATCTGAATCAGCTTTATTACATCTAGGTACTATAGGTTTGTGATATATGTTTATCTCAGTCAGTTCGCATAACATGCTTTTTCACCTCTGATAATAGTGACCCTAAATATATGGAAATCATAATTGTAGTTATTTTTTTCCAATCACTCAAACGAGATTATTGCATATGAAAACACCTCCTTAGGATTAGATAGATGATCATTTTATTGAAGTTGGCTATAGCTAGGTAAGTTGACATTTAAGCCTTCGCAATTGGTTTTCTTGTGGCAATTCCTTACCACCAAATATCGTCATTTTGGCCCATAAGTTTAAGAATCAGGCAATCACCTATTGAACATCCAGGTTTCAGACACCTCTTAAGGCTTAAGAAGACAGGCAGTCACATATAGTGACAGAAAATGAAATGTTAGCATGGGTCCGTTATGCATACTAAGATATCCCCTCCCATTGTGTATGTTGCGTAGGATGAAATTTAAAATGTTCCTACTAAAAAAAACCTTCTTTCTCGAGTGTTACCCCCACAATCTAAAACATGACTAGTTGTTATCCATCCATTTAAACATCATAGCTTAGACTTCAAAGAATCAGATTTTGGATGATAAAAAAAGCAAGCAAATACTTGTACATAATAAGTGATGTTGAACGAAATAGGAAGTACCAAAGAATGCACTTTTGGATCTTTTAAAGGACATATATTATGTGATAAGATGTGCTGAGTTGCACTGAAACTATGTTCTGATAAGCTTTCAAAATGATCAAATGGAAATTTAAATCATGCACAACGTATTTACTTCAGTTATTATTTTCATGGGATTATTTAAGGCACTTGCTCAGGTTGCTCGTTGTGTTCTTCATGGAATCGTGTTATTACACATCTGCTAAGTATGTTCATCTTCACGTGTTGCCGAATACTATGATACAGAAATAAGAGTACATAGATTCACATATACGTTTTTACTGATTTTCATTTGATTAAGTTAATCATGCATATCAAGGAGTGTTTGGATGTGCTTTTTAATGCGACTTAAAGAAAATTTGATAATCAGTTGATTATATATAGGGACAGCTAGGGAATCTACAGTATCTCATAATCAATCTCTTTTGCAGCAAACACTTACCTGTTTCCTTTTAAAAGTCTTATAAAGTTATTTACTCATTTAATTCATATCAGATGGTAAAAGCAAAGATCACTTAATAATGAAGCAGAATGAAGAAGAATGGGTGGAATACCAGAAGACAATGGAAAATGTTATAACGATGAGTGGTCTTGATAAAAGCGTATTTTATGATCTTAGGGGAAATCATGATAATTTTGGTGTGCCCGTCGTGGGTGGTGCTTTTGATTATTTTTCGAACTATAGCATCAATGGCCAATTGGGAAGAAGTCAGTCTGTCAATAGTGTTACTCTGCAGGTTAGTTTATATTTCAAGCGCCATTTTTGGTACATTTTGCAATCTTATATAAAATTTGCTGATAAAATGCATATTTATTTCCTTTCAGAGTAGCAATCGGAATCACCTATTTGTTTCATTAGACAGCACAATGTCCACCGGCTTACGAGGCCCCACAAATCTTTTCGGGCATCCCACTGACCAACTGTTGTCCGAACTTAACTCTCATCTCTCACAGTGGGATTCCGCATCAGCAAAACCATTAACCAAGATTGCTTTTGGGCATTTTCCACTTTCATTTTCAGCACCCTCAAATTCTAAAAGAACACTAAAAGAAATTTTCCTTAAGAACTCCATAACCGCTTACCTTTGTGGGCATCTTCATTTAAAATTTGGTAAGAATTTAAAACGACACCATGAAGTGGATAATGAAACGTATCACAGCCTTTTCCAATTGAATATGCATCAAAAGGGTTCATCAAGTAGCACAAATTGTTCAAATGGAGGTCAAACGGTCAACGAATTTTGGGAATTGGAAATGGGAGATTGGAGGAATAGTCGAGCTATGCGTGTTATGGCAATTGATAAAGGCCGGGTCTCATTTATTGACACTGATTTAAAAATGGGAGCTAAAAAGATGCTGATATTGCCCACATATCCGTTGGATTCCCGCTTTATGTCAACAACTGCAATGAATAAATACAAATGCGAGTCAATGGAGGATACATCTCATATTAGAGCCTTGGTGTTTTCTTCAAGACTAATTACATCAGTAAAGGCAAAAATATACGACTCAAGCCATGGGCATCTTGATATGGTTCTAGAAGCTCCTATGGCTAAAAAAGAAAATCTATACACTGTCCCATGGAACTCTAAAGCTTTCATGGATTCATCTCCAGATAGATACTTGTTACAAATCGAGGCAATTGATATTAATGGTGATATAAGTTTGACTGAATTGATGCCTTTCTCAGTAAATGGTTTTCATTCTGACCTGTCATGGACATGGATTGAATTTTTTGTCCTGGGGATTCAATGGTCGGAATTATACTACCCAATATTAATTTCATTTTATTTCTCTGTTTTTATCGCGCTTGTGCTACCAAAAATTATCATTTTTGTAGAGAGAAAGCAGTACACGTATAAATATTTCAAGGCGAATAAAGGCATTGCAAATGGTCTGACATGGGTTTTTGCTGAGGTGGATAACATCCCGATGTTGTGGAAAATGATGTTAGCATACTTGCTTTATCTTCTACTCTGTCCATGGGTTTTAGGTAAAGTTTTTACTGAAGGTAGTGATAGGGGATACATGACATATAAAGGGTGGGTTGTAAATTTTGATGATATTAAAAATTTGGAGTTCGTTGGATTCCCGGATATAATGGTGGTGGTCGTTAATCATCTATATTTTGTGGTATTACCGACTATTTTAATAATCGGAGCAGTGGCTGCTGAGAGATCAGTGTATCAAGATCATGTTCATTCACTCTCGGGTAAGAAAAGAGACGATTATGGTGTATATAATGAAAGATCTAGGTCAAAAAGTGGGAACATTTCAAAGCAGTTGCGGAAATGGGCTCGGGGTATTCTTGTAATTTTCTCTTTGGCGGTTTGTTGGAAGCATTTTAAGGTATGCATCATTTGACCAGTAACTTGAGGTGGCAATTTTATCTTGTGTATTTATAAATGGGTTGATTTTGGCTGCGTTTTATCCTGAAAGGGTCACTTAAAACAATTTAAGCTAAACAGGGAACAAAGCAACCTTGTTGGAAATTACTCAGTTTTTATTTTTAATGCATACATGACCTTCTACATTCATTTATATTCATAGACTTTGATTTGATTGCTTTTGTATTAACATGGTTTTTAACCATACTTAGCGCGTTAGTTGTTCCTCTCTCTTTTTTTTTTTGAAAGAGATAAAAAAATGTTCGCGGGTCAACCAAACCCAACCAGACCTCGTTTCGAATGCTACTAAAAGATGACCTGCTTCAACTTGAATTGACCAGTTACCCAGTCTGCCTATCTTGCAACCTCTAGTAAAAATCTTTTAACTAATAATTGAATACTAAATTATATGCTTAAAAAGTGTTTTTGAGCTGTTATGAATACTCAGAACTTCCACAAGTTGCTTATATATTGCTTTATAGTCTCGTTATTGTTATTAAGCTTATGGTTTTCTCTTCTCGTTTTATTTTGCAGAATTGCCGGGCTCTCATGAAAGCTTACGAGATGAACCCATTGGTGCATTTTCCGTTTTATAGCTTCTCAGCCCCATTTTTATTGGCTTATGTATTTTACAAGACAAGAAGACTATGATGCCCTTCGCTTCTTAACCCCCTTCAGCTTGATGGGAATTTAGCATGTAAGGTCTATCATCTTCTTACAGGATGGACTCGATTCAGGTCCGTATGATCTTGATACATGTTTGTAACCAGATGCAGTAGTTCCAAAAGCAAATTACTAATAGGCCCCTTCTTGATCATTTTGATGCTTTTAAGATCATTTAGGTTCTATGGGGTGTAATGGGTGTGTCAAACTATTGGGTATGCACGCGCTTGTGTCTTTTAATGTCTATGTATGAGCAATTTGGTATGTTTGGTCTACTTCATGTACGTTAAGGTACATTTGGAGCTTTATTTGATCATTTATCTCCTTCTGTCAGCATGAGATACGTCTCATTCAAGTACACCTAGATTCACTATAGGCACACGTGTATGTTTCTATGTGTTTCAAGTAACCCAAACACACATATATGATGATGAACGACGCTACTTGTGTTAGATATCATTTTGACTTTTGTGTGAATAAGGTTTTAATGACTTAAACCATATTTTTCTCAAATATAAGGAACTATCCAAAAACAAATACTTTTCGAAACTGCTATTAATGACACATCTAATGCGACATAAATAGAAGCGACAGGAAGACGAACAAAACCGCACTTGGCTAATACATGAAATGATTTTTATTACTCATTACAGCATTACAATAACTAAGAACAATATGATAACACTCCGAATTTTAAATAAGCCTAGGAGTATGTTTGGCAAGAAGTTTTTGAAAGCGTGTACAAGGGTTCAGTGTTTAGCATTTAGCGTTTTATTTTTTGTATTAAAATAAAGCATTTAGATTTTACGTTATTCGACATTTTATAATCACATATACCAATCATATTAACAAACCGTTTTTATAAAACAAACAATTACTATTCACAGCCACTTGCAAACTGATGATGTTTGCCGCTATTGCTAGTTTTGTCAAACATACCACTCAAGTATGCTTGATTAAAGAAATTAATTTGGGAATAAACTCTTACATGGTAACGGGCATTGGTAACACCAAGTTAAGTTAGGGACTTGAATTTCATTGAAGTAAACATAGAGGTTTATGTGTCATTGAAGTAAACTTCATAAACATGAGGGTTAAGTTTCAATTGCTTTGTCGACTTCCAAATGTCAATTAGCTTTAGGCCTTGGGGTCAGAGTGTTAAGACAAGACATGAGGGTATATATGTCAATTTTAGTTAATGATCAATGACTATGTTTTCATCATTCAGGTATATGCAATTTGGCCTAATTTTTGTGTGACATAGTATTACATCAAAATAGCCATATTAAAACTGGTGTGTTAACAAATCTGACAAAACTATAGATTTATATACAAACCACCTCCCTTTTTTCATAAAAAATAATTACAGAAGATCTTAGCAAGTTTCTAGCTCGATATATATTTTGTTCAAACAAGAATATTTGTGAGGAAATGTCCAACTTCAAAGATTTGCTATAATAACTGCAGAGATATTTGTCTGCTGCTAGGTTTAAAAGAAGAGCCAGTTGTGTAAGATAATCAAAGTTAAAGTTGCGAAGTAAAAATGTCAAAATCCATTTTTCAAGCAACATCAGATAACTCCCTGCTGTTACAGCATGGATGTTATTCCCTTGATTCAATAAAAGCATGATTTTTGTCTACAACAATGTTGCTCATTCTTACGACAGAGCACACAAGATGATTAAGAAATATATCGAGTCACTATGACATAACGTAAAAGATGATTAACAAATAAAAAAAGTAGCCTTTTCGGTCATGCAAATCGGCCTAACAAAAATCTGGAATGCACATTTCAAGGTGATCATTAACATTTCAACATTTAAAGGATTAGAACTCAAATGACATAGTTATGCACTTCTCCATTTTACTCTCTAAGTATACATATGGTGATTTAAACTATATGTTTATTGTTGGCGTATGTGTCCGGACGTCACATTTCGTCCGGACTAGACACTCACTTCAGACATACTAGCTGAAGGGTCAAACGCCGCCATTTACCCAATGGACAATCCTATCAACCGCCGCCACGCCGCCATCCCAGATTTTCCGGGATTGTGTCTCCCACGTGGCATGACACCTACCTACTAGACTAGCATAGCTCGGCTTGCTTAGTCTCTAGGCAAAACAGGTAACGAGGTGTGGGTAGTATAAATACCCCCACCTCATTTATGATTCTCAACAAATACACTCACATAGCATTAACTCTCATTTATTATCTCACCCTTCGTATCAATATACTTACTCTCACGCCGGAGGTTGGTCTTGGGATAAAACCCAAGGCGAGTCTAACGTGCGTGTTTCTTGTATGTAGGAGCTCATTACCATCCGGAGGAAACCATCCGAAGGATCTTGTAAAGAGGTAGGACCCACTCACAAGGTTTTACTTCAACAAATTGGTGCCATCCGTGGGACACGCTATTCAGTCTACCTAAGCATTAGAATGGTCGGTCCCTCTTTCCAAACCCCACAGACCAAAGACGGAGAAGACGGACCCAACAACAACCGCAACCAGCATAACGGTGACCGCCCGGCCAATGATTCTCCCAGCCTCCAAGATTTAATCCTTGGCCAGGTAGCGTTACTGATGGAGCTGATCAAGGAGCACAATGCGCAAGGCGGAAGCATTCTCAAGCCAATACGGCTCAACTTTGGAGATGAAGGAGATAAGGATCGGGGAAAGGGGAAAATAGACGAGGGAAAAGCGAATGACCTACACAAACCCTTCAAGGAGGTATCGAGGTCACCGTTTACTCGCCGGATCGTAGAATTCTCTGGTCCGAACCACATAATGCCGTTAAATATGAAATTCTATGATGGGTTTACGGATCCAAACGATCACCTCACCAGGTTTACCGGAGCAGCAAACCAGGGGGAATGGCCGATGCCAGTTTGGTGTCGCATGTTCCAGCAAACCTTAGATGGAGCTGTGGGAGGATGGTTCGAACGGTTGGAACCCGATAGCATTGACAGTTGGAACGAGTTGAGGGAGCAATTCTGTAACACCCCCGTTTTCGATATTCGCAGATGAAATATAGGTTGGGGTGTTACTTCACGGTTCACAGTCATGATAATAGAAAACGACTCGAAAAGAGACGTTTTAAATGAAATTTGTTATCACTCATTTACTTAAATCAGAGTTACATTTAGAGGTCCCAACGGGAGGTTTCGAAATACATTATAAATGATACATTTTTTTTATTTGAATGATAACAAAACGGACACTCTTTTAAAAGAAAGTCCACCGCCACTCCGTGCCAAATCGTACTTCTAGTTACCTGAGATAAACATGCTTAAAAAGTTAACACAAAGGTTGAGTGAATCCATAGTGTTTAAAATAATAATCGGTTTGAACATAAGCTAAGTAGAAAGTAATTCGAAAATATACATATTGCTCTAAGTCTCATGATCTCAAACAATAATGGGGTGTGTGCGGGGATATCATAAAATGATATAAATAATGGTGTATTTGGTTATCAATCCGGCTAGCACAAAGTCTATCCATCCGGCTAACACAAATAAGGTGCATTTGACTATCAATCCGGCTAGCACAAAGTCTATCCATCCGGCTAACACAAATGGGGTGTCTTAGGCAATATTAATCAGGAAAACATACAGAAAAATACTTATGTTCGGTTTGGTAGCATGTATCTCCCCATATATTTGGAAAACATATAAAAAGTGGGACTATGAACTCACCTGAAAGTCTGGATGGAAAAACAAAGTTTAAATAAAGTTAATAAACGTCTCCGGCTTGCAACCTGAGTTGGTTATGTCAAGTTTTCAGTAACTGTTTCTGAACATATAAGTTTTTATTATTCGTTCCGTCCGTTCGTTTAATTCGGTTCGTTCGTTATTGCAGAAAAACGTATTTTAATTCTTATTAATAATAATAATAATAATAATAATAATAATAATAATAATAATAATAATAATAATAATAATAATATTAAGTATAATATTAATTATAATTTGAACATTTTCACTTCTTCCCCTAAGGTTCTACATATTTGACACTTTTTACTCTTGAACTTTCATAAAATGACAACTTTTACCCCTCAACTTTTACAAAATTACAATTTTTACCCCTCGACTTTGGTTAAATGACAATTTTTACCCCTACAGTTTTGAAAATGACACTTTTTACCCCTAGGGTTTAGGTCGACAGTATGCATAATCCTTTTTATAATTTTAGTTTGAAATTTGGCAACAATTACCCTTGAGACTTCTAGTACGTTTCATACGATATCCTTATTCATTAAAAACATTTTATATCTTAGGATTTAGGACAAAATCTTTTACGACTCCTTTGTAAACTTGTTCATTATTTTGTAAACTTGATTTCTACAAAAATTCAGTACACGATTCGAACTCACGAGCTCACAAACAATTTTTAAAGGGTGCGTTTGATCAGTGTGTCGGGGCAGAAAACACCCGACAACAAATAGCCATATCTCACTCGTTTCTTAGTCAAATTACTTGATTCTTTTTCCTATAATTAGCTACTTTAGTGATCTTTAATCATGCAAAAATCTAGAATTTTAGGTGTCCATTTTAAGGTCGAAATTTAATAAACAAGCCCAGGGTCTGCTGTTGGTCGCGACAGCAGCAGAAAAAGAAAAAAAAAAATAAAATTTTCGATTTTAAAACTTATTAACTAGAAAACTTAAGTTACCTATTATATCTTCAACATATCTAGATCATTTCTAACTTGTTTTACATATTGTTGATTTGTGAAAATTAATTTTTAGTTGTGTTTGTTTTAATTCACTCGATAGGGACAAAAGAAAAGAAATAAATCGATTTTGCTATTTTAGGTTATGGTATGTTTTAATGAGTGTTTATATGTGTTATTAGGAGTATATTAAGTATAGAAAAGTAATTGAAAAAGGATGAGAACATACCTTATGTTATCTAGATCGATTAGGGCAATATTGTGAGCTAGGGTTCACGAAATGATCTCTAGACCTAATATCTTCCTTCCTTGGCTCCTTTAGTGTTCTTAGGGTTTATATTAAGGCTGTGGTTTACAGAAATGAGGGTATATGTGGCTGTGTTGGTGGATTTGATAGGTGTTGATGATGGTTTAGGGTTTTTGGAGTGGATTTCTATTTATAGAGGGGGATTAGGGTTTTCTAATAAGTTCTAGTAGTCCTATGGGAGTGTGTGTGATGAGGTGTGTGGCCATATTAGGCGCCACATAGGTTTAGAGGGGGAAGATGAGATGTGTAAGCTTATGTACCATACACATGGCCTTGATTCTCGAAGAGGGGGGTTGTGGCTAATTAGGGTTCTCACATTTGTCATCTTAGGGTTTAAGAAAATGAGTTAGGGTTAGTTATTCTAGTCCTAGTCGAACTAAATTGAGTGAACTAGGATGGTTTTGGTTCGTTTGGTGCATAAGGAGTTGTACATAGGGGTTAGTTAGCTAGTACTCTAGGGTTTAAGGTAAGATTAGGATTTCTACGGTTAGGGTTTCTTTAGAAATGATTTTTAGAATTTTAGGAAATGGATAAATGTATATCGAATTATCTATATATACTAAAACCCAAAATTTTGGGCCCCACGCCGAACTCACACAACACTGTTCATTCCAAAAAATAAACAGTAGCATGAACAGTGTTTACTGTTCATGCTACAGTAAATGCTTTTTTTTTTTCTTTTTAATTTCGAAAAAAAAATTGAAAAAATATTTTCAAAAAAAAAAAAAAAAAAAAATCAAAAAACTTTAAAATTAATTTTTGTAAAAAAATTAATTTAAAAAATAAAAATACAAAATAATTGTGAACCTACAAAACCAACAAAAAACAACTATCTGAACAACCCGCTGCAACAATACTTTTTTTTTTTCTTTTTTTTTTGAAATCCCGCAGCATCGCGCGGGTTTCCCCGCTCGTTATCTATATAAGTGAGAAAATGATTTTGTGCTTTGGGAGGTTGTACTCTAGGCTTAGGATGGTTGTACTTAGGTTTAGAAAATAAGAAAAATATAACTTTATTAATTTCCTAAATTTATATAATTTTTATATAATTTTTATTAGGATTTTAAGGTAATTAAATAGGTTTTTAGGGTTTTGGGCATTAGAAGGTTGTACCATGAGTTTGAGGGTTTGTACATTTATTTTATAAATTAATAAACTTATTATTATGTGAAATTATTACAATTTATGTCTTTAAAATAAATATTTATTAAGTTTTATATAAGGATTTTATTATTCATGCATTAATGACTTGTACCTTGATTTAGAAAACTTGTACATGTATATTTTGTAAAAATATTAATTAGGGTTTGTGAATTCATTATATATAATAATAGTTTGGTGAAATTAGGGTTTATTCGGGAGTTATAGTGGTATTAGGGTTTCTGTGCTTTAGTGACTTGTACATTAATCAAATAAATTGTATTTTAATGTTTTTAGGGTTTCGTTATTCTTATATGTTGCTATGGTAGTTTAGGGTTTCGTAAAAAAAAACTCTTATTAAATAAGAAACGTTTAGTTTTAAATATACGTTAATGAAATAACGTAAAGTGGTAAATGAGATCTCATAAAGTTTTAGGTCAAAGATTGTTTAATTACTAAATCAGTTGAGGTTGGGTTGCAAGCACGCTTATCAGGAATATAATTTATATCACATAAGTCAAGAATTGAAATCAGATAAAAAAAAAAAAAAAAAAAAAAAAAAAAAAAAAAAAAAAAAAAAAAAAAAATTTCTACGTGGTAAAAGGATAAGTACTAGATAATTATATAGGGAAATCTTACAGTGGTTACATTATCTCCCCGTTGAAGGGAATCTCGTCCCGAGATTCAGTCGGCGTTGGTCGGTGAATTAAGGAAAAGGTGTGGGTACTTGGCCCGGATTTGATCTTCTCGTTCCCAGGTAAATTCTGGTCCTCTTTCGGAGTTCCATCTAACCTTTACGATGGGAACGCGACTCCGCTTGAGCTGCTTGATTTCTCTATCTATGATCTCCACAGGTTCTTCCACAAAATTGAGCTTATCATTGAGACGAAGCTCTTTCATGGGAATCACGAGTGTTTCATTTGATAGACACTTCTTTAGATTAGAGACGTGGAAGACAGGGTGTATTTTACTGAGTTCTACGGGAAGTTCGAGTCGATAAGCTACTGGACCGATTCTCTCCAGAATCTTAAATGGCCCAATATATCGGGGATTCAACTTTCCTCTTTTTCCGAATCTAACCATGCCCTTCCATGGTGATACCTTTAACATAACTCTATCTCCAGTTTCAAACTCCATAAGCTTCCTCCTTGTATCTGCGTAACTCTTTTGCCTATCTCGGGCAGCTTGTAAATGTTGTCGGATTTGTACTATCTTATTGGTAGTTTCTTGAATTATCTCGGGTCCGGTAAGTTGGGATTCTCCGACTTCTTTTCAACAAACAGGGGATCGGCACTTCCGCCCATACAGTGCCTGAAACGGTGCTGCTTTGATGCTAGCATGGTAACTATTGTTGTATGAGAATTCTGCCAAAGGCAAATGTCTATCCCATCCTTTACCAAAATCTATTACACATGCTCTAAGCATATCCTACAACGTTTGAATAGTTCTCTCGCTCTGTCCGTCGGTTTGTGGATGATAAGCCGTACTCATATCTAAATTAGTATCCAAAGCTTTCTGAAGCTTTTCCCAAAATCGAGACGTGAAACGAGAATCACGATCCGAAATAATGGAAACTGGAACTCCATGTCGGGAAACTATCTCTTTTAGATATAATTTGGCTAAATCCTCTACTCCATCAGTCTCCTTGATTGGCAAGAAGTGAGCTGATTTAGTGAGACGATCAACTATGACCCAAATAGTGTCATATCCACTAGACGTCCTAGGTAATTTAGTGATAAAATCCATAGTTATTCGTTCCCATTTCCATTCAGGAATCTCAGGTTGAGTCAATAGATCGGATGGCCTTGATGCTATGCTTTAACTCGTGCACATGTCAAACATTTGCTGACATATTCAGCTATGTCAGCTTTCATGTTTGGCCACCAGTAAAGCTTTTTGAGATCCTGGTACATCTTTTCAGATCCTGGATGGATTGAATACTTGGACTTATGTGATTCGTGCATAATCACATTTCTTAAATCACCAAAGAGTGGTAACCAACTTCGGTTCTTTATACAACGTGTCCCATCAGGACGGATTTCAAATGCTTTATCCATACCTCTCAAATTCTCAGCCTGAACATTCTCTTCTTTTACTGCTTCAGCTTGTGCGTTGAGAATTTGGGATGGCAAGTCCAAACTAATGGTCATTACTAGAGCTCTAACTCGGAGAGGTTTAATTCGTTCCTTCCTGCTCAAAGCATCTGCTACAACATTTGCTTTTCCAGGATGGTAGCGAATTTCACAATCATAGTCGCTTAGTAACTCTAACCATCGGCGTTGTCTCATATTTAATTCTTTCTGGTCGAGAATATGTTGAAGGCTCTTATGATCTGTGAATACGACGCATTTCGTACCATACAGATAATGTCTCCAGATTTTAAGAGCAAATACAACTGCTCCTAGCTCAAGATCATGAGTAGTATAATTCTCCTCATGAGACTTAAGCTGTCTAGAGGCATAAGCAATCACTTTATTCCTTTGCATCAACACCGCGCCTAAACCTTGGTGTGATGCGTCGCAATAAACAACAAAATCTTCACTTCCTTATGGTAAAGCTAAAATTGGAGCTTCACAAAGCTTTTGCTTTAGCAGCTGGAAAGCTTTTTCTTGATTCTCTCCCCAGACATTGATTTGTCGTTTTAAGTATATTTATTTTCCAAAGAAAATACAACGGATGTATTTCCCCGGGTCGTAGTCCCAACGAAGGTTGAAGTCGAGTTGTCTTTTACGGTGTCGAATACGTGAAGTGAATGGTGAATAAGAGTGATTTTTTTTTTTTTGGGTTTTACACTACGAATAATTAAATATTTAAAGGAAACAACTAATTAAGCTAAGGATACAAGTAAACTTAAGCATTTAATTCTAAAAAAAATGAAAATTGAATTTTAAAAACGTACGCGACGAATTTTAAAAACGTAATTAAAAAGTGAATTTTTAAATTCTAAGTCCTAAAAATATAAAACAATTTTTATTAAATCCTAAATATTAAAAGAAAATTTTAGAAAAAGGAAATTTATTTTTTTGACTTTTTATTTATTTTTTTATGAATTAAAAACTAAAATAAAGGATTTAATTGATTTAAAAATAATAAAAGACTTGGGAAAAATCTGAAAAATTTCTAGTAAATCTAAAATTATATTATCTAACTAGGAAAAATAAAATCAGAATCTAACTAAACCCTAATAAGCAGTAAAAGCCAATAAGCAGTTTGCAAATAAGCTCAAAATAAGCAAATCAGTGCCAAAATTTATCAGAAGCTCAGGAATAGTTCAAGAGGTTCATTTAAGCTTAAATCAACTTGAAAAACTCAAATAAGCTCATACAATAAGCAGATAAGTTGCTGCACAGATTATGGCTTATAACAAACTCTAATGACTGATGCAGCTACTTTAAGCTGTTCTAGCAACCAAATAAGAGCTTATTGGGGAAATCCAGAAGTAACACTAGAAAGCTGATATGAAAAACTACTACAAGACCAAAAATGCCCAAATTCTGAGTGCAATTGCTTATCCAAATCAGCTCATACACAGATGCACATGGCAATAAAAACTTATTGCAGGCTGAGAGCAGTTTGATGGGACAATTTGCAGACCTAATTTCAGCTGTGAAATAAGCTACAATTTGGAAACTAAGCTCAGACCCAAAAAGCTAGTGCTACTAACTATAAGCAAACTGAATTTCAAACAATAAGATCAATGGAATAAGCAGTAACTAAGCACACAAGAAGGTGAGTATAACAGACCTTGTGCAGGTCTGCACAAAGTATTCTGTAGCAGCAGACAAGGTTTTTGAAGCTCAACTTTTGCACAACTCAGGGTGCGTTTGGTTCGTAAGTGGGATTGGAATTGGATTCGGATTTGGGAATGGTTTGAAAGAAATAAGGAATGAGAAAAAAATATAATTAAATTAAATATTATTATTTTAAAAATAAGTAGGATATTATTAATATTATTTTAAAATAAAATAAAGATATAATAATGGTGCGGTCCCACCATAAACAAATAAAATAAAAAAAAGTAATTTGTATATGTGAGAGAGAGGTGTCCCACCATATGCGTGTGTTAGGGGTTTTAGTGGAAACCGGGCAAATTCATATGGTATCACTTTTTGTGGGCCAAGGTAATTGTTTGATTGCTAAACCACCAACCAAACATTGATTATTACTTTAAATCCATTCCAAACAGTGTGACACCCCCATCCAAACGCCTCCTCAATGAAACTAAACCAAAACTTGGGAATTCACTTAACACACTAAAATCCACCCAATTATGCCAAAAAGAAACACCAAATAAGCCTCAGCTTAATGAAGGCTTATTAGTGCAGTTATGATCTTAACTATGCTCCTATAAGCCAAAATCCTCAAGAAACATTAAAATGGGTTAACACTAATCAGTAACAACTTAATTAACCTTAATTCAGTTCAATCAAAACTAAGCAGGGTGCAAATGAACAGTATCCTATCTTTTAAGCTCAACTAAGCAATTTTGCCAAACACCCCTTTAGTAGACTGAAATTGCTATTCTACTTATAACTAGCTGATTTAAGCTATAATCTATTCTATACTATGATTATCTAGACTACTAATGTTCTGAGAAGCAGAAATTAATGGCAAATAAGCACTTATATAAGCTGTACTAATATAAGGCAGAAAATAAGCTAAAAAAAAATTTGAACTCACAAGTGACCTTTGCTGAATATGAATGAACTCAGGAACTAATTCACAACCCAGGCTTATCAAATTAAGCCAGAAATACCCAAAATCAGCTTATCACAGCAACTTATCAACTTCGCAGCTTATTTGACAAAATTTGACTTTTCTGTTGACTTTTGGGAATTTGTGAGATAAGAACAGATTTAATACCACTAAAAGCTTACAATAAGCTATAGAACTTATATAAGCTTATAAAATTGAGAAAACAACTTATTGAAGCTGGAATTTAAAAGTATTTTTGTGTATTTTGGATATTTTTCTAATGTTTTTGAGTTTTTGTTTTTTGCAACTGAATTAACTAATCAAAGAAAAACTTATGAAAAACTAAATTTGTAAAATATAAACTGATGAGACAAAAGTACATAAGCTAAGAATAGATTTCAAAATAAGCTAGGATTTAATAATCTAAAGGAAGTAAAAACTGAATTTCATTAATCAACTCTTGAAAATTACAAAGGAAATTTAAAACTACAATTTAGAAACTAATTTAAACAGCATAACACTACACTAAACTAACTACTCTCATTGAGGAGAAATCCACCCCTATTTATAGGCTCGAAATGAAGCTTCCAGGCTTGTCCAGGTCACCAATCCGTGTGAATTTGTGCTTCTTTGAGCTCTTATCAACCCTCAGATCAATCCTCAATCACCACAGCCGTTTGATCAATTCCCATGAGGTGTCACATCCAATAGGAAGCTGCCACGTAGCCCAAGCGTGTATTTCTGTGCTTCTCTGACATTCT
Organism: Artemisia tridentata subsp. tridentata; assembly: GCA_021014915.2. Taxonomy (NCBI): domain Eukaryota; kingdom Viridiplantae; phylum Streptophyta; class Magnoliopsida; order Asterales; family Asteraceae; genus Artemisia; species Artemisia tridentata. The sequence continues at coordinate 370,719,483 of CP139504.1, read as the reverse complement.
GACACTTTCTAGAAACCCAATGATTGGACAATCATACCCTTAATCTCGGTAATTTTGTACGGGTAAAGGTTAGGGTTCATGTGAATAGTGAATTTTCTGGGTAAAACGAACTTGGGGCACGGGGTCTTTTAATATATTTGTTTGACTTGAGGTGTTTTATTATTTTGACCGGGTTTAGGGTAGAGTGGGTCGGGTTAGGTAGTGGACTTGGACTGGGCTGGGTATAGTATTGTGGGCTGGTGAGTTTATGTTATGGGTTGGGTGTTGTGTTTGATTTGGGATATAAGGTAAATGGTATTTAATGGAAGTGATTTAAGGATTGTGATATTTATGACCAATTGTATTTTTGCCAATTTTCCAAATTTGATCCAAGGGTCATTCTTGTCATTTGGTGAGAATCTGAGGGTTGACTTTGACTTTTGAGCAAAAATATCTCTCCCGGCTTCGGCTTTGAGTCTTTAACAAATCTCGTGCTCGTTTCCCCGGTTTTTCTGTGTCTTTTGTCGTTTTTCGTTTATCCGTTGCCTGCACATATAAAAACACAAAAACACAATATCTTTTGGCATTTTGGTTAGTTTTTGGTCTATTTGGGTCCGGTTTTGGTCAAGAAAAGGTATGTGTTTAAGCACATACCAAAATTTCCCCAGACTAAGATATTGCTGTGTCCTCACGCAATGTTATAAAAACACGTTTTCAAAACAAAAAATTTCCAATCTCTTTTTACTAACTTTGAGAAGTAGCAAAATTTTCAAAAGAGATTAAGAAATCTTAAGTTCTAAAAACTCCCTGATTTTTCTTTTTATTCTATTTTTTTTTCTCATAATCTTGTGACGGCTTTGTTGACAATCATTATCTATCAATAACTTTTAGGGTCAACGAGTAGGAAACACGACTCATAAAGAAGTGACCATACGGATAAAATTCGTCGTCCCTGATTTTTCACAAGTCCCCAAACTAAGCTTAAAAATGAAATCATTGTCTATTTACAAGTTAGATGCCAACACTACCCATGGAAATTACTTGTGTAATTACCTCTTGCTCCCATTTTCCTAATTTGCCTCTATTTATTTTATTTTTGGTGAGAAATGAATTGCTTCATATTCTCGTTTTGATAAGTTTTAGTCCGATAAAGATACTAAATTAAGACGCTAAGTAGTTTTCAATCTTCTCTCGAGAACCGTTGCTTTGAAAATGAGGTCCACATCAAGGTTTTTATTTATATTTTGCATTTTTCTATTTTTTCATTTATCACCAATATATATATATATATATATATATATATATATATATATATATATATATATCACTAACTTTTCACTTGCGTACCCTAAACGACGGAACTTCACGGTTTAATTCCAAGACCTTACACTTTCCGGCATAAAGGATCCAAGGGCCGTTACAACGGAGAGTTCCAAGACCTTAACGCCTTTCAGAATTAAGGGTCCAAGGGCCGGTGCAAGAGGGTAGCCAAGACCTAAACGCCTTCCGGAAATAAGGATCCAAGGCCCGATCTCGAATCCGTGGCTTAGAGCACTTAACTTATTATTATTAAACTTATTTATTAAGGAACCTTGATGTGTACCCAATTTTCAAAACAAGGATTCTTTTAAGAAGACCAAGAACTAATCATCGGCAAAACCTAACATCTTTAATTATTCTTACAGATATATATAGTGAAACAATTTTGTGGGAGCAAAAGGCCACAAGTAACTTCGATGAGCTCTAAAGAGAACCAACTACTCCACGCTTAGCATCTAACTTCTAAATAAACTCTATCATTTTTTGTTCTTCGCAAATTTAAAATCTTAAATAATAAGATCCGCGAATGCTTAGCCTTATAATCAAGCCATGCATATATAAAGTCGATACGGGAACTTGCAAACTCTTAAAAAGCATTCGCATTTTATAGCTCCTTGTGTAAAAGACTAGCATGAGCTTATAGATTATAAATGGTTAAGGGGACAAGCTAGGGCTCAACATGCCCGATCAAGTCAGAATTTTATTCCTACTCTCACCAGCGGAAAGTCAACAAAATGTCAAAACACTTATTATATTTTTGCAAAAATTTTTAAATTTTTCTCATTTTTTTGGATTTTTTTTTCAATTTTTTTTTTCAATTTTGGAGGAAAAAACGGGGTTGCATGAGTAAACAGCAAAAAATGCAAGGCACAAATCAAATCGAAAGATTACCCCCCAGACTAAAACGAGACATTGTCCTCAATATCTTAAAGGTAAGGGTTCTCCTACATAAATCTAAGGCCGTTTATTAATTATGCCAAAGATAAACGTAAAACGATAAGATTAAGGATATCGGATGAGCAACGAATGATGAAACTCGAGTGGAGAGAAGTAAACCACGAGCACAAGAGTCTTCATTATTCGGGTAAATCCTGGACACATCACAGAAAACCACGAAACACAAGATATGGAAGAGGCAGCCCTCCTCACTTTTATTAAAAATATAAAGAAGATAGATGGATAAGCATGGGGTGCCTCCCACGAAGCGCTTGTTTTTTAACGAGTCGTATAGCTTAGACTCGCCCCGAATTTAATTGTCCTTAGGAGAGCATGTGGAAAAGATACTCTCAATCGGACTTTCGTTCAAGATGTTTGGATAAACACTGAAACAAATGAAAGTTCCACCCCGATGAGATACCCACGGTATTTCAATAGTGAAAACTATTATAAACGATACCGGGGTCAAAGATAGTGTCCTCACTCCCGAAGGAGTGACGGAGAAGAGAAGTCACATCATATGTGATGAAAGGGAAGAAGGTCATGATAACAATCATGATTAGGTCATTATCTTCAAAAGGAGACTTCATAATTTTCATATTATGAATCTCATCATTTAAGTTCTTTTGTTCAAGAAATGACTCGGGTGGGAGGGTCGGGATTAAATCATCAATAAGCAAATTCTCATGATTGAGAATGTCGCCCCCCGGGTCACTCAAAAAATCTTTGTCTAGATCAAAGTAGAAGTGATCATACTCTGGAGGAGATATGATGTGAGTGAGTTCATCGGAGAACTCCTCATGATCAAGATCAAAGGTAAACGAATCATATTCTGGAAGAGAGAAATCAGCATGAGGAGTGGTACTGCCACTACTCATCTCTCCCGTGAAATCAAAACTAAATGATTCGTAAGCCGGGAGAGAATACTCAGGATGAGAAGTGGGATTGCCACTAATCTCCTCAAAGTTAAAGCTCTCATACTCTGGTAAAGACTCCTCGAGATCGGGCTCCAGAGGATCTAAAGGCTTATCAACATAAACATCCATTGGGGGAAGAGAAAGAGATGGTTCATCGGATATCATCTTTTCAATCAAAGGGATATCTCCCCCCCAGACTACTTTCTTCATTCTCTGATGAAATCGGATCATCATTGAAGAAAACCTCGAGCTCTTCCATAGTGATATTACTTCTCTCAACCGGTGTGAGAGAAGTGGAAGAGTCGGAAATGACGGATTCTGGAGATGAAATAGAATTGTTATTTGAAGAGAATTTAATTTCATTCACAGAATCGACAATCTCAATAAGATAAACCGGTTCTGGAGGTGGGACAAGTGGTGTGCTCTTAGAGCTAGCAATTTTCACCACTTCCGTTGTGGTCTCCGATTCTTGTTCATCATAATCAAGAACACTCTTAACTTCCGTAGCACAACTCTCAAACCATTTGCTCGAACCAGGGGTAATTTTCATGGCTTTGAGCTCAGCACGTTTTTCTGAAATACTCTTAACCGTGAATCCTGAAAGTGTCGAATCAATTCTTTTGGAAGCAATTGCGGGATCAGATTTTGATCAACCGTAGCAACGTTGCATTTGGTGGTTTGAGATTTCGAGTTAGAAAGTTTTTGCCAGACGGAAAGCGGCATTAGGTTGATGCTTGCACCAAGATCGGCCAAGGCGTAGCATTCAACCATTCCCGGAAATTCACATGGAATGAGAAATTTTCCGGGATCTCCAAGCTTTTCGGGGAGCTTTTTAAGGAGAACCGCTGAGCAATTCTCGTTCAGAGGAGTTTTTGCCAGTTCAAATAATTTTTCCTTATTACTCAATAAACCTTTGATGGTGGAAGCAAACTTAGGCATCAGAAGCAAAGCATCCGCGAAGCTTATGTCAAAATGAAAATCTTGGAAGATTTGGAAGAATTTCTCCATTTGATTTGAAGCTTTTTCGCGGAGCTTTTGATCATTCAATCTCGAAGGATAAGGAAGTTTTGCTTTTATGGGAGTTTCTTCGGGCTCAAGCACTGATGAAGCGAAAAGTGTACCGCTTTTAAGGGGTCATTTAAGCCCTAAATCGTATTTATTTGATCAAATATTGCCCTAAATCGTTCCTTTTGTCATTTTAGGTACTTTTGAGGAGAAATCTGGAAAAGGAGGCATTTTGGACGCTTTTGGAGCATAAAAGTGAAGAAAACGACAAAGTCTCAAAAATCGGCTAAAAGTTACCTTTGATGGCGTCAGATTTTACTCTGGACGGCGTCATGGCTTGGCAAGAAAAGGTGGATGTGAAATTTACTCATGATAAGCCAGTGAAAATTGCATGTGAATTCTGACGGCGTCACGCTTTAACCTGATCAAGGGCGTCACGGCTTAATTCAAAGAGGGACGGCGTCACGTTCAAGGTCTGACGGCGTCAAGCCTTGATAAGCCAGAACGGATTTTGGAGAGCTAAAGAGGGACGGCGTCAAGAAGGCCATCCGGGAACCCTAGAAGCGGCGAGGTGACGGCGTCACACTCCATAAGGTGACGCCGTCAGATGTAAAAATCTATATATAGTTTTGCAATTCTTTGTCATTAGGGGGGAAACTTAGTGTGGAATTTTTGGGAGAAAACCCTAAGACGATTTTAGCATCTTTTTCAAGGCTTTTTGCCTTGAGATCTTCCATGTTACATTGAAAGATAAGTTATCAATTAATCATTCAATATGTCTATGTGTTGTTTGATTTTATCTTGTTCTTGTCTTTTGTTTAACATGCTAGGCTAGATTTATCTTGTGTTTGCTTAGATCTAATGAAACCTAGCTATTGATTATTGGTTATTAGTGTGTTATTAGTTGTATTGGATGATTGTTTATCTATGTTAGGCTTAAGAAAACTGGCTAACTTCCTATTCGGTAACTTGCTTGAACGTCTTAAGAAACATGAACCAAATGCGTACTAAAGGTTTTTATGGTTGTATTTAATGCACAAGCGAATTCTAGTGATCCCATGTTAGGAGCTTCCTAGCCGGCTCGACATAGGAGTGAAGTAGGAGCTTGTAGAGTTGGGGAAGTACGTACGCCACCCCACGATTGGTATTAAGGAATACACCCGTCATCCACGCAACTAATACACACTAATCAACCGGTAAAAGATAGTTAGGGAGTAAGGAAATCTAAGTGAACACATTTCTCTACACATAAGTTTCCACCAACTTTTTATTTTCAGTTATTTATTTTATTTGCATTCGTAGTAATTTGGGTTAGTTGACTAGCAACTAATTCCGCCCACTCCTTCAAACCCGAGATTTTACTTGCTTTCATAAAAATATAAAAACACAAAAAGAATCTTCCTCAACCCTTAGACCTATTAGAGTAGTCTTTCATACCTAACGAACACTATTCCCTGTGGAGAACGATCAATCCCCCGTACTTACCACTACACTATACTACATCGGTCAGGTACACTGCCTGGTGGGGTTGTAAGCCTCTTGAGATCCATCGAGAGGTAAAACCTGTTGTAAGGTTGCAAAACCACGCATCAAGTTTTTGGCGCCGCTGCCGGGGAATAGTTATTGTTTAGGTTGAATTTTTATTTTATAGGTCTACTCACTAGATTCCTTTCTAGTGAGATTTTTATTTTCTTTTTCTAGATTTTCTTTAGTCTATCTATTTTCTTCGTTTCTTTGTTCTTAACCATTACCATTCGACATCATGGAAGATGGTAATATCCTTGATCCCAACATCCCACCACCACAACAACCACCACCACCTCCTAGAGCCCGTACTTTAGGAGAGTATTCCCGTCCTAGCCACCATGGCTATCGAAACACCATTGAGCTCACTCAAGGAGCCAATGTCACACCCTTGCGATCCGACACCATCCGGTTGGTGCAAAGCGGATGCACATTCCATGGACTTCGTTCTGAAGATCCTAATCAACACCTCAAGGACTTTCTTAAAATCGTTGATTCTATAGACCTTGATGTTGCCACTCGAGAGACGACCCGATTGCGTCTCTTTCAATTCTCTTTGCGGGACCAAGCTAGTCAGTGGCTAGAACGTCAACCCGCAGGATCCATCACCTCTTGGGATGATCTCACCACTCGTTTCCTTGCTCAGTTTTTCCCACCGGGAAGAACTACCAAGCTAAGGAATGATATCTTGATGTTCCAACAACGTCAAGGCGAAACTCTCTACGAGGCATGGACTCGATTCAAGGACTTACTCCAAAAAGTCCCTCACCATGGCATAGAACTTTGGCTCCAAGTCCAAATCTTCTATGACCATATCAATCTCTACACAAGGCAAACCATTGACCAATCGGCCGGTGGCAAGCTACGTGATCTAAGTGCGGAACAATCATGGGCTCTCCTAGAGGATCTTGCTCTTTATGACAACGAAAGTTGGAGTGATCCCCGTGATTTGAATAAAACGGTCAAGGCAATATCTTTGCCTTTGAACAATTCAAGCACTTCCGACCGTAGGATCATAGAACTTGAAGACCAAGTCAAGTTTCTCATGAAATCCTACGAGGTTCCTAAACTTTCAAGCCAAGTGAACAAAATCACTTCTTCATGTGAATTATGTAGTGGTCCCCACAACACTCATGATTGCATGGAACTCCCCAAACAGGCTTTCAAAGAATTCGCATCCTCGCGAATCGATAAGGCGGGAGATAAGTGGCTCACTACTAATTATGGACACAAGAATCCCGAAGATAGGTATGAGGCATGGAAGAATAAGCCAAATTTTAGTTGGAACCAAACTCAAAGTGTATCATTCAATGACTCTCCCCCACTCACCTGGTCTGAACATTACCCTCATCAGCATACGCATAAACAACAAAATCGCGAGGAATCACTGCAAAAATTCATTCTCTCTCAAGAAACACAGCTCTCCAAACTTGAGAATCAATTCAGACAACAGCAAGTTGATATGAACAACAAGGTCGATGACCTGTTTAAGGTTATCAATGATCGCCTTGCTGGCAGGTCAACTTGTGAGTTGACACGAGTTAATGAGATCAAATCTGTTACAGTGACTCACCAAACACCTCCTCCTGTAAAAATCAAGCACCCTAGTAAACTCTTCAAACACATATCACAAAACGGAAAAGAAACTGGAGATACTTATACCCCGTCGAAACCTCTCCACTTCGTGAACACCATTACAACAATACCTGTTCCTAAACCCAATCTGGACCAACAATCAACCGAGAATGTGGACAATGAAATGGAGGGTGAAGTTCCCGAAAAGAACCCCGAGGCGCCCGACGACTATCTAGACTCACCAAAGAACTCGAGTACAAGAGAGGTGAGTGATGAGAAGGGCTCGGAAGAGAAATCCGAAATGCCTCATGAGCTCCCGGTACCGCTAGACCACCCCCTGGTGGAGGAACTTGAGAGGGGCACCGCTAAGTTGCCTATGGGATTCGGGGAGAGAATAGAGGATGGCGTTCCTAGGGTCTTAAAGATATCTTACACTACTAGGAAAAAGTTTATAAAAGATGCATACATAAACCCCAACTCTTCTATGAATGCAATATCCCTCTCTCTATATAACGAAGCCTTCACCGAACAAGTCAAATATGAAGGGTCTAATATCATCGGGGTAATAAGAAGGGTACCAATTGTGATAGAAAAGTTCCTCTTTCATATCGAGCTAACTGTATTTAATAACATGGACTCTATCATTAGCCCACCCTTAGCTAGCCTTGTTCTAGGCAAGCCATTCATAAACGCAACAGGAGTGATACTCGATGAGGATGATAGGAGTGTATTATTTACCGATGGTGTCAGGAAAGTGATTTTTCGGGATGGCTGTGAAGAAGTGTATGAGTATCAACCATCAGCATGTGGCAACACATGGGGGCTATGCGGTAGAAGGCCTGGCCGAATTAAGCGATGCGATCCGAATAATCTCAAAATACCTTGCATGATTGGTCACAAGCATTTTTATAATGTTTACATCGACACATGTTTACCCAAAAATGTGATGTCCCTGTTTCATTATAACAACATTTGCAGATGGGGGATGATTCATAAAGGGAAGGACGACATTGGCATAGATGATGATGTACAGGTGTTTGTAGGAAACATGACATTCACTATGAGCTTCGCAATCGTCGATAATATCGAAAAGTACATCGATCCCAGGTTATCACAAGTTGTTTTTGGGGCACCTTTTTGCAAGGCCACAAGCTTGGTTGTGGACGAGCTCAATGGGATCATGACTTTCACCGATGGGATTAGGGAAATCTCATACCAAACGCCTTACAAGATGAGAGAATTCAAGGAGATTGATTGTGATGGGCCCGATAGGTTAAGTTCCCAACTCGTGTTGTGTGATGATGATGTGAGAAGGGGATGTAAGGACACTTTTGACCTGTCAAGTGGATTCTTTAAGCATGATAAGGAGCTTAGTTCTAAATACCGAAATAATCCCTTTGATCTCGAGGACCCGAAATACCTTCACTATGAAAGTGATTCTGATAGAGAATCAAAGGAGAATGGCCTAGGAACCGTGACCGATGATGGAGTCACGTAATGTACGTGATTTTGAGTCTAGCTACAAGACTCGTTAATAAAGAAAAGCGCTTCTTGGGAGGCAACCCAAGCTTTATTTGCTTTGTGTGTTTATTTGTTTGTTTGTTTGTTTTTATTTGCTTCCGTATGTGTGTTTAATTTTTATTATTATTGATTCATGTTCAAAACTAAAATTGTGAAAATGCTTTATTTTGTTTTTAACTTCGTCTTAACTACATATAAAGGTATTTTGCAAAAGATAAGTGTAAGGGAAATCTAAATTGGTTTATTAGAACACATATGAACATGAATCGTAATAATATTAAATTAACATACATATTCGTATTTGTTTGAGTCAAATGCTTGTATCGAGTCATAATGATGTTTTGCAGGATTTCCAGGAAGTAAGGTAAAGGTTTTTCCAGAAATTTTCCGGAAACTTAAAATGAGAATTTTTGTCAGGTCATTTCTGACGGCGTCGGGGTTTATAACCTGACGGCGTCAGATTTAATTTTCAGAAATTTTTGAAAGTTTTGTTTTTAAAAAGTTTTTATTAAATCTCCAACTTATAATCTCCAGGAATCTGCAAAATTATCATTCCACAAGCATTATATCCTTATATATAGATTTATCCCGCCGATGTTATGCAGGTTTTCGTGTTTGTTTTCTCAGGTTTAACAGGTTATTTCGGACAAGGAAATGTTTTGAATCAAGCTTATGGCGATGCATTAGTCATGGAGCTTCAACATTACTTTGGAAGAAGATTTAACCGTGTTACTTCATTATCCACCGAGCGAATCAGGGGAGTATTTGATTTCATTCTTTTACTTTATGCTTTTACATTTGTTATTTGAACATTGGGGACAATGTTCATCTTAAGTGTAAGGGGAGGGTAAAAGTACGATTAGAGAATGCTATTACGCTTGATTTTTGTTTGTTTAATAGTAGATGTGTAATAAAACTGAGAGAAATACTTGTTAAGGTAATTTTAGTGCCAAATTTAAATTTTTTTTACAACATATAGGAGTGAAACTTTGATCTTAATGAGCGTCTCACGGATAGGAGTTATATGACTAGCACAAAAACCGTACCACTAAAAAATTTTCCACCCCCAAATATGTGAGGTTCGCCCCTAGAATTGGTAGGAAAAGCATTTATGCTATGATGTGTGTACCGGTAGCACTTAGATTCTAGAACTTGCGTTAGGACCATTCCAAGGCCACAAGTGAGACTACATTCATGTAGTTAGATTTACTACATGATAAGAGGCATTAGGATTAACCCATTGTTTTACACCCGTGTTTTTGTTATAATTACTTTGGCTACATTGGTCAAGTAATTCTCCCACACCCTTTGCGTTGTACTCATTTTTAGTACACGATACCCCTAGTACACCCCTCAGAGCCTATCTTTTCGTTTCAACCTTTTAGCATTTTACTTAAAGGAAGAATTTGTTACACCCCACTAAAATGTACACCCAAATCGCCTTAGCCTACCTTGTATGCACTCATTTTTAGTGCATTATTGTTACAACATTTGTTTAAACCCAAGTTAATTATCTAATTGATTACATGGTTGCTAAGTCGAGTCATATCCTTGTACATATTGTTTTGGGACGATTGGGACTCATGGGTAAAGTACTAGTGTAATGGAGTAATGGGGAAGAACAACATTATTACCCCCATATGTGCTAAATATTTTAAAAGTACTCCAAGTTTTTCAATTATCTTAATTCGAGTCATTAGAATAGTTATTTGTAAAGTTATGTAAAAGTTCAAGTGTAAGGGGGATGCAATGCCCCTATGATGTATTATTTTGGATGGTAGGGCAAGAGTGTATGCAAAAAAAAAAAAAAAAAAAAAAAAAAAAAAAAAAAAAAAAAAAAAAAAAAAATTCAAGAAAAATACAAAAAAATGAGAAAAAGAAAAGTAGAAAAAACATACGGACTACCATCCCGTTTCATTTTTATTTTATGTTTTTGTTATTTTATTTTTAGCTTAAATCGAGTCGAGTCTTGGCTTAGCAACATTGTATAGTACATGTAATTAATCAAGATCTTTAACTCGCCACCAGTAAAATATCCTTTATCCAACAAAACCGTGTTTTCCTTTTCCCTACACCTAACGTTATAACCCATGTAAAAGCCCTCTTTGATAGTTTATCTTAGGTGCTTACGCCTAGTGGAGGAGGTTTTCGATCCTTTCCCAAGCCTATGGTAATCTATTTGCTATGACAGGTAGTGAGAGATATTATCCGTTTTCATTTATGAGATTTATTTTGATGACACTTGAGAGATGTGAGTATCTAAACACTACTTGTGAGGTGCTAGTTTATAATCTCCGTGCTTATTATGATTGAAGTGGAACGATTATTTGTTGTAATTACTTTTATGTTTGCATTAAATGACCCCTAACCTGTATTTTGATTAGAATAAAAGCGCATATGCTTGAGGACAAGCAAATCTCAAGTGTAAGGGTATTTGATGAAGCGAAAAGTGTACCGCTTTTAAGGGGTCATTTAAGCCCTAAATCGTATTTATTTGATCAAATATTGCCCTAAATCGTTCCTTTTGTCATTTTAGGTACTTTTGAGGAGAAATCTGGAAAAGGAGGCATTTTGGACGCTTTTGGAGCATAAAAGTGAAGAAAACGACAAAGTCTCAAAAATCGGCTAAAAGTTACCTTTGACGGCATCAGATTTTACTCTGGACGGCGTCATGGCTTGGCAAGAAAAGGTGGATGTGAAATTTACTCATGATAAGCCAGTGAAAATTGCATGTGAATTCTGACGGCGTCACGCTTTAACCTGATCAAGGGCGTCACGGCTTAATTCAAAGAGGGACGGCGTCACGTTCAAGGTCTGACGGCGTCAAGCCTTGATAAGCCAGAACGGATTTTGGAGAGCTAAAGAGGGACGGCGTCAAGAAGGCCATCCGGGAACCCTAGAAGCGGCGAGGTGACGGCGTCACACTCCATAAGGTGACGCCGTCAGATGTAAAAATCTATATATAGTTTTGCAATTCTTTGTCATTAGGGGGGAAACTTAGTGTGGAATTTTTGGGAGAAAACCCTAAGACGATTTTAGCATCTTTTTCAAGGCTTTTTGCCTTGAGATCTTCCATGTGACATTGAAAGATAAGTTATCAATTAATCATTCAATATGTCTATGTGTTGTTTGATTTTATCTTGTTCTTGTCTTTTGTTTAACATGCTAGGCTAGATTTATCTTGTGTTTGCTTAGATCTAATGAAACCTAGCTATTGATTATTGGTTATTAGTGTGTTATTAGTTGTATTGGATGATTGTTTATCTATGTTAGGCTTAAGAAAACTGGCTAACTTCCTATTCGGTAACTTGCTTGAACGTCTTAAGAAACATGAACCAAATGCGTACTAAAGGTTTTTATGGTTGTATTTAATGCACAAGCGAATTCTAGTGATCCCATGTTAGGAGCTTCCTAGCCGGCTCGACATAGGAGTGAAGTAGGAGCTTGTAGAGTTGGGGAAGTACGTACGCCACCCCACGATTGGTATTAAGGAATACACCCGTCATCCACGCAACTAATACACACTAATCAACCGGTAAAAGATAGTTAGGGAGTAAGGAAATCTAAGTGAACACATTTCTCTACACATAAGTTTCCACCAACTTTTTATTTTCAGTTATTTATTTTATTTGCATTCGTAGTAATTTGGGTTAGTTGACTAGCAACTAATTCCGCCCACTCCTTCAAACCCGAGATTTTACTTGCTTTCATAAAAATATAAAAACACAAAAAGAATCTTCCTCAACCCTTAGACCTATTAGAGTAGTCTTTCATACCTAACGAACACTATTCCCTGTGGAGAATGATCAATCCCCCGTACTTACCACTACACTATACTACATCGGTCAGGTACACTGCCTGGTGGGGTTGTAAGCCTCTTGAGATCCCTCGAGAGGTAAAACCTGTTGTAAGGTTGCAAAACCACGCATCAAGCACAACCTTAGGTTTTGACGGTTGGACAACCGGAGGTTGGACGTCTTCAGTCCTTCCGTTATTAGTAGGAAGTTTCGTATCCTTTGTCGCCTCGGTCTCACGGACGACTACCTTGGGAGGAAGAGAAGAAGTGGTAGTCGGAGTCATGGGTCCATCATATGATACACCACTTCGGGTGGTGATTGCTTTCATATCACCCCTCGGGTTAGCAATTGTGTTGCTAGGAAGAGAAGATGTACCCGAGGTTGAGGGTTGGTTCATTTGTAAAAAACCACTCATCATTTGCTTGAGCTCATTTGTTTGTTGATTCAATGTCGTATCAATCTCTTTCCGAAGTTCAACTCTCATGTTATTGATCTGATTCTGCATGGCTCGTATGTTAACATCGTTTGTCTTCATATAGCTTGAGAAATCGGGAGAAGGAGGAGATTGATAGACTTGTTGCGGTGGAGTTTGATATTGTTGGTTTCCACGATTTTGGTTGTAACTTTGGTTTGCTTGATAACCTTGATTGGTTTGATGAAAACGGTTTTGGTTGTTTTGAACGGGTGAAAAACCGGGTGGTCCATTTAGGTTACTAGCATTTTGAGGACGAAATCCTTGATTCTGATTGTAGTTTGCTGCTGCTACGGTAGCATTGCAAACTTGGCTATCGGTAGCTGCACAATTATAATAAGGATGGGGACCACCACATATAACACAAGTTTCTGTAACTGCTTTGACGGGCTCCGGTTTCTGATTCTGGAGCTTAAACTCTTTCATCATCATCCGAATAGCATCGGTAAGCTCGGCCATCTCCGATGGATGGGCCGGTGAAGAAGAAGGGGTGGAAGAATTCACTTTCGAAACAACCGGTTTGTTTCGTGAAGTGGGAACTTTGGATTTGTTCTCGATAATCATTAAGATATCTTTCGGCATTCGACTCAAGATATTGCCACCGGCGGCTGCGTTGAGTGAATCTTGATCCGATTGAGTTAAGGCATTGTAGAACGTATCGATTTGATGTAATTCCGAGAAACCGTGATGTGGGCATTTACGTAGGAGATCCTTAAATCGTTCCCATGCCTCACCAAAATTCTCATCAAACCGTTGTTGGAAATTTGTGATTTCATTCCTGAGATTAGTCATTCTGGACGGAGGAAAGAAATAATTCACGAATTTATGGACGAGATCTTCCCAAGTATGGATCGATTGAGGGGGTTCTTTTTCAAGCCAAATCCGGGCTGCCCCCTCGAGAGAAAATGGGAATAACATCAATTTCATAGTGTCATTAGTGACATCCTTATGATGGTTTGTGGAGGTCAACTGATTGAACCATCGGATGTGTGCGTGGGGATCCTCTCTTTCAAAACCATGAAATTGATTTCCCTGAACAATTTGTATCAAACCGGTTTTAAGCTCAAAATTTGTGTTGTTAATTGGTGGTATAACAATAGCAACTCCATATCCCACGGTGGGACATTGGAGTAACTCTTGCATGGTACGTTGATCCTCGGCCATTTCGTTAATGGGAGTATCAACTTGAGGGCGTAACTCGGGTACGTTAACTCTTTTGCGTCGACGAGAACGACGAGTCGGTAAGAGAGAAGATTTATCAATTACGTGTGATTGGGAACGGGTGTGCATACACCAAAAATAAAAATTAAAAAGAAAAATAATTTGGAAGAGAAAATCTTTTTTGGATTTTTTTTTTATATTAAAGGAAAAATTAATCACAATATTTTTGGTACCGATCCCTCAATCGATATCGTTTCTCTTAAGACTACTCGCAGAGTGGCGAAGAAGCAAAGGTCCGCTCAAAAGCTGATTAAAAACCCGCCTCTTTCGGTTTGCAATTTAATGTCAAAACCATCCTTAAACCACTTGTATAGGTTGTAATCACAAGATAATCCAAATCAAAAGATTTCACGATTGTTTTGTTGTTTTACGATTTTTTTTTTTTTTTTTTTTTTTTTTTTTTTTTTTTGGTATTGTTAACACTTTAGGAAAAGTGTTAGTGGTATTTTTAATTTTTTTGGATTTTATATTTTTGAAGATATTTACAAATAAAACGATAACTTCCCGGGAGAAGGGTCTTCAAAACACGAATCGAAAAACGGAATCACGAATTCACGTCAACCTTCCCCGGCAGAGGCGCCAAAAAATGGTTTCAAACAATTTATCTCTCAAAAGGAATTCACAAAAGGGAAATAATGTGAAAACCCGAGGTTCGTTGTCCCGATTGAAGATTGAATGGAATTGTGATTTCGGGATCGTGATTTGTGTCGTGAATGAGAGATAAGAGTGAGATATTTTGGTTTTTATACTATGAATATGAAACAACAAATAAAATCAATAAACCAAGCTAAGAGAACAAGCAAATTAAGCACACGAAATCTAAAACGCAAATTGAACTTAAAAACATACGTTACGATTTAAAAACGTATCTAAAAAGTGAAATTCTAAATTATAAGCCCTAAAAATTTGAAAATAATTTTCCTAAGTTCTAAATATTAAAAGAAAATTTTAGAAAAAAGAATTATATTTTTTTGATTTTTTATTTATTTTTTATGAATTAAAAACTAAAATAAAGAATTTAAATGATTTAAAAATAACAAATGACTTTGTAAAAATCTAAAAATTTTCAGATAAATCTAAAATGATACTAGGAATCTAGGAAAAATGAAATTAGAACTTGGTTCAACCCAAATAAGCAGTATAGGCTAATAAGCAGTTTCAATTAAGCACTAAAATAAGCTAGAAAGCACCAATAACTACCAAAAGCTCAAATACAGTTTAACTCACTAAATTAAGCTTAAAACCACTTATGATGACCAAATAAGTTCTCAGAATAAGGCAATAAGCAGTTTGCACAGTTGACAATTAAGGGCAAAAATAGTGAGTGAACAGCCTACTTTAAGCTACTATATAAGCTAGACAAATGCTAATTAGAGAAAACCAAAAGCTGGATCTCAAAGCTTATACAACAGATTTCTTGCAGACCAAAAATGCCTAAATTTGATTATCAATTGCACACTGAATTAAGGCTTAGATCAGATCACTATAGAAATTGAAAACTGATTGCAGACTGTGATCAGGTTAATTGGGGCTTTTGCAGACAGATTATAAGCTAGTGTATAAGCTGAAAATGAAAACAAAGCTCAGAAACCTCAACCTACTACTACTAACTAACAGCAAACCAAGTTTCAATCAATGAGAACAAGGGAATAAGCTGATGCAGACCCAAATAAAAGGTGAATTGGGTCAAAATAATGTGCAGGTCTGCACAATGTTGCAGCAGTTGGACTGTTTGACCTCTAATTCTTTCCAAACTACATGAAACAATTCCAACTTTTGAAATCTTACTTTGACAACTAAATAACACCTAAAGATGCCAAAAACTGAACCACATGAGCCTCAGCTGATTGGGAGTCTTAAATGAGAAGTTACACTTCTAAATTTTCACTTGTAAGTTCAAAACCTCAAAAGTACTCAAATCAACTTAAAACCTACCAATAAAAGTTGAACTAGCCTCAATTAAGCTTAATTAAAACTTATCAAATGGTAAGTGCACAGTAACCTGAATTTTATTCCCTTAAACCAACTAGTACCAAACACCCTTTATTGAGGCTGATATGAGATTTTTAAACTAGAACTAGCAATGTAGACCTATGAAACTCAATAACTACAAAATAGACAACCTACTTATCACCTAATAAGCAATCTACATTACCTAAATAAGCACTAGTTAAGTTAAAGGCTACTTGACTGATTTTTTTTAGCTTTTTATGACTTTTAAGCTTAAAATGAATTCAGACACTAGCAACTACTCAAATCAGCTCAAATATGATAAAAAAAGATATAACTACTAAAAAAAACACTAAAAGTATGAAATTAAGCAATCCAATAGTAATAAGCTTATAGAACTAGAAATAAGGTAAAACTCACAAGGGTCCTAAGCTTGAATCAGAATGAACCAATGATCTGTTACAACCCAGTCTTGTTATACAAGCCAATAAATACCCAATAAGCTTTCCAGAATCAGCTTATCCTTCCTGAACTGCTTATTTGACCACTGTTGACTTTTTGGAATTTTGAGACAAAACAACTTTGATACTGAACAATCACTTACAATAAGCTAGACATCTTATATGAGCTTACACTTATAGGAAATAGCTTATTGAAGCTAAGATTTTTATTTTTTTTTGTATTTTTGGAATTATTATTATTATTTATTTTTTTTGTATTTTTGATTTAAGTTGAATAAGAATGAAGGAAAAAGGTGTTGATAAACTAAAATGATTTATAATAAGCTACTGAACTAGATTATGAGCTAAATAACATCTTAAAAGAACACTTTAATGAATAAGCAAAATAACAAAACTAATATTTCATTAAAGGAAATTTGATTACTTTAATTGAAAACTGAAAATACAATTCAGAAAACTAAAATTGCAGCATAACATTACTCTAAAAATTACATGAAATCTGAGGAGATGAGAGGCTCTCTATTTATAGCCGATTGGGGAGGTTTCTAGGCTGCCATGTCATCGATCCTTGCCACATTGTGCTTCTTTGAATCATTTCCAACCCTTTGATCATTCCTTGGACGTTACTCTTGCAATACCAGCCCTTGGATCAACCTTCCACGAATCACCCACCAATCACAGGCTTTCATTTGCTTGGGATTACTGACATGTCAGATACTCCTAGAATCACTTGCAAGTACGGAATTGCCCTTAATCTCGGTAATTTTTTGGGTTGAGTAAATTAGGGTTCATGGGAGCTGGGTAATTGGGGGTTAAGGTAAACGTGGGTGTGTGTATTTTTTTTATATTTGTTTGACTGGTAGTTAATATAGGTTGACCGGATCGGGTATTGTTTAATGGGTGGATCCGGGTCGCGGGTTATGGTTTGGGTGTGGGTTTAAGAGATGGGCTTTGTATTAGTTTTGGGCTGGAGTTTATCAAATGGGTTTGGATTTGTTTTAATCATGGATCAGGTTTTTTTAGTTAAGGGTAGTTTTAGGATTTTTTAGGTAAAATGAAGGGACCAAATGTGTAACTTCTGCAATTCAAGGGACCACTTCTGAAATTCAAGGGACCACTTCTGCCATTTTTCGAAAATAAATCCTAGGGCTTGTTTGACTTTTGAGCATAGACTTTGACTATTTGCTTCCCGGCTTCGGCTTTTGACCTTGTCCAAATCCCGTGCTCGTTTTCCCGAATTTTTCTTGATTTTGTCCCTATTTCATGATATCCGTACTTGCATTGAAACAAACACAAAAAGACAATATCTTTGGTATTTATGGTTAGTTTTTGGTCGTTTTGGTATGATTTTGGTAAATAAAAGGTATGTGAATAAGCACATACCAAGGACCTGCATGTTTGTCTGCATTGGTAAAGGTATGAGCTCTCCGTGACCGTCATTTCCAAGATCGCGATCCGGTTCTGTGCCATTGCCAGTTCCTCATTCCTTTTGATCATTTCTTCTATCAATTTCAGCTCATTTTCATAAACAAAAGATATTTCACGTTTAACCTGCTCGTAATGCTTCTCAAACTCTTCACGGTTTTCATTCACCTTTTGCCGTATCACCTCCTGATCTATCATTAAATCTTCTATTCTGCATTCAATGCCTTCAATGCGTTCTAACGGAAGTTCATCGAGATGCCCCAATGCAGTTTCAATCTGCTCCTCTTGGCTTTCTAACCGTGACAGAAGAGTAGAGACGGACAGTTGACGTTCCTGTGCTGCCTGGGAACTTTCTCCTATTTCGAAGACTCGCGAAGGGGTAGAGACGTCAGAAGTAGGTGACTGAGGTACAATATTATATCGGGCTATAATGGCTTGGACCTCATCACTTAGTTCAAACGGTATGGATGGAGGAGTGAAATCGGTAGATGACGGTGGCGGCGGAGGTAAAGACGTTGGGACTGAGAGTTCAAAAGTAGGCAACATATATGGATATGGATGAGGTAAAGGTGAGGAAAACACGGGAAGCGTTCTCATTCGCGTCGTCCTTCGAATTCTCTCTGGCTGCATCTCCATAACTGAAGAGGAATCTAGTTCAGTTGACCCTCCATTGGTAAAGGTATGAGCTCTCTCTCTGGTCTGTATGTAAGGATCATCTGTAAGATCTAAACATATTGATTGTGTGGATGATTCGGGTGGTCTTGGATTATGGAAGATTAGATCCATGGTTTGAGTTAGAGAGATGTTAGAGAGAAGGTAGAGAGATGGAAAGGAAAACTTGATCTATTAGATTCAATGTGTGAAAATATGCAAGAGTTCCAACCCTTCCCTAGTGAGGGAAGGGGTATTTATACTTACTACATATTGTGCCCCTAGTGGGCTGTGGAGCGAGCTGACAGTGGGTAAAGACCCGACCCACTCCACAAATATATATATAACTAAGCTAATAAAACTAATAATACTAATAGTACTAAGCTAATATTAATAAGCCTACGAGCTATGTAAATGCTAAATAGATACTCGGGGTGACCGAGCCTTCATCTGAATATTTATATTCCTAACAATCTCCCCTAAGGGAGGTCACCCCGGAAATAATAATTTGACTTCTAGCATTTTGTCTTCTGAACGTGTCTTCATAGCTCGTAGTCTTTGATTCTTCAAAGTCTTGTATCTTTGTGCATCGTGCATCCAACAGTGAACTTTTGATGACTTTTCCTTTGTCTTGGATGATTTTGAGTATTCTTCGAAAATATCATCCAACATGTATCATCAAGCCATCTTTCAGTAGTATGTCTCCATGTGATGTGATAATCTTCAAGCCGACATGCTCACACTATTTGGTGTCATGATCTTCAGCATCAGAGTTTGCAGAAGCTGTGTTAAAGGTCTTTAGGTTGATCATGACTTCTTTGATTAAGATGATGATGTAGTGTAAACATGTGATAGAGGATTAACATCTTTTCTGCAACCAGCTACAACTGCAACCAGCTACAGCATTCAACAGCTACAACCGCCAGATGTTCCTGCATACGACAGTTAGCAACAAATCGACCGGTACTTACAGGTTTGGACTTCGAGATTGTTAACAGCATAGTGTGAAAACTTTCTCTAATCCTCACCAAGACCGTTCCTAATCGAAAACCCACAGAGGGCTTTTTAAGATCGTACCTTAGTATATCAACGATTAGGTGAGTCGCTGGAGATCACTCCACGACTGTAGACCGTTTGAAACCGACGCGATCACTAAGCGTAATCCACAGGGAATTACCGAAGTGACCTGCTTTCAGGGCTGTTTGATGTTGACCCTGGCAGGAATTTCCATTCAATCATTGAGAATTACATTTGTAAATTCTCTCATAAATGTTATGGCAGATTGTTAAGATCTGCGTAGGACTCATAAGTTTACAACTGGTGTCCTTAATGTTGAACAACCAGTGTAGAGGTAATTCGTGTTCCTATGAGATCTTATTATGAATCTCGTGGCTCTAGACTCAATAGTGCGTTTTGATTTGGTGATCGGAGGCTGAAGAGGACTGCCACCTTTTCAATATCATCTAACTCGGAGTGAGAGAGATGATAGAAATGTATTGAACTCCGTGACAAATGAAACAAGAGTCCTTTGAGGGACCTTGAGTGGCTAGGGAGGGTTGTGCAGCGTATCACTGGGTCCATGATACTTTGTCTTCAATGCCAGCAATCAACTAAGTGATTCTGACAGCATATGTATTGACCCGGTTTCTGCCTAAGTTGTAAGGAGGGCTTCTTTCTTTTCACCCTTTATCTTTACAAATCTTTTTCATTCTTCAACCCCTTCAGTGCTTACCAAGACTTCATTACTAGTGCCTTGTTGGGTTTGTTCCAGTACTAGCTCCATCTCAGTCGGCACTTTTCCCTTATCCACTTTTCTCCTTTTTTAATCATACCTAAGGACTTCTACACTAACTAGTGGATTGTCCCTGGGTAGATCCCTCCGGCTCTGGCGGGATCGTGGGAACTTGAGCCTAACCTAACCATCCTTATAACTCCATGCATTCATTAAAATGGTCAGTCTTTGGTATTCTTCCACGATTGCCATAAAACCAAATCCTTGAAAAATCTCTCAAAGTGTTCATTATTCTGAAAACACATTTTTGCTAACACTTGAGAGTTTTATATTTTTCAAATGCTCCCCCTTAACATGTGCTCAACTGATTGTTTTATAAATTTGCACATGTCAGGTGAAGCTTGCACTTTTGAATTGATTGATTTTCCAAGAACATGATCATCGCGAGACACGCTTACATCACTTGTAAACTAGCTTGAAATTATTACCCGTCCAGATCACATTCAAGGAAAATCGCTCGAAATCGGTACATTCTACTCAGACACGTCCTTTGCGAGACACGCTTACATCACCAGATAAACTGGCTTGAAATTATTACCCGTCCAGGACATGTCCTTTCGACTACTGACTTTAGCTATCATCAATTCATTTGTCAACTCTGAGTCACGATCGCTTGCGAGGCCAAATCCATTTTGTCCATTTGCTCCCCCTCAATATGTGCATCGATATACGAAAGAGTTTAGCACATATGGGAGAGCCTAACGTTTAATTCCAAAACATCACATTTTCATCAGGTTTCATATTTAAATCACATTCTCTCCCCCGATCAAAAATTTCAAACCTTTTGAGATTTGTGATCCCAATTGATTTAAATAATTTAGAAAACATGGGAGAAAATGTGGTCAGGTTTAACATGTTCTGATGATAAGACATACTATGCTCCCCCTTAATCTAAGAGGGAGATTCACTGCTTGTTTTGCACAAAGTGACTTTTATGACACGAATGATATTGACCTTTTTGGCACAGATGATGTTATCATCCGCTTCTCTGAGGGAGACAGTGGTCAACATCGATTATCCATCCACCAACAAAAACGTCCAAGTATTGTAGATCCTCACTTGGCGAGATCGGAACAAATATTGCTTTGTTTCACTGAAGGTGGTGGTGGTGATGAAGGTGTTGATGTTGTTGTTGCTGCCGATGTTGTTGTCGTGGTGAATTCTGAGCCAATCAATAGAGTTTGAACGTCTGATCAAATGGTTAGAGCGGGAACTGGTACATTCATTTTGGCTATGGAATCTACATAAGAATATCAATACAGATATACATACATACAGATACACTATCCCTTAATAGCTACCCTTCAGCAGCTTGCCACATTATAATACCATATTCATTTAATCTAACCACAGTCAGGAAATACGTCAAACTACTATCTAGCATGAAGAGCAATCAGCAATCATGAACATGGCAATTCACTCATATTTCATCATTCAATTCAGGATCTTAGGAACAAGATTCTAACACGATAGATATATACCTAAGGATAACCTGAGAACATATGCACTATTTCAACAACAATTATGCAGCAATCGACTAACAGAAGTCAGACAACATTTGAAACTCATTCATTCAGATCATACAAATGTCATAGGAGTATTCAAGAACATCAAACACAACTGGTTTTCTTACTTCTTTTAGGTTTTGAGTCTTAAAGTATTTAGGGGATTAAACGAGGATACCAAAGTAACATAAATGAACCTTCTAGATACATAAAGCTAGGAAACTATAAGCAAATTGCACATAATGTCCTAAACTTTCTAGCAACTAACACGTTTGGCCATTTGATATAAAGTTTTAGCAAGATCCTCTTCAACTAATACCCCATTAACTACAAAACCAAGTATGAGTTAACCAAGAAACCCGTTTGATGATATAAAATTTAATTCACTCTCCCCCTCAATCAATGACCCGTATTCTAGTTAAATATTTGTAGTCGTTGATTGAGTGACAAATTTTATGCACAATCCAAGTCTAAAAGAATTTCAAGCAACACATAATCACCAAGTGTCTCACAAATAATTTTCAGAAGAATCATTGAATGAAAACTATTTGTATGCAAAGAAGATTTCTCTTCCTTTACCAGAAATGATGCACTGAAACGTACATCAGATCGAAGAAACATGGATATAAAGTAATCCATGCCCTGGTGAACATCACCCAGTTGGAGGAACAGCCGTCTTTTTGGCGACGTGCTTTCCCCATTTTGAAGCGCGGGTTGCTATCTAAAGTAATAGCAAGCCATTTAGACATGTTTTAACAATCCATTTTAACTTCTGCTCGAGCTTCATTTAAAGTTCCGTGTCATTATTGAATGACATTTCTAGAACCGTAAATGTTATCGATAAACAGAAGACATGCCTAGGTGAAGCTATTTTTGGTATTTTCTATTTTTCAATTTGTATGGATTTTCTGGTTTTACGTATCTCTATTAACAATAAGCAGGTATACTATGTATCTATATACAAAAAGGTATAAAGTATGAATAAAAATGTATGAAGAAAATATGTACAAGGATACGAACCAAAACCATTACTCCTCAGCTTCTTGGATCTTTTCCGCTGCCATTCCTTTACTTGCTGAAGAGCAATGTGAGCACATTTAATCAGGGATAAATTCAGAATTTTCACTCTCCCCAAATAAGTGCTCTCCCCCAATCTTACAACCTTTCTGATGAACACCCATAATAGAAAGAAGACTTTGGATGAACGCCCATAATATGAAGAAGTCTTTAGATAACCAAATGCATGCCGTCTTTAGTCTTCTAACACATAGCGGAGAGTGTAGAGAAGACAGTAGACTCGACCTTTTTCAAGATTGCCCAATATGGAGGAACCGAATACCAACCATCTTCATCTCACCAAATGCCTTCCAGTAACCTTACATATAACCCATCAGCCCGCATACACATTAGATGATAACCCCCAGCAGAGAATGTAGAATAGACTGACGACTCGACCTTCTTCAGTCTTTAGTATAACATCAAAGTAACAAGTTGAACCACTGATCATCTATAGTATGTATCCATCCTTGGATATTAAGCCCTGATCACGTGAACCTGTTGTGCGTCCTTGATGTACACATTCTCTCTCCCCTGATGGTTACGATTAATCAGCCCATGACGTAACAGTGAAACGTTAATACCAAGGTAACAAGTTGAACCACTGATCATCTCTGCGGTTATCAACACCGGAATAAATGATTAAGCCCGATCACGTGAACCTGTTGTGCGTCCTTGGTGTACACATTTTGTTGGGAATTATGGTACGACTCAAGAGAAGACAACTTAGGTCTGGTAATATATCATAGTTAGGTCTGTCTTTGTAATTAGGTCTGGTAATGCAAAGTTAAGTCTGGTAGTATGTTTAAGTCTGGTTGACTTATTATGTTAAGTCTGGTCGTGAAGTTAGGAAAGTCTGTTAGAGATAAGTTAGGAAAAGATACAAAACGTGTAAGTATCTTTATAGAAGATTTGTGAATATCTTCTTAGTTGGTTAGCATTAGGGTTTCCTTGTGTTATAAAAGGATCCCTAAGGATTGTTAGTTCTGTGTGTGAGTTGTACGAGTTTCACTATTGTGATTAAAAGTAATATACGAAGTTAGTGTTATCTCCGTGTGTTCTTTATTGTTCTTGTTAAGATTCCGCATTAACATTAACAATCGTCTAGGGTTTCTCACTTAGATTGGTTTGGATTTATCCCAACCATCTACTAGGTATTCAAGACTACTTAGAGATCCACATACAATTCGTGGACCAATAAGTGGTATCAGAGCAAGGCGAGAGACTCTGAATTCGAAGAACACTTAATCTCAAAAACCTAATTCTCACTCAAATCACCCTACACAATGTCTGAATTCGATAAGCCTGTTAACACTGAAACTTTTTCAATCCATAACAGTGAGGATGAGAGATCAAACCATGAAGATGAAGGAAAAACTGAAACCAGTAACTCCCAAACACAACAACAACCCATCCCTTCCACAACCACAATCTCAAACATAAAACTTCCATTACTGAAAAGAGAAGAATATGATATATGGGCCATGGAGATGGAACATTATCTGGAGTACATTGATAGTGATGTATGGAAGGTTATTCAAAAGGGAAATTCTAAGAAAAGAATTTCACAAGGGAATGATGGGCAGATAAGAATAATGCCACCAGTATCTGCTGAGGAGATTAGGGCTGTGGAGAAGGAAAAGAAGGCCAGAACCTTGCTTCTTATGGCTATTCCCAAGGAGCATCTACAAAGGTTTCATGGCATCCTTGATGCTAAGGAGATGTGGGAGGCTATCAAGAAACGGTTTAGAGGCAATGCAAACTCCAAGAAGATGCAAAAGGCTGTTCTTAAACAGCAATTTAAGACATTCAGTGTTTCAAAGACTGAATGATTGGAGAAGGGCTATGACAGATTTCAACATCTGTTAACACAACTGGAAGTTCATGGTGCAGCAGTTTCAAATGAGGATGCAAACCACAAGTTCCTTAGATCTTTACCATCAGAATGGGGCAATGTATCTGTGGCGATGAGGATTAAGGAGGAAGTAGATTCAATGACACCTGATGACCTATACAATAATCTCAGGATGTTTGAAAGGGACATCAGTAACAACACTCAGGCTTCAACCAGTTCATCAAATGTTGCTTTTGTGTCACAAAACAAAAGCAGTACTTACAAGGTTAAACCTGGTAGTGTTAGGTCTGGTATCTATGAAACTCCTTCAAGTGAAAGGTCTGCTTCAAGTTTTACTGATGAGGTGATACATTCTTTCTTTGCCAACCAAACGGAAGATGAAAGCTTTATTAGTGAAGACTTAGAACAGATTAATGATGCTGAAGTTGAAGAGATGGACATAAAATGGCACATTTCCATGGTTGCTTTAAGGGTCAAACGATTTCAAAAGCAATATGGAAGGACCATCAACTTCAACAACAAATCACCAGTGGGATACACAAAGAGGACAGTTGAATGCTACAATTGTCACAAGCATGGACATTTTTCAAGAGATTGTCCAGAAAAGAAGCCTGCTGATGGAAAAAGAGATGAAGATGGGAAGATGGAAAAGAATCAGATGAGCCTGCTGACAATGAAAGCTGGAGGAGTCAACTGGGGTGAGCATCCAAGAGTGAATGAGGAGTCTGATCATGCTCTCCTGGCCATTGGTAATGAGGTATCATTATGCTCTAAATTATGCACTGATTCATATAATCATATTAAGGCTTTGTGTGATGAGCAGTTAGAACAAATAGGTGACCTAGAAGTAAATCTATTAGCACATAAAAATGCTGTAAAAACATTAGAGGCACAAAAGGTCACCCTTCGAAACCAACATGCTGCTTTAAATGAAAAACTATACTTTCAAGCTAATAAAATATATGAACAAGATGAAAAGCTTAAAAGGTATAGACAATTGGGTCTTAAAATTCAGAAGGAAAGGGATGAGTTGAGAAAAAGGGTAGATCAGTGGAACAATTCAAATAATAACCTGTTCAAATGTTGGGATTCTCAAATAAAGTCAAATAAAAAATGTGGCTTAGGATATGAGGAAGATGTGAAAAAGGCAATCCTTAAGTCTAGAGAAGATGATTATGTAGGCAAACCATTGTACAATAGGTTTGTTAAGACTGGTGACTTTAAGGGAGTACCACCACCTTTGAGTGATGACTATACTCCTCTTGAAAAAGAAGAGTTGGATGATTCACTTTTTGTGTATGGTAAGAAAGGTCCTCAAACACCTGAGTCAAACACCTCAGAGGACAAATCCAGTAGGTATTCTTCTTGTCAGTCCAATGACTCTGAAGGATCTATTGATGGTTACTCTGATCACTCTAAGTCTGAATCAAAGAGTGAAGTAAAAGAGAATCCTGAACCTAAGGTTGTTAAGAAGTGTGAACCTGTTGTTACTAAACCTGTAGTGACTGAACCAAAGCCTGAGACAGTCAAACCTAGTTGTGTCAATCACATAAAAACTCCTAGGGAATCTGTTAAAATGAGTGAGTCACCTAGAAGCAATAGTGTTCACAGAGAAAGTAGGAGTAGTTACACTTATGCTCCTAAAAGATGTTTTGTGTGTGGAAGTTTGAGTCATTTAATCAGAGATTGTGACTTCCATGAAAAGAGAATGAAGAGAGAGTCTGAGCAAAAGAGAATGAATGTTAATATGGGCCATGGTTCAAATAAACCAGTTTGGAATAATGCTAGTAGAATTAATCATGCCAACCAGTTTGTTCCCAGACCTGTCCAACTCAATAACTCTACCAGACCTAACTCTTATGTTAATTCTGGTAGACAAAATTTTAGGTCTGGCTACAGGAACTTTAATGTGAATAGGCAAAATGGTAATTTTATGAGGCCTAATGTGAATACTGGTTATGTTAATTCTGTGAGATCTAATGTGAACACTGGCTATGTGAGACCCAAACAACCATTTCAAAAGTCACAGGTGAATACAAATTTTCAAAGAAATAATTTTTATAAACCTCATTCACTTGTGAGAAGACCAGTTGTAAAGCAAACTGCAAAACCTTTAAAGGGGAATGGGGGGTCTGCTGTTAAGACCTCAGCATGTATGTCTTGGGATTCAAACAAAAATAAATCCATATATAAATCCCAAAACAACAGTGGATCAGGTTCAAATAAGAAATTTAAGCATGTTGATCCACAAGGCGGACCCAAGCCTACTCAGGCCTGGGTTCCTAAGAGAAACTAATTTCTCTTCTTTTTGTGCAGGATCATCCACTTTGCTATATGGAAGATAGAGGAATTCTTGACAGTGGATGCTCTGGGCACATGACTGGTAACAAGAACTATCTAAATGATTGTCATGAATTTGAAGGAGGTTCTGTTACTTTTGGAGGAAGCAAGGGACAGATAACTGGTAAAGGAAGAATAATTGTGGGCAACATAGAATTTGACAATGTATCCTTTGTGAAAGAACTTGGGCAGTTCAACCTTTTCTCAATATCACAAATTTGTGATACTCAGCATAAGGTGCTTTTTACTGAAACTGATTGTCTTGTGTTGACTCCGGACTTTAAGATGCCTGAAGAACATCAGATTCTTCTTAAAGTTCCCAGACAACACAAAATGTACAGTTTTGATATGAAAGCATCTAATCCTGCAAAAGGTGCTACCTGTTTGATTGCAAAAGCTACTTTGGATGAATCTAAGTTGTGGCACAGAAGGTTAGGCCATGTGAATTTCAAAAACATGAATAAACTTGTGAAGAATAACCTTGTGAGAGGTTTGCCTTCAAAATTGTTTAAAAATGATCATACATGTGTGGCTTGTAACAAGGGAAAACAACATAGGGCATCCTGTAAGGTTAAATTAGAAAGATTAATCACTGAGCCTTTACATACCTTACATATGGATCTTTTTGGCCCTACATCTGTCCATAGTATAAATTATGCATGCTATTGCCTTGTCATTACAGATGATTGTACTAGATATTGTTGGGTGTTCTTTATGTCTAGGAAGGATGAAGCTACTCCTTTGATTCAAACTTTCATTAGGCAGATTGAAAACCTTCTTGATAAAAGAGTTAAAATCATTAGGAGTGATAATGGCACTGAGTTTAAAAACAAGAGCATGCTAGACTTCTGTGGTAATAAAGGAATTAAGCAACAGTTCAGTAATGCAAGAACTCCTCAGCAAAATGGAGTTGCTGAGAGAATGAACAGGACACTTATTGAGGCAGCTAGGACTATGCTAGCAGATTCACTTTTACCTACAACATTTTGGGCTGAAGCAGTCAGCAATGCCTGTTACATCTTTAATAGGGTTAGAGTGACTAAGCCTCAAAACAAAACCCCTTATGAGCTTATGTTTGGCCATAAACCAGTTGTTAGCCATATAAGACCTTTTGGGTGTCATGTAACCATTCTTGATACTTTAAGTGTTCTTGGAAAGTTTGAAGGAAAGTCTGATGAAGGGTTTTTAGTTGGGTATGCATTAAATAGTAAAGCCTTTAGGGTTTACAATTTAGTATCCAAGAAAGTAGAAGAAAATCTGCATGTAAACTTTCTTGAAGAAAAACCCAATGTCAAGGGAATTGGTCATAGATGGATGTTTGATATTGATTATTTAACTGATTCTATGAATTATATTCCTGTCTCCAAGGAGAATCAAATTAACCCTATTGCAGGTACCAAAGAAGTTACTAACAATGCAGGTACCAAAGATCCTTCTAATACAGGGAACACTGATGATGTGGCTGAGCTTGTTGTGATTCCATCTACAGAGAACAAGTCTGTTGCAGTTGAAGCAAAAATCAAGAATTCTTCCTCTCAAGAAAAGGATTCTGAATACAAATCTTAAGATTCTGGCAAAGTAGTATCCCCTAACATTACCAGTACTTCCAATTTTAAGTTTGGTAGTGTAGGATCGAGAACTTCGAGCTTGATTGAGCTTGGTATAAACAAGAACCTCTGTATGCTACACAAGCGTTTATGCGGAAACTAAACAGCAAGTATAATAAAGAAGAAAAACTCTAAAGACAATGATCCTCTATGGATCAAACTATGAACTAGGAATTGTGATCTTGAATATTGAAAACGTTAAAGGTGTTAAAGGCGTACCTAAACTCATAGACGGGTTTATCTTTTATACTAACAAGATGACCTAACCCTAACCCGTTCTACAAGAAAACGTGTGAAGAGATAAACAACAATCTCTTCTAAAAATAAATCTTAACAAACATTCTAAATATACGGATAACAAATAATACTATCCGCAGCAACAATACTATCGGCAGGAACAAGATAACACTATCGGCAGCAATGAGCGTTCAGCAGGAACCAAAGCTATCGGCAGGAACCAGCTTAACACTATCGGCAGCAACAATGAAATACTTATTTCCCAGAGATCCTAACAATCCTCCCCTAATCTTGAGGTTGACTAGGTTAACCTGCAAGATTCCAATGTGATAGAGCTTTGAACTTCTCAGGCTTGAGGACTGCGACTTAGCAGCAGCAATTAGGAGTAACCAGCAGCAAAATCCTTAACTTGCAAGATTTCAACCTCTATAGCATCCGACAGCAACTTCAATAGTTCAGCAGGAATAAGAAATCTTCTCCAAAACATGTATACTGGTCACCATTACTTTTACTTGAACTTGGCTGCTACTAATGACAATATGTACATCAAATCACTTAAGTTTCATACTATTCTCATCACATCCAGGTGTGTTAACTCCTGTGAGAGGTGAATCATTGAAAATTAATGGATTTGATGTCTCTTTACCAATAGCCATCACTACTGGATTAGCCAATGTTGAGGTGTGTTAGACCATGGTACATTGATAACCATCTGATTTATTAGCAAATCAACAACTATAAACGGATTTGACTTGTCTTTACCTTTAGCCGTTTGCTCAGGACTAGTCAATTCTTTGGTTTCAACTGAACCTTGGTGAATTGAATACCAAATATGGATACCAAGTGTCTTTACCACAAACCATACTTTTGTGGACTAGCCAATCCTTTGGATCCCATAAAGGGTTACATCCATGGTGAATTGAGAACCATTTTCAACTCTCAGAAATAAATCATGGGTGAGTTGAAGTACCCTATAGCTTTGAGCAAGCTATTACAGCTATCAACGGATTTGATTATCACACCAGAGCCGTACCCTCATAGTGAGTCAACTCTTTCTAGTCTGCAAGACATGGTGAGTTGAATACCATTTATTGTGTAGGTGTAAACACCAACACTGTACCTGCAAGGTGTTGCTCAAAACCAACTTATTAGCACACAAAATATACATAAGAATTTTTTTTTTTTTTTTTTTTTTTTTTTTTTTTTTTTTTTTTTTTTTTAACTAAGAAACATAAAAAAAAATAAATAAATAAAATAACTAGAATGAAAATAAATGACAAAGGAAAGAAAGAAAAGAAAATAAACAAAATAAAGAAAGAAAATAAAAAAGTAAATTTTTTTTTTTTTTTTTTTTTAATAGCAGCAGAATCCGAAACCACCAGCAGAAACCGAACAGCAGGAACTGAGCAGCAGGAATGGCGTTATCAGCAGGAATGGGAACACTATCAGCAGGAATGGAAGCACTACCAGCAGGAACCATTGCTGCTGACATCAGGAACCATTGCTGCTGACCCACATTCTCAGCAAACATAACAGAGAAGTCCAGAATAAACCACAATACAGCATCAGACCCATGTGCAATACTCACTTTGATTAGACCCCACTATCACTTGCATCCAATCAAATTAATATCCACCGAATAAACCAATTAAATCTCCTCGACATAGTAAACAAAACGCCAAACCATTTATTCCCAAACCAATACGTGCATCAACCATGTTTATTATTAGTACGAAGGGAATATAGGTCCCACATCGATTTGCTATCGTTGACCAACAAGTGAGTTTGACCAAAGCCACAAGCAACAAACTTTCATCTCACACCATTTGACTAACCAAACAATATAATAAATGTCTCTGCTCGAATCTTGCTACTTCCTTTGACCACATCTCGACAAATCGAACAATCAGACCCACTATGATAAATTATAACCATTCATCAATAATGCGCAAGTGACAAACAACAGTTCCACTTGTCGATTAAACAAATTTATCATCGACCGATTTAATGAGAACATAACAAAAATTGATTCACCAATTTGTTATTATGCACAAAACGACAAGATCCACTATCAATTAATTATCATTAGTACGAGATACCTTCATCCAATTATATCAATTGCATGATTACAATAATATAATTAATCAATAAGTATTGAAAGTACCATGAATATCTTAGTCGTTTTTGTGAATTTTCTCCAGTCAACCCACGATACAACCTTGACCAGTCCATATCATATCCAGCGTATCATATCCAGCCCCACAAACACTTTTAAACCAATGACAATGTATCCGCTCATGTGTGACCAATGAAAGTCAGTCACCCAATTCCACATACTGAATTACCCATGTTGAAGCACAAGCCAAAACAGTAAGCAACAAATACTGACATCAGCAGATCAGTCCCACATTCAATTTATTTCTCACCCCATAAATTGAAAAACTCCATTGACCCATCCACTGACTCCACAATTCAATTAATTCAGCAACATTCACTTAATAAAAGGAAGCGACAAAATCAACAGCTGCATTATTTTAGTTAGTGAACACAAAACAAACTAAGCAAAAATGTTAGTTAGCACAAAATATACAAAAATAAGCCTCCCCTTAGGCTTATGCCTCCCCTCAATCAGTGCACCTGACAAGGACTATTGTTCTTGGGTACCCAGAATGAACCTTTCCTTTTATTTGTCCAAGAACAACCTGTTGAGGGCTTAACTCCAGTATCCCATCTTGTTTCCCCCATATACTTTGGGTCATAATAACCAGGCCAAAAACCATTCCGAAAGTAAGTGCTAATAGGTATGTAGAATGGTCTAGCAACATTCCTTTTCCAACCAGTAGACTTGGTTTGACCAGCTGGAACTGGCTTACCAGAAGGAACATGTGCGGGTCTAAAAGGCTTACCAGCAGGAATAGGTGCTGGTCGTTTTGCATTACCAGTAGGGAATGCATTTGCACTAGGGATAAATGGGGGAATGTTCTCTACATTTTTCCATACTGGCCTAGGTTTTTGTTGAGCACAATTACCCATTTTACTCTCATAATAATCACAATCTTTAATGAGGTGAGAATAACTCCTACAAACAAAACAAGATTTCTTTTTAACCTTTTTGTTCTTAACCTGACTTTTCTTATCATAACCTTGCATATCACACAAAGACTTCTCACAAACAGAATCAGAAACACAATTGTTCTTAATAGGACTAAAAGTAGCTGACTTTGAATTAAATTCCACACTAGCTACTTTTGGTGAGAAGTCATCAGACTTGGGTGTGGTTGACTTGTCATATGAATCACAAGAGGCAAAGTCATTGGTCTTGGTCTCAGAAGACTTGTCACTTAAAGAGCAAGAGACAAAGTCTTTGGTCTCTGGTTCTGAGGACTTGTCACTGGAAGAACAAGAGACAAAGTCATCAGGTTTAGGCAAGTCATTTGACTTTTTGCCATAGGTCATGTGTGATTCATCTGAGTCAAGGTCAAGGGTTGTGTGCATAGGAACATGCTTAAACACTCCTCTTATAGGAGGAGGGACAACATGCAATTCACCTTCTTTCACATACTTAACAGGTATTTGGTAGTCTACAGGTTCAGGGTCAAATACACTATACTCATTAGGGTCATAAAATTGATTTGGCCCTATCAGGTTACCATACCCTAAACCTCTTTTAGTTTTTGTAGACATAGAACTATCGACTAACTTGTTTAGGTTTTTAGATGAATCTTTCCATTTATCAAACCTAGCCAAGGTATTGTCTAGCTTAGTCTGCAAATCCTATTTTTCAAACATCACCTTAGCTTTTTGAGATTCAGAATATTTAAGCTCATTAGTGGTGTTTTTCAAGTCCCTCTCCAATACCCTTATCTTTTCCTCATAGGCTAACTGATTATTTTGGTACCAAACTTTTTGTTTTTCTAATGTTTTAACAGCATTTTCATAAGCTTGAACCTTAACAAAGTATTCATTATACTTAGATTTCATGTCATCATATTCTTTATTAAGAGTTGAGTATAATTCTTGACAAGCAGGATTACATCTTTGTACCTGAGATGGGAATCCTAACAGAGCATATTCTTTCAGATTTTCTTTTGCTTCAGAAGATTCATTATTATCAGTCAGCCTTTCCATGGACTTGTTATGAAACAAACTCCTAATCTTCCTTGCACACATTTCAAATTTATCATCTGATAGCGACATTGTGAAGAGATTCAAGAGAGACACTTCAACACTGTTTCCTTCTTTATCAGAGATCCTTACCAGGCTCTGATACCACTTGTAGGATCGAGAACTTCGAGCTTGGTATAAACAAGAACCTCTGTATGCTACACAAGCGTTTATGCGGAAACTAAACAGCAAGTATAATAAAGAAGAAAAACTCTAAAGACAATGATCCTCTATGGATCAAACTATGAACTAGGAATTGTGATCTTGAATATTGAAAACGTTAAAGGTGTTAAAGGCGTACCTAAACTCATAGACGGGTTTATCTTTTATACTAACAAGATGACCTAACCCTAACCCGTTCTACAAGAAAACGTGTGAAGAGATAAACAACAATCTCTTCTAAAAATAAATCTTAACAAACATTCTAAATATACGGATAACAAATAATACTATCCGCAGCAACAATACTATCGGCAGGAACAAGATAACACTATCGGCAGCAATGAGCGTTCAGCAGGAACCAAAGCTATCGGCAGGAACCAGCTTAACACTATCGGCAGCAACAATGAAATACTTATTTCCCAGAGATCCTAACAGGTAGTGGTGCTCAACCAGACCTTTCTTCAAGTGCTGTTTGTGCTGATTCTGAGATGCCAGATCTTGAAGTATTTCCAAATCCTAATGAAGGTATCTTTGAAGGGGCTTCCTATGATGAAGGAGGTATTATTACTGATTTCAACAACTTACCCGCTGAAGTGGAGGTAAGTCCAACTCCCACTCTCAGGATTCACACCATTCATCCCAAGAGCCAAATTATTGGTGATCCTAAGTCTGCTGTTCAAACAAGAAGTAGAGTGCAACATCAGTCTGATTCACTTGCACTCATCAGCCTGATCAAGCAACAACAAAGGGTCAATCATAAGGACCAGCAACATTGTTTATTTGCCTGCTTTCTTTCTCAAAGTGAACCCACTACAGTTTTTGACTTGTTGCAGTTCAAGCTACAGAAAGTATGGGTTCTTGTAGACTGATGAAATCAAATAAGTACATTTTATTACCATCATTTATCCTATTTATTTGACTTGTTTTATTATATTATCTGTGAGAATCGATACGTTAATGTTTACTTTTGTAATTCTCTGGTAAAAACAAGTATTATGTGAAACTTGGCGATTTTGGACTAATTATGGAGCAAAACAAGCAAGAAGTTAAGAGTCTACTGAAATGTACAAGATCAAGATCATTCTGCTCCAGATACGCCGCATCTTATTTATTACATACGGCGCATCACTATCAAGATTTCACAAGATACGATCCAAGACAGCAAGGACATGCGTCGCATCTAAGAATGGAGTTACGCCGCATCTTCTGGCGGTGTACGAATATTCTTGAATATATTAATCTTGGACCCCACGCGAAGTTAAGTCAATGCGCCGCATCTACTTATTCAATGCGCCTGATGCGCGTGATGTGTCATTGCGGTTTAGCAGTTTTAATGCCTACTCAAGTTTTAAATTTATATTTAGCCGACTTATCAATAACACACACACTTAACGAGCAGTGTACCCGGTCAGTATGAATATAATGGTAAGTAGAGTGTCGATCACTAAGAGTGGAACATATTATCTCGTTATTCTAATCAGTATTTTAATATCCTAACGCAAGGGGGTTTCAGCCTGAGAGACTGGCACGGTTTGTTTGCAATTAAATAAAATAAACCAATAGGCACGAATCAGCAAGTAGCACACACGTACACAGATAAATACTTGAGACAATAAGAGGGCTGTCCTTATGATTAAGTAGATTGTCACTTGTTTTATTGATAGCTTTATATGAAGTGTATGTAGTTAACCCTTTCTCGTTGGTCCTAATCTTATCGGCGAGTAAACCCTTAATGATTACTTATGTCTAAAAGTTATTCCTAAGTGATCAATTTAGTAATAACCGTGGGAGCCACATTATGTCCCGCAGTCAAATGCCCGTAAGCCACTAATAAACACAGAGGTTATCAATGCACTAATAAGTAGTAACCAAAGACATCAACATATAAACTTTAATTGATGGGAAAGCAAGTATTAAAGGGAGTGCAATCTTTCGTTGTCACATTACACAAGCCACCAATCCTGATGAATTAAAGTTTGCTAACACAATAAAACAAAACTACTTAATGAATTAAATACATGCAACACCTTCTTACAGCTCTTGTATCTTTGATTTGGGTGTGTCTTGTGCTGCCTCCTTGACTGAATTCGTCCTTTGTTTCTCCTGTTCGAACTTCGGTTTTAGGTTTTCCGGGACTTGTAATTCGTCTGGTCTACGGGGTATTTATAGTTTCTGTCTGAGGGAAGATGCGGCGCATCTACTAAGTAGATGCGGCACATGTACTTAACTTCGCGTGGGGTCCAAGATTATAATATTCAGGAATATTCGTACACCGCCAGAAGATGCGGCGTAACTCCATGATTAGATGCGGCGCATGTCCTCTTGTATCTTGGATCGTATCTGGTGATATCTTGATAGAGATGCGGCGCAAGTCGAGAGTGAGATGCGGCGCATCTGGAGCAGAATTGACTTGATCTTGTCCATGTCAGTAGACCTTCAACTTTATGCACGTTTTGCTCCATAATTAGTCCAAAATCGCTAAGTTTCACCAAATGCTTGTTTTTTACCTGAGAATTACAAAAGTAAACGATTAAGTATCAATCCTCATACATAATATAGTAAAACAAGTCAAATTAATAGGATAAATGATAGTAATAAAATGTACTTATTTGAGTTCATCAAATATCCCCCCACTTGAACTTTACTTGTCCCCAAGTAAACCTTAGAATTTCTTTTATGAAAATGTATCCTAAAAGATGTTAGGATTTATTTTTATATTTAAGCATGTATTCGTTCATTTCATAATCACACAACTAAACACTTAACGATTCAGAAGTAAAATAAAATAAGTCGATAAAAGCAAATCTAATCGTTTAACTGTCCAGTCGCGACGAATATTCTATCATAAGCTTGGCAAGTATACACATCTCCACCACTAAAGCTAAGGAGTAACAAGTCTAAAGCGGTAAAAAGGGTTTTTAGGCTTAAGGGTTAATTATTCTCTTTCACTATCGATCTCAAATTCCAGAAAAGGCGACAAAATCACAAATACATGATCGAATCCACGAACACGATACTTGCAATTGCTCAAATCCTTAACTCGAATAGGCTAAAGATAGGTCCAAACTTCACCAATAATAATATATCAAAAAGGGCGACAAAATCATAAATACATAGCCGAATCCACGACTACAATACTTAAGATTGCTCAAATCCCTAATCTCAATAAATCAAAGGTTTGGTTGGATAAAGAATAATAAAGGGCATGGATAACATTTGGGATATAAATTGGTGCAAAAATAAAAATAAACAAAACAAATAAATTAAAATCCTAAGTGTGGTTAATCACTATCCCAACCATCCCATGAATAAGACTCATATCATCGAATAACTCACGCTTTAACACTTGAAACACACGCTTTAGGTAGACACGAATTATACTCAACAAGATCTTAATCAAAGAATAAACCTTAATTGGCGTTCCCATAACTGCCAATTCCCATTCAATCCATAGATATAGTACAACAAATAGTGGTGATATCGACCACTTACATAACTTTACATAAGTTGGTTAAAACTAACTTCCAACTTTTCTTTCTTTTTTTTTTTTTTTTTTTTTTTTTTTTTTTTTTTTTTTTTTTTTTTATTAAACATAAACATAGATGTGTAAAATTTCACCACATCACTATAACTTTCTTTCCGGATAATTTTTCCATACTTTTCATGACTTCAGAAATAATGGTAATAGTGAAAGTAGTAAACACACGAAAAATAAACTCAAAGATATACAATATTTACTTTCACTCCAATTGCATTGTGCAATTTCCCGACCTAACCATAGATAATGAATTACGCACGCGAACACAGGTAATGTAAGGAAACACACTTTGCCTATAGCAATCAACCAACCACGGATTCTAATCTACAGGGTAGGCTAAGGTGTAAGGGTGTAACGAAACATTTTAAACATAGGTGTAAGAAACGAAAGGAATGGCTCTGAGGGTTTTTCTAGGGGTATCTTACTCTAAAAATGAGAGTAACAAAAGGGTTTATACGGGGGTTAACTAACCAGTGTAGTTAGTTAATAACACATAACAAATAAAGGCCATTTGGGTGTAATCCTAGAAATTTAACAAGTTAGACAAGTCACTCCAATTATATAAATAATACTTATTATGGTGGTCTCGAATAGTATACAAGCCAAGTTCTAAAGTTTACAAGTCACCGGCACACTCATAGATTTGTGAATTTTGAAAAATCACAATTTTTGAAAATAACGTCATGTGTGCAGTTATGCAACTTAGATCTTAAACAAAAAACATGCTAAAAATTTTAAATTTTGATATATTAAGCACATTTTAAGCATATTTTGAAAAGTTTAGGACAAGTAAGTGTTAAGTGTTCTAATTCTCCAATCCCCCCACTTAAGTTAAACAACGTCCTCGTTGTTTGTATAAAAGGTTAAAAACTGGAAAATAAAAGAATTAGAACAGAAAAACTCCCCTGAGATTTGCTCGGTATGATCCTCCATTAGTATAAGAGCAAAAATCAACTTCTTGTGGATTAGAACGTTAAAGCTTCATACTTGATGTATCCACAGGAAATCCAGGAAACTATAATACCACCAATACTTTAAAACACACCTACGATAAGAAAGGTTCAAGCTTTGCATAATACATTAGTAGTTAGGAAAAATAAAACTTAAAAATTAAAACTGAAAATCATCAGGTCAGTCGATGCGCCGTATCTTATGGAAGAAGATACGCCGTATCGAGCCTGGAATAAATACGGATCAGAATAAAGATGCGCCGCATCCTTAACCAGGGATGCGCCGCATTAAAATAAACTGATAAATAGTTTTAAAGTCGAAAATAAAAATGCAGAAAAATAAAATAAGATATGACCATTGCAGGAGATGCGTCGCATCTCAGAATTGAGATGCGCCGTATCCTCGGCGGCCTGACTGACTCGACACATAAACAGAATAATAAAAATAAAATAAAATAAAAGGTAAGCATGGGTTGCCTCCCACGAAGCGCTTGTTTTTGTTCGAGTCACGAGCCTGACTCCACCCTTATTTATTGTGTAATAGGGTGTTGTTCCCCCCACTTGAGATCAAGTGCGGGTGATAGTAGCAATAAACACGAAAAGAGTGTAAATTTGCTATTAAAGATGGAAGAAATAAATAAAGATCATACCTTGGCAATATATGTACATCTTTCCTATTCTTACCCGGTTTGGTTGATAAATTGGATGACTTGACCATTTCATCTGAAAGAGTAGTACGTTGAGAAAAAATGAGTCCCGTTTCTTCTTGGTTAGTCTCTTTGGTAGTAAGGCGTCCCTTGACTTCCGCAGAAGATGAGAAAGGGTCTTTGGCTAGTAAAAGTTCGAGTTCCTCTATATACTTCATAGGGTCTAAATCATCATCTTCATCAATCATAGCAATGTTTGAGAGCTCATCACCAAACTCTTCTTCGAGCTCCACCAAATACGGGTTGATCACAGGTGCTTCAATAGGTAGTGTGATAAATTTCACCTCATCATCTTTTTGTTTTGCAACCTGTTTAGAAAAACTAGCAAGATTATTAGTAACGGGATTAATTATATTAAATAAATTTGTACCACTTTGTGTTGTAAGTGACTCCAATTCGTCTTGTGAATCTCCATCTTCAACTAGTGGTCTTGCAATTTCAGCATCGTCCCGAATTTCATCCTTAAATAAGTAATCCCAGATTTCTTCAAAATCCCTCGTTGGGTCAAAATCTGGCTTAGGTATGTCATCATAAACTATGGCGTCAAATGGTTCGAAATCAAAATTAGAATACTTTTCATCTTCATCCGTTGGATTGTCTAATGGTGGTAATACGATTGCAGGATATTCTTCAACGTAAGGTTCCGTATACACATCATCGTGTGCAATCTCCGGAGAAAAAGTACTATCAATAACAATTGCCAGAATTGGTTTCAAGGTATATGAATCTTCTTCATTATCACTTGGCATACACCAGGTGTGTTGAAATGGCAATTTGTTTCTTTCTTTCCTTGACTTTTCTCGTCCAAGAATCAAGTATTCTTCCATAGTGATTTCTTTCGTATCAATGACTTGTGCACCATATCTTGCTCTTTCCCAATCGTAGATCCCATTATT
Source organism: Artemisia tridentata subsp. tridentata (assembly GCA_021014915.2). Taxonomy (NCBI): domain Eukaryota; kingdom Viridiplantae; phylum Streptophyta; class Magnoliopsida; order Asterales; family Asteraceae; genus Artemisia; species Artemisia tridentata. Next base: position 370,679,920 of record CP139504.1, on the reverse strand, counting down.
GCTCAAGGCTCTTTCCTCTCCAAGTCTGATATATTCTTCCATTGTAATATCCGGATCGTCCATCTTCCTGAAATAAAACTTACTCGTGCAAAAGAAGGGTGAAACGATCAAAGTAAAATAAAAGCTTCTGATATCTGCTGTTGATGCGCCGTATCCTATAAATGGGATACGCCGTATCTAATAATCGTTAAAATTAAATCAGACTTTATCCAGAAAATAGATACGCCGCTTAGAATTTATGAATGCGCCGTATCGAATTAATTAATCAAAAATCAGCTTTTCTAATTAAAATTAAATGCGTCGTATTAACGAAAGTTAATGCGCCGTATTTTCGTTACGTTTAAAAATAAATATCGATTTTTTGATTCAGTAAAATGCGCCGTATCGATAGAGATCGATACGCCGTATCTGTTTAATAATTCGCAAACTGTTTTTAATTAAAATAATAGATACGCCGTATCTGCTAAAGCAGATGCGTCGTATGGCGTTAACGTTTAGAAATTTTTTTTTATCGAAAAACAGATACGCCGTATCTGCTAAAGCAGATGCGTCGTATTACTTTATCGCTTAGAAAAATTTTCTTATTAAAAACAGATACGCCGTATCTTGGGGAAAAGATGCGTCGTATCGAATTAATTAAACGCGTTGTATTTTTTTAAAAATTAAACGCAATACGCCGTATCTGAGAGATCAGATGCGCCGTATCATTTGATTTAGCACAGTACAACGATAGCAGAACAGAAAAATACGAAAAATAAAAACAAAAATTAAACACACAAACGAAAATAAACACACAAAAATAAAAGAAAACAATTAACACACAATACAACAAATATGCAAAATAGTACAATGATGCAATTAATCTAATAAAAAAGAAAAACCTAATTAAAATACTAATTAAATTAACAGATAATAACAATTCACTCCCCGGCATCGGCGCCAAAAACTTGATGCGCGTGATGTGTCGTTGCGGTTTAGCAGTTTTAATGCCTACTCAAGTTTTAAATTTATATTTAGCCGACTTATCAATAACACACACACTTAACGAGCAGTGTACCCGGTCAGTATGAAGATAATGGTAAGTAGAGTGTCGATCACTAAGAGTGGAACGTATTATCTCGTTATTCTAATCAGTATTTTAATATCCTAACGCAAGGGGGTTTCAGCCTGAGAGACTGGCACGGTTTGTTTGCAATTAAATAATAAAATAAACCAATAGGCACGAATCAGCAAGTAGCACACACGTACACAGATAAATACTCGAGACAATAAGAGGGCTGTCCTTATGATTAAGTAGATTGTCACTTGTTTTATTGATAGCTTTATATGAAGTGTATGTAGTTAACCCTTTCTCGTTGGTCCTAATCTTATCGGCGAGTAAACCCTTAATGATTACTTATGTCTAAAAGTTATTCCTAAGTGATCAATTTAGTAATAACCGTGGGAGCCACATTATGTCCCGCAGTCAAATGCCCGCAAGCCACTAATAAACACAGAGGTTATCAATGCACTAATAAGTAGTAACCAAAGACATCAACATATAAACTTTAATTGATGGGAAAGCAAGTATTAAAGGGAGTGCAATCTTTCGTTGTCACATTACACAAGCCACCAATCCTGATGAATTAAAGTTTGCTAACACAATAAAACAAAACTACTTAATGAATTAAATACATGCAACACCTTCTTACAGCTCTTGTATCTTTGATTTGGGTGTGTCTTGTGCTGCCTCCTTGACTGAATTCGTCCTTTGTTTCTCCTGTTCGAACTTCGGTTTTAGGTTTTCCGGGACTTGTAATTCGTCTGGTCTACGGGGTATTTATAGTTTCTGTCTGAGGGAAGATGCAGCGCATCTACTAAGTAGATGCGGCGCATGTACTTAACTTCGCGTGGGGTCCAAGATTATAATATTCAGGAATATTCGTACACCGCCAGAAGATGCGGCGTAACTCCATGATTAGATGCGGCGCATGTCCTCTTGTATCTTGGATCGTATCTGGTGATATCTTGATAGAGATGCGGCGCATGTCGAGAGTGAGATGCGGCGCATCTGGAGCAGAATTGACTTGATCTTGTCCATGTCAGTAGACCTTCAACTTTATGCACGTTTTGCTCCATAATTAGTCCAAAATCGCTAAGTTTCACCAAATGCTTGTTTTTACCTGAGAATTACAAAAGTAAACGATTAAGTATCAATCCTCATACATAATATAGTAAAACAAGTCAAATTAATAGGATAAATGATAGTAATAAAATGTACTTATTTGAGTTCATCAGCGTCGCATCTTACCCTCAGACAGAAACTATAAATACCCCAAGACCAGACGAATTTCGAGAGCCTAATACCGAAGAAGACCGAAGACCACAGAAACCCTAAGGCCGAATTCAGTCGAAGTAGCAGCACAAGACACACCTTGAACGAAGATACAAGAGCTGTAAGAAGGTCCTGCATGTATTTAATTCATTAAGTAGTTTTGTTTTATTGTATTAGTACACTTTAATTGGTCAGGATTGATGGGCTTGTGTTATGTTATCATTCACTTCAACTCCCCTTAAAATTGCTTTCCCATTAATTAAAGTTTATATGTTGATGTCTTTGGTGACTTTTATTAGTGCATTGATAACCTCTGTGTCTAGCTGAGCATTGCTTGGGTCGCCATGCCCCTTCCTTGCCTATTTATTAGATCGCCTATGCATTCTATCGTCTGTAGAAAAGTAGGAAGAAAGATAAATAGGATAGTCATAAGTAATCATTAAGGGTTTACTCGCTGATAAGATTAGAACCAACGAGAAAGGACTTAATCTCGGTGCGTTGCATCGAACTATACACTTCATATAAAACTAGCAATAAAACAAGTGACAAGCTACTTAACTATCAGGACAGGTCTTCTTATTGTCTCAAGTATTTATCTGTGTACGTGTGTGCTACTCGCTGATTCATGCTTATTAGTTTAGTTTATATTTAATCACAACCAAACCGTGCCAGTCTCTCAGGCTGAAACCCCCTTGCGTTAGATTAGGTTGTATAGCTAACTTAAGATATTAAAATACTAATTAGGATAACTAGATAATACGTTCCACTCTTAGTGATCGACACTCTACTTACCATTATATTCATACTGACCGGGTACACTGCTCGTTAAAGTGTGTGTTATTGATAAGTCGGCTAAATATAAATTTAAAACTTGAATACTGCTAAAACCACAACGACATATCGTGGATATAAAATTAGAGCAATACCACACGCACATCATAGACCTACCTAATGGAGCTAAAGTTATTGGTACTAAGTGGGTCTTCAGGAATAAAAGGGATGAAAGAGGGGTAGTTGTAAGGAACAAAGCAAGGCTGGTAGCACAAGGATACAAACAGGAGGAGGGCATAGATTATGATGAGGTTTTTGCTCCTGTAGCACGAATTGAAGCTATCAGGTTATTTTTGGCCTGTGCATCATACATGGGATTCAAGGTGTATCAGATAGATGTCAAAAGTGCTTTTCTTTATGGCACTATTGAAGAAGATGTGTATGTACATCAACCTCCTGGTTTTGAGGATCCTGCTAACCCCAATCAAGTGTACAAGGTTATTAAAGCTTTATATGGTCTTCATCAAGCTCCTAGAGCTTGGTATGAAACTCTTTCACAGTTTCTTAAAGAACATGGATACATCAGGGGTGTTATTGACAAGACTTTATTCATTAAGAGAGACCAGAAGGATATCATTCTTGTTCAAATTTATGTGGATGATATCATTTTTGGATCAACAAGAAAGTCTTGGTGTGATGAATTTGAAGGTTTAATGAAAAGCAGGTTTGAAATGAGCTCAATGGGAGAACTTACATTTTTCTTGGGACTGCAAGTAAAACAAAAGGATAATGGACTTTTTATTTCTCAAGACAAGTATGTTGCAGAAATTTTGAGGAAGTTTGAGTTCTCAAATGTGAAGACTGCAGTCACTCCCATGGAAAACAAGGTGCCTTTAACAAAGGATGAAGATGCTGCTGATGTGGATGTGCACCTTTACAAATCCATGATAGGTTCTCTCATGTATCTCACTGCTTCTAGACCTGACATTATGTATGCAGTTTGTGTTTGTTCACGTTTTCAGGTACAACCAAAGACTTCACATTTTCATGCTGTGAAGAGAATCTTTAGGTACTTAAAGGGCAAACCAAATTTGGGCCTTTGGTATCCTAAGGAGTCATCTTTTGACCTGACAGCTTATTCAGACTGTGACTATGCTGGTGCAAGTCTTGATAGGAAATCCACAACAGGAGGTTGTTAATTCCTTGGAAGGAGATTGATATCTTGGCAATGCAAGAAGCAGACAATTGTGGCCAATTCAACTACTAAAGCTGAGTATGTTGCAGCTGCTCACTGCTGTGGACAAGTCTTGTGGATTCAGAATCAGTTGCTGGACTATGGTTTGAATTTTATGAATACTGTTATCCACATAGATAATAAGAGTACTATCTGTATTGTTAAGAACCCAGTATATCACTCTAAAACTAAGCATATAGAAATCAGGCATCACTTTATTAGAGATTGCTTTGAAAAGAAGTTGATAAGAGTGGAGAAAATACATACAGATTTTAATGTTGCTGATCTGTTAACTAAAGCATTTGATGGTCCTAGGTTCAATTATCTGGTAGTTAACATTGGTATGATGAACCCCTAGTTTGAGTTAAGGGAAGGTTTAGCTTAAGGGGAGGTCAAATTATAAAGTATGTAAAGTATGAGTACTTACCAGCATTTAGGTTATCTTTAAGTCTTGTAGTTTTGTTTTTAGTTCTGATAAAAAAAAAAATAAAATAAAAAAAAAATAAAAAAATTGTGTCTTCTATTTCTTTTATAAGTAATGCTGGATTAATTATATTTTCACAAGTTGTTAAGTGAGATTATTGGAACTTCTCACTTGGTGGAGGTGCTTTGCACTAACACATCAAAAGGTTATCAGTCCACCTTGTCTCATCAACACAAGGACTGGCTAATCCTGAGCAAACGGCTAACAGGTAAAGATTGCTCAAATCCGTTTATGGCTGACAATTTGCCAAAAATTGTATGGTATTCAACTCACCATATCTAAGATAAGTGAAGAGTTGGCTAGCCCACAAGATTATGGCTTGTGGTAAAGGCTGTGGAAAACCATAAATGGTAATCAATTCACCATGATGAGGTGCTTTTCCATCAAAAAATTGGCTAGTCCAGAAGCAAACGGCTTTTGGTAAAGACTTAACAAATCCGTTGATAAGCTGATGATTTGCTAAAAATCATATGGTTATTAATGTACCATGGTCTTACACACCAAAACATTGGCTACTCCAGTGGTAATGGCTATTGGTAAAGAGATTTTAAATCCATTACATTTTCAATGATTCACCTCTCACAGATGGTAACACATTTGGAAGTGATGAGAATAGTCTGGAACTTAAATGAATTTGATGTACATATAGTCAATGTTGCTGCAAAGACCATATCAGAAGAGCTTATCAAGATTCAAGCTGCTAGAAAGGATCAAGACCTAAATACAATTCAAAGTGTTCAAGATTCAATCCTCAGAAAGCTTAATCAGAAGAACTTGAAGTTCATGGAGCATGAAGATCAAGTTAGGGGAGGATTGTTGGGAATTATGGTACGATTCAAGAGAAGACAACTTAGGTCTGGTAATATATCAGAGTTAGGTCTGTCTTTGTAATTAGGTCTGGTAATGCAAAGTTAAGTCTGGTAGTATGTTTAAGTCTAGTTTACTTATTATGTTAAGTCTGGTCGTGAAGTTAGGAAAGTTTGTTAGAGATAAGTTAGGAAAAGATACAAAACGTGTAAGTATCTTTATAGAAGATTTGTGAATATCTTCTTAGTCGGTTAGCATTAGGGTTTCCTTGTGTTATAAAAGGATCCCTAAGGATTGTTAGTTCTGTGTGTGAGTTGTACGAGTTTCACTATTGTGATTAAAAGTAATATACGAAGTTAGTGTTATCTCTGTGTGTTCTTCATTGTTCTTGTTAAGATTTCGCATTAACATTAACAATCGTCTAGGGTTTCTCACTTAGATTGGTTTGGATTTATCCCAACCATCTACTAGGTATTCAAGACTACTTAGAGATCCACATACAATTCGTGGACCAACAAATTTCTCTCCCCCATGATGGTTATGATTAATCGGAATCATCATCATGATGTGTACATGCAGCATAATGACGTGTACATGAAGCATTGACTAGAAACCCTTTGTTGCTGATTGAACCAGCTCGTGAGACGATGTCGATTAGCATTCCATGACCATGTTCTTCAACACCTGGATAGACGGAGGAAGATGTAGTGTTGGAGAACCATGGTTTGCACGACTCCTGAACTGACGTATTCAGGAGTCGTATGACCATTTCTCAATCATCAACCAACATGTAGATTAATATTCACCCTTCCCCCCCCCCCCCCCTCAAAAATTGCATATGCCTGCTAACTGCAATTTTTGATGATTGAACTAGTGAATATGAATACCATCAATGGTAAGTAGCTCCACTTGACGGTTCTTGAAGACTGACATGTTGTTTATTCACCCTTTCCCCCCCCCCCCCCAAAAAAAATTGCATATGCCTGTCAACTGCAATTTTTGGTTGAATACATGAATAGAAATATACTCCAATATGCGCCGATCCACTTGAAAACTGAATAAGCACGGAAAGAGCAATAAAACTTGTTGATGAGAATGGCCATAAATAAGAAGATTCCTCTTCTTTTGAAGATAAAGTGCACTCAAGTGTACACTTTTCTTTTCTTTGAAGAACGAGGCCTAAACTGATGTATTCAGATGTCATTATGATGAAGAGGGAGGCCTGAACTGATGTGTACATATGTCATTTCTCTCTCTTCTACCTTTCTCCATTAACTCGTTACCAACCCCATTATCATTAGTTCGTCTTGATGTCATGACCACTGATGGAGAAAAACCCAATATGATGAACTTGAGACTGAAGTAACATAACCCGAACTTGTGACTTAAACTTGTACTAATGCGTGACAAAAAGCGGTGTAGAGACTTCGTGCAACATTGAATCCCTAAGTACTCTATACTCTTCAACCAACCACCCATCAAGTATGAGATGTACATTACCTCTTGGATATCCACAACTTCGTGTGACACTGAGCACTACAACGTGACTCCTTAAAGTGATAGTTATTTTGTAATAGAGAGAAAGAAAAAATAACTAGATATCCAAGTCTTCGTCATTGTAAATGTTGAAAGCTCGAACAAGGATCTCGAAGAATCTTCATCCAACCTCCCCGATATCTTCAGACACTAAGTACACGCACCCATGAAATTTCACTTCAGCCTCAAAAAAATAATAATGAATTAACGTCGTAGTCACATCTGGTTGATTAAATACCCCGATCTAGCCTTTTATGATGTCTTAACAGAACTTTGATAATGGTTTTACCCCGATCACGGTCAAGAGCGCATAACCCATCATCACGGGATTTTACAAATCTATGATTTAAACCAAGAAATAAGTTCTTTCGCGGGATTTTACAAAACCAAGAAGAAACCGTGAGACAGTAATAGATTGAATGTGGCATGAATGATTTGATTTTTGTGAACATCAGTTTGGGTTAAGAATATCTTGTGAGAATTACAGATCACATCACAACTTTTACAACCTTTGTCCAACTAACCAACCTTGTACACAGATTAGTGACCACTTGATGAAGGAAACCCGATATACCAATACTGAAAACTGAAGTAGAAGTCCCCAAATTTGTTACTTAAGCTTGCACTAATGTTGGAAGAACGGTGTAGAGAATTAATGCTCCAAGCAAATCTCTAAGTGCTCAATACCCAACCAAAGTATGAGACATTAACACCTCTTGTGATTATCGACATCGTCATTGACGTGTGACACTGAGTACTCCAATAACTCTTAAGTGATAGTTACCCCGACTGCTGGTAACTAGATAACCCAAGTCTTCAACTTAAATTTTGAGAACGAGCAAGTTATCATTGAAGGTCATGCATCCAACCAACCCCGACTTCAAGATAAAATAAGTAGACGCCTTCTTGAAATTCAGCTTCAATTTCAAATGAGGAATACCAAATGAACTTGGTGATCATCTTGTGCTGTTGACTAGCCAAAAGGAGAAGAAACATGCGCTAATTCTCAGCAGTGCTCATGACTCATAGTCAGTCCTTTCAAGCATAGCTGTCTGACCCAGCTGCTTGGACGTTATCAGATGCAGTGCATGGAATAGTTTTCGTACTGTGTACAGAATTTTACAGTTCTTGAGATCTAACCGAGAAATAAATTCAAGAACAAACTACACAACAGTAAGTATCAAACCGCTGAAATCTTAGGCAAATTGCTAAGACCCAAACCACTGAAAGTAGGGGTGCAAATGAGCCGAGCCGAGCCCGAGCTTCACTATAATCGAGCTGGCTCGTTAGTTTTTTTATCGAGCTCGAGCTCGAGCTCGGCTCGATCCGAGCCTTTATTTTTGTGCTCGAGCTCGGCTCGTAAACTTTTCACAAAGCTCGGCTCGCTTAAACGAGCCTGATCGAGCTCGCTTTATATGCTTCAGTTATTTTGGATCCTAACCCATCTCCATCAATTATAGCAGCCAACATCATCCCATCCATCACAATCGAGACTCAAAACTAAATAATACAAAAACAAGATCTCAGGTTATATTCCGTTCAAGACAAAATTATCTTTAAGATCTATACACAAGAATCCATCATTGATCTTTGTAAATAACTAAATATCTGAAAATTGTTAAGAAAGAACAAAAACAAACTTGTTTTCATTCCTTATTTCTTTCGGGTTAAACAAAAACGAAAAACAAAACCTACCCGAGACCCTTGTAAGGATCTTGAAGCCGATATACCGCATTCTTTAGGTTGTTGTCTTTCGAGTTCACATAAAAGAAAAGAAGAAAAAGTTGTACGGATTAAGGGCTGGTATTCTTTTTTTGTTGTTCGGTTATCACAAATTCACAAGAACAAAGAAAGATTATTTAAGTTATTATGATAAAGTGATAAGTGAAACATAGATAAGAAATGGAGGATTTGTTGTAACTTTGAATGGCTGTGATAGTATAAAAGTGAAAGGGAAATAAATAATAGATGTGATCAAGTGGATGTAAATGAGCCAGGTAGGTGTAGGAATAAATGGAGGTTTGGTAGGGAGTGGTTATACTATATTATTTACTAAAGCTCGTTTAGGCTCGACGAGCCTACTCGATCTTCACAAGCTCGGCTCGAGCTCGGGCTCGATAAGTAAACGAGTTGATTTTCAGGCTCGAGCTCGGCTCGAGCTCGACAAGGCTCGGCTCGTTTCGAGCTTTTTATCGAGTAGCTCGCGAGTAGCTCGGCTCGTTTGCACCCCTAACTGAAAGCTAAACCACTGAAACTGGAACCGCTAATATTCAAACTGTTGGAGACTGAACCACTGAATCCTGAATTGCTACGATCTGACCCGCTGAAACCGGAACTGCTAAGATTCAAACCGCTGGAGGCGGAACTGCTAGGAAACACGCGCTAATTCTCCCCCTCAAAAAGGACATGAAATGACCTTTTTGCGAAAGTCGAGAGTCCGTGATGGTTGTGAATTTGTCAGGCACAATACATGGAAAGAGACAAATAAAACTATTGCAACGAAGATGGTGATTGAGACTCTCTTGAAGTAACCCCTTACTTGTCTCCTCATCAATAGTTTAGCAGATTAATAAATTCCCTGAAGCTCATAATATGCCAAAACCGCTTGATGAAATATGTTTAACTTTAGAATGTAAAAAGTTAAACCACGTCTCTGAACAACCACCTCTTGTCTTTAAGTCTGACCACCTCTTGAGAAGATCTTGTACTACAATCCCATTAGAAGCTTGAGAGACAACAATCACTTGATGAAGCTTGATAAATAACAAGTTCGCGACTTATACTTGCACTAAATTTGTGATTTAGAACCTATATTGAGCACAACATCGTACCTCCTTTAAATATAGGTAGTGATATATACCCAGCCTTCCATCCTTTATTGTATATATCCACTTCTTGAAATTCCAAGTCTAATCACCATAAATACACTCGAGCAAGGGTCATTAAACATCGTGCATCCATCCACCCCGAGATGTTTGTGACACTAAGTACACCAACCCGTGAATTAACAAACCAACCAAGTTACCATAATTTCCCAATTCCTGCCGATCTTGAAGCACAAACTTATCCGGAAAAATTAGTCACACCCCGTAAGTTTTATTAAGTCTAAATCCAAGTCCAGCCTACTTGTCCAAAATTAATTTCACGGGATTTTACAGCTCTTGAGATTTAAACCGAGAAATCGAAACTTTCGCGGGATTTTCTAAAACCTACAAGAGAAACCGTCAAATCAATAAGAACAACTAAGAGTGAATTGCAATACTAATCTTTAAAATTCAAGTCAAAGAAGTCAAATCACAACTTGATCAGATCGCAACAAGTCAAGTCACAGGTTGTCAACTTGCAACAAGTCAGATTGCAATCAAACCAAATCACAATTAGTCAAATCGCAAGTGTCAACTCGCAACTGGTCAACTTGCTATCAGTCAAGTCGCAACAAGTCAAAACGCAACTTGACAAATCGCAATTTAAACAAATTGTTATTTGTCAGCTATAACTCAAATTGCAAAGATCAAATTGCAGGCTCACTCAAGTCGTAGGCACTAATAGAACAATGCTGACAAATCCACAACTCTGTAATCAAGTTGATAGTCATACACCCAAATGCTAGCCGTAACGTGCGTACCCTCGTGAACGATTGGACCAACAGAATACCACACCATTTTAAGAAAAATTATACAAACAACTTTACCAGAGTAACAGGCCATAACATAGTTATTGGATCATCAATTACCACACAAGCCCATTGTCACTTTCGGATCCAATCAGCAAATGAAATGTATCCCAAATTGTAGTCCAATATGTAGCCCATTGTGCCCTCCTTCTAGCGCCAGCCCAATTAGTCCAAAACAAGTAATCCACAACCCTAAGTACTCAGCTATTTAAATCCCACTTAACACATAAGTTTAACCCTAATCCCTTATTAATCCGCCCCCCTCCTCCTATCTGCTCTCACCTCCAACGACTCAAATCCATCCATACAAACACAAACACAATCACACACTCTTCACATATTCATCATCATCATAAATCAATTATCAAGGCCGAACACATACATCCTTCTAATCGAAACCCACAACATCTTCTTGTCTTCTCAAAACGGCTTCAAGGTATATATTTGATGTCTATGGTAGGTTTGACATATGTTGTTTTCAATTTTGTTGTTGAGTCATTAACGAATTAAAGACAAAGTATAACACTCTTGTTATATTTTCTTCTTTACATTTCGGATATTAATCAAGAAGGTTTAACCTTTTTCACTAATCTATGATGTATTGTTCTTTCGTGGTATGATTTTTTAAGGTATATGTGCTTATAGTGCCACACGAAAATCAAACTGAGATCTTTGTATTTTATCTTTTGATTAAGTGTCATGAACGAACGAAAGAAGAAAAACAATAACAGTTTTGTTATTTTCTTTTTCTTGCGTGTGTCGTATATTGAATGAAGCAAAGATTCAGTATGATCAATGATGGTTAATCTTTCGTGTTGTAGGACTTTGAAGTCAGACTTACTTATGTAACACACGAAAATGAAGACTGAGATCCTTTTATTTTATTCGTACGAGTCTTGTTTAGATGAAGTGGAGATGGGAGAGTAGTTTGTGGTAGCTGTGGGATTTAGGGTAGTGTTAGATTTGGTCGTTTGTTGACTGGTTTATGGTATGGCTGTGGATTGTGGTATACTTCTCTTCGATAATTTTCTTTTCATTTTGATCTTGTGAATCTTGGACCAATGATGGTGAACAGAGTCTAGTTATTGGTTGAAGTCTAGTTGGCTTGGAGTCTTTGTGTCTTTTCTGCTTCATCTTTATTTTGTTTAGATTGTTGACTGATCAGTGATGAACAATATTGTTTAGGTGATTGTTGGTTGTGTGATTAGGATAGAGTGGGTCTCGAAGTAGTTGTTGTTGTAGTTTGTGTTTGGATTTGATTTCGTATCTTGTGATGTAAGTTGCTGTTGTACCTTCCTTTTGAGTATGTTGTTGTTGTAAAATTGATTGTGATCTCCGATATGAAGGAGTATGAGTTAGTTGTCATTGTGAATACGGGATTTTACTGATCTTGTGATTTAACCGAGAAATCGAATCTTTCGCGGGAATTTCTAAAATCACCAAGACACAAACTACAACGGGCAAATATCAACCTTGAGGATACAAACCGCAAGAGACAAGCTGCAACCCTAAGGACACAGACCGCAACGGGCAAATAGCAACCTTGAGGATACAAACCGCAAGACACAAACAGCAACAAACAGCAACAAACCGCACAGACAAACCGCACAACACAACCCGCACAGACAAACCGCACAACACAAACTGCACAGACAAACCGCAACTTTGAGGATACAAGCCGCAAGACACAACCCGCAAGTCACAAGAAGACAAAGCTGTCACTATCTTAGAAAAACCACATGACACAAACCGCACAGACAAACCGCACAGACAAACCGCAACTATGAACACCACCATTTGACACAAACCGCATCCAAGAACAATCCACAAAAACCACACTTTTAACCTTCAAATAAGTCACAAAACAGCAAAAGCACAATACGAACAGCAATTTGTGGTGTTGCTTCATCAACCGTATGAAATACAAAACCAACCCTTGATGTTTAAATCACCACGTTTTGACCAAAAGAACCACAAAAACAGTTTTAATAGTTGGATCTTGAGCCAACGGAAAAGCAAGAAAAAACATTTTCTTGTCTTGTGTTGTGATCGAACCAAGAAAAGCGCTAAAGCTAGAAAGCAAGACACCGAGTCACAACCTTAAACTTAACTACCCAACTTTCTTGACTTACTGTTCGAACAAAGCAGATAAGGTAAAGCAGGCAAAGTGAATCCTTAAACATAACATAAACGGGCTTGAAAAGGTGATAATGGACTTGTGAGTGACTTCACTCCAAACTGATGTACGAATGATGACATCAAATAAGTACATATTATTAGCATCATTATCCCGTTTATATTGCTCATTTTATACTATTATGTGTGAGATTTGGTACTTAATCATTTACTTTTGTAAATCTCAGTAATATCGGAGCAATTGGAGAAAGTTATGGAAAAAGATGTGTTTTGGAGCAAAAACGAATATATTGAAGAATGCCTACTGATCAGACACTCAATACGGCGTATCAACGCTAATTAGATACGCCGTATCCATATACTTAGAAGAGTTCAAGACCTTGCCTGACTTTGATGCATACGGCGTATCCATCTTTGGGAATACGCCGTATATGAAACTTGGTCGATTTGAAGAATACGGCGTATCGGATTCTATGAATACGCCGTATAGAAGCCCTAGATATTTGAAGACCAAGACGGGATTACATCGAATGCGGCGCATCCTATCCTTGAGATACGTCGTATATGAGCCTTAACCGATAAATCAAGTGAAGAATCGAAGCCAAATGAAGAAATAATGTTTACGTAACAACTTTAGAAGATGCTTCACTGTTTTGGTCATAAAATCTTCATCCGGACTCCGTTTTAGTTGATTCAAGCGGCCACGCGAAGAGAAAAAGAAAATCTATCTGAATCTGAAGGAGATGCGGCGCATCTGGTCCTTAGATGCGCCGTATTGGGAGATGAGGCGCATCTGGTCTTTAGATGCGCCGTATTGGGTCAGTTTCAGACTTGGAGGCTACGTTTACTTATAGATGCGGCGCATCTAACTCTCTAGATGCGCCGTATCGACCCAGATTTCAGAATCTATAAATACCGAGCTCATTAACGAATTAGGGTATCATTGGGGACCCTTGGGGTCGTTCCCAGAAGACCAAAAACCCCTAAAAACAGCAGAAGACCTCCTTGAAGATCCAATCATCCTAGAAGATCATCTCAAGAACCTTATATTAAGTGTAATCGTTCGGTTAGCGTATCGTTTTCATTATGAATTCTTATTCGTTTGCTTTGATTACAACTTTATGTATTGTTACTGAGATTATGGGCTAACACCCTTAGGTGTTAGCCATGTTTATGAAGTTTTATTAGTTTTTATGCTTGTGTTGATGTGTTTAATTTGTTATTGGATTGGGTGCTTATCGATAAAAACTCGTTTATTGCTTATAACTAGTAAAAGTCTATGTAACTATATTATGAACTTATTGGTTTAATGTGGTAACTTAACTATCTGTAATTGTGGTTACTTTAATTGATCATAAGTGTAGTAATCCGAATCCTATTAGTCGGTTTAGAGGGAACACACCGGAACCGTGCCTTATGCCACTATTAGGACTAGTAGCGCGTAATGCCAAACTAGGTTAGACGGTTTAAAGCGATAAGTTAGTATTGATGCTAGATAGGTCACTATGATCATGTCCTCTTTCCCACCACGATGGTAGGTTATTCAATTGTGACAGGATTAATAATCGGATTGATGGCAAAACAATTGAATGAATTAAAACAAGTAGACATAAGCATGTATAACTATTAGATGGATTAGGCTTGGCTAACCCGTTTTTCTATATATCGATCTATCTTTAGTTTAGTTATTTACTTTCCTGTATTTAGTTTAATTATACACACAAACTCGTGATAGCCTCTCAGGCTAAACCCCCTTATCTTTAATCGCTTTCTAGTTTAGTTTAGTTAGATTAGAGACTAGAATACCTTTAGATCACTTTAGCTTCGCTCCTAGTGAACGACCCTTGCTTACCTAGAAACTATCTACATTGACCGGGTACACTGCTCGTTAGTGTTTAGAGTTTATAGGTTAGTTCGGCAAAATATAAATTTAAAACTTGGTAGATTTTTATAGACATAAAAAAACACATCAAGTTTTTGGCGCCGTTGCCGGGGAGTGATTGTTTAATTTGATTTATTGGTATTTTAGTTTTTATTTGTTTTCGTTAGTTTCTGTGTGTTTTTGTCATTTTGTGTTTCTGTCTCAGAAAAGCAATACGGCGTATTCTTGTCTGTGAATACGGCGCATCTGTCTGATTTCAATACGGCGTATTCTTGTCTGTGAATACGGCGCATTGACGTTCTGCGACAATTTTTTTTTTAGTTTGTGTGATTTTTTTTAGTATTATATAATTTGAAAAATATGTTACAGAAAGCTAATACGGCGTATCCATTGTCTGTTGGATACGGCATATTATCTTGTGTCGATACGGCGTATCCATTGTCTGTTGGATACGGCGCATCGATTTTCTGTGACACCAAAAATATTTTTTGTTTTTTATTTTTTGTGTTTATTAAATTTTTATTAGTTTAGTTTTAATTTTTGTTTCGGTTACTGCTGTTCTTGGTTGTTTATCTTTCAGGTAATAATGATGATTGATAATCCGGACATAACTATGGAAGAATATCTTAAGCTTAACAATGAAAGATCCTTGAGCAATAAAAAGGTTTACGATTGGGAAAGAGCAAGATATGGTGCACAAGTTATCAATGATAAAGAACCCACGATGGAAGAGTACTTATTATCAAAGCAGGAAAAATCTGGGAAAGAAAGAAACAAATTGCCATTTCGACACACTTGGACTTTATCCAATGATGATGATGAAGAAGAATCATACGATTTTGGTGCAATTAGGTTTCCGGCAATAGTTATTGATGATGTTATTTCTCCGGAAGTTGCCCAAGATGAAGAAGAGTCACAAGTGTTTGATTTGAATGAAAATCCGGCAATTGTTTACAAAGAAGCTTATTCATCCGAAAGTGCTTATGATGAAAATGAAGATGAATGTGGAACAATGGTGTATGGTGCTATTACTTGTGATTTTTCACCCGAGTTGGAAAATATATTCTCATCATATCAAAAACACCATGATGATATTCCATCGGATGAAGATAATGAGTATTCTCATATTGAAAGTTTTGATTGTATTGTGTACGATGCCATACCGCAATTGCCACAACAAAATGAAATATTCATGCGTGGAACAAATGAGCCAGAATATGACCCCACAAAGGATTTTGAAGAAATGTGGGATGACTTATTTGAGGCGGCTATTCGGGAAAAGGATGAAATTACAAGACCACTAGTTGAAGATGGAGACTCACAAGATGAATTGGAGTCACTTACAACAAAAAGTGGTACTAATTTATTTAATATTATTAACCCCGTTACTAATAATCTTGCTAGTTTTCCTAAACAGGTTGCAAAACGAAAGAATGATGAGGTGGAATTTACTACACCAACTAATGATGAATATAAAGCACCTGTTATCAACCCATTTTTGGTTGAAATAAAAAAAGAATTCAAGGATGAGCTGGTGGACACGACCATGATTGAAGAGGATGATTTCAATCCTATGAAGGATATAAAGGAACTCGAACTTTTACTAGCCAAAGACCCTTTCTCATTGTTGGGCTATAAAAGTCAAAGTACTGCTACTCAAGTCAAAGTACTGCTATTCGATTAAAGTACTGCTGCTCGTTAAAGGACTGCCATGCAAATAGTTTAAGGACTAATGTGTAATTCTAGAATATTCGTATTAGATTAGAGTTATAATTAGAATTTACTTGTCGTTCAAGTATTGTAAACCGACTAGGGTTTTCCTTGTGCCTATAAAAGGATCCCTAGGTTGGCATTAGAGATATATGTGTTTTAGAGAGACAAGTATATGCGATTAGTGATATACGATTATTAGAGTTTAGAGTTTGTTAGTGAATCTGTGTAAGAAAGCAGGTTCAAGGTTTTAATAATATTCAAAGTCGTTTATTAAATTCTTCTTAGCTTTGTTGAAGTAGATTCCGCATACTTAGCAAAGTATATCAGTGTTTCACTATTAATAGTTTTGAATTCATTCAAAGTTGTTAAACCGTAGACAAGCTACAAGTTAGTTTGGTCAGAGTATATCGATCCAACAAGTGGTATCAGAGCTTGTGTGGAGACTCTGATTAAGAAGAAACCCTTAAAACCGATTTATCAACAAACCCTTAACAATGTCGACTGAAGCTGCACCTATCCCATCCATCACCTCACTTAGAATCCCTATCATCAAGAAGGGAGAATATGATCTCTGGAGCATGAAGATGAGACAGTACCTTGCTATTACTGACCATGCTCTATGGGATGTAATTGTCAATGGTAATGTTGTTCTTGATGAACCTCTACAAATTGAAGGACAACCCAAACCACCTCAACCACCCTTACCAGCAGCTACAAAGAGAAATCAAGATAAGGCTCTCAACATACTGCTGTCTGCTATTCCTGATGGTCACCTATTGAAGTTTCATGATGCTAAGGATGCAAAACAATTATGGGCTGCTATCAAGACAAGATTTGGAGGTAATGATGCTTCAAAGAAGATGCATAGAAACTTATTGAAGCAGCAATTTGAAACCTTCACTGTTGGTGAAAGAGAAAGTCTTGATGCTGCCTATGACAGATTCCAAAATCTACTTAGTATGCTAGAACTATATGGAGCAGAGGTATCTGTTGAAGATGCAAATTTGAAGTTCTTAAGGAGTCTGCCATCTGTCTGGCATGTGGTTGCTACTATGATTAGAGGCCAACCTGGATTAGAGTCTATGGACTTTGATGATCTCTATAACAATTTGAAAGTCTACGAGCAATAGATGAATGGTCACAGTTCTCAGAAAACTCACAACATAGCTTTTGTATCTTCTGAAAACAGAAGCAGTACTTCCACTAAAAGTACTGCTTATCCTTCTCAAAGTACTGTTGGTGATTCACAGCATGTTTGCACAACCACAACTACCCCCAACCCATCACCAACAAACAACACCAATTCTGATGAAATTGTATGTTCCTTCTTTGCACAACAAGCCACTTTACCTGTTACCTATCAAGAAGACTTGTTGCAGATTGAAGAAGATGCTTTAGAAGAGATTGACATAAGATGGCAAGTAGCTATGATTACTACTAGGATCAAGAAGTTCATGAACAAGACAGGAAGGGGAATTGATTTCAAAGCCAAACAAGGTATCACTTTTGACAAATCTAAGATTGAATGTTTCAATTGTCAAAAGCTTGGACACTTTGCAAGGGAATGCAAGTTTGCAAAATATCAGGCAAACAGGATGATTGAACAACCCAAGGTTGAAAGAAAGGAGGTTCCTATTACTGAATCACAACCAAAAGCTTTGGTGGCTCAAGAAAATTTAGCAGAGATTGACTGGAGTGCTGAATTTGATGATGAACCTGTAACCTATTCTATGGTTGCAATGGAAGAGTTTGATTGGGGCACAGCTTTTGATGAGGAACCTGGATATGCTGCTTTGGAATCAAGAGATGGTCTTGAAAGCTTTGACTGGAGCATGGAGGATGAAGATGAACCTGTTCAGATTGCTATGGTAGCCACTTCACCAAGCTCATCCAATGTCTCTGAGGTATGCTCTAAGTGTAATGATGTTTATCAAAAGTTGCTTAAAGATTATGTGACTGAAAGAGATAATTGTAGAACAGCTAGGTCTGAGGTAGCTGGTTATCAATTAACTTTAGAGTCAATGGAAGCCAAAATTTTAACACATGAAAATAATGAAATAGCTTGGGCAGAAAAATATGAGCAACAAGATTACCAATTGAAATTAAGTGAATGGAAGTTAGGATGTAAGGTGTCTGAATTAGAAAAGATTACTAAGGAAAGAGATACTTTGTTAGAAAGACTTGGTAGTATTAAACAGGCTGGTCTATCACATGTTCAATTTGTTGAAAAACAAAGAGTAATAAACAGTAGAGCTGGACTAGGTTATGGTGAAGCTAGTAGTTCAGATGAGACCTCACCTAGTGATAAGGAAGAAACTCCACCTAGTGCTAAGGAAGAGATTCCACCTAGTGATGATGACCTTACAAGCTCAGAAGAAAACACATCTAGGAATGAGGAACCAATTAGTGAATAACCTCCTGAGTTTAAGAAAGATAAGGAGTACCATTCAGTTCCTCCACCCACTGGTCAATTTCAACCTGTTAGGACAGATGTTTCTCGTTATGGTGTAGACAACCTAGAGTTTAGGAAGAAACTAAATGGTAGAATTAGTTCTGAAAAACCTAAGAATAATTTTCAAAAGGGTAATGATCAAAAGTTTCCTACAGCTTTTCAAAAACAAGCAGTACCTCCACAAACTTTTCAAAGTACTGCTGGACAGTCAGCAGTACCTCCAAGAGAAACTTTTCAAAATACTGCTTACTACAGGAAACCTTTTAATCATAGAAGAGGATTTGGGAATATGGAGAGAAAGTTATGTTATGTATGCTATAGTCCTGATCACTTGATTAAGCACTGTGACTTTCACTCAGAATACTTAAGTCAGTTTCCAAAGAATAGACCTCCCACCCATAAGCCAAGAGAGACTAGACCAGTTTGGAATCACTCAAATAGGGTCAACCATAGTATCTTCTCAAAAGACTATAGGTACCCTCACCAGAAAAGAATGTTTTCCAAATCACCAGTACCTTCACAATCTGATAAGTCTCAAGAAATACCTTCTCAAAGGACTGATAAGTTTTCACCCACTCATGGTACTGCTCATACTTTTTCACATAGAAGACCTAAGAGATTCAATTCATATAAAAGGTCTTCCACCTCAAGCAGAGTACCTAGCTCAGAGAAACCTAAGGTCAAACGAAATTGGGTTAAGAAAGAAAGTACTGATGGGGAACAAGAAGTACTTTCATCAGATAAGGGTGAAACAGGGAGTGTTGTTGATATTGCAACACAGGACATGGGACCAACTCAAATAATCATTGACCATGCCTTTAAAACCAGTGGAGATTACATACTGAAGGAATTCAAGTATGTCACTCCACAAGGGGAACACAAGTCAGTAATGGCTTGGGTTCCTAAAAGAAACTAACCCTTTTCTTTAATGTGCAGGGCAACCCAGAGGAGGAGCTTAAAGATCATATTATTGTTGATAGTGGTTGCTCTGGCAGCATGACAGGGGACAAGGAGATCCTGTCAGACTTTAAGGCATATTATGGAGGAAGAGTTGCATTTGGTAATGATCCTGATGGAGGAAGAATCACTGGCAAAGGAACAATCAAGGCTGGATGTATTGATTTTGAGAATGTTAGATATGTAAAGGAGCTCAAGTTCAACCTATTGTCAGTATCTCAAATTTGTGACAAGAAGTATCCAATTCTGTTTACTGATACAGAATGTCTCATTCTCTCCCCTGAGTTCAAATTTGTTGATGATCACTTGGTGACATTGAGAGTACCAAGAACCAATGATGTATACAGTTTAGACTTAAAGAGTCTCAATTCTGCTGGAAGAGCAACATGTTTAGTAGCAAAGGCATCATTGGAAGAAGCACATCTGTGGCACAGAAGACTAGGTCATGCTAATTTTAAGAACATCAACAAGCTGGTCAAAGGAAATTTAGTTAAAGGTTTACCTTCCAAAACATTCAAGACTGATCATTCATGTTTGGCTTGCAAGAAGGGTAAACAACATAAAGCTTCATGTAAGAAGCTTGGGGAAAGAGATATTAGAGAACCTTTGGAGTTGCTACACATGGATCTGTTTGGACCAGTCTCAGTAGAAAGTTTAAACAAGAAGAAGTACTGCTTGGTTGTGACAGATGATTGTAGCAGATTTAGCTGGGTCTTTTTCTTGGGATTCAAAGATGAAACCTTTGATGCTATCCATGACCTGATAGTAGCCCTTGAAAATCAATTAAGACTCAAAGTAAGAGGTATTAGATGTGATAATGGAACAGAATTCAAGAACAAGCATATGGATGAATTCTATGCCAAGAAAGGGATCAAGAGAGAGTTTAGCATTGCTAGAACACCACAGCAGAATGGTGTTGCAGAAAGAAAGAACAGGACTTTGATAGAAGCAGCTAGAACAATGCTTGCAGATTCCCAATTACCTATTCTCTTTTGGGCTGAAGCCATAAGTACTGCTTGCTATGTGTTGAATAGAGTTTCAGTAACTAAACCTCAGATGAAGACACCTTATGAGTTACTCATGGGAAAGAAACCAAACATTCGTTTTCTAAAACCTTTTGGCTGCTCTCTGACTATTCTAAATACCATTGATTCTCTGGGTAAATTTGATGGTAAGTCAGATGAAGGATATTTATTGGGATATTGTACAAATAGCAAAGGATTTAGAGTTTATAACAGGAATACCAGAAAGGTACAAGATTGTCTTCATGTTGAATTTTTGGAAGATAAGGAAACTCAGAAAGGTAAAGGTCCTGATTGGATGTTTGATCTTGATCTCAAGCTTACACCATCTATGAATTATGTCCCTGTTAGAGAAGAGAATCAGGCTAATTACAAAGAAGATGATTCACAGTACATTGTTCATGGAGTCAATGTTACACCAGAAGAAGTTCCTGACAAAGAACCTGAAGTTACTGTTGAGGAACAAAGTACTGCTCAGCCAACTCATACAGTATCTGATGAAGATCAAGCCATACAAGATGAACTTAATAGGATGCTTTTTCAAGAAACTATAGCACAATCCTATGAAGATGAACAAAGGAAGGCTTATGAGGCTGCAAAGAAAAAGAGTAACTTTCAAGATACTGCCCACAGTACTTTAGATCAAAGTACTGCTGATCCTTTTGACAGTACTTCTGATGTATTAGAGCAATCAAATTGGAACAATGCTGATGATTCCAATGTTGATGATGATGATTTAGTTAATGCTAACATTCCTGGATTAGAAGAAATTGATGATGAGCTTATTCCAGAAGGTATTTTCTCCAATGAAGGCATTGATTTTACTAACTTGGAGTCTGATCTTTCAGTACCACCAACTCCTACATTGAGAGTTCATAAAGCTCATCCTCAAAGTAATATTATTGGATCACCCTCTTCAGGAGTGGTTACAAGGAACAAAGTTAAAAGACTTTCTAAGCAACATACTGCTTTACTTAGCTTTGTTTACAAACAAAACAGGATGAATCACAAGGATCAACAAACATGCCTGTTTTCTTGCTTTTTATCTCAAGAAGAACCCAAAAAGGTAGCTCAAGCTTTAGCAGATGAAAGTTGGGTTGAAGCCATGCAAGAGGAGCTTCTACAATTTAAGCTTCAAGAAGTCTGGGTATTATGTGATTTACCAGATGGCAAAAGAGTCATTGGTACAAGATGGGTTTTCAGAATCAAAAGAGATGAAAGAGGGAATGTTATCAAAAATAAAGCTAGATTGGTTGCACAAGGATATCGCCAAGAAGAAGGAGTGGATTATGATGAAGTATTTGCTCCTGTTGCAAGGATAGAGGCAATAAGGTTATTTCTTGCCTTTGCATCATACATAGGATTTCCTGTCTACCAAATGGATGTGAAAAGTGCTTTCCTTTATGGCACAATTTCTGAGGAAGTTTATGTTAAACAACCTCCTGGTTTTGAAGATCCTGCACATCCAAACAAAGTCTACAAAGTGATCAAGGCACTATATGGCCTTCATCAAGCTCCCAGAGCTTGGTATGAGAGACTCTCAAATTTTCTATTACAACATGGCTATAGGAGAGGAGCAATTGATAAGACTTTGTTCATCAAGAGGGATAAGAAAGACATTATGTTAGTCCAAGTATATGTGGATGATATTATATTTGGAGCTACAAAGAAGTCTATGGTGAAAGAATTTGAAGACCTTATGCAGAAGGAGTTTCAAATGAGTTCTATGGGAGAATTAACCTTCTTTTTGGGTCTTCAAGTTAGACAAACAAGAGATGGAATCTTCATTAACCAAGAAAAGTATGTTGCAGACATACTCAAAAGATTTGATCTTCCAAATCTCAGGCCTGCCACCACACCCATTGATAAAAATAAACCTCTAGGCAAGGATGAAGATGGACAAGCTGTGGATGTCAAGCTTTACAGATCTATGATTGGTTGTCTTATGTACTTAACTGCATCAAGACCTGACATCATGTTTGCTGTTTGCTTATGTGCAAGATTTCAGGTTACACCCAAGGTTTCCCATATGTATGCAGTCAAGAGGATTTTTCGATATCTCAAGCATCAACCAAAGTTAGGCTTATGGTATCCTAAGGAGTCACCTTTTCACTTAGAAGCCTTTTCAGATAGTGACTATGCAGGGGATAACTATGATAGAAGATCAACCTCAGGAGGATGTCAATATCTTGGAAGAAGATTAGTCTCCTGGCAATGTAAGAAGCAAACCATTGCTGCAATCTCCTCTACTGAAGCAGAATATGTTGCTGCTGCAAGCTGTTGTGGACAAGTTTTGTGGATGCAAAATCAACTCTTGGATTATGGATTCAATTTCAAGAATACTCCTATCAACATTGATAATGAGAGTACCATCTGCATTGTGAAGAATCCTGTTTATCACTCCAAGACCAAGCACATTCAGATTAGGCATCACTTTATTCGAGATTGTTATGAGCACAGGCTTATAAATGTGGTTAAGGTTCACACAGATGATAATGTAGCTGATCTACTCACTAAGGGATTTGATGTTTCAAGATTCAACCACTTAGTTGTGAGCATTGGGATGATTAACTACTAGGCTACATTTGAGGGGAGGCTTTAGTATTAGTTAGTATACTTTCTATTCGGTCTTAATGAAAGTATTGGTTTTAATAGTTTAGTTTAGCCTATATGTTGTATTTGAGGGGAGGCAACATTAACTATTAGTTAGAACTTAAGCATGAATCTTTTACAAATTCTTGGTTTTAGTTTGGAGTATCGATTGTGGATAACAAGATGGAACGTACTGCTTTGTTGCTCAAAGTACTGCTTCAGCAACGTACTGCTTCAACGTACTGCTTACGTGGACGTACTGTTTCAACGGTCAAAAATTGTGGGGCTCACGGTTAATTAATTCCTTACGGCGGAGATAATAAGTTAATCCAAACGGTAACTTTATTATTAAGAGTTTGATTTGTTTTCATCCTATTTAAAGAAACTCACTCCTATTTCCCCGCCTTTTTACGTATTTGAGATCCCTCATTCGCTTTTACACCACTATCTTTTTATCAAAACACACACTCAAAGCGAATTCTTCTCTACCAACTCATCATGGCTAATCGCCTTACTGTTAGCAAACATAATATGATCGCTAATTTGGACAAGACAAGGGATAATCTTGATTTTCATGCGATCATTGATTTCTTAACTGGGTCTTCCATCAACTACTCTATTTTAGTTGACCCTGATGTTATTGGTCCCTGGATGCAAGAATTTTGGGCTACTGCAACGAAAGAAGATGATTCGTTGATTAGGGCTACGGTTGCTGGACGAGCTATTAGGATTACTGAGGCCACGATTAGGGATGTGTTGATGTTTGATGATGAAGGGGGGGCTGTTCGTTTTGAAAAACAAGTGCTTTGGGACACTTTAAGTGATTTAGGTTATGAAGGCGATCTGACAAAGCTTACTTTTCAAAAGCCTTTGTTTTGTTCTCATTGGAAGTACCTAATTCACGTTCTACTTCATTGTTTGAGTCCCAAGAGTACTTCTTTTGATCAATTTGGTCAAAATATTGCATCTGCATTAGTGGGTTTAGCTACCGATCGAAGATTCAATTTCTCAAGACTCATTCTGGATGGTATGCTTACACATATTGGTAATGGTTCACCATTTTTGATGTATCCAAGGTTTGTTCAGTTATTCTTGAACAATCAACTTGAGGATGTCCCTAAACCTCAAAGTTTTCTACCCACTGTCAAACTTCCATCAAAGGTGTTTACTTTTCTATCTAAACAAAGTGCCAAGTTTTCTGGAACCAACACACCTTTGACTGCTCATATATTGGGAGTTGCACAAGTTGTAAGAGATGCAGAGCAAGAGCAAGAGCAAGAAGCAAATTCTGAGTCAGCAAGCCAAGAGTCTCCAGTTTCTAGAGAAGTTAGTATTCCTCAACCCACTGCTTCTCAACATACTGCTTCTCCACATTATGTTACTAGGGAAGGTACTGCTCCTATGGACATTCCTACTCATGAGGAGTCAGACCAAGGTATGAATAATCCACCATTTCCTATTGATGATTCTTCCACAAATGTGTCTAAGCAATTTGAAGAAGAAGAGGTAGAATTGGACAATTATGCTTTAACAAGGGAGTTAAAGAGGTTGAAGAAGGAGAGTGAGGCTCAAGCTGCTAGAATAGACAAATTAAAGACTAAGTTTCAAAAATTGAAGAGGTATGTTTGGCCACTAGTTCAACACCATAGATTATGGGTGAAGTCTCAGTAGAAGAGCGGCAGGATACCTACAAAGATTTCTAAGAAGAAAAAGTCTAAGAAGCAATCTTCATTCCAAATGGGGAGGAATTTAGAGAATTTGAATGAAGATGATGCTGGTTTTGAACAAGATTTTGAACAAGATTTTGAACAAAATGCTGGATTTATGGATGATACTCAGAGGACACCACCTGAAAATATTCCTCAAGATACTGTTGAGAGGAAGAGTGATGAAACAGAGCAAATAAATTTGGAAGAAGCTACTGTTGAAGTGAGAAGTGGTGATACTGAGGAAATAAACTTAGAAGGAGCTGAAGCTGAAAGTACTGCTCAAGAAAGTACTGCTCAACAAGGTACTGAGAGGCAATTCATTGTTACACCTAGAACCTTAGATTTTGAAGAGGATATTGGTCCTTCAATTCAAGTTCAAGAGGAAGTAGGTCCTTCTAAACCAGCTCAAGAAGAAGATGATATAGCTCATACTAACAGTGATGATGAAACAATTGCTGATATCATGCTTAATATGTCAAGTCAAAGAGGTATTAGTATTCATGAGGTTGAACAACAACATCATACTTCTTCTCAACCTGCGCAAGAAATAGATCCAAAAGATAAAGGCAAAGGGATCTTGGTAGAAAAGAAGAAGAAGAAGATGACATTGGCACAGTTAAGACAAATTCAGGTTGCCAAAAATGAGGAAGCAGCTAGAATATTACAAGCAGAGATAGATGCTGAAGAATCAAGAAAGAATGTTCAATCAAGAAGGCCAATTAGTAAAGCTAGAGAAAGGAATGATATGATGGCTTATCTGAAAGGTCAAGGATACACAGGTTTAGTTAGATTGACATATACAGAGATGAAGGATCTGTATGATGCTGTTAGAGAAGCTATTCAAAGAGATCTTGCAGGCATTATTTCTTTTGAAGATGACAAGCTTGAAGATAAAAGAAAGGAAAGAGCTGCTACAAGAAGCTCAAAGAGGAAAAGAGTCACTGATGAACAGCCATCAAAGAAGTTCAAGGAAGCTGTTGAATTAAGAACAGACACAGTTGATGAGCTCAGAAATTATCTTAGAGTTGTTGACTTTGAGAATCCAAAATTGAAAGAAAATACTGATAAGAAGTCCAAGATATCTACTTTTTCAGTTGTAGAATCTAAAGAAGGAGATTATCTAATCTTTCATAGACAAGATGGAAGTTTTAGAGTGTTTAATTCATTATGGGATATTCTACATCTGATTGATAGAGATGATATGCTTCAGTTATATCTCCAAGTGCAAACTTATTTTGAGCATATTCCACCACAAGGAGTAGGTTTGATATTGTTAGGAGATCTCACAACAATCTGGGACACAGAGGAGTCTAAGGACAGTGCTTTGTGGGAAAATCAAGACAACTGGGAGATTAACAGATGGAGATTCTTTGGATCAGTTGGGATACATGTTTTAGAGTTAGAAGATGGCACTATGATTCATATGCTAGCAGAACAAAGATATCCACTCACAAGAGATCTGATGATCAGAATGCTAGAGCATGGAATTGAAGTGGAACAAGAGGATGAAGTAGCATTGATGGTCATAAAATTATTCATCAAGTGGACTACTGAATTTGAAGATTAATGCATAACTACTGGTATGGTTTCATTATTATATAAATCTTTTGAAAAATAAAGTACTTTCTTCAAAGTACTGCTGGTCAGACAGTACTTTCTCAAAGTACTGCTTGCAGCATAAAACCAGTAAAGTCTTTTGATAAAATTAGTAATTTTTGATAAGTGCAAAAACATTTTGAAAGCACAAAGATTAAACAGCAACAAATGGTTTTGAAAGCAACAGCATGGTGTTAGTACTTGTACTACACAACAAATGGTAATCAACTCACCATGTTTAATAAACAAGAAAGAGTTTGACTCATCATGAGGGTACGGCTCTGATGTGATTATCAAATCCGTTTTTAGTTGGCAATTTACTAAAAATTGTATGGTTTTCAACTCACCATATCTATATTAGTGAAGAATTGGCTAGCCCACAAGATAATGGCTTGGTGGTAAAGGCTGTGGAAAACCATTATATGGTAATTAGTTCACCATGGTAGTGATTGTACTAAAAGAACTAGCTAGTCCAAAAGCAAACGGCTATTTGGTAAAGACTACTCAAATCCGTTGATAGCTGATGATTTGCTAAAAATCATATGGTTATCAATGTACCATGGTTTTTCCTAAATCTAAACATTGGCTACTCCAGAGTTAATGGCTTTGGTAAAGAGACATCAAAATCCATTAAGTTTTCAATGATTCACCTCTCACAGGAGTTAACACACCTGGAAGTGATGAGAATAGTATGAAACTCTTAAGATCTGATGTACATATTGCCAATATGATGCTGAGTTGCTGAAAAGATCTGATGCTGAAAAGAATTGTTGCTGATGAAGATTGAAGATACTGTTTGCATTGATGATGACAAAACAATAACGAGTCAGGTTTGAAGAAACAACCTTTCCTTGAAGATAAAGAATTGAAGTTAAAGACATACAAAGAAACTTGAAATCAAGCAAGTAGAATTCAAGTTAGGGGAGGATTGTTGGGCTATAAAAGTCAAAGTACTGCTACTTGATGAGGCGAAAAGTGTACCGCTTTTAAGGGGTCATTTAAGCCCGAAATCGTATTTATTTGATCAAATATTGCCCTAAATCGTTCCTTTTGTCATTTTAGGTACTTTTGAGGAGAAATCTGGAAAAGGAGGCATTTTGGACGTTTTTGGAGCATAAAAGTGAAGAAAACGGCAAAGTCTCAAAATTGTGCTGAAAGTCACCTTTGACGGCGTCAACATTAACTCCAGACGGCGTCATGCTTTGGCAAGAAAAGTTGGATGTGAAATTTACTCATGACGGGCCAGTGAGTTTGCATGAGAATTCTGACGGCGTCACGCTTTAACTAAATCAAGGGCGTCACGGCTTAAATTAAAGAGGGACGGCGTCACGTTATAGGTCCGACGGCGTCAAGCCTTGATAAGCCAGAATGGATTTTTGAAGAGCTAAAGAGGGACGGCGTCAAGAAGGTCACCCGGGAACCCTAAAAGCGGCGAGGTGACGGCGTCACAATGCATAAGGTGACGCCGTCAGATGTCAAAGTCTATATATAGTTTTCTAATTTTTTGTCATTAAAGGAGAGCTTAGTGTGTGGAATTTTGGGATAAAACCCTAAGACGATTTTAGCTACTTTTTCAGGGCTTCTTGCCTTGAGATCTTCCATGTTTCATTGAAAGATAAGTTATCAATTAATCATTCAATATGTCTATGTGTTGTTTGATTCTATCTTATGCTTGTCTTTTGTTTAACATGTTAGGCTAATTTTATCTTGTGTTTGCTTAGATCTAATGAAACCTAGCTATTGATTATTGGTTGTTAGTGTGTTGTTAGTTGTATTGGATGATTGTTTATCTATGTTAGGCTTAAGAAAACTGGCTAACTTCCTATTCGGTAACTTGCTTGAACGTCTTAAGAAACATGAACCAAACGCGTACTAAAGGTTTTTATGGTTGTATTTAATGCACAAGCGAATTCTAGTGATCCCATGTTAGGAGCTTCCTAGCCGGCTCGACATAGGAGTGAAGTAGGAGCTTGTAGAGTTTGGGGAAGTAAGTACGCCACCCCACGAATGGTATTAAGGAATACACCCGTCATCCACGCGACTAATACACACTAATTAACCGGTAAAAGATAGTTAGGGAGTAAGGAAATCTAAGTAAACACATTTCTCCACACATAAGTTTCTCACCACTTTTTATTTTCAGTTATTTATTTTATTTGCATTCGTAGTAATTTGGGTTAGTTGACTAGCAACTAATTCCGCCCACTCCTTCAAAACCCGAGATTTTACTTGCTTTCATAAAAATATAAAAACATAAAAAGAATCTTCCTCAACCCTTAGACCTAATTAGAGTAGCCTTTCACACCTAACGAACACTATTCCCTGTGGAGAACGATCAATCCCCGTACTTACCACTACACTATACTACATCGGTCAGGTACACTGCCTGGTGGGGTTGTAAGCCTCTTGAGATCCCTCGAGAGGTAAAACCTGTTGTAAGGTTGCAAAACCCACGCATCAAGTTTTTGGCGCCGCTGCCGGGGAATAGTTATTGTTTAGGTTGAATTTTTATTTCTATTAGGTCTACTCACTAGATTCCTTTCTAGTGAGATTTTTATTTTATTTTTCTAGGTTTTCTTTAGTCTATCTTATTTCTTTGTACTTTTGTTTGTGATACCTTTCCCACTTACCTCATGAGTAACATTGGTCATTTGATCCCTGTTATTCGTGTTTTTCGCCGTGCAAATTTTCAACTACCCGTTCCCGCCCCCATAGTAGCAAACAACAACCTTTCACCCGACCACCACTTTGGTAACAATTCTGAGATGGAGGAGTCTGACCATGAGAATGATTATGTTAGTCCATTTTACTACTCAGACTCCGATGAGGATATTGGTAATGGAGAAGTAGTTAACGAGGAATGGGGAAAAAGAGGAAATTGATCCCTTTAAGTATGTTGACCCTAGGACTAAGATCGAAAAGGATAGCCTCTTTAACATGCAATTCCCGTGTAAAATTGGTTATCATGATTTTTATGCTTATCTTAACTCGTCTTTGCCTATGAACATTATCTCTCGCGCTAATTATAACAAAATCATGGTAGATGAGCTTGAATATCAAGGAGATAACATTGTTGCTAGGATTAAGCCACTACACGTGTTCGTAGGAAGTTTTGTGTATGTGGTGGATTTTATGGTTATGGAGAACTTAGGAGAATTCATTGATAACAAATTAACCCAAGTCATTTTTGGAGAACCCTTCAAAAGGTTGACCAACCTTGACGAAAAACTTGTGGACGGGTTAATTACATTCTCGGATGGGGATGAAGATTTTGTTTATCAAATGCCCCGAGCACATCCTAGGTTTAAGAACTACCCCATTGAATCTTGCAATAGAATTATGCCTATCGACTTGTTAAGTGAGAATGATAAGAGGAAGGGGCTCAAATATCCACATGAGAAAAATAAGAGATACTATCATGGATGTTTGGAGCTGAATGATGAATACAAGAAAGATGAGGCAACAATTAGATGGCTCACACTCGGATACGTGAGCATAAGCGACACTAGATGAGCGTGACTTTGAGTCTAGCTACAAGACTCGTTAATAAAGAAAGGCGCTTCTTGGGAGGCAACCCAAGCTTTATTTGTTTTATTTGCTTTGTGTGTTTATTTATTTGTTTGTTTGATTTTATTTGTTTCCGTATGTGTGTTTAATTTTTATTCTTATTGATTCATGTTCAAAAACTAATTTGTGAAAATGCTTTATTTTGTTTTTAACTTCGTCTTAACTACATATAAAGGTATTTTGCAAAAGATAAGTGTAAGGGAAATCTAAATCGGTTTATTAGAACACATATGAACATGAATCGTAATAATAATAAATTAACATACATATTCGTATTTGTTTGAGTCAAATGCTTGTATCGAGTCATAATGAGGTTTTGCAGAATTTCCAGGAAGTAAGGTAAAGGTTTTTCCAGAAATTTTCCGGAAACTTAAAACGAAAATTTTTGTCAGGTCATTTCTGACGGCGTCAGGGGTTATAACCTGACGGCGTCAGATTTAATTTCCAGAAATTTTTGAAAATTTTGTTTTCATAAAAAGTTTTTATTAAAATCTCCAACTTATAATCTCCAGGAATCTGCAAAGTTATCATTCCACAAGCATTATATCCTTATATATAGATTTTATCCCGCCGATGTTATGCAGGTTTTCGTGTTTGTTTTCTCAGGTTCAACAGGTTATTTTGGACAAGGAAATGTTTTGAATCAAGCTTATGGCGATGCATTAGTCATGGAGCTTCAACATTCTCTTTGGAGGAAGATTTAACGTGTAATTTCATTATCCAACGAGCGAATCAGGGGAGTATTTGATTTCATTCTTTTACTTTTTCTTTTACATCTTGTTATTTGAACATTAGGGACAATGTTCATCTTAAGTGTAAGGGGAGGGTAAAAGTACGATTTTAGAGAATACAATTGCGCTTGATTTTTTTGTTTGTTTAATAGTAGATGTGTAATAAAACTGAGAGAAATACTTGTTAAGGTAATTTTAGTGCCAAATTTAAAATTTTTTACAACATATAAGAGTGAAACTTTGATCTTAATGAGCGTCTCACGGATAGGAGTTATATGACTAGCACAAAAACCGTACCACTAAAAAATTTTTCCACCCCCAAATATGTGAGGTTCGCCCCTAGAATTGGTAGGAAAAGCATTTATGCTATGATGTGTGTACCGGTAGCACTTAGATTCTAGAACTTGCGTTAGGACCATTCCGAGGCCACAAGTGAGACTACATTCGTGTAGTTAGATTTACTACATGATAAGAGGCATTAGGATTAACCCATTGTTTTACACTGTGTTTTTGTTATAATTACTTTGGCTACATTGGTCAAGTAATTCTCCCACACCCTTTGCGTTGTACTCATTTTTAGTACACGATACCCCTAGTACACCCCTCAGAGCCTATCTTTTCGTTTCAACTTTAAGCATTTTACTTAAAGGAAGAATTTGTTACACCCCACTTTAATGTACACCCAAATCGCCTTAGCCTACCTTGTATGCACTCATTTTTAGTGCATTATTGTGACAACATTTGTTTTAAAACCCAAGTTAATTATCTAGTTGATTACATGGTTGCTAAGTCGAGTCATATCCTTGTACATATTGTTTTGGGACGATTGGGACTCATGGGTAAAGTACTAGTGTAATGAAGTAATGGGGAAGAACATCATTTATTACCCCCATATGTGCTAAATGTTTTAAAAGTACTCCAAGTTTTTCAATTATCTTAATTCGAGTCATTAGATTAGTTAATTGTAAAGTTATGTAAAAGTTCAAGTGTAAGGGGATGCAACGCCCCTATGATGTATTATTTTGGATGGTAGGGTAAAAGTGTATGCAAAAAAAAAAAAAAAAAAAAAAAAAAAAAAAAAAAAAAAAAAAAAAAAAAAAAATTTCAAGAAAAATACAAAAAAATGAGAAAAAGAAAAATAGAAAAAACATACGGACTACCATCCCGTTTTATTTTATGTTTATTTTATGTTTATGTTTTGTTATTTTCTTTCATTAGCTTAAGATCGAGTCTAGTCTTGGCTTAGCAACATTGTATAGTACATGTAATTGATCAAGATCTTTAACTCGCCACCAGTAAAATATCCCGTATCCAACAAAACCGTGTTTTCCTTTTCCCTACACCTAACGTTATAACCCATTTAAAAGCCCTCTTTGATAGTTTATCTTAGGTGCTTACGCCTAGTGGAGGAGGTTTTCGATCCTTTCCCAAGCCTATGGTAATCTATTTGCTATGACAGGTAGTGAGAGATATTATCCGTTTTCATTTATGAGATTTATTTTGATGACACTTGAGAGATGTGAGTATCTAAACACTACTTGTGAGGTGCTAGTATGTAATCTCCGTGCTTATTATGATTGAAGTGGAACGATTATTTGTTGTAATTACTTTTATGTTTGCATTAAATGACCCCTAACTTGTATTTTGATTAGAATAAAAGCGCATTTGCTTGAGGACAAGCAAATCTCAAGTGTAAGGGTATTTGATGAGGCGAAAAGTGTACCGCTTTTAAGGGGTCATTTAAGCCCGAAATCGTATTTATTTGATCAAATATTTCCCTAAATCGTTCCTTTTGTCATTTTAGGTACTTTTGAGGAGAAATCTGGAAAAGGAGGCATTTTGGACGTTTTTGGAGCATAAAAGTGAAGAAAACGGCAAAGTCTCAAAATTGTGCTGAAAGTCACCTTTGACGGCGTCAACATTAACTCCAGACGGCGTCATGCTTTGGCAAGAAAAGTTGGATGTGAAATTTACTCATGACGGGCCAGTGAGTTTGCATGAGAATTCTGACGGCGTCACGCTTTAACTAAATCAAGGGCGTCACGGCTTAAATTAAAGAGGGACGGCGTCACGTTATAGGTCCGACGGCGTCAAGCCTTGATAAGCCAGAATGGATTTTTGAAGAGCTAAAGAGGGACGGCGTCAAGAAGGTCACCCGGGAACCCTAAAAGCGGCGAGGTGACGGCGTCACAATGCATAAGGTGACGCCGTCAGATGTCAAAGTCTATATATAGTTTTCTAATTTTTTGTCATTAAAGGAGAGCTTAGTGTGTGGAATTTTGGGATAAAACCCTAAGACGATTTTAGCTACTTTTTCAGGGCTTCTTGCCTTGAGATCTTCCATGTTTCATTGAAAGATAAGTTATCAATTAATCATTCAATATGTCTATGTGTTGTTTGATTCTATCTTATGCTTGTCTTTTGTTTAACATGTTAGGCTAATTTTATCTTGTGTTTGCTTAGATCTAATGAAACCTAGCTATTGATTATTGGTTGTTAGTGTGTTGTTAGTTGTATTGGATGATTGTTTATCTATGTTAGGCTTAAGAAAACTGGCTAACTTCCTATTCGGTAACTTGCTTGAACGTCTTAAGAAACATGAACCAAACGCGTACTAAAGGTTTTTATGGTTGTATTTAATGCACAAGCGAATTCTAGTGATCCCATGTTAGGAGCTTCCTAGCCGGCTCGACATAGGAGTGAAGTAGGAGCTTGTAGAGTTTGGGGAAGTAAGTACGCCACCCCACGAATGGTATTAAGGAATACACCCGTCATCCACGCGACTAATACACACTAATTAACCGGTAAAAGATAGTTAGGGAGTAAGGAATCTAAGTAAACACATTTCTCCACACATAAGTTTCTCACCACTTTTTATTTTCAGTTATTTATTTTATTTGCATTCGTAGTAATTTGGGTTAGTTGACTAGCAACTAATTCCGCCCACTCCTTCAAAACCCGAGATTTTACTTGCTTTCATAAAAATATAAAAACATAAAAAGAATCTTCCTCAACCCTTAGACCTAATTAGAGTAGCCTTTCACACCTAACGAACACTATTCCCTGTGGAGAACGATCAATCCCCCGTACTTACCACTACACTATACTACATCGGTCAGGTACACTGCCTGGTGGGGTTGTAAGCCTCTTGAGATCCCTCGAGAGGTAAAACCTGTTGTAAGGTTGCAAAACCCACGCATCACTACTCAAGTCAAAGTACTGCTATTCGATTAAAGTACTGCTGCTCGTTAAAGGACTGCCATGCAAATAGTTTAAGGACTAATGTGTAATTCTAGAATATTCGTATTAGATTAGAGTTATAATTAGAATTTACTTGTCGTTCAAGTATTGTAAACCGACTAGGGTTTTCCTTGTGCCTATAAAAGGATCCCTAGGTTGGCATTAGAGATATATGTGTTTTAGAGAGACAAGTATATGCGATTAGTGATATACGATTATTAGAGTTTAGAGTTTGTTAGTGAATCTGTGTAAGAAAGCAGGTTCAAGGTTTTAATAATATTCAAAGTCGTTTATTAAATTCTTCTTAGCTTTGTTGAAGTAGATTCCGCATACTTAGCAAAGTATATCAGTGTTTCACTATTAATAGTTTTGAATTCATTCAAAGTTGTTAAACCGTAGACAAGCTACAAGTTAGTTTGGTCAGAGTATATCGATCCAACACTCATCTTTTATGGAAGTCAAGGGACGCCTTACTACCAATGAAACATTTAAAGAAGAAAGGAGATTCATTGATCCTCAAGATACTACTCTTTCACATGGAATGCTCACGTCATCCAATTTATCAACCAAACAGGGTAAGGTAATGAAAATATTGCCAAGGTATGATATTTACATATTTCTTCCATCTCTAGTAGCAAATTTACACTCTTATACTGTTTATTGCTATTTTCACCCGCACTTGATTCCAAGTGGGGGGACGTACACCCTATTACCTAGTAAATAAGGGTGGAGTCAGGCTCGTGACTCGAACAAAAACAAGCGCTTCGTGGGAGGCAACCCATGCTTGTCTTTTACTTTCTTTTTAGTTTATTTTATTTTCTTGTGTTTATTTTTATTTGTTTTTTCTGCATGACTGCTGTCGCTGTATTCTGCTGATACAAACGATACGGCGCATCTGTATTCTAGATGCGGCGTATGGCGTTTTCATTTTATATACAGCGCATTTAATAATTCGAGTACGGCGCATCTATCCCCTAGATACGCCGTATTCTGTTTTTAATCAGAAAAAAATTTAAACCATAACCGACATACGACGCATCTGTTGTACAGATACGGCGTATCTAATTATTTGTTAAAAACAGACTTCGAATTAATAAAATATGAAGCGACGCATCAATTTCTATCGATACGGCATATTATCCCATTGCATGCAGTTTAATATTTCCTACAGGTTGTTGATGCGGCGTATCCAATATTCCATGGATGCGGCGCATCGACACTCTGACCTGTAATTTTTTCGTATTTTTATTTTCCTAACCAATGATTAATGAGATGCTCTCGAGATTCTTTTTCTGTGGTCTCTATAATTTTACAGGTCTGGACGATTGAAGATGTTGATGAACTCCCACATTTTATATGCTCGCATTCTTACATGGAGGATCATTCCGAGCAAATCTCAGGGGAGTTCCCCGTTCTAATTCTTTTAATTTCCTGTTTTTAATTTCAAATTAAACAACGAGGACGTTGTTTATCTTAAGTGGGGGGATGGAGAATTAGAACGTTTACTTGTCCTTATTTTTCAAAAATATGCTTAAAATGTGCTTAATATATCAAAATTTAAAATTATTTTTAGCATGTTTTTGTTTAAAGTCTAAATTACATAGCTGCACACATGACGTTATTTTCAAAAATTGTGATTTTTCAAAATTCACAAATCTATGAGTGTGCCGGTGACTTGTAAACTTTAGAACTTGGCTTGTATACTATTCGAGACCACCATAATAAGTATTATTTTTTATAATTGGAATGACTTGTCTAAATTGATAAATTTCTAGGATTACACCCAAATAGCCTATTATATGTTATGTGTTATTAACTAACTACACTGGTTAGTTAACCCCCGTATAAACCCTTTTGTTACTCTCACTTTTAGAGTAAGATACCCCTAGAAAAACACTCAGAGCCATTCCTTTCGTTTCTTACACCTATGTTTAAAATGTTTCGTTACACCCTTACACCTTAGCCTACCCTGTAGATTAGAATCCGTGGTTGGTTAATTGCTTTAGGCAAAGTGTGTTTCCTTACATTACCTGTGTTCGCGTGCGTAATTCATTATCTTTGGTTGAGTCAGGAAATTGCACAATGCAATTGGTATGAAAGTAAATATTGTATATCTTTGAGTTTATTTTTCGTGTGTTTACTACTTTCACTATTACAGTTGTTTCTGAAAGTATGAAAAGTATGGAAAAATTATCCGGAAAGAAAGTGATAGAAAAGTTGTGAAATTTTACACATATGTTGATGTCAAAAAAAAAAAAAAAAAAAAAAAAAAAAATGGAAAAAATGAGAAAAGAAAAAGAAAGAAGAAGTTGGAGGTTTGTTTTTACCAACATTGTAAAGTTATGTAAAGTTATCATTATTGTTGTTGTACTATAGTTATGGATTGAATGGGAGTTGGCCGTTATGGGAACGTCAACTAAGGTTTATTCTTTGATTAAGATCTTGTTGAGTATAATTCGTGTCTACCTAAAGCGTGTGTTTCAAGTGTTAAAGCGTGAGTTATTCAATGATATGAGTCTTATTCATGGGATGGTTGGGATAGTGATTAACCACACTTAGGATTTTAATTTATTTGTTTTGTTTATTTTTATTTTACACCAATTTATATCCCAAATATTATCCATACCCTATATTATTCTTTATCCAACCAAACCTTTGATTTATTGAGATTAGGGATTTGAGCAATCTTAAGTATCGTAGTCGTGGATTCGGCTATGTATTTATGATTTTGTCGCCCTTTTTGATATATTATTATTGGTGAAGTTTGGACCTATCTTTAGCCTATTCGAGTTAAGGATTTGAGCAATTGCAAGTATCGTGTTCGTGGATTCGATCATGTATTTGTGATTTTGTCGCCTTTTCTGGAATTTGAGATCGATAGAGATTAAGAGTAATTAACCCTTAAGCCAACAAACCCTTTTTACCGCTTTAGACTTGTTATTCCTTAGCTTTAGTGGGGGAGATGTGTATCATTGCCAAGCTTATGATGGAATATTCGTCACGACTGGACAGTTAAACGATTAGATTTGCTTTTATCGAAATATTTTATTTTGTTTCTAATTCGTTAAGTGTTTGGTTGTGCAATTATGATAAAACGAATAAGTGCTTAATTATAAAAATACATCCTAATATCTTTTAGGATACATTTTCATAAGTTTTAATCTAAGGTTTACTTGAGGACAAGTAAAGTTCAAGTGGGGGGATATTTGATGACATCAAATAAGTACATATTATTAGCATCATTATCCCGTTTATATTGCTCATTTTATACTATTATGTGTGAGATTTGGTACTTAATCATTTACTTTTGTAAATCTCAGTAATATCGGAGCAATTGGAGAAAGTTATGGAAAAAGATGTGTTTTGGAGCAAAAACGAATATATTGAAGAATGCCTACTGATCAGACACTCAATACGGCGTATCAACGCTAATTAGATACGCCGTATCCATATACTTAGAAGAGTTCAAGACCTTGCCTGACTTTTATGCATACGGCGTATCCATCTTTGGGAATACGCCGTATATGAAACTTGGTCGATTTGAAGAATACGGCGTATCGGATTCTATGAATACGCCGTATAGAAGCCCTAGATATTTGAAGACCAAGACGGGATTACATCGAATGCGGCGCATCCTATCCTTGAGATACGTCGTATATGAGCCTTAACCGATAAATCAAGTGAAGAATCGAAGCCAAATGAAGAAATAATGTTTACGTAACAACTTTAGAAGATGCTTCACTGTTTTGGTCATAAAATCTTCATCCGGACTCCGATTTAGTTGATTCAAGCGGCCACGCGAAGAGAAAAAGAAAATCTATCTGAATCTGAAGGAGATGCGGCGCATCTGGTCCTTAGATGCGCCGTATTGGGAGATGAGGCGCATCTAGTCTTTAGATGCGCCGTATTGGGTCAGTTTCAGACTTGGAGGCTACGTTTACTTATAGATGCGGCGCATCTAACTCTCTAGATGCGCCGTATCGACCCAGATTTCAGAATCTATAAATACCGAGCTCATTAACGAATTAGGGTATCATTGGGGACCCTTGGGGTCGTTCCCAGAAGACCAAAAACCCCTCAAAACAGCAGAAGACCTCCTTGAAGATCCAATCATCCTAGAAGATCATCACAAGAACCTTATATTAAGTGTAATCGTTCGGTTAACGTATCGTTTTCATTATGAATTCTTATTCGTTTGCTTTGATTACAACTTTATGTATTGTTACTGAGATTATGGGCTAACACCCTTAGGTGTTAGCCATGTTTATGAAGTTTTATTAGTTTTTATGCTTGTGTTGATGTGTTTAATTTGTTATTGGATTGGGTGCTTATCGATAAAAACTCGTTTATTGCTTATAACTAGTAAAAGTCTATGTAACTATATTATGAACTTATTGGTTTAATGTGGTAACTTAACTATCTGTAATTGTGGTTACTTTAATTGATCATAAGTGTAGTAATCCGAATCCTATTAGTCGGTTTAGAGGGAACACACCGGAACCGTGCCTTATGCCACTATTAGGACTAGTAGCGCGTAATGCCAAACTAGGTTAGACGGTTTAAAGCGATAAGTTAGTATTGATGCTAGATAGGTCACTATGATCATGTCCTCTTTCCCACCACGATGGTAGGTTATTCAATTGTGACAGGATTAATAATCGGATTGATGGCAAAACAATTGAATGAATTAAAACAAGTAGACATAAGCATGTATAACTATTAGATGGATTAGGCTTGGCTAACCCGTTTTTCTATATATCGATCTATCTTTAGTTTAGTTATTTACTTTCCTGTATTTAGTTTAATTATACACACAAACTCGTGATAGCCTCTCAGGCTAAACCCCCTTATCTTTAATCGCTTTCTAGTTTAGTTTAGTTAGATTAGAGACTAGAATACCTTTAGATCACTTTAGCTTCGCTCCTAGTGAACGACCCTTGCTTACCTAGAAACTATCTACATTGACCGGGTACACTGCTCGTTAGTGTTTAGAGTTTATAGGTTAGTTCGGCAAAATATAAATTTAAAACTTGGTAGATTTTTATAGACATAAAAAAACACATCAAGTTTTTGGCGCCGTTGCCGGGGAGTGATTGTTTAATTTGATTTATTGGTATTTTAGTTTTTATTTGTTTTCGTTAGTTTCTGTGTGTTTTTGTCATTCTGTGTTTCTGTCTCAGTAAGGCAATACGGCGTATTCTTTTCTGTGAATACGGCGCATCTGTCTGATTTCAATACGGCGTATTCTTGTCTGTGAATACGGCGCATTGACGTTCTGCGACAATTTTTTTTTAGTTTGTGTGATTTTTTTTAGTATTATATAATTTGAAAAATATGTTACAGAAAGCTAATACGGCGTATCCATTGTCTGTTGGATACGGCATATTATCTTGTGTCGATACGGCGTATCCATTGTCTGTTGGATACGGC
This sequence comes from Artemisia tridentata subsp. tridentata, assembly GCA_021014915.2. NCBI lineage: Eukaryota > Viridiplantae > Streptophyta > Magnoliopsida > Asterales > Asteraceae > Artemisia > Artemisia tridentata. The sequence goes on along the minus strand of CP139504.1, from coordinate 370,640,074 downwards.
GCATCGATTTTCTGTGACACCAAAAATATTTTTTGTTTTTTATTTTTTGTGTTTATTAAATTTTTATTAGTTTAGTTTTTATTTTTGTTTCGGTTACTGCTGTTCTTGGTTGTTTATCTTTCAGGTAATAATGATGATGGATAATCCGGACATAACTATGGAAGAATATCTTAAGCTTAACAATGAAAGATCCTTGAGCAATAAAAAGGTTTACGATTGGGAAAGAGCAAGATATGGTGCACAAGTTATCAATGATAAAGAACCCACGATGGAAGAGTACTTATTATCAAAGCAGGAAAAATCTGGGAAAGAAAGAAACAAATTGCCATTTCGACACACTTGGACTTTATCCAATGATGATGATGAAGAAGAATCATACGATTTTGGTGCAATTAGGTTTCCGGCAATAGTTATTGATGATGTTATTTCTCCGGAAGTTGCCCAAGATGAAGAAGAGTCACAAGTGTTTGATTTGAATGAAAATCCGGCAATTGTTTACAAAGAAGCTTATTCATCCGAAAGTGCTTATGATGAAAATGAAGATGAATGTGGAACAATGGTGTATGGTGCTATTACTTGTGATTTTTCACCCGAGTTGGAAAATATATTCTCATCATATCAAAAACACCATGATGATATTCCATCGGATGAAGATAATGAGTATTCTCATATTGAAAGTTTTGATTGTATTGTGTACGATGCCATACCGCAATTGCCACAACAAAATGAAATATTCATGCGTGGAACAAATGAGCCAGAATATGACCCCACAAAGGATTTTGAAGAAATGTGGGATGACTTATTTGAGGCGGCTATTCGGGAAAAGGATGAAATTACAAGACCACTAGTTGAAGATGGAGACTCACAAGATGAATTGGAGTCACTTACAACAAAAAGTGGTACTAATTTATTTAATATTATTAACCCCGTTACTAATAATCTTGCTAGTTTTCCTAAACAGGTTGCAAAACGAAAGAATGATGAGGTGGAATTTACTACACCAACTAATGATGAATATAAAGCACCTGTTATCAACCCATTTTTGGTTGAAATAAAAAAAGAATTCAAGGATGAGCTGGTGGACACGACCATGATTGAAGAGGATGATTTCAATCCTATGAAGGATATAAAGGAACTCGAACTTTTACTAGCCAAAGACCCTTTCTCATCTTTTATGGAAGTCAAGGGACGCCTTACTACCAATGAAACATTTAAAGAAGAAAGGAGATTCATTGATCCTCAAGATACTACTCTTTCACATGGAATGCTCACGTCATCCAATTTATCAACCAAACAGGGTAAGGTAATGAAAATATTGCCAAGGTATGATATTTACATATTTCTTCCATCTCTAGTAGCAAATTTACACTCTTATACTGTTTATTGCTATTTTCACCCGCACTTGATTCCAAGTGGGGGGACGTACACCCTATTACCTAGTAAATAAGGGTGGAGTCAGGCTCGTGACTCGAACAAAAACAAGCGCTTCGTAGGAGGCAACCCATGCTTGTCTTTTACTTTCTTTTTAGTTTATTTTATTTTCTTGTGTTTATTTTTATTTGTTTTTTCTGCATGACTGCTGTCGCTGTATTCTGCTGATACAAACGATACGGCGCATCTGTATTCTAGATGCGGCGTATGGCGTTTTCATTTTATATACAGCGCATTTAATAATTCGAGTACGGCGCATCTATCCCCTAGATATGCCGTATTCTGTTTTTAATCAGAAAAAATTTTAAAACATAACCGACATACGACGCATCTGTTGTACAGATACGGCGTATCTAATTATTTGTTAAAAACAGACTTCGAATTAATAAAATATGAAGCGACGCATCAATTTCTATCGATACGGCGTATTATCCCATTGCATGCAGTTTAATATTTCCTACAGGTTGTTGATGCGGCGTATCCAATATTCCATGGATGCGGCGCATCGACACTCTGACCTGTAATTTTTTCGTATTTTTATTTTCCTAACCAATGATTAATGAGATGCTCTCGAGATTCTTTTTCTGTGGTCTCTATAATTTTACAGGTCTGGACGATTGAAGATGTTGATGAACTCCCACATTTTATATGCTCGCATTCTTACATGGAGGATCATTCCGAGCAAATCTCAGGGGAGTTCTCCGTTCTAATTCTTTTAATTTCCTGTTTTTAATTTCAAATTAAACAACGAGGACGTTGTTTATCTTAAGTGGGGGGATGGAGAATTAGAACGTTTACTTGTCCTTATTTTTCAAAAATATGCTTAAAATGTGCTTAATATATCAAAATTTAAAATTATTTTTAGCATGTTTTTGTTTAAAGTCTAAATTACATAGCTGCACACATGACGTTATTTTCAAAAATTGTGATTTTTCAAAATTCACAAATCTATGAGTGTGCCGGTGACTTGTAAACTTTAGAACTTGGCTTGTATACTATTCGAGACCACCATAATAAGTATTATTTTTTATAATTGGAATGACTTGTCTAAATTGATAAATTTCTAGGATTACACCCAAATAGCCTATTATATGTTATGTGTTATTAACTAACTACACTGGTTAGTTAACCCCCGTATAAACCCTTTTGTTACTCTCACTTTTAGAGTAAGATACCCCTAGAAAAACACTCAGAGCCATTCCTTTCGTTTCTTACACCTATGTTTAAAATGTTTCGTTACACCCTTACACCTTAGCCTACCCTGTAGATTAGAATCCGTGGTTGGTTAATTGCTTTAGGCAAAGTGTGTTTCCTTACATTACCTGTGTTCGCGTGCGTAATTCATTATCTTTGGTTGAGTCAGGAAATTGCACAATGCAATTGGTATGAAAGTAAATATTGTATATCTTAGAGTTTATTTTTCGTGTGTTTACTACTTTCACTATTACAGTTGTTTCTGAAAGTATGAAAAGTATGGAAAAATTATCCGGAAAGAAAGTGATAGAAAAGTTGTGAAATTTTACACATATGTTGATGTCAAAAAAAAAAAAAAAAAAAAAAAAAAATGGAAAAAATGAGAAAAGAAAAAGAAAGAAGAAGTTGGAGGTTTGTTTTTACCAACATTGTAAAGTTATGTAAAGTTATCATTATTGTTGTTGTACTATAGTTATGGATTGAATGGGAGTTGGCCGTTATGGGAACGTCAACTAAGGTTTATTCTTTGATTAAGATCTTGTTGAGTATAATTCGTGTCTACCTAAAGCGTGTGTTTCAAGTGTTAAAGCGTGAGTTATTCAATGATATGAGTCTTATTCATGGGATGGTTGGGATAGTGATTAACCACACTTAGGATTTTAATTTATTTGTTTTGTTTATTTTTATTTTACACCAATTTATATCCCAAATATTATCCATACCCTATATTATTCTTTATCCAACCAAACCTTTGATTTATTGAGATTAGGGATTTGAGCAATCTTAAGTATCGTAGTCGTGGATTCAGCTATGTATTTATGATTTTGTCGCCCTTTTTGATATATTATTATTGGTGAAGTTTGGACCTATCTTTAGCCTATTCGAGTTAAGGATTTGAGCAATTGCAAGTATCGTGTTCGTGGATTCGATCATGTATTTGTGATTTTGTCGCCTTTTCTGGAATTTGAGATCGATAGAGATTAAGAGTAATTAACCCTTAAGCCAACAAACCCTTTTTACCGCTTTAGACTTGTTATTCCTTAGCTTTAGTGGGGGAGATGTGTATCATTGCCAAGCTTATGATAGAATATTCGTCACGACTGGACAGTTAAACGATTAGATTTGCTTTTATCGAAATATTTTATTTTGTTTCTAATTCGTTAAGTGTTTGGTTGTGCAATTATGATAAAACGAATAAGTGCTTAATTATAAAAATACATCCTAATATCTTTTAGGATACATTTTCATAAGTTTTAATCTAAGGTTTACTTGAGGACAAGTAAAGTTCAAGTGGGGGGATATTTGATGACATCAAATAAGTACATATTATTAGCATCATTATCCCGTTTATATTGCTCATTTTATACTATTATGTGTGAGATTTGGTACTTAATCATTTACTTTTGTAAATCTCAGTAATATCGGAGCAATTGGAGAAAGTTATGGAAAAATATGTGTTTTGGAGCAAAAACGAATATATTGAAGAATGCCTACTGATCAGACACTCAATACGGCGTATCAACGCTAATTAGATACGCCGTATCCATATACTTAGAAGAGTTCAAGACCTTTCCTGACTTTGATGCATACGGCGTATCCATCTTTGGGAATACGCCGTATATGAAACTTGGTCGATTTGAAGAATACGGCGTATCGGATTCTATGAATACGCCGTATAGAAGCCCTAGATATTTGAAGACCAAGACGGGATTACATCGAATGTGGCGCATCCTATCCTTGAGATACGTCGTATATGAGCCTTAACCGATAAATCAAGTGAAGAATCGAAGCCAAATGAAGAAATAATGTTTACGTAACAACACTTGAAGATGCTTTCGTATTTTGGCCATAAAATCTTCATCCGGACTCCGTTTTAGTTGATTCAAGCGGCCACGCGAAGAGAAAAAGAAAATCTATCTGAATCTGAAGGAGATGCGGCGCATCTGGTCCTTAGATGCGCCGTATTGGGAGATGAGGCGCATCTGGTATTTAGATGCGCCGTATTGGGTCAGTTTCAGACTTGGAGGCTACGTTTACTTATAGATGCGGCGCATCTAACTCTCTAGATGCGCCGTATCGACCCAGATTTCAGAATCTATAAATACCGAACTCATTAACGAATTAGGGTATCATTGGGGACCCTTGGGGTCGTTCCCAGAAGACCAAAAACCCCTCCAAACAGCAGAAGACCTCCTTGAAGATCATCCTAGAAGATCATCTCAAGAACCTTATATTAAGTGTAATCGTTCGGTTAGCGTATCGTTTTCATTATGAATTCTTATTCGTTTGCTTTGATTACAACTTTATGTATTGTTACTGAGATTATGGGCTAACACCCTTAGGTGTTAGCCATGTTTATGAAGTTTTATTAGTTTTTATGCTTGTGTTGATGTGTTTACTTTGTTATTGGATTGGGTGCTTATCGATAAAAACTCGTTTATTGCTTATAACTAGTAAAAGTCTATGTAACTAGATTATGAACTTATTGGTTTAATGTGGTAACTTAACTATCTGTAATTGTGGTTACTTTAATTGATCATAAGTGTAGTAATCCGAATCCTATTAGTCGGTTTAGAGGGAACACACCGGAACCGTGCCTTATGCCACTATTAGGACTAGTAGCGCGTAATGCCAAACTAGGTTAGACGGTTTAAAGCGATAAGTTAGTATTGATGCTAGATAGGTCACTATGATCATGTCCTCTTTCCCACCACGATGGTAGGTTATTCAATTGTGACAGGATTAATAATCGGATTGATGGCAAAACAATTGAATGAATTAAAACAAGTAGACATAAGCATGTATAACTATTAGATGGATTAGGCTTGGCTAACCCGTTCTTCTATATATCGATCTATCTTTAGTTTAGTTATTTACTTTCCTGTATTTAGTTTAATTATACACACAAACTCGTGATAGCCTCTCAGGCTAAACCCCCTTATCTTTAATCGCTTTCTAGTTTAGTTTAGTTAGATTAGAGACTAGAATACCTTTAGATCACTTTAGCTTCGCTCCTAGTGAACGACCCTTGCTTACCTAGAAACTATCTACATTGACCGGGTACACTGCTCGTTAGTGTTTAGAGTCTATAGGTTAGTTCGGCAAAATATAAATTTAAAACTTGGTAGATTTTTATAGACATAAAAAAACACATCAACGAACCAAAGAGAAATACAACCAGAAAATAGGAAACTAACATTAAGATCTAGACAACCCAATATGATCGTGAGCAATAACAAAAATAAATTAATATTCAGATCATAAAACCGAGAACAGTGGAGACCACGATTCGAGCAAAACAAAAAAAACAAATCCAAGCACAATCAATCGAACCTAACCATGGATCTTGATACCAATTGTAAGATCTAAACATATTGATTGTGTGGATGATTCGGGTGGTCTTGGGTTATGGAAGATTAGATCCATGGTTTGAGTTAGAGAGATGTTAGAGAGAAGGTAGAGAGATGGAAGGGAAAACTTGATCTATTAGATTCAATGTGTGAAAATATGCAAGAGTTCCAACCCTTCCCTAGTGAGGGAAGGGGTATTTATACTTACTACATATTGTGCCCCTAGTGGGCTATGGAGCGAGCTGGCAGTGGGTAAAGACCCGACCCACTCCACAAATATATATATAACTAAGCTAATAAAACTAATAATACTAATAGTACTAAGCTAATATTAATAAGCCTACGAGCTATGTAAATGCTAAATAGATACTCGGGGTGACCGAGCCTTCATCTGAATATTTATATTCCTAACATCATCAGAAAATGGCACAATATCAGGCATCAAAGTGTCTTCGGACGGTTCTTCAGAGGGATCCGACTCTATATCATGCTCGAATGTTGGAGAAATCTCAAGTACCACAGTAACATCTTCGGATGAATCCAAATTCGTTACTCGTCTTGGTACTGCCATGATGTCAGGTACAATCGCGACGTTTTCCATATCCGACGTAAGAGTAATAGAATGAGGAGGAGAAACCATAGCTCTGTTACCACCCAGTAAGTATGAATATTTCCACTATATAACTAAACAATTAACAATAAACCATGTATAAACAATTGGGTCATGGCACGGAGGACTCTGGGTAAGTTTTGTGAATATTGGTTATAGTTCAACGTTTGAAAATATTTGGTTCTCTATAACCATGAGCTCTGATACCACTCTGTAACACCCCCGTTTTCAATATACACAGCGGAATACCAGTTTGGGGTGCTACTTCATGGTTCACAGTCATGAGAATAGAAAACGACTCAAAAAGAGACGTTTTTAATTAAAAATTGTTATCATTCATTTATTTAACATCAGAGTACATAATATAGGTCCCAGAGGGAGGTTTGGAAAATATGTTATAAAAGATACATTATTCATTGAATGATAAGAACGTGGACTTTCTTTTTATAATAAGAGTGTCCACGTTGTTATCATTCAATGAATAATGTATCTTTTATAACATATTTTCTGAATCTCCCTCTGGGACCTATATTATGTACTCTGATATTAAATAAATGAATGATAACGATTTTTAATTAAAAACGTCTCTTTTTGAGTCGTTTTCTATTCTCATGACTGTGAACCATGAAGTAGCACCCCAAACTGGTATTCCACTGCATATATTGAAAACGGGGGTGTTACAAATTCTCAACCAGGTTTGCTCTTTGAAAGAAATGCACTAAAGACTCGACGGAGATTACGAAAATCGTCCGGCGAGCTCATGAATCTCTACCGGATTTTAAAGAAAGGTGGACGGACGAAGCTAGTTACATCAGTCGAGTGCCGGAGATCATGAGGATCTCCGCCTTCATGTGTGCACACAAATGTTCGGCCCTTGCTAAGAAGTTTTCCGATAGGGTGCCACGCACGGTCACAGAGATGTTTACCAGAGTAGACGATTTTATAAGGTCAGAGGAAGCATATCGAAGCATGGAACTGCCCAAAGGTGAAGGCCCTGATTCGAGCAGGAAAGGAAACCATTGTTTCAGAAATGATAAACTGCGGGGGGAGCGCCGAAATGATTACCACCAGAAGGATGTATACCACCCTTATGTTGCTCCCATAAATAACTACAACCGCAATGACTACACTCGTCCGGATTACCGCCGAAACGAAGCTCCTAGGCAAGGTAATCATCGTCCTGGCCTAGGATCATTGATGAAACCCCCAAGGGAAATTCTGGCTACGGAGCACCACCTAAACCTACCCGTCCCTCCCCCGACCGATGGTAGGCCGAAAAAGGAAAATATAGACAAATTTTGTGATTACCACAGAGAGAAAGGGCATCTTACCAACGACTGCTACCAATTAAAGAAACAACTCGAGATTGCGTTGGAGTCCGGGAAGCTAGACTACCTTTTGAGGGATTTCAGACACCGGGACGCTGGGAGAGGAAGAGACCAACCAAGGAGGAATGATACGGGGAAAGAAAATGTGATCAACATGATAAGGGGTCACCGGAGAACACGAAGAGAAGGTACGGAGGTTACGACGAAGAATGGATGAACGTCCCAATAGTGTTTCCCCCATCATGACGGGAGATTTATCGGACGAACCTCTCATTATTGAAGGTGATATTGAGGGGTATTTAGTTCGAAGAATATATGTTGATGAGGGCTCGTCCGTGAATGTTATGTACGAGCATTGCTTCAGTCACCTCAGCACAAACATAAAAGCCAGGCTCAAAGAGACAAGCACCTTTCTTGTCAGTTTTTCCGGGGAAACAAGCAAACCGTTAGGCAAGATTGAACTGGATGTATGTTTCGGCGACCATGGTATGTTCCGCAGGACAACCATGAAATTCTGCGTGGTGCAATCTCCATCACCCTACAACGTGATATTAGGCAGAACTGGATTGAAAGTGCTAAGGGCCATCCCGTCAACAATCCATTCCATGATCAAGTTTCCCACACCGAAGGGAGTGGCAACTTTAGCAGCACGTCCGGGTATGGTATTGGAATGCAGATGACTGGAAGAAAAACATATGGTAGATATACCGCAAGAAGCAAAAATTATTGATTCAGAAGTAGGTAGGACGGAGGAAATTTTGGTGAATCCGACGTATCCCGAACAACTGGTTACAATAGGAAGAGGATTCTCGAGGGAATGTCGGAAGCACTTGATCGAGCTATTGGGGAAAAACAAAGATGTGTTTGCGTTGCAACCTTCGGATATGACCGGAGTTCCACGTCGCCTAATCAGGCATCATCTGAACGTAAATGTTTCAGACACGCCGGTGGCTCAAAAGAAACGTAACCTGTCCGCAGAGAAAAATCAGGTGGTGTTGAAGGAAGTTGAGGAATGGCTGAAAGCCGAAATTGTTAGACCGGTGCGCTACCCTACCTGGATTTCCAACCTTGTATTGGTAAAGAAATGTGATGGAAGTTGGCACATGTGCATCGACTTTAAGAATTTAAACTCCTCATGTCCGAAAGACTATTATCCGTTGCCCGTGTTAGTTTTGTGGACAAATATTAATACTTGTATGTCTGGAATCGAACTCGAGACCACGGGATTGCACACTTTACGTATGAGAATGAATGGATAATAATTATATATATAAAACGTTATATATTTAATTATTAAAACACAATAACGACTAACGAGCGTTAAGTAATTAACGGTAATTGACTAACGATCGTTAAATATTAAAGAGAAGGACTATAGATGAAAATAGAGAACAAGAAGGTTCTGGAATCCCTAGGGATTATGATGGCCGGTCGAATGGGGGTTTCTAAACCCAATCCTAACCTAACTTGTCCTCTAAGTTTGTTATGCTATAAATACAAAGGCAAGGGTTTATTGTTTGGCGAACTCTGGTACACACACAATAACCTAAACTCCTTTCTCTCCTTCTCTTGGTGATACACGATCGATCAAACAACCCTTTAGGGTGATCAATTTTTATTTATCAAAAACAAATCGTTTGATTTTAATATTATTGTGTTTTTCCTAAACTAGCATTTACATTGATTTGTTATTAGTACGTGTGTATAAGAACGTGGTGTAAACACACTATTGTTTACATCTTGGATTGAATTACAAAACGGTAAGGGGTAATTCGTTAATCCAATTATAAACCCTAATTAGGGTTCTTGATCTTGATTGAAGGATTATTGAAGTTGATTCTTGTTTAGCTAGAATCAAATGTACGTTTACTTTACTATTCGGTTAATTCTTTATGTGTTAAATTGATCATACGCTTCCGCATGTGTATGATGATTATGTGTTTAATTTATGAACTTGTCATGTTATTAAAATTACAACAGTGGCATCACGAGCCGTTTTAACATGTAATTAATTACCGAAACACATAAAAAAACGAATCTTGGATTGTGTTTGATGTTAGTCGATTTTTTAGGGTTTAAAAAATCGAAAACCCTAATTTTTTAGGGGGGGGGGGATGCCCTAATTATATAAAAAAAAATTAGTTTTGTTGTTTTGAAACCCTAATTATAACATGTTTATGTGTTTAAGTTGCGTATCTTGTGACTTGTGTTAATCCATGATGAAACATGCATGTTTGTCATGGATTATGTTTGATTAATTGTTAAGTTGTTTTACACATGTAATTATGATAGATCTAAAATTGGGGAAGACCTCGATTAAATATATTAATGAATCTATTATGTGCAATATGGTATATATTTACTATGACTAACGCAATCGATACATCGATGCATGTGGCTCACTTACCATTGTAAGTGATAGTCTTAGTTAAATATATGCATAATTAAACATAGAATGATTATTAATAGGTTTTATCAAACAAAGTTTGCATGTGGCTAATTGTTATACATACATTAATTGTTAAGTGATGTGCGTTATTTAGTTGTTTATATTTATTATTACTTGTTTTTTGTTTAATTGTATGACACGTTGTAAGCAAAAAAAAGGTAATTTTTAAATAAAAAATAAATGGACTAAATAATGGTGAAACATGATGTGATAAATTATGAATCTTGCAAAGTCTTATGTGCCGATAGTGGTTCGCTTCGCACGGTAATTTGCTCCCAGGCGAGACTAGCAAGGTTATAAATAATAACATGTTTTTTAAGACTTAAAGTCATAAACTTTTAATTGAGTGATGAGTTTTTGTACCAATAGTAAGAACGGCTCACCCAGTTTTGACAAACTATAAGAGGGGTATAAGTAAGAACGGGTTTTTAATAAGCTTCGCGCTGACCTTTGTTTCTACGCTCCTTAGTGCGTCAAATTGGAGCTACCAAGTACGACTATTTTATGTACAAAATCATCTTAAGGGTGAATTGACCTCAATTCTACGTGCCACTTTGTGGTAATTATCCGAATAACTTGGGTCTTTTGACTCATGCAGTAGTAGGATATAGTGGGCGATAATTGTAGATAATTTTTTGATTGGTGAACCCAATACCTCAATTAAAACTTTGTTGAATTTAATCTTAGCTTAAAATTGGTAAATAAAAAGGTTTTGAAAAACTTATGATACGAAGATGTGTGTATGCTTCTTCGTACATATTTTGATTGACACATCAAAATTAGTACCCTAAAAATTTAAGTTCATTCCATCTAATTATAAGAAACACTTGAAGTTATTATTTAGCCTAAGTGAGACCTTACGTAGATTTTAATGACAAGGTAAATTTCCGTTAATGCGTGAGACCATTAATGGAGAATTTGCAGTTTCTAAATTAGACAACTTAATTAAGTTGTTAGTGAGACCTAGAAACTTAAGGCATGAGATGGGATGAAACATGCTTACTTAGCAAATTAAATTTGGCAAATGTAAATCCCATAATGATCTAGGAATTGGAAATTGTTTGCCAATTATTGTTCGACAGATTACCATATTTTATACTTTCATTACTAGCAGATCAACTGATGTAGTGAAATTATGAAAATTTGGATCATAGTTTTCAAGAAAATTCAATGGTTATATGAATATTTCCTTGGGTATTTTATTTTCTTGAAAAGTTGTATTATCGAAAATACTAAAATTGAATTTTGTAAATTCTTTTAAATGTATTAAAGAAACATTAAACCGTAAACGTGGGATATTCTTTCATTGATAAATTGATCTACACCCGTAGGGTTTTTTTTTTGCTTGAGTCAACTTTACTAAAAGAATAAACCTAGTCTCCTTTCTATGAGAGAAGCGTGAGACTTAATCCTATTCTTTTTCATGAATGAGAAAGGTATGATAGGAAAATTAGAATTGTCTAAATTCTAAGAAATAACTCATAGCAAACTTTAATAGTTAAGAAAATTGCACATTTTCTGAGTTATTAAATTAGAAGATAGACTGATTACCGCAAAATTGGTAAAAGGCAAACTAGCATAATTTATCTAGTTGTTGTGCTTTGTCCATTTAAATGTGCTACATACCATTGTGGGGATGGTTGTGACCAATGGAAATTTTCACGTTGTTAATTAATATTATATGAGTATTAATTATTTTTAAGCTAAGCATTTCTATGCGCATTTGCATGTTTCTGAGTGTTTTTGAACATTTTTGAGAGCCGTTTCGCATACTGTAGCTTACAGTCACTGCAAAAAAAGTATATTTTTGTCAGTAAAGTTAAATTATCACATTCCTGATAGTTACTGACAAGTCTTATAATTTATTGAGAGCTTTCTCGCATTTTTCTGAAAAACAACCGCACGCGCGTACCGACAGCACAGTACATATGGTAAAGGTCAAATAAATATATTTTTGAGTCAATAATGACATTTTATTATATTTATGACGAAAACGTGGTTAAAAACTTTATTTTACGTTATCGGGTCCAAAAAGTCAAACCGGGACTTTACGGTAACTTTTAAGCTCAAACCGACATACTATACACCAAAGCGGGATAAAAACTATTTTTGCCCTCCCCTAAATAACCCCTATCCGGCCACATAAGCCACACCAAAGCACATGGGACACCTAATCATTCTATCCTTAAATGTAATCTAGTTTTGCTTAATATGGTAAAATGCTTTTTGGATTTTTAAGATCTTATCCTTTATTACTACCCAAAATAACTATGATCATCTCTTTTTCTACCTCATTTGTACGCCAACTTCATCACACACAAACATTTACTTACAAAAATTTTCACTACAAAGATCAAGATCATAAGTGTTTACATAAGGTTTTGGGTAATTTGGAGCTTGATTTGGGTAAAATTAGCAAGGTTTTGGGTGTTCTTTGGTCTCCTATCACACGTATAACTTCAAACCATTGTAAGGATTCTTAAAACTTTTCTAAATTTGTTAATCTCTTGTGTATTTGGTGTATAGTGATGTTTAAAAGTGTGAAATGTGTATGTTTTGATAATATGATTAAAGCTAGGGTTTGATCTTTGATATACTATGCTCGACATTTTTGAAAGTTTATGAGTTAGTTTATAGATTTCTTGCTTGTGTGGTAAATATTGTTACATATGGTGCTTATTTGATAATACAAACATTAGTTATGGCTTTTACACTAATTTAAGCACTATGATGATTTTTAGAGCTTATATATGAATCGGCTACATATAAAAATATGAGATTATTGGGGTTTTGAAAAACATAAAATTTTGGCTCAAATGGTGGAATGGTGGAAAAATATAATTGAGTGTTCATTTGGAATGGATTGAAAATAAGCTATAAGTTACTAAAAATAATTAGTAAAAATGGTGAAAATAAGTTGAGATGAACAATATGGGTTGAATAGACCATGAAATAGTCATGTTTGACTTTTTGACTAAGTAACTTAGTTATTAGAAATTATTTGATAAGTAAAAAGTGTATTTGGTAACTAATAATCACTAATAAGTAACAAATAATAACTAAATGGACCAAATGGATTTTTGGGCCAAAAAGCCCACTAAGTTACTGTTGGGCCGAAGCCCATAAGTATTTTTGATGTTTTGAATTTTTGACCAAACGGACGAAATGAACGAGTAAAATGATTTTTAGTAACGCGACGATATATACGTTATAACTAAAAACGAGTTTTGGGCTAAAATTGGTTATTGGGCTTTTTCAATAGTTTTCGGCCCAATGAGCCATAAAAATGATAAATTTGATTTTTGGAATATTTTCCAACTCACCGAAGTTAATAATGTTTAACGAAGCGATAAATATAACGATAACTAATTTTGGACTTGTTTTGAGACGTTTAGTCTCCGAAAGGGTAAAAATTGACATTTTTACTAAATTGACATTGAGATTGGCTTTATTGACTTTTTGACAAAATATGGACTTTACGTCGAAACCTAATGTTAAAACTTAAAAGTGAAGATAACGAATAATATAACTACGAAAATATTCACGGCACTTGATATATATATATCACGAAAGTATTTTTGCACTCGAAACTAATTAGTGAAATGTTTGAGTAAAAGTTGCAACATTTGAGATAAAATGGAAACGTTGTATAAACGAATGGGTCATGCCCAAATTTTCTAAAAATCCAACACTTAGAATATTTTTGTGAAAATACTTAACTTAAGTAAACTTTATGGAATTACTTAACAAACTTGTTTTCTTATAATAAAAGTTGCAACAAAAATAATAAACGATGTTTCTAAATATAATAATTTTTCACTAACTATATCCTACTCGTATTAACCATTCTTCAAAACTTATTTAATTAATCTCCATTAATTAAATATATGAGAAATTAACTTATAACATATATATATATATATATATATATATAATATATATATATATATATATATATATATATATATATATATATATATATATATATATAGGGTGGCGTTATTGTGGTGTACACCTTAAAATAGAAAACAATAGGTACACTTGTGGACCGTTGGATCAAGTATTATGGATGAGATTCAAATTAATTATATATGTTTCATAATTAATGTACTTAATGGCATTATTGTAAATAAATAGAAGATTGAGGGCATTTTGGGTAATGCAAAATAATACATGTGCAACAGTGCAAATCATAGATGTATCTGGACGCAATTCGTTTCTATTTTATTCTAATTTATTAATTTCAATTTTTAAATTTCTATTTTAAATGTTGACACATTATCAAATTTTAGGGACACATACATTTGTAGTGACACACTAGTTTTTATGACATTTTTTTTTTACAAACTATGTCTTTTAACACATTTAGTTTCATAATACATTTCTAGTGACACACTAAATTTACACGTTTTATGTGACACGCTTAGTCTTTTGATACATTTGTAGTGACACATTAATTTATTAACACAATTTTATTGACAAACTAATTTCTTAACACAATTTTATTGACCAATTAATACACAAAGCTAAATATAAAAGTTATAATCACTTGGACAGTTAATACACAAAACTAATTTTATTGACCAATTAATACACAAAGCTAAATATCAAAGTTATACACAAAAACTAATTTTATTGACCTATTAATACGCAAAACTAATTTCTTAACACAATTTTATTGAACAATTAATACACAAAGCTAAATATCAAAGTTATTGACAAACTAAATTCTTAACACAATTTTATTGACCAATTAATACACAAAGCTAAATATAAAAGTTATAATCACTTGGACAGTTAATACACAAAAACTAATTTTATTGACCAATTAATACACAAAGCTAAATATCAAAGTTATACACAAAAACTAATTTTATTGACCAATTAATACACAAAACTAATTTCTTAACACAATTTTATTGACCAATTAATACACAAAGCTAAATATCAAAGTTATTGACAAACTAATTTCTTAACACAATTTTATTGACCAATTAATACACAAAAACTCATAAAATCACCAGTCTCTAACATTAATTGAATATCAAAGTTATAATCACTTGGCCAGTTGGACATATGCAATAAAAATTAAACCCCAAAGCTGAGAAAAGAAGTCCGACCATCACCCAAACACACATAACCACAAGACTAAATCATAAAGATACACATCAGTTTGTTTATCTTTTTTCAAAACTTGTTACACAATCCAAAAATATAAACATCAATTGAAATAAAGATACACAAATTGTACATAAGAAAATCAGTCCACATTTTCTTTATTTTTACGTGGGGTACATAGTTTTAAATATGATGATACACCATACATAAAATTAAGAATCAAAAAATTTAAAACACTTCAAAATAGTTATACACAAATCTGGTAATTGATACAAACTTTACAAAATATAAACATCAATTGAAATAAATATAAAGATACACAAATGAAAAAGAAACATATGGTACTCCACTTTGGATCTGACGAGCACTTTGTATAATAGTGATGCACTGATGCTCACACCATCTGTTACACAAGATGCGATGGTTGCGGGACTAGATCTAACGTCGATTGTGAATAGGAAAGAGTGTTGGGCACCGTCTGGATCTGAAAACCGCCCCAGCGTTGGGATCTGAAGATGTTGGTGGTCGTGGTTTTATTATTATTATTATTATTTTTTTGTGTGGAGGATGAGAGAATTGGAGATCTTTAGATGAAAATGAGGATGTTGGTTTTTGGGGAGAGAAAGATATGTAGGTTTTTCTTTTGTGTGGAGGATGAGAGAATAGGATACGGTCAGTGCGAATATAATGAGGTAGAAAGTTACTCAAATGCCCTTTTGATTTAATTAGAGATGTAAGTTTAATTTTTATTATTCTTTGATAACTATTGCCACTTGTCATACATTGGTTGGTGCCTATTGTTACTTACTTTAAAATGTTCACCATATGAACGCAAATCTATATATATATATATATATATATATATATATATATATATATATATATATATATATATATATATATATATTATATATATATATATATGGGAAATGTTGGTTGCAGCAACATGCAGCTAACTGGCTGCAACTCCATTATTTACAACGGTTTTCAACCGTTGTAAATAATCATATGATTATTTACAACGGTTGAAAACCGTTATAAATAATAGGATCACCAAATACAGCGGTTAAATTTAACCGCTGTAAATAATCATATGATTATTTACAATGGTTGAAAACCGTTATAAATAATAGGATTATTTACAGCGGTTAAATTTAACCGCTGTATTTGGTGATCCTATTATTTATAACGGTTTTCAACCGTTGTAAATAATCATATGATTATTTACAACGGTTGAAAACCGTTGTAAATAATCGAGTTGCAGCCAAGTTAGCTGCATTGTTGCTGCAGCCAACCATGCCCCATATTATATATATATATATATATATATATATATATATATATATATATATATATATATATATATATATATATATATATATATATATATATATATATATATATATATATATATATAACACTTGTACATTTAAATCGCGAATACTAGCACGGATGTTCCGTTACGTATTCCCACCATGCACTTTCACCATGAGCTACCCCAAGAGTTACAATAATAAATCGTTTCGAAATATATTTTACCACACAGCAAGCAAGAAATACACGAGCACAGGTCAAACGTAAAACTTTTCAAATAAAATAAAGACACATGAGACACGAACGTTTTGCTAAGACTTACCGTACTGATTTAGGGTGCTGATCGGCGCGGTTGCATTATTTTGATTGATTAGCTGAATTGCTGTATTTGAAAGGTGAGTTTATAGCCCCATATTTTATACGATTTTCGCTTTATAAGCTTGGGGTGAGAAACATGCAAAACTGTTTTCATGGACCAGAAATGAATTTGCTTTTGAGATCACACTAGTATGCAGAAACCTAAGTTTGTTGAATCCCATTTTGTGCCCACTATCATCTGCCGTTAATTCCTGTTTTGGAAGCCGTTTGTTATAAATAGATCTATTGGGAGTGACGTCCCCGTTCAATTGGCTCGGCATAGCCAAGGCGAACGTATACCAAGTCGGGTTTTTGGCCGAGTGTCTGGGGATTAACACTCGCGGGCACCCTTATTTATTTTGCTAACGCTAGTCGTGCTGCATTGTCTTAGCATCGGTAGGATGAGGCTTAGTGTTTGCATAACGAATAGTGTGTATCTGATGAATTGTTTTATGATATTGCTATTGGTCCATATGTGCTATTTATTTAAACCTATGAACTCACCAGCGTTAGCTGACTTTTAGCATATTTTTCTCAGGAAACTGAGGTGCGTTTAGCCGGGTGCAGTGCATGGCGTCGGTCACAATAAATGATGAAAATGTTTTTAATGCGTTTACTCTGACAACTGGACCTTTTTAATTTAAATGGGCTTCATTTTCATCAAAATGGATTTTATGTAATGTTACATGACTTAACTTATGTAATATATTTTAAAACGGATTTTTAATCCGTTCCCTATATCTTGTGTTGTGATTTCAATCCAGTAGCACCCAAACTGTATGCTTCCACAAATATTATGATTTTGGGGTGTTACAGATTGGTATCAGAGCCTAGGTTATAGAGAACGTGGTTTATAAAAACCTTAAACTATAACCGATTTTGAAAAACTTTCCATCATGACCGCCGGATACCTGCCAGTTTAGCTTGCTATGACTTGAGCATTTGTTGCTTAATTGATTTGAGTGTTATTTGCTCTATTTGATTTACTGTTTTGACATGCGATTTGAGCGTTATACTAAGCATATATGATATAAGTAATTTCTATATACTTATACGTGTCGCACTATATTTGTCACAGACCATGTCTCTCCCATTCGGCACACACTCTGAGGTAGATACTACTGGATTCACTTCTCAGACACAGCAACCAGTTCCGTTCATGGATGACCCACTGATGGAGGTTATTCGTGCTGCTGCTCAGCCATCCATTCCAGTTCAGCCTGTACACACCACTTCGGTATCCACCTCACCGTATTTGCACAGATCTACCACAGCACACCGTTCATCACCAGCTCAGTTGTACACCTTTACTCAGCACGATCTTGATACCCCACCTGTTCACCGACGCACTGTTCGCATGTCGGTATATTCTGGACCTTACCAGCGACTCTCAGATTTCCCAGTTTTACCACCTAGGAAGAGGGTCAGATTGGATTTTGAGGATACTCCTGCTGACTCACCACCTCAGTCACCTGTACCATCTCCAGACTATTCCCCACCTAGTCAGAGACGTAGGAGATCAGTGGAGACCTATTCGGATGAGGACGAGGATCCAGTGGAGGATCCAGAGCAGGTTCAGGATGAGCCTACTCCTACTGTTGCTGTTGAGCACATTCCTATGGGTTTAGAGGATGATAGGGATAGGGATACTCCTATGGATGTAGATCAGGGCATGATGCCGAGGGATGGCAAGGGCATCATGGAGGATGTTCAGGGATTGTTTGAGGTTGGACAGAGCTCGAGAGATGCACAGTTTCAGGGTTTGGATGATAGTCAGTGGTTGGACATTGCTTGTGATGTTAGCACGGGTGTACGTGCAGCTAGCCCAGAGTACACACCGTCATCTCCTTCTTTTATACCACCATCTCCGATGCCTACCCCACTCCCATCACCAGTGGCTTCTCCATTAGCAGATCATGAGGAGCTTACTGAGATGGATCAGATCTGGATTCAGTTGACGAACCAGGCGAGCCTACTTGATGTGCATTCTGATCAGCTTGGGAGATTGGAGCAGTCTGAGCGTATACAGACTGTGGAGAGGCGGATTGGGACTATTGATCAGGCAGCTTGTGTTTTATTTGAGGAGTTGTATTTTGACCGTAGAGTGATGATTGGGTTGAGAGCTATATTGGATGCTCTAGAGAGGTTACATGGCAGGGAGCTTAGAGGATTGGATTTTAGGACCATTGGTTTAGGTAGAGGCCAGAGTAGGATATTGGGTATGATGAGACGAGCCAGAGGCGTTGACCGTATGCAGTGGCAGAGGATTTCGACTGCTGAGCATACCATTGGATCAGTGATGAGGGAGAACCAAGAGCTTAGAGACCGGGTACCCCAGCTAGAGACCACTATTGGAGGATTGACCTGAGCATTTGAGGAGCTACGCATTGCTAGGATCGACCACTAGATGTAGTAGCAGTGATGATGTATTCCTAGAGTAGTAGTAGTGATGATGTATTCCTAGGACTATTAGTATTTTGGTAGTATCTTAGAACTAACTATTGACGAGCTTGTAATTTTGTGAACCTTTATCTTTTGATATTGATGCGTGGTTTTGCGACCTTACAACAGGTTTTACCTCTCGAGGGATCTCAAGAGGCTTGCAATCCCCACCAGGCAGTGTACCTGACCGATGTAGTATAGTGAAGTGGCAAGTACCGGGGGATTGATCGTTCTCTAGGGGAATAGTGTCGTTAGGATTGAAAAACTACTCTAATAGGTCTAAGGGTGAGGGAAGATTCTTTTTGTATTTTTATATTTTTATGAAAGCAAGTAAAATCTCGGGTTTGAAAGAGTGGGCGGAATTAGTTGCTAGTCAACTAACCCAAATAACTACAAATGCAAATAAAATAAAATAACTGAAAATGAAAAGGTCGTGGAACTTATATGGAGAGAAATGTGTTTACTTAGATTTCTTTACTCCCTAACTATCTTTTACCGGTTGATTAGTGCGTATTAATTGCGTGGATGACGGGTGTATTCCTTAATACCAATCGTGGGGTGGCGTACGTACTTCCCCAACTCTACAAGCTCCTACTTCACTCCTATGTCGAGCCGGCTAAGAAGCTCCTAACATGGGATCACTAGAATTCGCTCATGCATTAAATACAACCATAATAACCTTAGTACGCATTGGTTCATGTTTCTTAAGACGTTCAAGCAAGTTACCGTATAGGAGGTTAGCCAGTTTTCTTAAGCCTAACATCGATAAACAATCATCCAATACAATTAATAACACACTAATAACCAATAATCAATAGTTAGGTTTCATTAGATCTAAGCAAACACAAGATAAATCTAGCCTAGCATGTTAATTAAAAGACAAGAACAAGATATAACCAAACAACACATAGACATATTGAATGATTAAATAATTACTTATCTTCAATTAAACATGGGAGATCCAAGGGTATAAAAACCCTTAAAAATGGCAGAAATTCGTCTTAGGGTTTCTCCTCACAAAGTTGCACACTAATGACTAAAAATTGCAAAACTATATATAGAACTTAGTGGCTGACGGCGTCACGTTATAGATCTTGACGCCGTCACCTCGCCGTGGCTAGGGTTCCCGGATGGTCTTCCTGACGCCGTCCCTCTTTAATCCTCCAAAATCATCCCTGGCCTATCAAGGCTTGACGACCTTCTTGACGCCGTCCCCCTTTAATCTTCCAAAATTTCTCTGGCTTATCAAGGGCTGACGGCGTCACAATAGAGCTTGACGCCGTCACATGTACTTTCCAGCATATTTTTGAGACTTTGTCGTTTTCTTCACTTTTATGCTCCAAAAACGTCCAAAATGCTTCCTTTTCCAGATTTCTTCTCCAAAGTACCTAAAATGACAAAAGGAACGATTTAGGGCAATATTTGATCAAATAAATACGATTTAGGGCTTAAATGACCCCCTAAAAGCGGTACACTTTTCGCTTCATCAAATACCCTTACACTTGAGATTTGCTTGTCCTCAAGCAAATGCGCTTTTATTCTAATCAAAATACAAGTTAGGGGTCATTTAACGCTAATATAAAAGTAATTACAACAAATAGTCATTCCACTTTAATCATAATAAGCACGGAGATTACAAACTAGCACCTCACAAGTAGTGTTTAGATACTCACATCTCTCAGGTGTCATAAAAGTATATCTCATAAATGAAAACGGATAATATCTCTCACTACCTGTCATAGCAAATAGATTACCATAGGCTTGGGAAAGGATCAAAAACCTCCTCCACTAGGCGTAAGCACCTAAGATAAACTATCAAAGAGGGCTTTTAAACGGGTTATAACGTTAGGTGTAGGGATATGATAAACACGGATTTGTTGGATAAGGGATATTTTACTGGTGGCGAGTTAAAGATCTTGATTAATTACATGTACAATATGGCGTTGCTAAGCCAAGACTAGACTCGACTTAAGCTAAAAACAAAATAACAAAAACATAAAATAAAAATAAAATGAAATGGGATGGTAGTCCGTATGTTTTTTCCTACTTTTTTTTTTTTTTTTTTTTTTTTTTTTTTTTTTTTTTTTTGCATACACTCTTGCCCTACCATCCAAAATAATACATCATAGGGGCGTTGCATTCCCCTTACACTTGAACTTTTACATAACTTTACAAATAACTATTCTAATGACTCGAATTAAGATAATCGAAACACTTGGATTACTTTTAAAATATTTAGCACATATGGGGGTAATAATGTTGTTCTTCCCCATTACTCCATTACACTAGTACTTTACCCATGAGTCCCAATCGTCCCAAAACAATATGTACAATGATATGACTCGACTTAGCAACCATGTAATCAATTAGATAATTAACTTGGAGTTTAAACAAATGTTGTCACAATAATGCACTAAAAATGAGTGCATACAAGGTAGGCTAAGGCGATTTGGGTGTACATTTAAGTGGGGGTAAACAAATTCTTACTTTAAGTAAAATGCTTAAAGTTAGAAACGAAAAGATAGGCTCTGAGGGGTGTACTAGGGGTATCGTGTACTAAAAATGAGTACAACGCAAAGGGTGTGGGAGAATTACTTGACCAATGTAGCCAATGTAATTATAACAAAAACACAGGTGTAAAACAATGGGTTAATCCTAATGCCTCTTATCATGTAGTAAATCTAACTACACGAATGTAGTCTCACTTGTGGCCTCGGAATGGTCCTAACGCAAGTTCTAGAATCTAAGTGCTACCGGTACACACATCATAGCATAAATGCTTTTCCTACCAATTCTAGGGGCGAACCTCACATATTTGGGGGTGGAAAATTTTTTAGTGGTACGGTTTTGTGCTAGTCATATAACTTCCTATCCATGAGACGCTCATTAAGACCAAAGTTTCACTCCTATATGTTGTAAAAAATTTTAAATTTGGCACTAAAACTGCCCTAACAGGTATTTATCTCAGTTTTATTACACATCTACCATTAAACAAACGAAAAATCAAGCGTAATTGTATTCTCTAAAGTATCGTACTTTTACCCCCCCTTACACTTAAGATTAACATTGTCCCCAATGTTCAAATAACAATATGTAAAAGTAATAAGGTAAAAGAATGAAATCAAATACTCCCCTGATTCGTTTGGTGGATAAAGAGGTAACATGGTTAGATCTTCTTCCAATAGAATGTCGAAGTTCCAAGACTAAAGCATCGCCAAAAGCTTGATTCCACATACATTTCCTTGTCCAAAATAACCTGTTAAACCTGAGAAAACAAACACGAAAACCTGCATAACATCGGCGGGATAAATTCTATATAAGGATATAATGCTTGTGGAATGATTATTTTGCAGATTCCTGGAGTTTATAAGTTAGAGATTTAATAAAAACTTTTTATGAAAATAAAACTTTCAAAAATTTCAGAAAATTAAAACCTGACGCCGTCAGGTTGTAATGCCTGACGCCGTCAGAAATGATCTGACAGAATTCTCATGTTAAGTTTCCGGAAAATTTCTGGAAAAACCTATACCTTACTTCCTGGAAATCCTGCAAAACATCATTATGACTCGATACAAGCATTTGACTCAAACAATTACTAATATGTATGTTAATTTATTATTGGTATGATTCATGTTCATTTGCTCTAATAAACCGATTTGGATTTCCCTTACACTTATCTTTTGCAAAATACCTTTATATGTAGTTAAGTAGAAGTTAAAAAAACAAGATAAAACATTTTCACAATTTAGTTTTGAACATGAATCAATAAAAATAAAAATTAAACATATATACGGAAGCAAATAAAATCAAACAAACGAATAAATAAACACACAAAGCAAATAAAGCTTGGGTTGCCTCCCAAGAAGCGCTTTTCTTTATTAACGAGTCTTGTAGCTAGACTCAATGTAACACCCCAACCCAGCAAGGGTAACGATGTCACGTTAATGGTTTCATATCAGATCAAACAAAGCATACTTCAACAGTAATACAATAAAGTGTCAAAGGTTACAAATGAAATACTAACATTCTAAGGTTAAGAATGAAACAAAACTAAATACTAAGTCTGCAAATGCAATCCTTCTAATGACTTCTACTTCAGAATAACTATCAAGGTCTTCTAAGTCCAAAAGTCTCTTCACTCATACCCAAACCCGTCGTCCTGCTTATAACCTGCCGCACACGAAAAGAAAACGTGCGGCTGAGCTTAAAAAGCCCAGTGAACAGATATAATGGAAACAAAGCAGTAGTAACGGAAATATAAAGTAAAAGAAATACTACCAAGAGTAACAAGAGTCGGGAAAAGGAATACAAGAGTTATGCAGACATACCAGGAATTAAGAATGGTTACAATAGGAGATGTAAATGAAGCCAGAACCCACCAAAATCCCAAGTTAAATCAAGTCAGGTCAAATATCGGGTCAAGTGTCAGGTCATAAGGTTACAAGGTTTCAGGGAAACAGAAATCCACTACGAGCCCAAAACTCAAAGTCAATCTCAAAGTCAAACCATATCAAGTCACATATCAGGGTGTATGGAGGGGTGACCTCAGCATACCAAGTACAGGGTGAGGGGATACCTCCAGGGGTGGAGTAGCTAGCTCCCAGGGGTGTGAAAGGCGTGTATCGCACACACTCGCCAGTCACCAAGTAATACAAGTAACAAGAACAAGACAAGTTTAGGATGCATCCATACGCCCCCGCAGGCCACAGGGTTCTTCCTCTACGTAATAAATCAAGTCAAGATCGGGGACGGCGTAACCAAATCACTAGGGCTACATACTAGTCATGCCGGCGGTGCATCACCGACATGGACATGAAACCCTCATGCCTAGTAGATGGCTCGTAGTCTCAAACTGTGGGTGAGGGTCAAGTATCAAGTCTCGGTATCATGTATCAGGTGTCATAACAGGGTTCATATCAAGGTTCATATCAGGATTCATATCATAAGTGTCAAAATCCTTAAATACCGTTTTCCATAAAAGTATTCTTTAAAAGGTTTCATAAAAGAGGTTATTTGAAAATGGTTTCTATAAAGATAATCTTACCAATAATTTCTTAAAACATTTTCATAATTTATCAAAAAGGTTTTCTCAATCCAGTTATACTATCAGGTGTATCAAGGTTCAAGTCCAGGTATCCAATGTCAGGTATCATATCAGGGTTCATATCAGGGTTCAAGACAGGAGATAAATGCAGGAGTTCATTATCAGGAGGTCCATATCAGAAAGGTCAAATACTGGAAGGTTCATAATAGTTTATTATAAGAAAATCCTTTTTACATGATTTTAATAATATGGTTCTTAGAACATTTCATAATAAAAGTCCTTTAAAGAAATATTTCAAAAACCTCTTCATATATATCTAAAAAGTAGTTGTAAAATCCTATGAACCTTCAAGTACTCAAGGTCTTAATTATTCAGGTTATCAGGTTTCAATAAGTCATGTCAAGAGTCATAGCAGGGTTCAAGTCGAAGGTTCAAGTCAAATGGTTCATATCAAGTGTATCAAGGTTCAAGTTCAGGTTCATGACAAAGTTCAAGACAAAGGTTAAAGCAAAGGTCAAACTATGGTTCACAATACAAGGGAAAACATAACAATGAATCAGGAATCAGAAATGAGACGAAGGCTCTTTACAAGAAGAGCAGAATATCTGTACCTTATTCAAATAGCAAGCACAAACACAAGAGTAGCTGACAGGGATCAAGATCACTCCTTTCTTGAACCTAAAGGAGTAGAAGACAGAAATACGAAAGGGGTTCAGTTATCTTCCCATTATAAGTAACTTCTATATTTAGCAGGTTTCCAAATTTAGTAAATTTTTATTTTTAGAAGGTTTCCTTATTTAGAATGTTTCTATAATTAACAGGGTTCCAATATTCTCATTAATATTCACAAATTATCCAGAGTTTCCTTTTTAGCTTTTAGATTCCCCAAGTTACTCTTTTAGTCCTTTAGGTTTCATAATTTACACTTTATATCCCTTTACTTATCAAAGTTACGAAATGAAACCCTAGATTCACATAGCTTACATTTTAATCCCTCTCATTAGTTTATTAATACATCAAGCATTTTATTTTCCAAGATTATAGAGTGTACCCTCAAATTAACGTATTATACGAATTATACCTTCAAGTTTCATGATTTACAATTTATAACCCTTAGTTTAGGAAAATAACAATTTACAATCTTGTACATGTCCTGACAGTTTTTAAGTATCATCTGGACCCGTTTTACATAATTTATAAACCATATTAAAACTTCGAAATAAAATCTATAAAAATTCACAGACGTTCCCCAGGGTCTTAAGTATTTTATGTAATTTTTCCAGATTTTATTAAGTTGTCTAGGTACGAACTAAAAATCCTTTTCCCCAACCTGTTCCAGAACCGGATCAATTAAAAACACCCGACCATTATCTATCTGCTTACCCAGTCTAGAAAATTTATAAAATTCTAAAAAAAATCCAGTAATTAGCTAACATGTGGTATAGTACTCAGTTCAAAGTAAATGTCCTAATTCGTTATGGTTTTAAAATGATAAATGAAAAACCCGGACTGTTTTTCCAGACTTTACAAATCCGATCAGACATGTGATTTCCCAAAAATCAAAAAGTAGCCTTCTAGGCCTCCAAAAATTACAAACTAAATTTCTCCAGGTAGCTATTTCATTAAACTACAATCTAGACTCTAGAAACATCAAAATATACGTTCACGCCATTTAGTTACAGCCGATTAAAGTCCAACCATATTCCAGATCAGTAGCAGTTTTTGATTCTAACATGAAATCTCTTAGGTTTTTCATTCTAATCTTTATTCCTTATCACATAACGATTTTAGATAAGTTTAATACATGTTTAGGTCGACTCATCACAGGTCTTATCATGATCAAAACAATTAAATATCTCACATAGATATATAGTCGATTTTCATATATTAGATTTTAGGGTTTTCTTTGTTATTTTATGTGACAAGTTTATTAACAAAACAACAACATGGATGCAAAGATTAACCAAGGAAGAAAGATACTAGTACCCTTGAAGAATACACGAAGAATCAAAAACACATCACAAAAATCACTCACGAGCCTCCTCCTTCCTTCTTGGGTAGATCGGCAGAAAAATAGAGACAAGACAAGGCAAGAACGATTAGGGTTTTTGCCTAAAAATTCAAAGGGCCTTGATATAAGCATAACATGGTTACCTTACGTGATGAATGACACAAGAATGGAACAAGATTTAGCCTCCTTTTTGGTGGGTTGTGGATCGGAACAGCAGCAGCACAAGGAGAGAAGAGAACCGACTTTGTTAGAGGAAAAATAGGGTTTCTTGTGTGATGTTCGGTTATAACATAGAAGGGAAAAACGTGTGGTGTTACTTTGGGCTTGATGGACCGAATTTTGGGTTACCATGAGGAGTTATTGTGGGCTTTTAGTCAAGTTAACTTGTTACACAATAAATTTAGTCATAATCCTAGTTAGTGTTCATAGTGTAGCCATTTTTGTACAAATGATATAGATTAGAACATTTTAAATTTGATTAGCATAAGTATTATCTTAAGTAGTTTAATTTCATTAGGTATCTTAATATATGGTGTACATTAAGTTAAATACAATTTGTGTTACTTATAAGATTTCTTAAGTTCTCAAAATTTTAATTCGAGGGCATTGTGGTAAATTCATATTATGTTCAATTTTTGGGTTTTACACTCAAAGTCCTTCTACCCTATGTAAGTGAGTTCGTCATCGAGGACGTCTTTAGGGTTAAGCTTGGATTGAAGTTTCCTATTGGTCCGCTTAGTACAATGTATCTTTTCAAACTTCTCTCCATCCGGGTCATACAATGTCATCTTAATATGCCATGACCCATCTCCATCTTTGGGTGGTTTGTCCCAATCCCACTTATGATCATCGTCCTCACAAGTCCACTTATTCATCCCTAGGTTAATTGGCAAAACTCCTAGGAACTCAATCATCTTCCTAAAAACTAGAGGGTCTTCAAATGGATCCAATTCGGTGTCCCTAGCCAAGAGTTGCTCTACCCTATGTGTTCGGTTCACAAAGTCCTCTTCTAGGTAAAATGGGCGTTGGGGTCCTATGAAATCTCTATCGATCCAAGGTCCATATCTAGATGGTCTCCTATTTAATTCTAACCAATGGGGTGTTGGTTCCTCACTAGTATCATAGGCATGTTTCTTCACATCATAGACTGACCAAGTATCACCTTCTCCTACCGCTATCTTAGATTCCTTACAATCAATCATAGCACTAGCGGTCGCCAAAAAACCTCTACCTATCAACAAGGGGCATGTAGGGTCGCTAATCATATCAAGGACGTGGAAATCGGCTAAAATGGTTAGTTTTCCAATGTGTACTAACACGTCCTTGACTACTCCAACCGGGTAAGCAACACTCCCATCCACTAGGCCTATTATCACCTCGGTTTCTTCAAGTTTTCCTAGTTTTAGAGAGGTGTAGAGAGGTAACGGAAGTAGGTTAAGGCTTGATCCAAGATCGGCTAATGTGTCATAAGTCTCCGAATTACCGATCTTGCAAGGTAGAACAAATAAGCCCGGATCATCTAACTTCTTAGGTAGTTTGTTTTGAACAAAGGCGGTCCCTTTTTCGCCTAACTTGAGCTTCTTCTCATCCAACACATCAATAACCAGACTTTCAAGGTGGAGCTCCTTGAATTCATTGTCAAGGTTTTGAGTGGGAGGTGTTTCAACTATGTTGTTGACCAATTTGGATATCATAACTTCTTGGTCATTTTGAACGACTTGGGTTTGTTTGAAACACGAGCTCATGGAATTGACCGAATAATATTGTGAACAAGAACTAGGAGACGAAACCGACGAGATGGCGTTGACGTTTAGTTTCGGGTTCTTGACTGTGTTGCTAGGGAGTGCTCCCATTTCTCGGTCATTGAGGGCTTTCAACAAAGTGTCAATCTTATTGGTCATCTCGCTTTGTTTTTGTTTGAATACGGATTCAAACTTGGCTAAACGAGCTTCTTGAGATGCCATAAATTGGGACATCAATCCTTCAAAGTTATTGGTACTACCATTGCTGGAAGGATTGTTGTTGAAAGTATGGTTCGAGTTGGAACCACTTGATTGGAAACGATTAGGTGGGTTGGAAGAATTGGTTTGTTGTGCGTTTTGGTTTTGTTTCCACCTAAGGTTTGGGTGATTTTTCCATGAGGGGTTGTATGAATCACCGTAGGGGTTTAGCTCGGGTTTGAAAGTGTACCACTTGTCTCCCGCTCCATCGGTACGCGAGGATGCGTAGTCCGCAAAAGCTTGTTCGGGAGTTCCATGCAATCACGAGTGTCGTGGGGACCACTACATAATTCACATGAAGAAGTGATTTTGTTCACTTGGCTTGAAGGTTTAGGAGCCTCGTAGGATTTCATAAGAAACTTGACTTGGTCTTCAAGTTCTATGATCCTACGGTCGGAAGTGCTTGAATTGTTCGAAGGCAAAGATATTGCCTTGACCGTTTTATTCAAATCACGGGGATCACTCCAACTTTCGTTGTCATAAAGAGCAAGATCTTCTAGGAGAGCCCATGATTGTTCCGCACTTAGATTACGTAGCTTACCACCGGCCGATTGGTCAATGGTTTGCCTCGTGGAGAGATTGATATGGTCATAGAAGATTTGGACTTGGAGCTAAAGTTCTATGCCATGGTGAGGGACTTTTTGGAGTAAGTCCTTGAATCGAGTCCATGCCTCGTAGAGGGTTTCGCCTCGACGTTGTTGGAACATCAAGATATCATTCCTTAGCTTGGTAGTTCTTCCTGGTGGGAAAAACTGAGCAAGGAAACGAGTGGTTTGATCATCCCAAGAGGTGATGGATCCTGCGGGTAGACGCTCTAGCCATTGACTAGCTTGGTCCCGCAGAGAGAATTGAAAGAGACGCAGTCGGGTCGCCTCTCGAGTGGCAACATCAAGGTCTATGGAATCAACGATTTTGAGAAAGTCCTTGAGATGTTGATTAGGATCTTCGGAACGAAGTCCATGGAATGCACATCCGCTTTGCACCAACCGGATGGTGTCGGATCGCAAGGGAGTGACATTGGCTCCTTGAGTGAGCTCAATGGTGTTTCGATAGCCATGGTGACTAGGACGAGAGTAGTCTCCTAAGGTACGGGCTCTAGGAGGTGGGTGTTGTTGTGGTGGTGGGTTGTTGGGATCAAGGATATTACCACCTTCCATGATGTCGGATGGTAATGGTTACGAACAAAGAAACGACGAAAAAAGATAGACTAAAGAAAACCTAGAAAAATAAAATAAAAATCTCACTAGAAAGGAATCTAGTGAGTAGACCTAATAAAATAAAAATTCAACCTAAACAATAACTATTCCCTGGCAGCGGCGCCAAAAACTTGATGCGTGGTTTTGCGACCTTACAACAGGTTTTACCTCTCGAGGGATCTCAAGAGGCTTGCAATCCCCACCAGGCAGTGTACCTGACCGATGTAGTATAGTGAAGTGGCAAGTACCGGGGGATTGATCGTTCTCTAGGGGAATAGTGTCGTTAGGATTGAAAAACTACTCTATTAGGTCTAAGGGTGAGGGAAGATTCTTTTTGTATTTTTATATTTTTATGAAAGCAAGTAAAATCTCGGGTTTGAAAGAGTGGGTGGAATTAGTTGCTAGTCAACTAACCCAAATAACTACAAATGCAAATAAAATAAAATAACTGAAAATGAAAAGGTCGTGGAACTTATATGGAGAGAAATGTGTTTACTTAGATTTCTTTACTCCCTAACTATCTTTTACCGGTTGATTAGTGCGTATTAATTGCGTGGATGACGGGTGTATTCCTTAATACCAATCGTGGGGTGGCGTACGTACTTCCCCAACTCTACAAGCTCCTACTTCACTCCTATGTCGAGCCGGCTAAGAAGCTCCTAACATGGGATCACTAGAATTCGCTCATGCATTAAATACAACCATAATAACCTTAGTACGCATTGGTTCATGTTTCTTAAGACGTTCAAGCAAGTTACCGTATAGGAGGTTAGCCAGTTTTCTTAAGCCTAACATCGATAAACAATCATCCAATACAATTAATAACACACTAATAACCAATAATCAAAAGTTAGGTTTCATTAGATCTAAGCAAACACTAGATAAATCTAGCCTAGCATGTTAATTAAAAGACAAGAACAAAATATAATCAAACAACACATAGACATATTGAATGATTAAATGATTACTTATCTTCAATTAAACATGGGAGATCCAAGGGTATAAAAACCCTTAAAAATGGCAGAAATTCGTCTTAGGGTTTCTCCTCACAAAGTTGCACACTAATGACTAAAAATTGCAAAACTATATATAGAACTTAGTGGCTGACGGCGTCACGTTATAGATCTTGACGCCGTCACCTCGCCGTGGCTAGGGTTCCCGGATGGTCTTCCTGACGCCGTCCCTCTTTAATCCTCCAAAATCCTCCCTGGCTTATCAAGGCTTGACGACCTTCTTGACGCCGTCCCCCTTTAATCTTCCAAAATTTCTCTGGCTAATCAAGGGCTGACGGCGTCACAATAGAGCTTGACGCCGTCACATGTACTTTCCAGCATATTTTTGAGACTTTGTCGTTTTCTTCACTTTTATGCTCCAAAAACGTCCAAAATGCTTCCTTTTCCAGATTTCTTCTCCAAAGTACCTAAAATGACAAAAGGAACGATTTAGGGCAATATTTGATCAAATAAATACGATTTAGGGCTTAAATGACCCCTTAAAAGCGGTACACTTTTCGCTTCATCAGATATATATATAACAAGCTTAGTCTTCCTATCCGATTATTCGTTTTCCTCCGTGGTTGACTTTATTCTTGTATTTGTTTTCGCTATCCACATATCGGTATGATTTATTTTCCTATAACCAAAAATCTCATTTATCGCCGTCTTTTGTGATGCAGATAAATGACACCAAAACGAAAGTCAACCAGAGCCACACGAGGACAAACTGTTAACACACCTATTCAGACAAGGTCAGTAAGGGGAAGAACTACTGAGCCTGTTGCCCCGACCAGAGTCACACGAGGACGACCCGCTAACACACCGGTTCAAACAAGGTCAGTGAGGGGAATCACTGCTGAGGATGTCGCCCCGACCAGAGCTGCACAAGACCAGACAGCTGAGGATGTCGCACCAACCAGGGCCGCAACTACTACCCCAGTGGTAAATCAAGCAACACTGGATCAACTAGTTGCTGATCGTGTGGCAGCCATTCTCGCAGCTGTGACCAATTCGACCACCAACACCGGAACCTCTAGGCCAGTGACCAACAGCCGAGGTTGTACTTACTCTGAGTTCTGAAAAATCATGGTTGGAGGATTTGGAGGAACAGAGGGAGCCATTGGTTTGACTAGATGGATTGAGAAGATTGAAACCGTGTTTCATATCAGTGGATGTCATGAGGATGACAGAGTCAAGTTTGCATCATTCACTTTCATGGATTCCGCTTTGACATGGTGGAACAACTACATGAAGTCTGCTAATATGGATGTTGCTTATGCTATGCTTTGGGAAGATTTTAAGGAACTAGTGATTAGGAAGTATTGCCCACGAAATGAGATTAAGAAGTTAGAAATAGAGTTTTGGAATTTGAAGGTGCAAAACAACAACATCGCTGCTTACAACCAGAGATTTCAGGAGTTGGCTTTGCTATGTCCAGAAATGGTTAGGACTGAAGCCAGATTGATTGAGAGGTATATCGGTGGTTTACCGAAATCTATAAGAGGTGATTGTATTACCTCGAGGGCTGTAGATCTTCATGAGACCATGGAGACAGCAAACAAGTTAATGGATCAGGAACTGGAAGATATTCCAGAGAATAGTACTGACCACAAAAGGAAGTGGGAAGATCACTGCAAGGGTAACAACAACAGCTCTCAGAAACAAAAAGCAAAATGGAGGCAAGGTTTATGCAGTTGGTTCAGGAGACAAGAAGGGTTATGATAAGAATACGCCTTTTTGTAACCGCTGTAAGTTACATCACAGGGGACAGTGCACTGTGAAGTGTAACAATTGCCAGAGGATAGGGCACTTGGCAAAGAACTGTAGGGCCAGAACACTAGCCACCGCACAAGCAGCACCACCCTACAATCATAAGGCGGATGTCACCTGCTTTGGGTGTGGTGAAAAGGGTCATTATCGGAACGAGTGCAATAAGCCCTGAAATCAAGGAAACGGTGGTAGACCAGGGAACCAAGTGGCAATGATTAACAATGGAAATCAGGGCAATGAAGGAAGAGCTCATGGAAGAGTTTATGCCGTAGGCAGAAGGGAAGCACAGGACGACCCGAACGTGGTGACGGGTACGTTTCTTTTAAATAATCGTTATGCTTCAGTACTTTTTGATACGGGAGCAGATAGAAGCTTTGTATCGACCGCTTTTAGTCCTTTGCTCGATATAGCCCCGACCACCTTAGATAATGCCTTTGATGTAGAATTAGCAAACGGAAACCTAGAAAGAGTAGGTACCATCATAAGGGGTTGCACTCTAAACTTGTTGAACCGTCCATTCAATATCGACTTAATGCCGGTAGAATTGGGTAGCTTCGACGTCATCATAGGGATGGATTGGCTATCAAAATATCATGCCGTCATCATCTGTGATGAGAAGATCGTCAGAGTACCCTATGGGAATGAAGTTCTGATAATTGAAGGCGACCGCTCTGATCGTGCGCGTTCGTCAAGATTGAGCATCATCTCGTGTATGAAGGTGCAGAAGTACATCGAGAAGGGATGTTATCTCTTTTTAGCTCATGTCACTGAAAAGAAAGAAAAGGAACCTGGAGAGAAAAGGTTGGAAGATGTGCCAATCGTAAGGGATTTTCCAGAAGTCTTTCCAGAAGACTTACCGGGACTTCCACCGGCCAGACAAATCGAATTCCACATCGAATTAGTGCCAGGAGCCGCGCCTGTAGCGCGAGCACCCTATCGTTTAGCACCTATGGAATTACAAGAGTTGTCCGATCAGTTAGCTGAATTATCTGGAAAAGGTTTCATTAGACCGAGTTCATCGCCTTGGGGAGCTCCTGTTTTGTTTGTTAAGAAGAAGGATGGATCCTTCAGGATGTGTATTGACTATCGGGAACTGAATAAGCTAACCATCCCACTCCCGAGGATAGACGATTTATTCGATCAGTTGCAAGGATCATCGGTTTATTCTAAGATAGACTTGAGATCGGGTTATCACCAACTTAGGGTCCGGGAAGAGGATATCCCGAAGACCGCATTCCGAACCCGATATGGCCATTACGAATTCCAAGTTATGCCATTCGGCTTGACAAATGCACCAGCAGTATTCATGGATCTCATGAATCGTGTGTGTAAGCCGTATTTGGATAAATTCGTGATAGTGTTCATTGACGATATCCTGATATATTCCAAGAATGAGCAAGAGCATGAGGAACATCTCAAGCTAATTCTGGAACTATTGAAAGAGGAAGAACTATATGCTAAGTTTTCGAAGTGTGAATTCTGGATATCGACCGTTCAGTTTCTTGGTCACGTGATAGATAAGCAAGGGATTCACGTAGATCCTGCTAAGATTGAGGCCATTAAGGATTGGGCAACGCCCACAACGCCGACGGAAATCCGACAATTTTTAGGACTTGCCGGCTATTACAGAAGATTTATAGAAGGTTTCTCTAAGATAGCTAAACCGTTGACGAAATTGACTCAAAAGAATGTGAAATATGACTGGGGAGATAAGGAGGAAGAAGCTTTTCAACTCCTTAAGGAAAGATTGTGTAGTGCGCCTATTTTAGCTTTACCCGAGGGTAGCGAAGATTTTGTTGTGTATTGTGACGCATCACACAAAGGTTTGGGAGCCGTGTTGATGCAAAGAGAGGAGGTAATAGCATACGCTTCTCGACAGCTGAAAACCCATGAGAAAAACTACACAACCCATGACCTAGAATTAGGATCAGTCGTGTTTGCACTAAGGATTTGGAGACACTACCTTTATGGAACTAAGTGCGTAGTGTATGCTGATCACAAGAGTCTACAACATATATTGAACCAGAAGGAGCTGAACATGAGACAGCGCCGATGGTTGGAGTTGCTTAGTGACTATGATTGTGAGATCCGTTATCACCCAGGCAAGGCAAATGTTGTTGCCGACGCCCTTAGCAGAAAGGAGCGAATCAAACCTCTTAGGGTCAGATCATTAGGGATGACGATCAATTCGCCGCTTCCAGCAAAAATTATTGAGGCTCAGGATGAGGCACTCAAAGATGAAAACCGACCTAGTGAGAGGATTCACAGAATGCCAGAACTTGAGAATGGGTTAGTAAGAAGATCCGATGGGATTTTGCGTTATGGAGACAGGTATTGGATTCCATTGTATGGAGGAATTCGTGATTTGATTATGCACGAATCTCATAAGTCCAAGTACTCCATTCACCCAGGATCTGACAAGATGTATTTAGACCTGAAGAAGTTGTACTGGTGGCCAAACATGAAGGCCGATATAGCTGAATACGTCAGCAAGTGCTTAACGTGCTCAAAGGTCAAGGCTGAATACCAGAGACCGTCCGGTCTGCTTGTTCAACCTAAGATTCCAGAATGGAAATGGGAACGTATCACTATGGATTTTATAACAAAGTTGCCTAAGACATCGAGTGGTTACGACACGATTTGGGTAATCGTGGACCGACTCACTAAATCAGCGCATTTCCTCCCTATAAAAGAGAAAATCAGCATGGATAAACTCGCGCGTTTATATGTTAAGGAAATTGTTGCAAGGCATGGTGTGCCTATTTCTATTATCTCTGATCGAGACAGTCGATTCACGTCTAATTTTTGGAAGTCGCTTCAGGATGCTTTAGGAACCAAACTCGATATGAGTA
This sequence comes from Artemisia tridentata subsp. tridentata, assembly GCA_021014915.2. Taxonomy (NCBI): domain Eukaryota; kingdom Viridiplantae; phylum Streptophyta; class Magnoliopsida; order Asterales; family Asteraceae; genus Artemisia; species Artemisia tridentata. Next base: position 370,604,613 of record CP139504.1, on the reverse strand, counting down.
CAGCATATCACCCTCAGATGGATGGTCAAAGTGAAAGGACCATTCAGACATTAGAGGACATGCTAAGAGCCTGTGTGATTGATTTCGTGAACGGCTGGGATAGGCATTTGCCTTTAGTCGAATTTTCCTATAACAACAGCTATCACACCAGTATTAAGGCTGCACCGTATGAAGCACTTTATGGACGTAAGTGCAGATCGCCAATTTATTGGGCAGAAGTTGGAGAAAGCCAACTTACCGGGCCAGAACTAGTCCATGAGACTACTGAAAAGATTGTACAGATCAAGAGCCGAATGCAGGCGGCTCGTGACCGTCAAAAGAGTTACGCCGACAAGAGGCGGAAACCCCTTGAGTTTCAAGTGGGAGATAAAGTAATGTTGAAGGTCTCGCCATGGAAAGGCGTGGTCAGATTTGGAAAGCGTGGTAAGTTGAACCCTCGCTATATTGGACCTTTCGAAATTCTTGAAAAGATCAGGCCGGTAGCCTACCGACTCGAACTGCCATCAGAGCTCAGTGCTGTGCATAACGTTTTTCATGTCAGTAATTTGAAAAAGTGCTTATCGGATGAAAACGCCGTTATTCCTTTGGATGAAATCCAGCTTGATGAGAGGTTAAATTTTATTGAAGAGCCGATTGAAATCATGGACCGGGAAGTGAAACGACTAAAGCAGAGTCGTATCCCAATTGTGAAGGTCCGATGGAACTCTCGCAGAGGCCCCGAATACACTTGGGAGCGAGAGGACGAAATAAAGCGAAAATACCCTCATCTCTTTTCAAAGCCGACGAGTAACGTAAATTGAAATCCGGGACGGATTTCCCGATTAGATGGGGAGACTGTGACCAATGGAAATTTTCACATTGTTAATTAATATTATATGAGTATTAATTATTTTTAAGCTAAGCATTTCTATGCGCATTTGCATGTTTCTGAGTGTTTTTGAGCATTTTTTAGAGCCGTTTCGCATACTGTAGCTTACAGTCACTGCAAAAAAAGTATATTTTTGTCAGTAAAGTTAAATTATCACATTCCCGATAGTTACTGACAAGTCTTATAATTTATTGAGAGCTTTCTCGTATTTTTCTAAAAAACAACCGCACGCGCGTACCGACAGCACAGTACATATGGTAAAGGTCAAATAAATATATTTTTGAGTCAGTAATGACATTTTAATATATTTCTGATGAAAACGTGGTTAAAAACTTTATTTTACGTTATCGGGTCCAAAAACGTCAAACCGGGACTTTACGGTAACTTTTAAGCTCAAACCGACACACTATACACCAAAGCGGGATAAAAACTATTTTTGCCCTCCCCTAAATAACCCCTAGCTGGCCACATAAGCCACACCAAAGCACATGGGACACCTAATCATTCTATCCTTAAATGTAATCTAGTTTTGCTTAATATGGTAAAATGCTTTTTGGATTTTTAAGATCTTATCCTTTATTACTACCCAAAATAACTATGATCATCTATTTTTCTACCTCATTTGTACGCCAACTTCATCACACACAAACATTTACTTACAAAAAATTTCACTACAAAGATCAAGATCATAAGTGTTTACATAAGGTTTTGGGTAATTTGGAGCTTGATTTGGGTAAAATTAGCAAGGTTTTGGGTGTTCTTTGGTCTCCTATCACACGTATAACTTCAAACCATTGTAAGGATTCTTAAAACTTTTCTAAATTTGTTAATCTCTTGTGTATTTGGTGTATAGTGATGTTTAAAAGTGTTAAATGTGTATGTTTTGATAATATGATTAAAGCTAGGGTTTGATCTTTGATATACTATGCTCGACATTTTTGAAAGTTTATGAGTTAGTTTATAGATTTCTTGCTTGTGTGGTAAATATTGTTACATATGGTGCTTATTTGATAATACAAACATTAGTTATGGTTTTTACACTAATTTAAGCACTATGATGATTTTTGGAGCTTATATATGAATCGGCTGCATATAAAAATATGAGATTATTGGGGTTTTGAAAAACATAAAATTTTGGCTCAAATGGTGGAATAGTGGAAAAATATAATTGAGTGTTCATTTGGAATGGATTGAAAATAAGCTATAAGTTACTAAAAATAATTAGTAAAAAGGGTGAAAATAAGTTGAGATGAACAATATGGGTCGAATAGACCATGAAATAGTCATGTTTGACTTTTTGACTAAGTAACTTAGTTATTAAAAATTATTTGATAAGTAAAAAGTGTATTTGGTAACTAATAATCACTAATAAGTAACAAATAATAACTAAATGGACCAAATGGATTTTTGGGCCAAAAAGCCCACTAAGTTACTGTTGGGCCGAAGCCCATAAGTATTTTTGATGTTTTGACTTTTTGACCAAACGGACGTAATGAACGAGTAAAATGATTTTTAGTAACGCGACGATATATACGTTATAACTAAAAACGTGTTTTGGGCTAAAATTGGTTATTGGGCTTTTTCAATAGTTTTCGGCCCAATGAGCCATAAAAATGATAAATTTGATTTTTGGAATATTTTCCGACTCGCCGAAGTTAATAATGTTTAACGAAGCGATAAATATAACGATAACTAATTTTGGACTTGTTTTGAGACGTTTAGTCTCCGAAAGGGTAAAAATTGACATTTTTACTAAATTGACATTGAGATTGACTTTGTTGACTTTTTGACAAAATATTGACTTTACGTCGAAACCTAATGTTAAAACTTAAAAGTGAAGATAACGAACAATATAACTACGAAAATATTCACGGCACTTGATATATATATCACGAAAGTATTTTTGCACTCGAAACTAATTAGTGAAATGTTTGAGTAAAAGTTGCAACATTTGAGATAAAATGGAAACGTTGTATAAACGAATGGGTCATGCCCAAATTTTCTAAAAATCCAACACTTAGAATATTTTTGTGAAAATACTTAACTTAAGTAAACTTTATGGAATTACTTAACAAAACTTGTTTTCTTATAATAAAAGTTGCAACAAAAATAATAAACGATGTTTCTAAATATAATAATTTTTCACTAACTATATCCTATTAACCATTCTTCAAAACTTATTTAATTAATCTCCATTAATTAAATATATGATAAATTAACTTATAACATATATATATATATATATATATATATATATATATATATATATATATATATATATATATATATATATATATATATATATATATATAACACTTGTACATTTAAATCACGAATACTAGCACAGATGTTACGTAGAAATATATTTTACCACACAGCAAGCAAGAAATACACGAGCACAGGTCAAACGTAAAACTTTTCAAATAAAATAAAGACACATGAGACACGAACGTTTTGCTAAGACTTACCGTACTGATTTAGGGTGCTGATCGGCGCGGTTGCATTATTTTGATTGATTAGCTGAATTGCTGTATTTGAAAGGTGAGTTTATAGCCCCATATTTTATACGATTTTCGCTTTATAAGCTTGGGGTGAGAAACATGCAAAACTGTTTTCATGGACCAGAAATGAATTTGCTTTTGAGATCACACTAGTATGCAGAAACCTAAGTTTGCTGAATCCCATTTTGTGCCCACTATCATCTGCCGTTAATTCCTGTTTGGGAAGCCGTTTGTTATAAATAGATCTATTGGGAGTGACGTCCCCGTTCGATTGGCTCGGCATAGCCAAGGCGAACGTATACCAAGTCGGGTTTTTGGCCGAGTGTCTGGGGATTAACACTCGCGGGCACCCTTATTTATTTTGCTAACGCTAGTCGTGCTGCATTGTCTTAGCATCGGTAGGATGAGGCTTAGTGTTTGCATAACGAATAGTGTGTATCTGATGAATTGTTTTATGATATTGCTATTGGTCCATATGTGCTATTTATTTAAACCTATGAACTCACCAGCGTTAGCTGACTTTTAGCATGTTTTTCTCAGGAAACTGAGGTGCGTTTAGCCGGGTGCAGTGCATGGCGTCGGTCACAATAAATGATGGAAATGTTTTTAATGCGTTTACTCTGACAACTGGACCTTTTTAATTTAAATGGGCTTCATTTTCATCAAAACGGATTTTATGTAATGTTACATGACTTAACTTATGTAATATATTTTAAAACGGATTTTTAATCCGTTCCCTATATCTTGTGTTGTGATTTCAATCCAGTAGCACCCAAACTGTATGCTTCCGCGAATATTATGATTTTGGGGGTGTTACTATGGTAGACATATTAAGGAAAAAATTGCATGCCTAATTTTCATGTAACACTCCCAATTTCGGGATACGCAGTGGAATTCAAGCTGGGTGTTACTCGACGGCACAATAGTTATAATAATAGAAAATGATCTCTAATTGAGTCGTTTTGAAAGACTTTTTTCTTTCATTTATAACGGAACCGTTGAATTCATTAGATAGATGCTGATTCCTGTCTCGAAAAAGTCTCCTCTTTTATCATTCGAATTTTTATAAATATCAGAGTTTACAAAATGAGGTCCCAGTAGTTTTACATTTTGTTAAATAAGTTTCGAATGATAATTAGATTTTAACCTTCTATCAGTATCTGTGCCCCTCCATGCCATCCTCGTTCATTATGGACCTGAGATAAACATGCTAAAAGTGTCAACACAAAGGTTGGTGAGTTCATAGAGTTTATAAGTAAAACAGTTGATTTCAATAGTTTCAAGTTTCGGCAATAATAGTAATAAATTCAAATATCGATAAAATGAATAGTGGGCTACGTTGTTTTACACCCATAGTGTTTGTTTACCCTAATCGGGTCAAAGATTGTGTGAATTCGTAGTGTTTGTATGCAAATCAGTTGAACACAAGTTTCAAGTTTAAGAGAATAATTGCAACGAATACAATTATGGGTAAATAATAATTGTTGGGAATTAAATGTTCTGAAGATTAAGTATTAAGAATTACAAGTGCTGAAGGTTAGTACTGCCAAGAAGAATACTCTAACAGTTCCAACTGCCAGTGTATATCTGAGGACTGTTCAAGTTATAACTAACAGTACTAACTGAAGTTAGTACTGGTAGTACAAAGAAGGTACTGCTGGTCGATACTGCTGAGTGGATAAGTGTCACGTATACTACTGCTGGTTGGATAAGTATTGAAAAGATATTTGTGTACTAAAGTAAAGTATATACGGTAGATAATATCTTTGGACAAAGTGATCAGTAACAAGTTGTGTACACAGATACATGTTGTATCTAAGTTACTGACACACATAAGATAAGCTAACATGTGTTCGACAAGACTTAACAATATTGTAAAGATCTTTCTTGGACTATAAAAGAAAGATCTTAGACTAGATATATGTGTGACTAATTAAGTGCTTAATTCATATGCTTAGAACAACTAACTAGAACAATATCACAAGTCATAGAAACTTAAGATTCAAGGTTTTTGTAACCCTAGTGATAAGTGAAGATCACTCGTATTATTATCTTAATAATATTGAATCGTTTGGTGTTAACATCGTGTGTTAATTGTTCATTACTCAAGCATTACTTTTCCATTTCCAATAACCAAATAATCTTCTAAGTGTGGTTAAGTAGATTCCGCATACTTAATCATATTAACTCAATATATCATATACACAAAGTTACAAAGGACTAACATCCTTATAGTGTATCGTGCATCCCATCAATTGGTATCAGAGCTAGGATGATATAGTTGATTTAGAAGAAGAAGCAGAAATGGACGTACAAGATACTCAGGCTACAAATATTGCTGCAAAGTTGCCCATGATCAAACAGAATGAGTTTGAGTTATGGAGGTTAAGGATTGAGCAATATTTTATGGTTCAAGATTATGCTCTTTGGGATATCATTATGTATGGTGATTATTTTACACTAGGTTATATAGATGTCATTCTTGAAGGCAAAACAAATAGGAAAAGAAATACTGGACCAGTTACCGGTGAAGAAAGGATACAGATGAGAAATGATCAAAAAGCAAGAAACTTGTTGCTCATGACCATTCCTGGTGAACAGATGCTATCTTTTAGCAAGTATCTTTTAACAAGTGGTATCAGAGCTTGTGATCTAGAGACTGCTATTAAGAAGAATTTCGTATAATCAGATTTGTTCATCATCTTCTTAAGCAATGGATTCCGATACTACTCATATGGTGACTGCTTCAAAGGTACCAATGTTGAAGGCTGGTGAGTATGAACTCTGGAAGATGAGGATTGAGCAATACATGAAGATGCTTGATTTCTCCATGTGGGAAGTCATTCAGAATGGAGACACTCTTCCTGCTAAGACTGCTGATGGGAAAGATGTACCTATTAAAACTAATGAGGAGAAGGCACAAAGGAAGCTGGAAATCAAAACTCACAATATGTTGTTGATGGGTATTCCCAATGAATACCAATTGAGTTTTGGTAACACTCAGTCTGCTAAAGAATTGATGGATGCTGTTGAACTCAGATTTGGTGGGAATGAGGCCACCAAAAAGTCTAGGAAGAATCTGCTCAAGCATCAATTTGAAACATTTACTGCTTCAAGTTCAGAAAACATTGATGCTACCTATGATAGACTTCAGAGGTTGGTAAGTCAATTACAACTTATGAAGGTCTCAATTCTTCAAGAAGACATCAATCTCAAGTTTTTGAGGAGCTTACCATCTGAGTGGAATACTCACACAGTGGTCTGGAGGAACAAGGCAGACTTTGAAACAATGACTTTGGATGATTTGTACAACAACTTAAAGGTATATGAATCTGAAGTTAAAGGTACATCCAGCTCATCTTCTAGTTCAAGCAACCTTGCTTTTATGTCTTCTAACAACAAGGGGTCTGGAAGCTCTCATGACAACCATTCTGCTGCTGCTCATGTTGTTTCTGCTGTTGGGGCACCTGTTTCTACTGCTAGTTCAAATACTGATAACATCAGTGATGCAGCTATATGTGCATTTTTGGCTGATCTCACTACAAGCACAACTGTTACTGATCAGGATCTGGAGCAGATAGACCCTGATGATCTAGAAGAGATTGACTTGAAATGGCAGATGGCCATGCTTACTATGAGGGCAAGGAGATTTCTTAAGAAAACTGGAAGAGCACTCAAGTACAGACAAACCAATGTGGGGTTTGATAAGTAAAAAATTGAGTGCTATAATTGTCAGAGAAAGGGACACTTTGATAGGGAGTGTAGAGCACTAAAGAAAAACAAAGAGCCTGCAAGGATAGTTCCCATTGAAGAAACCAAGACTACTGCTGCTCTGGTTTCATGTGATGGCTTAGGTGACTATGACTGGAGTGATCAAGCAGAGGATGGACCAAATGTTGCTTTCATGGCTGAAGAAGAAAAGAAGGGACACAATTTTGCTCTAATGGCCTATGCTTCTTCATCCTCTGGTTCAGACTCTGAGGTATCCAATGAGTCATCTTGTTCTTTTAAATCATGCCTAGATACTATTGAGGAATTAAAATCTAGGAATGAAAGTTTAAGAATGGAAGTAGATAAGTTAAAACTTGACAATTTAGGTTATGAATATGGCCTAAAATCAGTAGAAGCAAAACTTGACTTTCTTAAACAAAATGAAGTAGAGTATGTTGATAAGATTAATGGTCTAGAAGTTGAAATTATTAAGAAAAATGCTGAAATTAGTGTTCTTAATAAAAGAGTAGAAGAAGTTGAGAAGGCTAGAGATGTAGCCTTATCTGCAAAAGAAAAACATGTCATTTTGGTTGAAAAACAACAGCTAGCAACTAACCTTATCAACAAGTCTATTGGAAGTCAAATACTTAGAAGAGGGAGTGGTTTAGGATTTGCTGAAGTACCACCCCCAGTCAAAAGTGCTTTTGCACCTCCCAAAAAGGAATTGTCATTCTTAACTGAGGTAGAAGCAAAACCTGTAGGTGAGTCATGTAATGAAAAATCTGATAGAACAAATGCACCTAAGGTTGAAAAGAAGTCTGATACTGTGATCATTGAAGATTGGGTGTCAGATAGTGAGGATGATGAGACTGATTCAACACCCAAAACTGAGAAGAGAGAAATTTTTAGGACTGTTGAACCAAAAGTCACACAGGTTAATATAGCTGAAACTAAAGCTAAAAATGTTGAATTGGTAAAACCTGTGCTAGGAAGTAGAATCTCTAGGAAAGTGGCTGAGTATGATGATAAACCTAGAGATTATCCTAGGAAGACTAGTGACTTGCCTAGAGGAAACCAGAGAAACTTGCACCAGCTGATCTCACACAAGTTAGGTAGTGACTTTGAACTGGTTAAGAAGGCATGTCACAGCTGTAGTAGTTTTGAGCACTTGCAAGAAGATTGTTATTACTCAATACCTGTTAGAACTAGTGCTCAAAAACCTGTTTGGAACCAACATACTAGGGTGAACCATAGGAACTTTTCTAGAAAGACTCACCCACATCCCAAAAGAAATATGGTTCCTAGGGAAATTTTGTTAAGAGATGGTGTTTCTAGGACTATTTCTGTTGTTGCACCATCAAGGCCCATTCCAAAGAAAACAGAGTTTTCTACTGCTAAGGCAAAAGCAGTTTCTGCTGCTAAGCCAAAAGTGGTTACTGATACTGTTGTGGGCACTCATTTCTATATTGTTAAGGCCTCAGCTTGCTGGGTCTGGAAACCTAAAACCAGACACAGCAGTGCATCAATGATCTTCAAGAAATTTGATTACTTTGATGCACAAGGCAGATCCAAGTCAGTAATGGCTTGGGTCCCAAAGAGAAACTAATTCTCTTACTTTTTGTGCAGGGCAATCTACAGGATGAACTAAAGGACAAATGCATTTTTGATAATGGATGCTCTTCAAATATGACTGGAGACCAAAGCAACTTGGAAAATTTTGAAGCTTTGGATGGTGGCTATGTTGCCTTTGGGAATGACCCCAAAGGAGGTAAAATTGTTGGGAAAGGTACTATTAAAACAGGCACCTTGGATTTTGAAAAAGTGTATTTGGTCAATGGACTAAAGTTCAATCTTTTTAGTGTCTCACAGATGTGTGACAAAAAGAATTTTGTTCTTTTTACAGACACTGAGTGTCTTGTCTTATCTCCTGACTACAAGTTACCTGATGATAAATTAGTGCAACTTAGAGTCCCTAGAAAAGACAATATATACAGTGTGGACATAAAGAACATTCTTCCCAAAAGAGATTTAACTTGTCTGTTTGCCAAAGCCACAATTGATGAATCCAAACTTTGGCATAGAAGATTGGGCCATTTGAATTTCAAAACAATAAATAAATTGGTTAAGGGCAACCTTGTTAGAGGTTTACCTTCAAAAAATTTTGAAAATCCTGAAACCTGTGTTGCTTGTCAGATGGGAAAGCAACACAGAGCTTCTTGTAAGTCCAAAGTGATGAACTCTATTTCTGAGCCCTTGCATATGCTACATATGGATCTGTTTGGACCAACTTTTTTGAAAAGCTTGAATAAGAAAATGTATTGCTTAGTGGTCACTGATGATTTTAGCAGATTTACTTGGGTTTTCTTCTTAGTAACTAAAGATGAGACATCTAGCATTCTTAAGGCTTTCATAACAAGAGTAGAAAACCTAGTTAATCACAAAGTTAAGATAATCAGATGTGACAATGGAACAGAATTTAAGAATAATGTGATGAATCAGTTCTGTGTTGAAAAAGGTATCTTAAGACAGTTTAGTGTGGCTAGAACTCCTCAGCAAAATGGTGTGGCTGAGAGGAGGAATAGGACATTAATTGAGGCTGCTAGGACAATGTTGTCAGAGTTAAAATTACCCACTACTTTTTGGGCTGAAGCAGTTAACACTGCTTGCTTTGTGCAAAATAGGAGTAAGGTAGTGAAGCCTCATAACAAGACCCCTTATGAATTATTTCATGGTAGGAAACCTATGATAGATTTCTTGAAACCATTTGGGTGTCCTGTTACTATCTTAAATACCATTGATTCACTAGGCAAGTTTGATGAGAAAGCAGACCAAGGTTTCTTTGTTGGATACTCTACAAATAGCAAGGCTTTTAGGGTATTTAATCAAAGAACTAGGCATGTGGAAGAAAACTTACATGTTAGGTTTAGTGAAACCACACCTAGTGTTGCTGGAAAAGGACCTGAATGGCTGTTTGATATTGATTCCCTAACCAAGAGTATGAATTATCAACCAGTGATTGCAGGTATAACTAACATGTCTGCAGGTACACAAGCTAACTCTAATGCAGGTACACAAGCTAAGAAGGATGAATCTGCTCAGGAGTTTGTCTTGATTGAGAAATGGAAGCTTAATTAGCTTATCACACCAAAAGAAAAAGAGGGCAAGAGTTCAAATGATGATGCTGTTTATGAAGAAGTACCAAAGGATAATGCAGAAGGTGGTGATAAACCTTCAATTGATGGCAAGAATGATGATGATGTAAGGAATGATAGGTCAGCAGATCAAGGAAGCCAAGGAACTAAAGCTAGCAGCAGTACTTCTCATTCTGCTGCTAAGCCAAAATATCCTGCTGCTATGCCCAGCAGTAGTACAGAACATTCTGCTGCTAAGCATAGTAGTTCTGCTGCTATACCCAAGTCTTCTACTGCTGATAAAGATGGAAATTTCTTTGATGATTCTTCTGATGAGTTGCCTGAATTAGAGGAAGTGTATGAAGACACTGATGATGAAGTTGTGGATGTATTTGGAGCTGGAGCTGATTTGTCAAATATGGAGACTCATATATCTGTTAGTCCTACTCTAACAACAAGGATACATAAGAATCATCCAAAAGAGCAGATAATTGGTGATGTTCAATCTGCTGTTCAGACAAGAAGTAAAACAAAAGGGTTGAGTGATTTGCCTCATTAAGTATTATTTGCTCAATCACTACATCAGAGGAATAGCCACAAAGATCTACAAAATTGTAAGTTTGCTTGTATTCTGTCACAAGTGGAACCCAAGAATGCTCATAAAGTTATGCAAGATTATTGTTGGGTTGAAGCTATGCAAGAGGAGTTGCTGCAGTTCAAGCTTCAAAAGGTCTGGACATTAGTTGATTTGCCTAATGGGAAGAGGGCAATTGGTACAAAATGGGTGTTCAGATGCAAGAGAGATGAAAGAGGAATTGTGATCAGAAACAAAGCTAGATTGGTGGCTCAGGGATACACTCAGGAAGAGGGCATTGATTATGATGAGGTGTTTGCTCCAGTAGCAAGAATAGAGGCTATCAGACTATTCTTGGCTTATGCTTCATTCAAGAACTTCCCAGTGTATCAGATGGATGTGAAAAGTGCTTTCTTGTATGGAAAGATTGATGAAGAAGTTTATGTGATGCAACCACCTGGTTTTGAAGACCCTGATTATCCAGATAGGGTTTATAGGGTGGAGAAAGCACTATATGGTTTACATCAGGCTCCAAGAGCTTGGTATGACACCTTGTCCAAGTATTTGTTATCTAATGGATTCAATAGGGGAACCATTGATAAAACATTGTTCATTAAGAAAGACAAAAAGGATATCCTACTAGTCCAAGTTTATGTAGATGATATCATTTTTGGGTCTACAAACAAGGTGTTATGTGAAGAATTTGAGAAGCTCATGCATAGTAAATTTGAGATGAGTTCTATTGGGGAACTCACTTTCTTTTTGGGGCTTCAAGTTAAACGGATGAAAGATGGGATTTTCATCAGCCAAGACAAGTATGTGGCTGATATTTTGAAGAAATTTAGCTTTACTGATGGGAAACCAGCTAAGACAACAATGGAGACCAACAAGCCTTTGCTCAAGGATGAAGATGGGGAAGAGGTTGATGTTCATCTGTATAGATCAATGATTGGTTCATTGATGTATCTAACTGCTTCAAGGCCAGACATCATGTTTGCTGTGTGTGCTTGTGCCAGATTTCAAGTGTCCCCAAAAGTCTCACACTTGAATGCTGTTAAAAGGATTTTTAGGTACTTGAGGAGTCAACCTAGGTTGGGCCTTTGGTATCCTAAGGATTCACCTTTTGATTTGGCAGCATACTCAGATAGTGACTATGCTGGAGCAAGTATGGATAGAAAGTCAACCACTGGAGGATGTCAATACCTTGGACATAGGTTGATCTCTTGGCAATGCAAGAAATAGACTGTGGTGGCCAATTCAACAACTGAATCTGAGTATGTGGCTGCTTCTAGTTGCTGTGGACAAGTGCTCTGGATCCAAAACCAATTGCTGGATTATGGGTACAACTTTATGAACACCAAAACTTATATTGATAATAACAGTACCATGTGTATTATCAAAAATCCTGTTTTTCACTCTAAAACAAAGCATATGGAGATAAGACACCATTTTATAAGAGATTGTTATGACAAAAAGCTAATTCAAATAGTTAAAATACATACTGACAATAATGTTGCAGATTTACTCACTAAAGGTTTTTGATGTGGGTAGATTTCAATTTTTAATTGCTAGTATAGGAATGATCAATCTTTGAAAATCAAAAATCTTATCTCTGTGTGTTTTTGTAATAGTGTGTAAGGATTTGTGCTGTTATTGATCAAATAAGTTGTTTCTATTGCTTGCTCTGTTTGTATGTTGTCTGCTGCTAGTTGGTTATTCTGCTGCTCAGTATTATAAATGCTTGTGATTATTGTGGTATCTTGTTTCTTGTGTTTTTGTGGTTTTGGACTAATCTTTTGCAGGATAAGTCACAAGGGAATGGTTGATTGATGAGAGAAAGATGTTTGTAATGTTCAGAGAACATTCTGCTGCTGGTTCAAAAGTTTCTGCTGCTGAAAGTTATGCTGCTCAAGTTGAAACTTTTAGGATTCTGCTGCTCGGTTTGAAAGTAAAGGGACTATTTTGCAAATTGGCGCGAATAAAGCCCTAATTGGATCTAAACGGTATAAAAACCCAATTCGATCTCACCAATAACTTTGTGCGCCCAAAATTAAACCCAATTCAAACCCTAACACATCTTTATATCATCCGATCAAAAACCCCCAAAATCAAAACCCTAATTCACGATGACGAGACGCGAATACTCTGCCGACCACAATCAAATTGCATTTCTTCAAAAGATCCCTGAAGCTTAGGGTTTCACTGAAGTCATCGACTTTCTTAATGCATCACAATTAAGGTATGCATTAACAGTGACTCCCACTATATTTAAATCCCACATGAAAGAGTTTTGGTCTACTGTCAAGGCCGACACTAAACATGGAGAAGAAAGATTAGTTGCCATAGTAGATGAAGAAAGAATAGTCGTTACTGAAACATCTGTAAGAAGAATACTTCGTCTTGCAGATGATGAGGCAATAACTTGTCTTCCTACTTCTACTATTTTTGAGGGTCTTGAAAACATTGGGTATGAGAGGCCGAATAATAATTTAAAAATTTTCAAACGCCTCCTATGCCCACACTGGAAATTCCTTATTCACACTCTTCTACATTGTCTTAGCCCTAAAACAACTGGGTGGAATGAGTTTAGTACAACTCAAGCTTCAGCTTTGATTTGTCTAGCTACAGGCCAACCATTTAATTTTTCGACCATGATTTTTGAAGGGTTGAAAAAGAATATTTCTGGCAAACATTTTATTTACCCAAGGTTTTTACAACTTATCATAAATAGTCAATTAAAAGAACCTTTGGAACATAGAGGGACTGAACCAAGTCCTAAACTGACAAGCAAAATGTTTACTTATTTAAAGAAAAATGGGACTGGCTTTTCTGGGAGAATAACTCCTTTGTCCCAACATATTTTAAACATTGTTGCTGCTGTTGCTGAGGGTGAAGAAGCTGAAAACCTAACAGCTTCCCATCACACACCCACTTCTGAATCTACAAGTGAATCATCCCAAAATGAACCCCAAAATACCCAATCACCTAGGTCTTCACATGAAAAGAGCACTGAGTTACCTCAGACTAGTGCTAGTATGGAAGCAGATGAGACTGCCATAGGTGTTGGAGATGGCATGAAGGAAGGGGCTGACACTAGTGTTTCTGGTTTAGTAACTGGGCAGGCCAGTGTCAACATAGCTAAGACCCCAACCTTGGCAACATCTACTGCTGAGGGTTCTCATGAACCTGATGCACATGATGGTAACCCCAGCCACATGGCTAAAAAGGGGGGCTCAGCTGCTCAATCTAGGATTGAGATTGAGTTTCAGTCCAAAGATTCACCTCTCAGGGAAGGTAACACATCCCGAAGTGATGAGGACAGAGGTGATACAAATGAATTGATGGATGAAAATGTACAAAATGACAATGCCTATGATACACCTCTCGGACCAAGTAACACAAGTCGAAGTGTTGAGGCTAGACTTGAAACTGAACAAGAGATATTGATGGCTAATGTACAAAAAGTCAATGCCAGTGATCCACCTCTCGGGTCAGGTAACACAGACCGAAGTGGTGAGGCTAGTATGGAACAAATAAATGAATTGAAGGATAGATGTACCAAGTTGGAAGCTCAAGTTCTTGACCTTACTAAAACAGTCAAAAGTTTGAAGTTAAGGGTCAGCTTTTTGGAAAGAAAGGAAAGGTCAAGAGCTAAGGTCATCAAAAGGGTCAAGAAAGTGAATTCCAAACCAAGTTTGGGGGAGGATGCTCCCAAACAGGGGAGGAATGAAGAAAATGATAATGTCAAGGGTTCAGGGGAGGTAGAGATGGAAAAAGATGAAAATGTTGCTGGTAATGAAGGGGCTGATATGGATATGGACATGGACTCAGGAGAAAATGAGGAGTATGTGGTCAAGGATAAGTCAGGAAATGAAGTTGTTTTGGAAAAGGTAGCTAGTGTTCAAGATGGAGATTCTGCTGCTGGCTCAGGGCAACCTGCTGCTAGTGTTGCTCATTCTGCTGTTGAGCCAGAGAAAGTTCTACTGCTGCTAAGTCAGATGAAGACACAATACCAATAGCTCAGATCATGTTGAACCTTAAATCAAAACAACAACAACTAGAATCACCACAAAAACCTAAAACTGAACCTACTGCTGCACAACCACAACAACAACCTCAACAACCACCTGCAACAACTCAACAAACTTTAACACCTGCTATTTCAAGAGCACCATTAAAGGGTGTAGTCATTAAAGAAACTATCCCAACCAAAAAACCTGTTCCACCACCAACATACAAAGGGAAAGGAAAAGAGAAAATGGTGGAAGAATCTGAAGCATACCCTGATCAGAGAGATGTTCCATTTCATTTGTGGCCCAAACATCTTCAAGATAAGTTTGATGCAGAAGAAGCTCAGAGGGTTGCTGCTGAAGAACAAGCAGAGTATGATAGGGAAATTGAAAAACAAAAGCAACTATCTGAGAAACAAGCTGAAGTGGAAGCACAGGTGAGAGCATGGGAGGTTGAAAAAGAAAGGTGTGAAGCTGCTATGGAATGGCAAAAAGTGAAAGTGGAGTTGGAAGATACTTTCACTAGTGAAGGAATAAATGATAAGATAAGACAAGTTGCATCTGAAAGGCAAAAAAAGTTTCAAGCTAATAGAAAGAAAAAGAAGGTGAATAGACCACCAACTGCAAGGCAACAAAGGAAATTTCATGAGCACTATTTGAGAAACATGAAGGGCTGGAAGTTGATACAGTTGAAACCATTCTCCAATGATGAAGTTAAACAGAAATTTGAAGCTGCTAAGAAAGAGATGGAGATGAGATTTGCACCTCTATCAGATGCTGATGTGTCAAAGCTTACAAAAGCAATGCCTCCAAACTTTTACATGAATCCAGATGCTACTATTAAAGAAAAGGTGGATGGTGAAAAAGTTGTGGAAGCTGAGAAGGAGAAAGAACCAGAGGTTGTGAAAGAAGAGATAAAAGAAAGCTCTACAATTGGTGAAAAGAGGTATGGAAGAAGGTTAAAGTCTATTGGAAGGAAGAAGAAAAGATCTAAATCTGTAGTAATGAGTGATTCAGAAAGTAGTTCTAAAGGTGAGAAGGAATCAAATGCTAATGAGTATAGAACTGAAGAGGTAACTGCAGATGATATGAAGAGAATAATGGATCTCACAGTTCTAGCACCACAAAAAGAACCTGAGATAGCCAATGTAGTTCCCTTAACAACAAAGTACCCAATCATTTCTTATTCACATGATGTTCAAGATGGAAGTGAAGCATGGTGGGAAATCAAGAGATCTGATGGCTTATGTCAGAAGTTTATTAGATTCTCACAGATGTTACATTACATGGATAGGAATGATGTGGTACAACTCTGGAAGCTCTATAAGGAAAATTATGGTGATAGAAGACCAGATGTGATCTATGAAAGGCTACACTATTACTATTTGAAGAATATGTTTGAGCCAGATGAGAGAGATCTTGAGTGGAAGGATTTTCTAAATTTAAACAAGGTTCATAAATGGTATCTATATCAATCTTGTGGAGTACATGAATTGGTTGGTAGAGGTGTAAGTGTATACATGCTGGTAGAAAAAGACTACCCCTTCACCAACAATACTGCTATTCTTACTCAGATGCTACAACCTGGTAAGTTGAAGTTACGGAGAGCATTTCTTTCAGATCATCAAGCCTATGAGTTAGTAGAGAAGTATAAACAGGTGTTGAAATCTAAGTCTTCAAAGCAGTAGTGAGTGTTTGGAAGCATCCTCTTTGTGTATATCTGTGCTTAGAAGAAACTTGTATATTTTGGGAGAAAATATCAAGTTGAGGGGAGGATTGTTGGGTTTAAAAGAAGCTGCTGCTACTTTGAAGATGCTGCTGCTTTGGATATTATGCTACTGCTCATGGAACTTAAGGAAAATACACTAAGTATGATTCCGCTACTAGGCTAAATCATCCTACTGCTAGTGTATACATTCTGCTGCCAGAAGAAAACTGATGAATAGTGAAATAAGCTAAGTGTCATTCTACTGCTAGCCTAAGAAGATCCTGCTGCTAGAGTAATGATTCTGCTGCTTATTAGATATGTATAGTTTGTTAGATAATTATGGTAAAGATACGAATAGATATTATTCTTGTATAGAAAGTTTTGTAACCGACTAGGACTCCTTAAGTCTATAAAAGGAGGATCTAGGGTTAGGGCTAGTATACGAATTGTTAGCATACGTATTGTATTCACTCCAAGGTTCGTTGTAACCCTGTTACTTTTAAGTAACCGTATTCAATATATTGAGGTGATAGTTGAGAGAATTATTGTGTGTTCAATTGTTAATTCTTCTTAAGATTAATTACTAAATTCCGCGTAGTGATTAATAGCTTGGTCAAGAACAGTCTCTATACTTATTGTCTTAGATCTACATCTAGGATAATTAACAAGATCGATTAAGCTCAACTGGGATCAACAGGTTTGGTGGTAATGAACAAACCAAGAAAACACAGAAGACATTGCTGAAACAACAATTTGAAAATTTTAGTTCAAATAGCAATGAATCACTTGATAAGATGTTCTCTAGATTACACAATCTTGTCAGTCAATTAGTTGTGTTGGGAGTTGAGATAGCAAAGGAAGATCTCAACATGAAGTTTTTAAGAAGTCTATCTGCTGAATTCCATACTCATGTAGTTGTCTGGATGAATAAACCAGACATTGAAACCATGAAACTCAATGATTTGTACAACAACTTCAAAATTGTTGAACAAAGTCTAAAGAAGTATGGAAACTATAGTACTAGTTCTGGAAATGTGGCACTTCTGTCATCTCCTAGTATTAGTAAGTCAGAAGAGGTAGATGAAGATAAAGGTGTTTCTACTGCTAACTATGGTGGTCCTACTACTAGTTTACAAAAGAATGCTGCTGGACTTAGAGATCCATCATTCTATGTATTCATGTCTAGTCAAACTAGTGGTTCTCCTCTAACTCATGAAGACCTTGATCAGGTGGATAATGATGATTTAGAAGAGATGGATATTAAGTGGCATGTTGCTTTACTTAGCATGAGGGCTAAGAAGTTTTGGCAAAGAACTGGAAAGCAGATTACCATCAATGGTAATGAAACTGCTGGGTTTGATAAGAAAAAAGTAGAGTGTTTCAACTGTCACAGGCTGGGACATTTTGCTAAAGAGTGTAGAAACCCAAGGAAGCAGGATAATAGAAACACATGGTATAAGCAAGAGAAGAAGAAGGAAGTCACAGTGGAAGAGCCAAGGGCTATGCTAGCCATAGATGGTGTTAACTATGATTGGAGCTTCATGGCTGATGAGGAAGAAGCACCAAAAGAAGCTGCAATGGTGGCCACTGAGACTGCTCTAATGGCCTTTTCTGATTCAGAGGTAAATACTATAATCAAATGTACTGAATCATGCTCTGCTCTTAATGCTTATGAAAAACTTAAAAAGGACTTTGATGCTCAACTAGAAGAACTATTTGACACTCTTGCTAATTTAGCTAATCATAAAAGAGGTCTGGCTGTTCTTGAAAAACAAATCTTACACTTTCAAGGAAATGAATCTAAGTTTACTGATGACATGAATGCCCTAAAAAGAAACATAGAGTTCAAAGATGAAATAATTTGTTTACAAAATGCATCATTAGCTAAAGCCAAAAATAAAAGTGAAAATGTTAAGATAACAGTAGATGCTTTAGCTCATGCCTCAGAGGGAATTAATAAAATTTGGGAAGCTCAAGTAATCAATAAAGCTAGATCTGGTGTAGGATACAAGTCTGTTCCTCCACCATACAGAGGTGTTCCTTCACCTCCAGGAATTGACCTAGCACACATAGGTTTTGCTGAGTTTCAAGAACCAATAATGGAATATGGTTCTAAGTCTACTGAGAGTCCTAAGGTAGAAAAAGTAAGTGAGAGTTTATGTAAAACTTCACTTTCTGGGAAATCAGATGATATAGTTGTTGAGGACTGTGCATCTGATAGTGATGAAGAAGATCAGGTTATGTCTAAACCTGAAATAGTTAAGAAAGCAGGAACAAGGGTTCCTAAAGTGGTCAAAAAGGATACTGTTAGGCCTAGAACAAACATTAAACATGTTAGGCAACCAGTGATGAAGCAAAAAGTGTACCGCTTTTAAGGGGTCATTTAAGCCCTAAATCGTATTTATTTGATCAAATATTGCCCTAAATCGTTCCTTTTGTCATTTTAGGTACTTTTGAGGAGAAATCTGGAAAAGGAGGCATTTTGGACGTTTTTGGAGCATAAAAGTGAAGAAAACGACAAAGTCTCAAAAATCGGCTGAAAGTTACTCTTGACGGCGTCACAATTTACCCTGGACGGCGTCATGCCTTGGCAAGAAAAGTTGGACGTGAAATTTACTCATGATAAGCCAGTGAAAATAGCATGTAAATTCTGACGGCGTCACGCTTTAACTTGATCAAGGGCGTCACGGCTTAAATCATAAGGGGACGGCGTCACGTTCACGAGCTGACGGCGTCAAGCCTTGATAAGCCAGAATGGATTTTGGAAGAGCTAAAGAGGGACGGCGTCAAGAAGGTCATCCGGGAACCCTAGAAGCGGCGAGGTGACGGCGTCACACTCCATAAGGTGACGCCGTCAGATGCAAAAGTCTATATATAGTTTTCTAATTTTTTGTCATTAGGGAGAGCTTAGTGTGTGGAATTTTGGGAGAAAACCCTAAGACGAATTCAGCTTCTTTTTCAAGGCTTTTTGCCTTGAGATCTTCCATGTTACATTGAAGATAAGTTATCAATTAATCATTCAATATGTCTATGTGTTGTTTGATTTTATCTTATTCTTGTCTTTTGATTAACATGTTAGGCTAAATTTATCTTGTGTTTTCTTAGATCTAATGAAACCTAGCTATTGATTATTGGTTATTAGTGTGTTGTTAGTTGTATTGGATGATTGTTTATCTATGTTAGGCTTAAGAAAACTGGCTAACTTCCTATTCGGTAACTTGCTTGAACGTCTTAAGAAACATGAACCAAATGCGTACTAAAGGTTTTTATGGTTGTATTTAATGCACAAGCGAATTCTAGTGATCCCATGTTAGGAG
Organism: Artemisia tridentata subsp. tridentata; assembly: GCA_021014915.2. Classification (NCBI taxonomy): domain Eukaryota; kingdom Viridiplantae; phylum Streptophyta; class Magnoliopsida; order Asterales; family Asteraceae; genus Artemisia; species Artemisia tridentata. The sequence goes on along the minus strand of CP139504.1, from coordinate 370,584,793 downwards.
CTTCCTAGCCGGCTCGACATAGGAGTGAAGTAGGAGCTTGTAGAGTTGGGGAAGTAAGTACGCCACCCCACGAATGGTATTAAGGAATACACCCGTCATCCACGCGACTAATACACACTAATTAACCGGTAAAAGATAGTTAGGGAGTAAGGAAATCTAAGTAAACACATTTCTCTACACATAAGTTTCTCACCACATTTTCATTTTTGTTATTTTATTTTATTTGCATCCGTAGTAATTTTGGGTTAGTTGACTAGCAACTAATTCCGCCCACTCTTTCAAAACCGAGATTTTACTTGCTTTCATAAAAATATAAAAACATAAAAAGAATCTTCCTCAACCCTTAGACCTAATTAGAGTAGTCTTTCACACCTAACGAACACTATTCCCTGTGGAGAACGATCAATCCCCCGTACTTACCACTACACTATACTACATCGGTCAGGTACACTGCCTGGTGGGGTTGTAAGCCTCTTGAGATCCCTCGAGAGGTAAAACCTGTTGTAAGGTTGCAAAACCCACGCATCAAGTTTTTGGCGCCGTTGCCGGGGAATAGTTATTGTTTAGGTTGAATTTTTATTTTATAGGTCTACTCACTAGATTCCTTTCTAGTGAGATTTTTTATTTTATTTTTTTTTTGGTTTTCTTTAGTCTATCTATTTTTCTTTGTGTGTTTGTTCGTAATTTCCATTGACTCTTCCGTTCACCATTATGGAGTACGCGAATCCACCATACCACCAACCACAAAGGCCATTCTACCCTATTGACATCTCGAATTTCAAACAATATCGAGATGAACCCATATATGATGCATGGACTCGTTTTAGAAATTTACTCCGAAAATTCCCTCATCATAGTTTTGCTTTAGCATCCCTAACCCGAACCTTTTACTATCGTGTTGGCCAATATGACCAAATGCGCATTGAGGATTTTGCCAATGGGGACTTTAGGGAATTAAGTGCTGAAGAAGCATGGGATGCCATAGAAGATTGTGCCCAATATTATTATAGGGTAGACAACCCAACAAACGTTAGTACAAGTCAATTGAATATAAATTTCCTGGATCATGAAACAAGTTTGTTTGGGGATGAATACATTAGTGTTGAGATACCTAAGTGGTTGTCATGTAATGCCATAGTACAAAACGAACACATAGGTGACCTTGATGTGATGAAGGATCTAGCCGAGCATGATCACATTGATCAAAAAGACCTAGGTTTTATGATCGATGACGATGAATCTCAAGAAACACATGATGAATCTTTTGGGCAATTTGAATATAGCAGTCAGAATATTGAGGATGATCCTTATGATTCGGATATAGAAGTTGAGATGCCTAGAGAAGCACTTGAGATACTAGGGAAAATGTTAGGTTTAAATTCTACCAAAACCTATGATGAGGATATAGGTGATCTTGACACAAGGAATGATGAGGTAAGTAACATAAGCCCACCAAGTACCCCACAAGTCCTACCATCAATTGAGGCACACACACCGCCCGTGACTTACCCGGAAGAAGTTAAGGAGACTATAGGAACCCCAATAGAGGTAGAGCTCTTGTACCAAACACAACTAGAAGAAGTATGTTTGAATACTTGTGATCACAACCTTACTCTTAGTTCTAGGGGATTTCCTAGTTTTGATGAACCGGAGCGTCAACCAAAACTGTCACCTAATCTTCCATCCTTAGATGTGAACTTAGGAATTGAATTAGGTCCCGATCCACCCATCAAACCATATAGTCCGGGCAGTTTTATGTTGAAGGTAGTAGACTCTAAGCCTTGTAGAGAGGAAGCTGACATAGGAGTGAACCATAACCTTTCATACTTACATCACCCATTCATGATTGATCACAAGAAACATTATGGGTTTAAACCGGGTTTATTAGGTCAAGATGGATTCCCAACTAGGAGTCTCTCGAAGTTGATAGAAGATGATCCCTTTTTAGGAGGAAACTCAAAATCACCCATTGACCAAAGTGAACTAGGCAAGGTTATGATGAAAGGAGCACACCCCTTTGAGCATATAATTCATCCACCACTCTTTCCTCACGTGGCATACTCCTACCGAGCTGGTGTGTATCGCTACTATCACCCACACTTAATCCTAAGTGTAGGGAAAACCTCTCCTTTATCCATTAAATAAGGGTAGAGTCAGGCTCATGACTCGAACAAAAACAAGCGCTTCTTGGGAGGCAACCCAAGCTTTATTTGTTTTATTTGCTTTGTGTGTTTATTTATTTGCTTGTTTGATTTTATTTTCCGTATGTATGTTTAATTTTTATCATTATTGATTCATGTTCAAAAGTAATTTGTGAAAATGCTTTATGTTGTTTTTAACTTCGTCTTAACTACATATAAAGGTATTTTGCAAAAGTTAAGTGTAAGGGAAATCTAAATCGGTTTATTAGAACACAAATGAACATGAATCATAATAATAATAAATTAGCATACATATTAGTATTTGTTTGAGTCAAATGCTTGTATCGAGTCATAATGATGTTTTGCAGGATTTCCAGGAAGTAAGGTAAAGGTTTTTCCAGAAATTTTCCGGAAACTTAAAATGAAAATTTTTGTCAGGTCATTTCTGACGGCGTCAAGGTTTATAACCTGACGGCGTCAGATTTAATTTTCAGAAATTTTTGAAAGTTTTGTTTTCATAAAAAGTTTTTATTAAAATCTCCAACTTATAATCTCCAGGAATCTGCAAAGTTATCATTCCACAAGCATTATATCCTTATATATAGATTTTATCCCGCCGATGTTATGCAGGTTTTCGTGTTTGTTTTCTCAGGTTTAACAGGTTATTTTGGACAAGGAAATGTTTTGAATCAAGCTTGTGGCGATGCATTAGTCATGGAGCTTCTACATTACTTTGGAGGAAGATCTAACCGTGTAATTTCATTATCCACCGAGCGAATCAGGGGAGTATTTGATTTCATTCTTTTACCTTATTTACTTTTACATTTTGTTATTTGAACATTGGGGACAATGTTCATCTTAAGTGTAAGAGGGGGTAAAAGTACGATTTTAGAGAATGCCATTGCGCTTGATTTTTGTTTGTTTAATAATAGATTTGTAATAAAACTGAGATAAATACCTGTTAGGGTAATTTTAGTGCCAAATTTAAAATTTTTTACAACACTTAGGAGTGAAACTTTGATCTTAATGAGCGTCTCACGGATAGGAGTTATATGACTAGCACAAAAAACCGTACCACTAAAAAATTCTCCCCCCAAATATGTGAGGTTCGCCCCTAGAATTGGTAGGAAAAGCATTTATGCTATGATGTGTGTACCGGTAGCACTTAGATTCTAGAACTTGCGTTAGGACCATTCCGAGGCCACAAGTGAGACTACATTCGTGTAGTTAGATTTACTACATGATAAGAGGCATTAGGATTAACCCATTGTTTTACACCTGTGTTTATGTTATAATTACGTTGGCTACATTGGTCAAGTAATTCTCCCACACCCTTTGCGTTGTACTCATTTTTAGTACACGATACCCCTAGTACACCCCTCAGAGCCTATCTTTTCGTTTCGACCTTTAAGCATTTTACTTAAAGGAAGAATTTGCTACACCCCACTAAAATGTACACCCAAATCGCCTTAGCCTACCTTGTATGCACTCATTTTTAGTGCATTATTGTTACAACATTTGTTTAAACCCAAGTTAATTATCTAGTTGATTACATGGTTGCTAAGTCGAGTCATATCCTTGTACATATTGTTTTGGGACGATTGGGACTCATGGGTAAAGTACTAGTGTAATGGAGTAATGGGGAAGAACAACATTATTACCCCATATGTGCTAAATGTTTTAAAAGTACTCCAAGTTTTTCAATTATCTTAATTCGAGTCATTAGATTAGTATTTGTAAAGTTATGTAAAAGTTCAAGTGTAAGGGGAATGCAATGCCCCTATGATGTATTATTTTGGATGGTAGGGCAAGAGTGTATGCAAAAAAAAAAAAAAAAAAAAAAAAAAAAAAAAAAAAAAAAAAATCAAGAAAAAAAAATGAGAAAATGAAAAAAATAGAAAAAAAAAACATACGGACTACCATCCCGTTTCATTTTACGTTTGTTTTATGTTTGTTTTTGTTTTTGTTATTTCGTTTCTAGCTTAAGATTGAGTCTAGTCTTGGCTTAGCAACATTGTATAGTACATGTAATTGATCAAGACCTTTAACTAGCCACCAGTAAAATATCCCTTATCCAACAAAACCGTGTTTTCCTTTTCCCTACACCTAACGTTATAACCCATTTAAAATCCCTCTTTGATAGTTTATCTTAGGTGCTTACGCCTAGTGGAGGAGGTTTTCGATCCTTTCCCAAGCCTATGGTAATCTATTTGCTATGACAGGTAGTGAGAGATATTATCCGTTTTCATTTATGAGATTTATTTTGATGACACTTGAGAGATGTGAGTATCTAAACACTACTTGTGAGGTGCTAGTTTGTAATCTCCGTGCTTATTATGATTGAAGTGGAACGATTATTTGTTGTAATTACTTTTATGTTAGCATTAAATGACCCCTAACTTGTATTTTGATTAGAATAAAAGCGCATTTGCTTGAGGACAAGCAAATCTCAAGTGTAAGGGTATTTGATGAAGCGAAAAGTGTACCGCTTTTAAGGGGTCATTTAAGCCCTAAATCGTATTTATTTGATCAAATATTGCCCTAAATCGTTCCTTTTGTCATTTTAGGTACTTTTGAGGAGAAATCTGGAAAAGGAGGCATTTTGGACGTTTTTGGAGCATAAAAGTGAAGAAAACGACAAAGTCTCAAAAATTGGCTGAAAGTTACCCTTGACGGCGTCACAATTTACCCTGGACGGCGTCATGCCTTGGCAAGAAAAGTTGGACGTGAAATTTACTCATGATAAGCCAGTGAAAATAGCATGTAAATTCTGACGGCGTCACGCTTTAACTTGATCAAGGGCGTCACGGCTTAAATCATAAGGGGACGGCGTCACGTTCACGAGCTGACGGCGTCAAGCCTTGATAAGCCAGAATGGATTTTGGAAGAGCTAAAGAGGGACGGCGTCAAGAAGGTCATCCGGGAACCCTAGAAGCGGCGAGGTGACGGCGTCACACTCCATAAGGTGACGCCGTCAGATGCAAAAGTCTATATATAGTTTTCTAATTTTTTGTCATTAGGGAGAGCTTAGTGTGTGGAATTTTGGGAGAAAACCCTAAGACGAATTCAGCTTCTTTTTCAAGGCTTTTTGCCTTGAGATCTTCCATGTTACATTGAAGATAAGTTATCAATTAATCATTCAATATGTCTATGTGTTGTTTGATTTTATCTTATTCTTGTCTTTTGATTAACATGTTAGGCTAAATTTATCTTGTGTTTGCTTAGATCTAATGAAACCTAGCTATTGATTATTGGTTATTAGTGTGTTGTTAGTTGTATTGGATGATTGTTTATCTATGTTAGGCTTAAGAAAACTGGCTAACTTCCTATTCGGTAACTTGCTTGAACGTCTTAAGAAACATGAACCAAATGCGTACTAAAGGTTTTTATGGTTGTATTTAATGCACAAGCGAATTCTAGTGATCCCATGTTAGGAGCTTCCTAGCCGGCTCGACATAGGAGTGAAGTAGGAGCTTGTAGAGTTGGGGAAGTAAGTACGCCACCCCACGAATGGTATTAAGGAATACACCCGTCATCCACGCGACTAATACACACTAATTAACCGGTAAAAGATAGTTAGGGAGTAAGGAAATCTAAGTAAACACATTTCTCTACACATAAGTTTCTCACCACATTTTCATTTTTGTTATTTTATTTTATTTGCATCCGTAGTAATTTTGGGTTAGTTGACTAGCAACTAATTCCGCCCACTCTTTCAAAACCGAGATTTTACTTGCTTTCATAAAAATATAAAAACATAAAAAGAATCTTCCTCAACCCTTAGACCTAATTAGAGTAGTCTTTCACACCTAACGAACACTATTCCCTGTGGAGAACGATCAATCCCCCGTACTTACCACTACACTATACTACATCGGTCAGGTACACTGCCTGGTGGGGTTGTAAGCCTCTTGAGATCCCTCGAGAGGTAAAACCTGTTGTAAGGTTGCAAAACCCACGCGTCAGTTAGGCAACCAGTTAAATATTGTGAACAATATAGATCCACTAACAAGCCCAGAGGTAACCAAAGGAGTTGGAATAACCTCAAGTCTCACCAATTAGGTGATGACTTTTCCTTTTATAACAAAGCTTGTTACACATGTGGTAGTTTTGATCATCTTGCAGCTTTATGTAACAAATGGGTATCTGGGTATGCAAACAATGGGGTGAATCTAAAAAGTCAAACACCTAAAAGTCACTCTATTTTTAATAAATCAAAACCCAGAGCAGTTACAAAAGCAGTTCCTACTGCTAGACCATTCATGACTGTTAACCCAAGACCAACAGTTAAAAATGCAAAATCAACTTACAAAAATGCATCAAAAACTGTTAAAAGGCCCATTCAAACAAAAGCAGTGGTCCAAAAACAAGTTTGGAAACCAAAGGGAACAACTACAAAGCTAGCAGTTTCTACTGCTAAGCATGTAGTTAATACTGCTGCTAGAAAAAACAGGGCAAATGCTGTTAAGGCCTCAGCATGTTGGGTTTGGAATCCAACTAAACCCAATGGTGCATCAACCATTCTTAAGAGATTAAATTACATTGATGCACGAGGCAGATCCAAGTCAGTAATGGCTTGGGTCCCCAAAGGAAACTAATACTCCTTATTACTGTGCAGGAACATTCATCTGATAAACAAGAGGATCAAGGATACTCATATAGTGGATGTTCAAGGCACATGACAGGCAACAAGTCTTATCTCTCAGATTTTCAATCAATAGATGGAGGCTATGTTACCTTTGGAGGAGGTATTGGTGGCAAAATTTCTGGTAAAGGTACAATTAAAACTGGAAATTTAGATTTTGAAGATGTGTTCTATGTGCAAGAGCTTAAGTATAATCTTTTTAGTGTCTAACAAATGTGTGATAAAAAGAACAAAGTTCTTTTCTGTGACACTGAATGTCTTGTGCTTTCTCCTGATTTTAAGATGCCTGATGAAAGTCAAGTACTTCTTAAAATTCCTAGAAAGGGGAATATGTACAGTGTTGATATGAAGAACATTGTTCCTAAAAAGGCTTTAACTTGTCTTGTAGCAAAGGCCACATTGGATGAATCAATGAAATGGCATAGAAGGCTTGGTCACATTAACTTCAAAACCATAAATCAGATTGTTAAGAATGGTTTGGTAAGAGGTTTACCTCAAAAACGATTTAAAAATGACCAAACATGCATTGCTTGTCTTAAAGGCAAACAACACAAAGCCACTTGTAAGCCCAAAATTTTTAACTCTAATGATCAATCTTTGTTTATGCTTCATATGGATTTATTTGGACCTACTTCTGTTAGGAGCCTAAAGCATAAAAGTTATTGTCTAGTTATTAATGATGACTATAGTAGATTTACATGGGTATTCTTTTTAGGTTCTAAGGATGAGACTTCTAGCATTCTTAAAACATTCATTACATAGATAGAAAACCTAGTAAGCAAAAGAGTAAAAGTCATTAGATGTGATAATGGGACAGAATTCAAAAATAGAGTTATGGATGATTTCTACAAAGAAAAAGGTATTAGGAGAGAATTTAGTGTTGCTAGAACTCCACAACAGAATGGTGTTGCTGAGAGGAGAAATAGAACACTCATAGAAGCTGCTAGAACCATGTTAGCCGACTCTAAGTTGCCTATCACTTTTTGGGCAGAAGCAGTCAACACTGCTTGCTATGTTCAAAACAGGGTTTTGGTTGTCAAGACTCACAATAAGACATCATATGAACTATTTAGAGGTAGAACTCCTGCTATAGGATTTCTTAGACCTTTTGGATGTCATGTGACAATTCTAAATACCTTAGACCATCTTGGAAAGTTTGATGGTAAAGCAGATGAAGGATTCTTAGTTGGATATTCTCTTAACAGCAAAGCTTTTAGAGTATACAACTCAAGAACTAGAAGAGTAGAGGAAAACCTACATGTGGAATTTTTAGAGAATAAATCCAATGTAGTAGGTGAAGGTCCCAATTGGCTATTTGATCTTGAGTTACTAACCAATTCAATGAATTATGTGCCTGTTGTTGTTGAAACTAATGAATTTTCAGGTTCAAAGTCTGATGACACAACAAATGAGGCAAGGTTAAACAAGGAGACAGATCAAGATCATGTATGGATGCCAATATGGACAAGTACAAGTGTGGCTTCAACTTCAACCAATGATGAATCTTCTTCTGGTAAATCTAAAGAAGGTGTTGATGATGAAATCAAGGAAGATGGAACTGAGAAACAAGACAGTCAAATTAGCAGTACAAAAGAAGTTTTTACTGCTGAGTCAGAGCAACATACTGCTAGGCTTAATGTTACTACTGATAGAGTACCTGTTTCCACTGCTGGTCAAAATATTTGTATTGTTGGACCATCAGCAACAAATGAAGCAGAATTCTCAGACAATGAGGTGGATTTCAACAATCTCTCACCTCATTATCAAGTTCCACTTACTCCACACACAAGGATTCACAAAGTCCACTCCCTGGATAATGTGATTGGAGATGTACAATCAGGGGTGAAGACAAGACAACAATTGATGTCTTCAGATCAACAAGGGCTTCTTGATGCCCTTTATGCTTCAAAACATCATGAGTTTGCAAACTCTTGCTTGTTTGTATGTTTTCTCTCACAGGATGAACCAAAGAATATTCTTAAAGCCCTAGATGATTCAAGCTGGGTAGAGGCTATGCAAGAAGAGCTTCTTCAGTTCAAGATTCAGAAGGTTTGGGTGTTGGTTGATTTACCTAAGGATGTAAGGGTGATTGGCACTGGATGGGTTTTCAAGAATAAAAGGGATGAAAGGGGCATAGTGATTAAGAATAAGGCTAGGCTTGTAGCACAAAGATATACACAAGCAGAAGGTATAGACTATGATGAGGTTTTTGCTCCAGTAGCAAGACTTGAAGCAATTAGGCTTTTCTTAGCTTATGCTTCATTCATGGGCTTCATAGTGTATCAAATGGATGTCAAGAGCGCATTTCTATATGGAACTATTGAAGAGGAGGTGTATGTCTCACAACCTCCTGGTTTCATTGATCCAGAACATCCATAAAAAGTGTACAAGGTAGTTAAGTCTCTCTATGGCCTTCATCAGGCACCAAGAGCTTGGTATGAAACACTGGCTTCCTACTTATTAGAAAATGGATTTCAAAGAGGCAAGATAGATCAGACATTATTCATCAAGAAGCACAAGAGTGATTTTTGCTAGTACAGGTGTATGTGGATGATATCATCTTTGGATCTACAAGGAAGGAGATGTGTTTGGAGTTTGAGAAGCTTATGCATCATAAGTTTCAGATGAGTTCCATGGGGGAACTTACATTCTTTTTGGGTCTGCAAGTTAGGAAATCATGTGAAGGCATATTTATTAGTCAAGATAAATATGTTGCTAAAATACTTAAGAAGTTCAACTTTGCTGATTCAAAAGTAGCAAGCATACCAATGGACTCTAAGAAGCCACTTCTAAAAGATTTAGATGGAGACAATGTAGATGTACACACATACAGATCTATGATAGGTTCTTTGATGTATCTTACATCATCAAGACCTGACATGATGTTCTCTGTTTGTGCTTGTGCAAGATTTCAAGTAACTCCAAAGGTTTCTTACTTAACTGTTGTCAAGAGGATTTTTAGATATCTCAAGGGTCAACCAAGGTTGGGTCTATGGTATTCAAGGGAATCACCTTTTGACTTGGTAGCATTTTCGGATAGTGATTATGCTGGTGCTAGCTTCGACAGGAAGTCAACAACTGGAGGATGTCAATTCCTTGGCTGTAGACTTATCTCATGGCAGTGTAAGAAGCAAACAATTGTGGCTACTTCAACAACTGAAGCTGAATATGTAGCTGCTGCAAGTTGATGTGGTCAAGTTCTATGGCTTCAAAACCAACTTCTTGACTATGGGTACAATTTCTTAAACATTGTCATTCATATTGATAATAGTAGTACAATTTGCATTATTAAAAATCCAGTACTACATTCTAAAACAAAACACATTGAAATTAGACATCATTTTATTAGAGACTGTAATGAGAAGAAGTTAATTCAAGTTCTTAAAATTGATTCTGATCATAACTTTTCAGATCTTCTCACTAAAGCTTTTGATGTTGGAAGGTTTCAATACTTGGTAGCAAGTATTGGCATGCTTAATCCTTAAAATTTTTAATCTGTGTGGTTTTTCTATATACCTTACGTTTGTACTGATAACTATGTAAATTGGTACTGTTAATTGAACAATTTGTACTGTTAGTACAAATTTTGTTTAAACAGTTCATACTGTTGGTCAAATTTTGATACTGCTATAAGACATATGCTTTGCATTTTATTTCTTGGTTTTAGACCAACAATTTCAGGTATGAACATTGAGCAAAAAGGGAGTTTCAAGTGAAATGGAAGCAGCAGAATGTTATATCAGTTGCTGACATAATAGGTTTATGATGGACTGAGTTTGGGAATTCTTAACACAGGTTTACACCTAAGTTAATTACTTCTTTAAAACTACTTTCTTGAAACCTAGTTATCATATTTCACATTGATTTGATGACTCAGTTGGTCAGATAGTAACTGACACAACTCACTTTCTATCATTTTATACTTTCCAAGTATAATGAGCAAGTCTAAGGACATCTGATAGAAAGAACAGTGAAAAAATGTGCATCTAACACTTGTGTTAGAAAACACAATTGTCACGAGCTGGAAAACCTGTTAGGAAAGCTCTTTGAATGAGTTTATCTTTACATAGGCAGTTATTTATAACTGAAAACATTGGTTCTCACACAAACAGAGGTTGCTTTAAACCGCATTCTTGATTAAATGTCTGTTACACACTTAATCCCTTCAAAATGGTTGTAAGCAGTATGATTTTTCATTATAAAATCAGGTTCATACTGTTAAAGGTAAAAGTTTGTTAAAAATGATTTTTCAAAGAGACTCAGAATAAACCATCAAATGATGGATTATGAGTCAAATGCCCCATGAATCACCTCTCATAGGAGTTAACACACCTAGAAGTGATGAGCATGGTTTTCAGGATCCCGATCCTGATCTTAGGATCTTACGATTTTACGATACTGCAAAGCAAAAACGATCTGGATCTTACATAGGATCTTTGAAAGCTTAAGATCTTATAGGATCCCGATCTTGACCATAGGATCTTAAGATCTAATCCGATCCGATCTTACTTTTCTCGAACCACAAACTAAAAACTACAAATTTATGGATTGTATTTGTAGAATTTAAAAAACAAAATGTTTATCTTCTTATACATTTCATAATCATAATTTAGGACAACATTTCTATGAAACATTTATCTAACTTTGTGCTTATGATATATCATAATTTATAAATTTGTATAATATTACAAAGGCTACTAAAAAAATAGCATTATGGTAGGATCTTAAAATCCCGATCCGATCTTACGATCTCGATCTTGTAAAGACGAAATCGATCCTAAGTAAGATCCCGATCTTGAAAACTTTAGTGATGAGGGCAGCAAATTAAACTCTTAAGGAATTGATGGCTACATGTACAACATTGTCTGAAAACATGTTCTCAGGAGGAAATGATGTTCTATCTGATAGATCAGATGATGCTGAGATGATGGTGAGAGATATTCCAAACAGGGGAGGAAATGTTATTTGCAAACCAGGAGAGGAAATAAAGCCCAAGGAAGGAAGATTAACCAATGTAAGGGAGGAAAAGACAAGAGCATACAAGATGATGATATGGAGGTTGAAAATGACAAGAACAAAAAGTTCACCATTCTAGAGTATTATATATATTCAGAAGGGATAAAGCATTCAAAAGGAGAAAGTTCTATCTAGGAGCTTTCAGTTTCAATTTCAGTTCACTACGTTTGTTCATCACTTGCAAAGGCATGCTGAAATATGATTTCACTTGTTGAAACAAGCATCCAAGATACACAGCACCATTGCCTCTTATAATTCCTCCATCCAAGGAAATTGCACCATCTTTTAGGTATTGAATTAAGCCTGAAGATTAGTTTTTGATATTGTTAAAGTCAAAGTAAATGGCAGATGAGCTACTGAGAAAGATATTCAATCTCACAGAACAGAAGAAATTTCAAATAAAAAATCTGACTATGAAGTGTTTGAAAGATCCTCACAATCATGATTTAATTCAGAAGAAACATGTTGATTAGGGAATCCACATGTTTAGGGGAGGATTGTTGGGAATTAAATGTTCTGAAGATTAAGTATTAAGAATTACAAGTGCTGAAGGTTAGTACTGCCAAGAAGAATACTCTAACAGTTCCAACTGCTAGTGTATATCTGAGGACTGTTCAAGTTATAACTAACAGTACTAACTGAAGTTAGTACTGGTAGTACAAAGAAGGTACTGCTGGTCGATACTGCTGAGTGGATAAGTGTCACGTATACTACTGCTGGTTGGATAAGTATTGAAAAGATATTTGTGTACTAAAGTCAAGTATATACGATAGATAATATCTTTAGACAAAGTGATCAGTAACAAGTTGTGTATACAGATACATGTTGTATCTAAGTTACTGACACACATAAGATAAGCTAGCATGTGTTCGACAAGACTTAACAATATTGTAAAGATCTTTCTTGGACTATAAAAGAAAGATCTTAGACTAGATATATGTGTGACTAATTAAGTGCTTAATTCATTTGCTTAGAACAACTAACTAGAACAATATCACAAGTCATAGAAACTTAAGATTCAAGGTTTTTGTAACCCTAGTAATAAGTGAAGATCACTCGTATTATTATCTTAATAATATTGAATCGTTTGGTGTTAACATCGTGTGTTAATTGTTCATTACTCAAGCATTACTTTTCCATTTCCAATAACCAAATAATCTTCTAAGTGTGGTTAAGTAGATTTCGCATACTTAATCATATTAACTCAATATATCATATACACAAAGTTACAAAAGACTAACATCCTTATAGTGTATCGTACATCCCATCAATAATTATTGCTCTAAGCTCATGACACACAAACCTTAATAGTGGGACATCATAATAATGATGTTAATTACAGACATCATAAAGATGATGTAAGTAACAAGGCCCTCGGGCAGGAGTTTGCCAACTTCCTGTTTAATCTCAAATAAAGTGCATTTGGCTACTTATCCAGCAACACAAATGGGGCGTCAACAGCCAATAGATCTATTCACTATATTCGCATTCACTCGCAAGTGATTAATGGTTCGTGATATGAGGGACTTTTAGTGGCAAAAGTGTAAACTTAAGCAATATCAATCAGGATAGCATACAGAGAATACTTGTGTTCAGCACATAATAAGTTTCAGTTAACAAATAGAGTGTTTCATAAATCAAGTAGAATGTTTATGAATAAGATTTGTAAGTAAAACGAGCATGTATCTCCCCCAAAGATAGTACAAAATAATTGAAAATAGGGGCAATGAACTCACCTTAGTAGTCTGGATGGAAAACAAATCAAGTATAGCGAATAAAATGCTCCGACACGCAACCTAGGTGAATATGTCAAGTTTCAGTATTCGTTTTCAAATATACGTGATTTTTAATATTTGTTACGCAATGTTTTGTTAACGGTAAATGTTAAATGAGACAACATGAAGTCTCTTCAAAAGTTGGTGGATGATAAGATTTTATCATATTTCATATTTTTATGTTTCGTTCGTTCGTTAATTGATATCGACATGTTTTATTTATAAGTGTTATAACGAATCCCGAGTCTTATAAAACATATTCCCGACACCATATATAAAACGTGCACACTCTTTACCCTTATAGTTTCAAGTATTGGCAACTTATACCCCTGAACTTTTATAAGTTGACAGTTTATACCCCTCAAGTTTGATAAAATGACAATCTTTACCCTTGGAGTTTCAAAAATGACAATGTATACCCACAACTATGGATCATTGGCAAAAATAGTCCTTATGTTAATAATTTTGTAATATTTACAATTTTGGCCTAAAAAAACTCAAAATTTCAGATTTGGCAAGTTTTACCCCTAAGGTTTTAATATGTTTCGTTCTTAGTCCTATGTTTGTTTTAAACGCGTTTTTGATTTAGAAAAAGGCGAGGCTTGCTACGACTTAGTGAAATAAGTTATAATAAGTTTAAAAATAAGTTGTAAATGACTTATTGGCTTATATTTCAGCTTATAGCTTTAAAAAGAATTAAAAAGAGTGCGTTTGGTTTTATGCTCGACAAGGAAAAAACAAAAATAAATAAAGACGAGGCCTTATGAGGTTTTTACTACGTTCTTGATCCTTTCAATAGTTTGCTAGGTGATCTTTCTAATGGTTCAGATTCGAAGTTCTAAGCTATGGTGGTTTGCTCGCAATAATTTATCAAAGAGGGGGTGTTAGGGCGTTTTCGATAAGGGGGTGTTTGTTTTTGAAGCGCGACTAGCCCAAAAGAAGCTCAAATAAAAATGAGGCGAGGCAAGATTTTTATGACGCTTTTGTTCCTTCATTATCTTTGCTGTGAGGTCTTTATTATGGCAAAGTTTCAAATTTTATAGACTTTGTTTGATGGTCGAAACAAATGGCCAAAGGGGGTCACTTGAGGCGTTTCTCGACAAGAAAAAGGAAAAGAAAACGTTTTGGATTTTGGTTCAAAAGCTTATGACATAGTTTTTAATGCATGTAAATATAGTGATATGCTTATCTAGTTTATTCCCTAAAGATCTTAGCCTCTTGTTTTTAAAAATGTCGAATAAAATTTAATAAGGGTGTTTGTTTCTAGCTCGTTAAAAATAGAAAAAGGAGTAGGATTAGTTTTTGATCCTAGATTTCTAATAGGACATATTTAGTATCATGTTTAGGAGTATTAAAAACATATAGATGATAGGAAAAAGGTTTGAATAACTTACAAACTTGAAAACTCGATTTAGATGAAAAATCGACTAGAACTTCTTTTAGGTGTATCCAAGTACTCTTTCCTCCTCCTAAGCCCTCCTATATCCTTTCTTGGCTTCAATTTGTGGCTCTAGATCAGTAAGTAAGTGAGTGTGGGAGTGTGTGTGTGTTTCGTATGGATAGTGAGGAGAAAAGGGAGGTATGGCTCGATTTATATAGGGATAGATTTCTAAGGTTTCAAGAAAGTCTATGTCATCATGTTAGGGATGGAAGAGACATGGTGACGTGTAGCTTGAAATTTATATGGTGCATATGGGTGTGATGTAGAGAATCGAATGGGGTGCATGGTGTTTGAATATTAGCCTTGAAAAATTCCTACAATATTTGACCATGGTAAAATTTTAGGGGAACAAGGTGATGTGGAGTGATTTAGAGCTAGTAATGTCCTTGTGGTCTATAATTTACCAAGTATTAGGTAAAAATGGCTTAGTTTGGTTTAGGTTAGGATCGAACTAGAAAAGGAAAAGAAAATCGTGTAGGCTTTAGGTGATAGTACTTGAGCTTTAGAGAGTTGTACATGAAGTTTAAGTGAAGTAACTATCTTAGTTTAAGGTTAGTTTGGTAAATATTGGTTAGGAAGATAACCTAGGGCTTGTTTGGTATCATATATGATCGAATTTGATAGAAAACAAAAAGAAATCGTTGGGTGCTTAGAGTGGTTATACCTTAGGCTAGGGAAAGTTGTACTTGAAGTTTAGGATTGTAGAAAATATATTTCAATTAATTAGTAAGATTATAATAGGTTTAGGTTAGTTTTTATAAGTTTAGTTTAGTAAAAATATAATTTTTAGATTTTGTGCATTAGATACTTGTACATTGGGCATTAAAGTGTTGTAATTAGGTTTATTAAGTATAAGAAATATATTTTTAAGGTTTATGCATAGAAGACTTGTATAATATGCTTTAAAATAAGTACATTGAGGTTTATAATGAAATTTATGTTAATATTATGTTTTTATGCATTAATGACTTGTACATAGGCTTTGGAGTATTGTACTTTAGGGTTTATGATTTAGTTATCCAAAATCGTAGTTATAATAATTTAGGGTTTCTTGAAAAACTCTAATAGATAGAAAACGTTTAGTTTAAATGTTTATTAATCATATGTTAACGAAATATCATAAAATGGTAAAAGTGGTAAACTTTATACTTGACATATAAGAATGTTTATGTGAAATGAATCTTAAGATATGTTGGTCTGGTGAGTGTATTTATTAGGAGTGTGAGTTACGTCACATTAGTTTGTTGTTGTGATCAGATAAACTGGTAACGTTTAATCTAAAAAAAATAGACGTGGAAAATGGATAAGTATTCTCTCATTAGAATATTAATACAAGTGGAAATTTACCGGTAGTTACATTTTAAGTTAATTGCATTGATGGATAGTCCATTATCTACATAGTAGAATACACTCTTTTCAATACCTAAGTAATTTTTACAAATGGGTCTTCTCAAAGGTGTAGGAAAATAAATAGCACACTATTTGGTTTTACTGGTTATGAAACACTTACAATGTTGTCAAATCTAGTGGGAGCACTTAATCTTATTACTGGATAAGGGATTATTGTAATGTTCTGTAATTCAGTGGGAGCTACAAGCTTTGTCATCTTGGTAGTAACCCAGATTATCTCTAGAATGTCTTGAGATAATTACTTTCCAATTATAGACACTTGTGTTTTTAAGGATAGTCATGTACGTTTTCTTACTAGACAAATGTGGTTCTATATCTACTAATTATGCTAATATCTATGACACAATCATATTGCTCACATAAACAAACGAGTGACATGTTGTTTATCTGATACATGATGTTGTTCCATGCACAAGTGGGAGAAATCTTATAATTGTGTGCAAGAAACAACACATAAAGATATGTTTAAAGGATTGTCTTGACCGCAAGGTAAGAAACTAACGTTCTAAATATGACTAATACACATCTAATTCAAGAAACGCTTGGTGTTGAAATTTAGCTTAAGTGAGACCTTGACTAGATTGCAATGACTAAGTGAATTTCCATGGTTACGTGAGACTGTACATGGAGAATTTACAGTTTCTAAATTAGACACATATTAGAACATGTGTCAATATTAACAAGACTACTTCAAATTTGAATATTTATGTATTCTTGTAATGTCATAAATAAATGAAGTAATAAATTAACTTGAAATTATTATTGAAACCAAATTGTGGTGTTCATGATTACTTTAGTTATACATGTTTATACTTTATTGTAAAGTTATAAATATGAAGTCTTTTAATTGTTACAAGACTTATTATAATATAAAGTAAGACGTTAACTTGTTATGTCTTCTTTATTAAGACATATACTAGAAGTCATTGAGTTGATCGATGATTTATAACGTATAGTGGGATTATAACAGTTTATGTCTTCTTGTTGAGACATGGACATGAAGTGACTTAGTTAAAAAATACTTGTGTTATAAAGCATGCAATTGGCTTGAAAAATCTATTTCACCACTAAGTTGACTTAGTTGGTAAATAGGTAAGCCAAAAGGAGTATAAGTTTATCTTACATATTGTTAGATTGTCTCACAATATTAGTTCTAATGAAATACCACAAGTTTGTGGTGTGTTTAGTAAGGAGAATTAAACTCTATTGGTATCATTTGATTAAAGATAACTATAACTTCTTTTCTTCCAAAAAGTTATCAATGTTAGGAAATTGAGTATGGATTGTATATACTCAATAAGATTTCAACCTGGAAGATTAATAAGACACTATTTATTATGGAATGTGATGAATCACATTAAGTCTTAAAATGAAGTTCTGAATTTGTTAAACTTCTGATGAAGCTAGATATTAACAAACTAATATCAGGAACTGTCAATGTATATTTGTAATGTCCCAAAAGAGAACAATTTTGTGTTGCTCTACTTGTTAAGTATTTATAGATAGTCTATAAATTGAAAAAGGCAAGTGGGAGGTTTTATCTTGAAAAGATAAAATTACAAGATACATAATCTTCTAAAAATATACTAGTAAATGTCATGATGAGGTTAAACATGTTAATGTTAAATCTCAAGATGATGGAATTCTCATTCATAGATCCGCAATGATATCTCAAATATTTGAATAATATGCTGAGGATTATGAGTTACAGGATTATGGTAAACCTGTTGATCATTAAGATGAATTGAAAATATTGAATTTGGCAAATTACTCATACTATGAATGTTAAGATGCAGTCCATAAAAATAGTTAGTTTATTGAAACTTAGTTTATCTTGAACTCTATAGTTAGACTATAGAATGAAGATGAGTTTCTTCAAAGGGAATGAAAATCCTAGAGGTTTAAATCTTTGTGTAGAAATCATATGGACAATTTTGTAAACATATTTAATGTATGTCTTATGACAAGATTATCAATCACACTTAAGCAATTAACTGTGATTGAATATTCGTTCTAGGCACATTAAATGTATAAAGATTATGATTGTCATCCTTAGTTTCATTAATATGAAATTGACAATGGAATATCAAAACTCTTTCTTGAGTAATTACTTGTGCGAGGACGATAAGTAATCAAAGGGAGTATTTGAATTCAAATAATCTTTGGAAGTGTACAAAGTGCAATAATTCATGAATGGATTAATGCATGCATCTAGGAGATATACTTATGTTTAATTATTAAATCTAATTTTTGATTTATAATTAAAATAAGATAATTCCTTAGTATTCCTGAAAGCTAGTGGAAGTATTATGTTTATTTTCTTATTTCATATATATTGTAAAACATATAGGAAGTAACATTCCATATACCTTAAATGTTAAGTCTTAGTTTGGAATGAAACTTCACTTGAAGATTTAGGAAATAAACATACAACCTTGGAATATATGTTTATTGTTATAAACATAAGCGGTAAAATAATTAATTCTAATAGAACATGATATACTATTAGAAAGTCTAAATGGATACATATCATTGAAAAGATATAACATGAATGAAATCTAAGTTTGACACAAGGATTTTTCATTTACATCATGTTATTTGTTGTATCATGCTTGGATGAAAGATGATTTGACAACATTGATATCTAATTGAAAGTTATTAGATAACTAAGTGTAATGAATATGGTTGGATATAGAATTACATCCTCAACCTGAAATTGCTCCTAGATTCTAAGTATGAACAATATGGCAAATTGTTGCGTAATTGTTATAGCCGACAAATCTTGAAAGATTGGAAGCCATCAAACATTACACAATGGATTTTAAATTTTATGAAATTTTAAAGAGCATATTGTTGTTTGCATACCATGATGCTAATGAAATTGAGATGACACTCAATACTAGTCATGGTATGATTTCATCGTTGATTAATGGCCATATGTACTAGTTATGCTTAACTAAGAGCATAGTTGCATTATACATTAAAGAATTAGAATACTTTAAACTATAAAAGGTTTGATAGTTTAAATGTCATAAATTGGTGGATGAGGATGTCACGCATTTTATGAAACATTATGTGGCAATATCAAGATAGTTGAATGCACACATACGCTAATTGAATTCTTGAAATAAGTATTCTCAAAATTCTGATAGATCAAAATTAGTTGATTTATGTCTTGTCAACAAGTATGATTGACATGACTTGAGGCATAATTCATTAACTAGAATTATCATGCATTGATCTATTTAGTATTTGGATAAGGGATGTTAAGCAATTATTATTTACAATGAATTAAAGTACTTGGTACGTTTGTTTTCATTAATAATAGATTGTATCCTATATTTGCATGTTTAAATCCGTGAATAAGTTATGTTATTCTAAATAGTCCGTTGTCGATCAATGATATGAGAATATCATTGAATTAAGACAAATCTAAGTTTTGGTAGAATATACTTGAAAGTATATTGATGCGTTGACATGCCAGTTTCACATGATATTCAATGATATAGGACTTATCCTAACTACATGATTTTACTTTATGGATCTTGTCATCAAGTAAATCATGAATATAGTTATCCTCAGACTTGAGATACCAGATAACTATCATGGAAGTAGTGCATTTCTGTAAAGCAATTTACCGCTATACGTTACTGGTAGCTATAAGGGTTGTTTTCAGAAGTGTTACAAAGTTCACGGGTTTTGCTTGTAGTTAAGAAAGAATTTGTTCATTCAAAATTTGTTTTGAAGTTTAATACTACTGGGCCCCTCGTAGGGTTGACATGATGTTTGCGTGGCCATGCCCAAGATCTATCTGAAATACGTTCAGATGATTTGGTAATCTTGCTCAATCAGAAATAACGAGAAACAGAATAGTTAAATAAAGGAATGACTAAGATCCATATCCTTATTTAACGTGGTATTAGAAACAAAAGGATAAGTATGATGATGAATCATCAAAAGGTTTTTCCAGAAGACCTTACTCGAGTTGTACTGGGGCTATTGGCGTGTTGCTAGACGCTAACCAATGTCATTACACTATTAATAGATGTCCAAGTGGGAGCTGTTAGTTTTGTGGACAAATATTAATACTTTGTATGTCTGGAATCGAACTCGAGACCACGGGATTACACACTTTACGTATGAGAATTAATGGATAATAATTATATATATAAAACGTTATATATTTAATTATTAAAACACAATAACAACTAATGAGCGTTAAGTAATTAACGTTAATTGACTAACGATTGTTAAATATTAAAGAGAAGGACTATAGATGAAAATAGAGAACAAGAAGGTTCCGGAATCCCTAGGGATTATGATGGCCGGTCGAATGGGGGTTTCTAAACCCAATCCTAACCTAACTTGTCCTCTAAGTTTGTCATGCTATAAATACAAAGGCAAGGGTTTATTGTTTGACGAACTCTGGTACACACACAATAACCTAAACTATTTTCTCTCATTCTCTTGGTGATACACGATCGATCAAACAACCCTTTAGGGTGATCGATTTTTATTAATCAAAAACAAATCGTTTGGTTTTAATATTATTGTGTTTTTCCTAAACTAGCATTTACATTAATTTGTTATTAGTACGTGTGTACAAGAACGTGGTGTAAACACACTATTGTTTACATCTTGGATTGAATTACAAAACGGTAAGGGGTAATTCGTTAATCCAATTATAAACCCTAATAAGGGTTCTTGATCTTGATTGAAGGATTATTGAAGTTGATTCTTGTTTAGCTAGAATCAAAGGTACGTTTACTTTATTATTCGGTTAATTCTTTAAGTGTTAAATTGATCCTACGCTTCCGCATGTGTATGATGATTATGTGTTTAATTCATGAACTTGTCATGTTATTAAAATTACAACAGCCTGAAATCGACTGGAAGATCGAGTCAGTGATTGGATTCAAATACAAATGTTTCTTGGATGCATACAAGGGTTGCCATCAAGTCCAGATGGCGGAAGAAGACGGAGAGAAGACGGCATTTTACACGGAACAGGGAACTTATTGCTACACAAAAATGCCATTCGGCCTAAAAAACGTTGGAGCAACTTACCAGCGTCTGGTTGATTTGGCCTTCCAAACTCAAATCGGAAGGAATTTGGAAGATTATGTGGACGAGATGGTAATCAAAAGCAAGGGAGAAAAAGAGATGCTGGCGGACATTGTTGAGACCTTCTACAACCTGCGGAAGATTAACATGAAATTAAACCCGAAGAAATGTTCTTTCGGCGTCGAAGAAGGAAAATTTTTAGGTTACATGGTGACATCCGAAGGCATAAGGGTGAATCCAAAAAAGACGAAGGCAATTGCACAGATGAAATCCCCAATGACCCTGAAAGAGATGCAGAGTCTAAGCGGCAAGTTGGCGGCCCTTAATAGATTTTTGGAAAGATCCGCGGAAAGGTCCCTTCCTTTCTTCAAGACGTTAAATAATATTACCAAGGAGAATAAAGAAGAATACAAGTGGACTAAAGAAGCTGAAGAGGCATTCCAATCCCTCAAAAATTTAATAGTAGATATCCCGTCCTTGTTCACGCCCAGGGCAAAAGAAGTTTGTATGTTTACCTCACAGCGGCGAAAGATGCTATCAGCGCGATTCTGTTAGCTGAGAGGGAGGGAAAGCAATTACCCGTCCACTATGTGAGTCGGACGTTACAAGAAGCCGAGAGAAATTATGCTCCAATCGAGAAACTGGCATTATCTCTATTGCACTCGTCCCGAAGGTTGAGAAGGTATTTCGAAGCTCACCCTATAAAAGTCATAACGGATCAACCGATAAAGCAAATTTTGAATAAGCCAGAAGCGTCCAGAAAGCTGGCCAAGTTTGTCGTAGAGTTGGGGGCCTACGATATAACTTATGTACCAAGAAATGCAATAAAGGGACAAGTTCTGGCAGACTTTATCTCGGAAGTCCCTGTCGGAATGGAAGAACAACATCTGAGAAAGTTAGGGAAAGAAATCCACGACATCTCCGAGCCGGAGGAATGGATATTGTACACTGACGGGGCATCTTGCAAGAAAGGGTCCGGAGCGGGTCTTGTGTTGATCGGACCCTGTCAAACCGAACACACATATGCTCTCCGTCTAAATTTCAAAAGTACCAACAACGAGGCAGAATACGAGGCACTCTTGGCGGGACTACGGATTGCCAGGAAAATGAACGTGGAAGCTCTGGAGGTCAGGGTAGACTCTAAACTGGTCGCGAGTCAAATAAACGGAGACTTTACGGTGACTAAAGAGAGTATGATACAATACTTAGCAAAGGCGAAGGAGTACATTGGCAACTTTAAGAAATTCAAAATTCACAACATACCGAGGACGCATAACCAAAAGGCGGATGTACTAAGAAAGTTAGCCTCTGTAGCCTTTAACCACCTAACCAAAGAGATCCTTGTCGAAGTATTAGAAAAGCCGTCGACTGAAGAAAAACCGGTAGGAGCAATTGTGGAAGAAGAAGAAGACAATTGGATGACACCGATCATCCGGAGTCTGGAGGAAGGTGTTTGGCCGGAAGATCAAAATGAAGCAAGAATGTTACGAATGAAACTTCCCCAGTATGTGATGGAAGATGGTGTGTTGTTCAAAAAGTCATACTTGAATCCTATGTTAAGGTGCGTGGGCCCTCTGCAAGCAAATTATATCATCCGGGAAGTCCATGAAGGAGCGTGCGGAATGCACTCCGGACCAAGAACAGTGGTGGCCAAACTTATGAGGCAAGGTTATTATTGGCCGACCATGCACAGAGATGCTAGGGAGGAAATCGAAAAATGTGACTCCTGTCAGATTCATGCCCTGGTTCCAAAGCTACCAAAAACTATAATGACATCCATTAAGGCACCATGGCCCTTCTACCAATGGGGAATGGATGTGTTGGGTCCTCTGCCGGAGGCTCCAGGGAAGGTAAAATTTGTAATTGTGGCCGTCGACTATTTTACAAAATGGATAGAAGCGAAACCTCTCGCTAAAACCACAGGCAAAGAGGTGAAGAAGTTCGTATGGGAGAACATCGTTTGTAGGTTCGGATTGCAGGGCATAATAGTCACGGACAACGGAAAGAATTTTGTCAACGACCCATTCAAGAGTTGGTGCGCGAAGTTGAAAATCAAGCAAATAAACACGGCGGTAGCACAACCTCAAGCCAACGGCTTGGTCGAAAGGGCCAACAAGAGCCTGATGCATGGTATAAAAACTAGGCTAGGAAGAGAAAGATCCGGATGGGTTGACGAGTTGCCCAATGTTCTATGGGCCTTCCGGACCTCGTTAAAAATAAGTAACGGGGAGACACCCTTCAGCCTAACCTACGGAAGCAAAGCTGTCATACCTGCTGAAATTGGAATGCCTACCCATCGTACCATGCTTTACAATCCGGAAAATAATGAAGAACAACAGCGTTTAAACTTGGATTTGCTGCAAGAAAGATGAGATATGGCGGCTATTCGGGAAGCCAAATACAAAGCTAAAGTCGAACAGTATTACAACCGAAGGGTACGTCCGGTAGCATTTAAAGTGGGGGATTTTGTATAAAGGAAGAACGAAGCTAGTAGGATCGAGAACCAGGGAAAGTTCGGACCTAACTGGGAAGGCCCACAGCGAATAGTTGAAGCCTACCATAACGGTTCATACATACTTCAAACAATGGATGAAAAAGAAGTCCCCGGACTTGGCACCCAATTAACTTACGGAATTGTTTTATGTAAAAGTTGTAGCCTGACATTGTGAAGTTCATTAACGTTTGTGGCAATACTTACTTTCCCGAAGACAAGGGAACAATTTTTCTACCTAAATGTGTTCTTATATGTTCTATGATTATGTGTTAGGATGAAATTAAGCGGATAGTGCAAAACACTCCGACTCTATGGAGCGGATGGTGAAAAATACTCCGTCGTCAATTAAGTGGATGGTGCAAAACACTCCGACTCTAAGGAGCGGATGGCGAAAAATACTCCGTTGTCGATTAAACGGATGGTGCAAAATACTCCGACTCTAAGGAGCGGATGGTGAAAAACACTCCGTCATCAATAAAACGGATGGTGCAAAACACTTCGGCTATAAGGAGCGGATAGTGCAAAATACTCCGACTCTCGCTTAGACAATTTCAAATACTTGTACAAGAAATGTAAACAACTCTAACGGTGCAAAAGCGTAACATCATCGGTCATGAACAAATTAGCATACAAAAAATATTTAGTTACAAATAAGACGAGTCACAAAAAGTTAAGATGTTATTTGATTACATTCATCCGAAAGAAAAAAAGTTAAGGAGCTTTTTTCACGTTATCTTTTCACAAGATGAGGTTCCGGCCGGTTGAATAAGAGGAATTTCCTTAGGAGCCGCGGGCTTCACCCTGGGAGCAGGTTGGTTAGGGAAGAGATTCATGAGATCACCAAGGGGAAGACGGCAAGATTCCGAAAGCTTCTGAATATACGGATATTCGGCCTCAAACAGCTTACGATACTCCGCCTTCCATATAGCCGGAGCTTCCATATTTATATTCTTGATCTTCTGAAGAATGTTTTGAAGGGCATCTTCTGAACGTTCAGCCCGAGCACCGTCCAAAAATCCGGCAGTGTACGACAAGCTATAACCCCTCCCCATACTCTTCTTATATTCAGCACTGGCAAACAACCTGCGGCAAGCAACCGGAATCAATTCCTTAACAACATTATGATGGATTAATTCGGACTGAGCAACCTCCGTAACCAGTTGCTTTTTCTCCCCTTCCAACCTCTCAACAGCTTTGGATTTTTCCTCCAGTTCCATTTCCAACTTCCTGATTTTTTTTAGCCTGAGTAGAAGACACACTCATCCACTCGTTCCTTTTTTTTTCTATTTCTTTCAGCTGTTCAGTCAAAGCTTTCTCCCGGATCGAAGCAGCACGCTCAACATCCTCCAAAGACCGGAAATCCTTCATCAATTGGTCAAACCTCCCAGCGTGAGCATCACGCTCTTGTTTAGCAGCCTCTAACCTCTCGAATAGTGTACTGCAACCCTGGTGAGCATGAGCCAACTCCCGATACTCAGAGACAAGCTGGGTAAACCTGCGGAGAAGCTCAGCAAGTAGGACAACCCCGGAACCAACGTTTATATAATCTTGGCGGACCAGCTGGTTGTTGTTCATCTCTTCAAGTGTGTCCTGCTCGGCGGGTGTAGCAAGATGTGACAGCATTTCACGACAAGCTCGGAAGGAGGTTAACCGAACGTCATCTGTAAGGGTCCAAGCCGGAACAAAGCACCCGCCCCCTCCGGCAGAATTGTCATCTGCAAAAAAAAAGGGTGACCAAGTCAAAACAGGACGGATAATAGTGACAGACTCTGCAAAGATAAGTATATACCTTGCCCAGCCGAATGATGCTCTTCGGAAGGTTCTCTGGGGCTAAGGGGATGGTGCTGGGAATGGGTAGTATGAACCAAAAGATCTACAAAAAAGAGAGATGAAGAAGGAAGCAACAATAAGAAAACAACAAAAATGAAAGGGGATCTTTCTTACAATCAGAGGGAGGCTGTTGGGTATGTGTCTGAGCTCCCTCATCAAGCTACTCTTCTGGATCCTTCTGAGCATTGTTCTCAGTTTCAGCCATATGTTCTTCGGGATGGGCAATCCCTCCTTCACCCTCCGGTCGCCCTCCTTCACCTCCCGGTTGCCCCTCTTCAACATTCACAACACCTTGTGGCTCAGCCTGATTAAGAGGAGTGGCATCAACAGTGTGATCATCAGAGGAAATGATTTCCTCGTCGGCCTGATTCTTCTTCCTTTTCTTCTTTGGAGCGGCGGTTGGATCTGCGACATTCCTCTTCTTACTCGTAGGCTTATTCTCTTGTTTCTTCCTTTCATTCTCTTCACGCGCGACAGCCACCTCCGGATCAGCTTTCTCAACGACCTTTTAAAGTTTGGTCTTCTCAGGGATCTTGTCTTCCGGGGATAGTGGCTCAGTAGTTCATTTCGGCCGTTCATGTCCCACCGGAACAGGATCGCCCTTGCTGACCACAGTTCCTTCCCTATCCGGAAGCTCCAAGTACTCTGTAACACCCCCAAATTCGGTAATTGCGGAAGCATTCGGGTCATGGGGTGCTACTAAAATTGGTAATCAAAACACAAGTTAATAAAGAACGGAATACATACTCCGTTTAAATACATTCATTCAAGTAAATAGAGTTTACAATAGAGTTTCCAATTTAGAAAATAAGGCCCATGAGTTTAGTTGTCTCATACAAAACAAGTCATAGTTATGCTTGAAAACACTTCTGGAAATAGTCAATGACCCTTGCCATGCCAATACCTTGCAACAATCAAGCAGATTAAACACCTGAGAAAAATATGCTAAAAGTCAGCAAAAAGCTGGTGAGTTCATAGGTTTAAAATGAAACAGTAAAATAATAAGTTTGGACCAATAGTTTTGTGTACGAACATTACAACACATATAATGCCATACAAAATAGTCTATCACGCTAGCACTAAGTTCATGCAACCAAAGCTCGACAGTTCAGTGCACTACAATATAGCACATAAATAATAATCAGGGGCCCATAGCGAGTGTTTAACCCAATACACTCGTAGTCCGACTTGGTATATGCTCGCATTAACCCGTCTGGCCAACCGAACGGGGGAGTCACCCCAATAGATCTATTTATACAAATCGTGCTTCCCAGCGGGAATTAACGGTTCATGAAGGTGGGCATAACAGTAGGTTCAGGGGCTTAGGCTAACTACGCAATAGTTTTGAGAAAATAAAACATTAATGTGGTTCAGAAAACGTTTTGCATGTTTCTCACCCCATAGTTGTAAAACAAGTATAAGTAAAGTGGGGCTATAAACTCACCTCAATAGAGTAAACAGTGAATTAAGTGAATCAGAGAGAGTATGGCACTAACACGCGATCTAGATTAGTAAGGCATGTCTTAGTTCACAACTTTAATTTAAGACTCAACGAAATTTAACTCAAAAGTTTTAAATTGTTTATGTTATTGTTGTTTGTGTGGCAGCATTTAAGTTTAAAACAGTTTTCTAAGTATTTTTAGGTATTGGCTCTTGGAAGTGTATAAGTGTATAATAATAAAAATATCAAGGACGAATAAGATTCCGGTTCGACAATAACCGAAAGACAACGTACGAAGAGTAATTACGAATAATACTAGACGTTGCCGGGATATGGGAACATTATTGTTAAAGGTATATAAAAATAGTAGCTATAAAAGTATATAAATAGTTATTTTTGAAATATTTGCTAAGAATATATTTAGAAGTGTATGAATAATTATTTGTAAGTAATGGTTTTATTTAAAAGATTTGTAATTTAAGAAACTAGTTTATAGAGGATGTATATAAAACGTTTCGTTTGTAAGTTTTGATAAAAACATGATAAGTATATTTATTTTGATAGAAGTCGGGCATGACCCGTGCATATGTGTTGGTTTCTTGAGGTAACTATGTGTTACAAAAATATATGTTCAAGTAATAGCCGTTTATAACTTTTATAAAACTTACGTAGGTTTTTATGTAATCATCGTAAGTCAAATAGGCGATATAAATAAACGAGCATTTTTAAATTTTACAAGTTTAGTTTTGACTAGTGTTTATAGGTTGTTAATTGTATAAGAGAGTTTATAGTTGTATGTATATATAATGTCTCGTGTTATAACATATGTTTTTATAATTTGTTGTGATTTATGGCGAAACTCGGGGCAACGTGAAAAGAAAAGAGTCGAGAATGAGTTGCGGAATAAGTCGAGTACGAGGTTACATCGGTACACACATACACACAACGGTTACAATATTAGTTTTCATTTAGTCATGTACATGCTACTACCTTAAATTATACGCCCTCCTTTATCCCCTTGTTGGGTTGTGGCCCATTATGAAGCCAAGGGGGGTTGAGGCCTGGACTGTTACATTAAAACTCAATACACTCGACTGGGCCTGATGGGCTACGACCAGCAAAATAATACTATACCCTTACTCAGACTTTCGGATTATAACTCAACACACGCACACACAAACCCACTCAGGACTTGTGGATAACCTGAGACATATTAACTAGCTTTTGACACAGAACAAATTATAGAACAAGGCTTATGTCGAGCTCGAGTGACAAGCTCGACACAACTCAACGGTGTAACCTCGAGGACTCATGTTATGGTTGTTGGCTGGGTTCGACACCGCGACCTCACTACACACCACAACACCAATACTTTTACCAAGGTCTTGATCTAAGACCTTTGATATTGTCACGACTCGGATACTAACTCAACACCCTTTGGTGTTTCGAGTTTAACCTGCACAACAACACACCCTTTTGTGGTGCCCTTGTGGGATTCGAACCAAGGCATACACACCCTATTACGACTTCTTCTAACGCTAGAAGACCACTGGAAGACACCCGGGACCAGAGCATGTCGTGAAAGAAGCACATCAACTTTATAATGTTTTAATCATGGCTCACGCTTTTTTAATGATCTTTTTTATGGTTATGCCGGCGATGATAGGTGGATCTGGTAATTGGTTTGTTCCGATTCTGATAAATGGGTTGCTGCCTAGTGGAAACAGAATCAAAACAAAACCAACCATAGTACACCCTTTATGGGTGTGGTTTCTCATGAACCAAAACCAACGCAACACAACTAACCTAAACCAAATTCAGGTTTCAAAGCAACCCTTAATGTTTTACTGGGGGTTTCGACCACAACAAAAATACTTCTCAACACAATCTGTTCCATAGTCTTATAATTGTGCCCAAACTTGTGAGTAGCAAAGACCAAAGACTCACCACTTTGATTCGACCCAAAAGTCATACGCGATTCAAGAAAATTTAGACAGGTTCTACACTAAACCTATAAGCCAAAATCCTGATAATTACTAACCATATCACCAACATAACACACTGAGCAACCGAACAAAACAAACTAACATGACACTTCCATACATGAGCCAATATTCAGATTTTTGTTTAAGAATTGTGAGCCACACAAGATCAATAACAACAACAAAACATAATCATTCGCAGGTTTTCAAATCGGCCAATTAAAACAACAGTTCCATCACAACTTGTAAAAATGAATCGAGTTACAACTTCGAATAACAATTAATTCAATCAAAAGTTTATAGAATGAAAAAGAGATTAAAACCCTTACAATGGATACGGATCCACAAGGAGAACCAAGAAATCAAAACCTTAAATCCGATTCAAGCAAATCCAAATACGAACCCCAGCTAATCCACACCTCCGTTGTGAGTCAGTTCTCTTTGAAGCCTAGATATCGATAAGACTTTTGTGAGTGAGATTTGAGTGTGTGGATTGCCTGGACTTCGAATAATCAATAAAAAGAGAATAATAGGGAAGGCCTTCGACATTCTTTCGAGCCTGGAAATTGAGGAGTGTCCGTTTGAAGCCAAAATCGTTCTCAATCCTCGTCACCTCATCTCTTCTATATCCGTTGACTCTGGGGAAGGGTTATGTGAGAGCAACGGTAGGCTTCGGGAGAGATGAAAAGCGTATAGATTCATGGACCAGATGGTGATGGAAGATGGTCTGGAAAGATGGGGAAAGAATCCAAGAAAGAAAACGTTAAAGTATAGGGGTGGATGTGTGTGGCGGTATACCAGAGAAGGGATAAGATAAGAGGATAAAAAAAAATACGTCTTTTTTTATTATAATAAGGTGTAGTTTGTGTTCCCCGTGTCCCGTTGAGCTAAGGTGTAATCGTGTTTTCTCGGTTTGGTATAAACGTGGAAAATATAATTCTGGAGACGCTTTTATAAAACAGGTATAAAAGTAAAATTTATCGACCCCGAAAATAAATTATAAAATTAAACCGTTACTAATGTGGTGTCGGTACGCGTGTGGTATCGTTTTTTAGGAAAAGTGAGATAACCTCTCGCTTTTATTATGTTGAAGTCTGTAAATGTCAGAAAATGGGAAACTCACTTTTTCTGATGAGGTTAAATAGTTTTACGAGTTACTATATGTTACAGTGTGCGGGTTTGCATCCCGAAATAGTTATGTAAGCTCATGAATGCTTAATTTAACAGTTAAGTAATAATAAATTAACATTTATTATTAAAATATTAGTGGGAAAATTACCGTTTGTCACATCCTTCCTGCCTTAGAAGGAAAACCGTCCTCGATTTTCACTTAGAGTTACCCGATGGATTTGAGAAAAGGTGTGGGTATTTACGC
The DNA here is from genome assembly GCA_021014915.2 of Artemisia tridentata subsp. tridentata. Lineage (NCBI taxonomy): Eukaryota > Viridiplantae > Streptophyta > Magnoliopsida > Asterales > Asteraceae > Artemisia > Artemisia tridentata. The sequence continues at coordinate 370,554,179 of CP139504.1, read as the reverse complement.
TTGATCTCGTCCTCACGCTCCCACGTGTATTCGGGACTTCTTCGAGAGTTCCAACAAACTTTGACAATAGGAATACGGCTTTGCTTAAGCCGTTTGATTTCTTGATCCATTATCTCGACAGGTTCTTCAATGAAATTTAGTCTTTCATCGATTTGGATTTCCTCCAGGGGAATAGCAAGTGTTTCGTCTAAGAGACATTTCTTCAAGTGTCTCTTGTCTGCGTAGCTTTTCTGACGGTCTCGAGCCGCTTGCATCCGACTCTTGATTTGCACAATCTTTTCGGTTGTCTCTTGTACTAGTTTGGGACCAGTGAGCTGACTTTCTCCGACTTCAGCCCAACATATAGGTGATCTGCACTTTCGCCCATAAAGTGCCTCATAGGGTGCAGATTTGATGCTTGTGTGATAGCTGTTATTGTAGGAGAACTCGACTAATGGTAGGTGCCTATCCTAACTATTTCCAAAGTCTTTTACACACGCTCGCAGCATGTCTTATAAGGTTTGAATGGTCCTCTCACTTTGACCATCTGTTTGAGGATGGTATGCGGCGCTCATATCAAGATCGGTACCCAAAGCATCTTGTAGTGACTTCCAAAAGTTCGAGTTGAAACGACTATCTCTGTTGGAGATGATAGAAATCGGAACTCTATGTCGTGCAACTATCTCCTTTACGTATAACCGTGCAAGTTTATCCATACTGTCGTTCTCTTTGATTGGCAAAAAGTGGGCGGACTTGGTAAGACGATCAACGATTACCCAAATGGTGTCGTAACTGCTTGATGTCCTTGGCAGTTTGGTGATGAAGTCCATCGTTATGCGTTCCCACTTCCACTCGAGAATCTCGGGTTGTACAAGTAAACCCGATGGCCGCTGATGTTCAGCTTTGACTTTTGAACACGTTAAGCATTGACTGACATACATTGCAATGTCAGCCTTCATATTGGACCACCAATATAGTTTCTTTAGATCGAGGTACATTTTGTCGGCTCCTGGGTGGATGGAGTATTTAGACTTATGGGATTCGTGCATGATGAGGCCACGTATCCCTCCATAAAGTGGGACCCAACTTCTGTTCTTGAAACACAATGTCCCATCGGTTCTTTTCACGAATCCGTTCTCACTCTCGGGCATTCCATAGATCTTCTCGTTGGGTCTGTTTTCTTCCTTGAGTGCCTCGGCCTGAGCCTCAAGGATTTTCGATGGGAGAGGTGAAACGATTGTCATACCCAACGATCGTACCCTCAGGGGTTTTGGTCGTTCTTTCCGGCTAAGAGCATCTGCTACTACGTTTGCTTTGCCTGGGTGGTATCGAATCTCGTAGTCATAGTCGCTAAGCAATTCTAACCAACGGCGTTGTCTCATGTTAAGCTCCTTTTGGTCGAGGTTATGTTGCAAGCTTTTGTGGTCGGTGTAAACTACACACTTGGTGCCATAGAGATAATGTCTCCAGATTCTAAGTGCAAACACTACCAACCCCAATTCCAAGTTGTGTGTAGTATAATTTTTCTCGTGGGTTTTCAGTTGTCGAGAGGCATAGGCTATCACCTTCTCTCGTTACATCAAGACGGTTCCTAACCCTTTGTGTGAAGCATCCCAGTAAACTTCAAAGTCTTCACTGCCTTCAGGTAGGGTTAAGATAGGTGCGCTGCACAACTTATCCTTAAGGAGTTGGAAGGCTTCATATGCTTTATCTCCCCAGTCAAACCTTACATTCTTCTGAGTTAGTTTAGTTAAAGGCTTTGCTATCTTTGAGAACCCCTCAATAAACCTCCTGCAATACCCTGCAAGTCCTAAGAATTGGCGTATTTCAGTGGGTGTTGTGGGTGTCTCCCAATCCTTTATTGACTCGATCTTTGAAGGATCCACATGAATGCCTTGACTATCAATCACGTAACCCAGAAATTGAACAGTTGATATCCAAAACTCGCACTTTGAAAACTTAGCATACAACTCCTCTTTCTTTAGCAACTCTAGGATTAGTCTAAGGTGTTCCTCGTGCTCCTTCTCGCTCTTAGAGTAAATCAAGATGTCGTCGATGAAGACGATCACAAATTTGTCCAAGTATGGCTTGCACACCCGATTCATAAGATCCATGAATACTTCCGATGCGTTGGTTAAGCCAAAAGGCATAACCTGGAACTCGTAATGACCGTAACGAGTTCTGAATGCCGTTTTCAGAATATCCTCTTCCCGAACTCTAAGTTGGTGGTATCCGGATCTCAAGTTGATTTTTGAGTAAACACACGAACCTTGGAGTTGGTCGAATAGATCATCCTCGGGAGGGGGTATCGGTTTTTGATGGTTAGTTTGTTTAACTCTCGGTAGTCGATGCACATTCTGAAAGACCAATCCTTCTTTTTGACAAATAGAACTGGGGCTCCCCAAGGCGAAGAACTCGGTCTGATGAATCCTTTCTCTGAGAGTTCCGACAATTGGTTTGATAGTTTATTTAGTTCCGTTGGAGCTAACCGATAAGGTGCTCGTGCCACGGGTGCAGCACCAGGTACTAGGTTGATCCGTGCTGAAACACACTTATATAAATATATGCAGTCTCAGAACCGGATGCTCGTGTGTAGTGTGAAACCAGGCAAGTGATCACCTGGGTCGTTTCCCAACGAGGTGTGAATGGAAAACTGTGAAAAGCTTTGGATTAGAGTGATTGATGATTCAGATATTTTTGGATTTTGCTTTATTTAACAATTCTAAATAACAAATTAAAAACAGATATGCACAAGAAATTTAAACGCGAATAAAATAAACTAAAATACGCAACAGGAAATCTAAAATGGGACAAAAACTGAAATATTATAAAATTTATGAAATTAAAAACCTAAAAATGTAAAATAACTTAAAACTTATTTAAAAACTTAAATTATATTTTTTACACTTTTTATTTAATTATTTATTAATTATTTATTATTTAATTACCTATTAAACTATTTAAATATAAAAAATACTAAATGGACAAAGAAAAATATGAAACTTTTTCTAAAAATATTACTAAGTAAATAGAAGCTAAGAAAATTATAAAAATGAAACTTACTTAATTAAAATTTAAAAAGATAAATTCTATTAAATAGAAGCTATCACTATATTTCTATTTTTTGATTTTATTAAGGTCTAAAAATGATCTTATATTTTTCCTAGATTAAAAATGACAAAAGAAAATTATGAAAATTGGATTTGTATTTTTCTGATTATTTTTCTATTTATTATGATTTTATTACTATTAGAAACTAATTAAAATGATTAAAAATATTAAATGACTTAGGAAAATTATGAAAAATTACAGATAAATCTAAAATAATACTAGAAAGATAAGAAAAATAAAAGAGGAAGTTTTCAAAGCCTAAAAAGCAGATTTGGGCTAATAAGCAGTTGGCTAATAAGCCAAAAATAAGCTAGAAGACTTGAAAATTTACCAAAAGCTCAGGATAAGTTCAATACACTTATATAAGCACAAAATAACTTAAAAATACCAAAAAGCACAAGATATGAGCAAGATAAGCACTTGGCTGCTTGGATTCAAAACAGAAATCTCAGAAATGAGACCAACTTGCAGGCAAGATTAAGCAATCCAATAAGCAGATAAGTGAGATATTATGGGGGCAAAAGCAAGGTGATACTACTGGCTATCTAAAAACCTAAAAAGCCCCATCACAATTTGACCAATTGATGTCTAATTGAAGCCAAGATCAGCAATCAAAACAACCAGGTCTGCTGTTGTGTCTGTTGCATGCAGGGTTGTGCAGAATTGGTGCAAGGGTTCTAGGCTAATAAAGGACACACTAAATGAACCAAATGGAGTTCATAACTGCCAAGGAAAGAGGCTAAACAAGCTTGTGGCCATAAATAGCTTATGTGAGCTTGTGGCAGTCCAAAATTCCCACAGGTTGCTAGAAAATGCTATACCTATCTATAGGGCTAACCAAAAGTTGAAAATAGCTTATGAGGACTGTAAGAAGCTAGAACAAAGCTGGGCTTCTTGCAAATCTACAGTAACTGTGGTTATGGCCTATCTAACTGCTAAAACCAAACACCCCTTCTAGTGGTGACTGTGGTGAATTTCCAAAGAGAAACACAATTTTTAAACTAAAAGTCTTGGTTTTACTTATGAACTAACTTATGTGAACCCTAATAAGCAACTTTTATCAGAAAATTAAGCAGCCTAATAAGCTTATGCTAATATGGCTGTTTATGGCTTTTTTAAGATTTTTAAGCAAAATTTAAAACAAACTTTATACCTACTGAAATTATTGATCAAAAATGCTTAAGGACTATCAATAAGCAAATAATCAACACTAATAAGCTACTGATAAGCACTTCTACAGTACTATGCAAAATTAAGCTAATATTGAAAACAAGCTTACAACTAAGGAAGCTGTGAAACAAAGAACCAAGAACTAGAACCAACCTAGCTTGTTCACACAAGCTAGAAATCCCAAGAAAACTCTCCTGATCAGCTTATTCACCCAAAAATAGCTTATTAGCTTCAATGGTTGACTTCTGTTGACTTTCTTCAAAATTCAAATTCAAGACAGCTAATTAACTATATAAGCTTACAACAGGCTATGACAAGCTTGTATAAGCTTATAGCAATGGTGTGAGAGCTTATGAGAGCTTATGAATAGGATTTGAGCTTATTGAGCTTAACATTGTGCTATGAAACTGAGAACAACTAAATTATTAATACAAGAACTTGAAATAAGATTACTTTGATTTCATTAAACATAACTTACAACTGAGAATGGAAAATTACAACTTATAACTACTGATATAAAAAATACGATTCTACTTAATTAGCTACTTGCTCTTTATGAGCTACATTGCTTCTATTTATACAAAATTTGAAATGGGATAACCCTAATCGACATCACTGAACAAATCCCCATCATTCAATTGCTCCAATTTGATCTCAGCAGTCCACTTGTAATTTTGGCGGGAAATCAGGAAAGTGGTTGTTTCTTCTGATTTTGCTAGTGGGAGTGGGAGAGAAGCAATTAATGCTTTTGGATTGTTAGGTAACGTGTATTAGGAGGGGGGATGAGGTGGTGAGTGGTATTGGTGAGGTGGGGGGTGACTGGATGGTTTTGGCGGTTTTGGTGGTAAAGGAGACGGGTTTGACTTTGTTTGACTGAGTGGTTAACTCAGTCAAACAAAGGTTGGGGTTGGGCTTGTTTCTTTGGGCTTGGGGAAATAACTGGGTTGGGTAAATGGGATAAGGTTTGGGTTGTATTTAGTAATTGGGTTAATGATTAGTTTGGATCCGGATTTGGTAGTTTAAATAAGCATAGGGACCAAACTTGTAATTTATGCATAGTTGAGGGGCTGAGTTGTAATTCTCCCAAAGTACCTTCAAGGGACTAAACCTGCCATAAAACAATTACACAAGGACCAAAGTTGTATTTTTTTTTGCATTTTATAAACTTTAGGGACCTAATATGTAAATTTGGATTTTAGAGGGACTTGTTTTGTAAATCCCCAAAAGCTATCAATAAAGTTCCAAATTGTAAGTTCATGCATAGTACAAGGGTATTTTGTGAAATTTCAAGTTTTATAATACCCAGGGACCATTTTTGCAAATTTTGATACTCGAGGGGTAAAAGTTGCCAAGTTGTGTAAACTTTTATCCAGGGACTATTTGTGAACATTTTTGGTTTCCCAAGGACTTAAGTTGACTTTTCATTTATTTAAAACCTTCAGGGACTAGTTTTGACAATTTGTGAAACTCCAGGGACTGAAAATGACAATTGTGTAAACTTTGTGTGTTTTTCACTTGTTTTTCAATCTTTTTGTTCCTGAGTCAAATAAAAACACATTTTATGATATTTTCTGTATTATTTGACTTTTCAGAGTGTTTTTGGCTGTTTATGTGGGTTTGAACAAGGTAAATATATGTGTATTTAGACACATATCAAATCCCCCACACTAAACTATTGCTAGTCCCTAGCAATCTTTTCTGAATTTTTAATGGATTTTATCTCTTTACCAAAAGCCATTACTTCTGGAGTAGCCAATGTTTTAGTATGTGATACTTTGGTACAATGATAACCAAATGATTTTGAGCAAACCATCAGCTGTCAACGGTTTTGATTTGTCTTTACCAGAAGCCGTTTGCTTCTGGACTAGCCAACTCTTAGATAAAATACAGTTATTATCTTTGGTGAGCTGATTACCAATCATGGATTTTCACTGCCTTAACCACAAGCCATAACTTTGCGGGCTAGCCAACTCTTCACTTATGAAGATATGGTGAGTCGAATACCATACAATTTTGGGCAAATTGCAAGCCATCAACGGATTTGAGACATCTTTACCAAGAGCCGTTTGCTCCTGGATTAGCCAATCCTTAAGTGGGTTAGACATGGCGGACTGATAACCATTTATTGCGTTCTAAGTGAGAAAAAAATTTTAAAATTTTGGCTAAAATGGGGGTACTAGATGGTACATTTGATCAAATTCGCTAGAATTCCCCCCCACACTTAGAACTGAATATTGCCCTCAATATTCAAAGAACCGGTTGTTAAACCAACACTTAGAACGTGAAAGGGAAATATTAATAGCCTTTTATTTCATATACAATTTTTTTTTTTTTTTTTTTTTTTACTGTACATATATACAACATGTGGGGCATCTCCCCCACACTAGGGTGAGACATGGGTGAAAACCCATATTTTGCTACTGTTTTTATTAACCGAGTCGCTAGCTTGACTCGACCCCGAATTGAGTGGTTCCTCCCGAACAGTCAGGTTTATCACGCAAGCTAACCGCTTGTGAACGGTCAACCGTAACAAAGGGTTCCTGAACAGCCCGGGAGAAAAAGCAATTTAAAAGTCTATGGGGAAGTAAGTGGAAGAAACCATCTCCATCGGACTTTCTTTCAAGATGCTTGGATAACCAATTGAGCATAAGAAAGTTCCACCCAATGAGATAAATCCAGCATTTAAACCAATGTTAGATGGACAATGCCGGGGTCAAAGGTAATATCCTCACTCCCGAATGAGTGAAAGATAGGGGAAATCACCGGGTAGGTGAAGGGAAGAAGAGAGATCTGAATAGCAATTAATACAAGAACTTCCTCCTCAAGAATTTCAAGTGGGGGAGGCAAGTCCTTAAACTGGATCTCAGGAAATTTATCAGTTTTTTCAACTGACTTGATTTCTTTCTTATGAAGTTCAACGGGAGGGAGAGGAGAAGAATTGTCCTGATTTAACAATTCCTCAAGAAGAAGAATATCTCCCTCCAGATCAATCTCAGCGTTATCAATTCCTTCCAGAAATGAATCACACTTGAGAAAAGCCTCGATCTCTTCCAAATTGGAATCACTTCCCTCAAACGGAGGGAAAGAAGGGGAAGAGTCGGAAATGATAGGTTGAGAAGATGGAGTGGGATCACCACTCACAGAATTATGAAAATAATCAACACTCTCTTGAGAGTACTCCTCTGAAGCAATGTCAATGACATCTATTCGGTTAACCGATGCAGAATTATAATTAGAGGAGTACTTTGAAGTTTGATCATGATTAAAGGTAACAGCTTCCTTATCCACACGCAAGGTGATTTCATGCTTAAATACGTCAATAAGAGCATGGCCCGTTTTTAGGAATCCTCTTCCAAGAATGAGAGGAACCTTTTGATCTGCGTCGAAGTCAACAACCACAAAGTCAGCTGGAAAATGGAACTTTCCTATTTTCACAAATACATCTTCGGCAATGCCGCAGGGATGAGTTATGGTTCGATCTGCAAGCTCAAGAGTCATGCAGGTAGGAGTAAGAGCCGGAAGAGAAAGTTTCTTCCATACTGAATGAGGCATCAGGTTGATGCTTGCACCTAGATCTGCTAAGGCATAACATTCAACCATTCCCGGAAATACACAAGGTAACAGAAATTTTCCAGGATCTCCAAGCTTCTCTGGAAGCTTTTTCAAGATAACCGCTGAGCAGTTCTCATTTACTGGAGTTTTAGCCATTTCAATCAGTTTTTCCTTGTTGCTTAACAAGTGTTTGATTGTTGATGCAAACTTGGGCATCAGAATGATAGCATCCGCAAAACTTATGTCAAAATGTAATTCTTTAAAGATTTGAAAGAATTTGTCCATTTGTTGACTAGCCTTCTCACGGAGCTTTTGCTCATTTAAGCGCGATGGGTAAGGAATGTAAGGTTTGGATTTAGGAGCAATGACTTCAGGAGTCTCAAATACAACTCCTGGTTTGGATTTTTTCGGGACTACCGGAGGATGGACATGTGCTGTACTTTGTGGGCCTGGAATTTGTACTTTGTCCGTTGTATCCTCCGTCTCTTTTTCCATTTCAAACAACGGAGGAGGAATAGGGCCAGCTGGCCCCTCATAAGCAGCACCACTCCGAGTGGTGATAGCTTTGACGTAAGTGGTATCTTCGTCATCATCACTGTCATCAAGTACACTGACAGGAACAGCATTGAGCATTTCGGAATAATATCTGGCTGATCTTTGCTCACTAAGTTTGGTTGACAAACTTTTTACCGTAAATCGTGAAAGAGTAGGATCGATTCTTGACGGTTGAGGAGCAATTGTGGGTGTAGATTTTTGGATGACAGAAGGTTGGATGACCGAAGGTTGGACGTATTTAGCACTTCCATTGTTAGTGGGAAGTACCGGGTCCTTTATCACTTTGAATCCAACATGAGATTTACCACTACGTGTACTGACAGCTTTGAGTTCACCCCTAGGGTTGACAACAGTGTTACTTGGGAGACCTCCCGAGGTAGAAGGTATATCAGTTAAAGACTTTTTGATCTGGTTTAATTGAGCAATCAATAACTGGTTTGTCTCATATTGTGTCTTATTTGTTTCCTCTTGAGTTTTCATGAATTGCTTAAGCAAATCATCTGAGGACGTCTGATTTCGGTTTGAACCTTGGTTTTGATTAAAATTTGGACCACGGTTTTGGTTAAAATTACCCTGATTCTGACCTCGGTTTTGATTAAAATTTTGAGAATTGTGGAAATTTTGTCCCTGATTTTGAACAAAGCGGTTTTGATTATTCTGATTTGGCACGGGTGGAAAACCATGTGGGACCATAGCATTTGGTGCTCGGTACTGAGTCTCAGCATGCAGACGGAATTGATTTTGGTTTACTGCAGCTACGGGAGCTGGGTAAAGAGAAGCATCGGTTGCTTGACAATCATAATACGCATGTGGGCCACCACAAGTTTCACACACTTTGTTTATTGCTTTAATTTGTTCTGGTTTGTGAATTTCACTCTTCAGTTCTTTCATTTCCTTCATCATACAACGCATTGAGTCCGTTAAAAAGGCTAACTCTGAGGAATTACCGGATGACGAGGCAGGAGTGACAGGAACATTCACTTTGTTTCGAGAAATAGGAACTTTTGATTTATTTTCACAAATTTCGACCACCTCTCTAGGTCGACGATTCAAGATATTGCCACCAGCGGCTGCGTTAAGTGCATCTTGATCGTTTTGGGTTAACCCATTATAAAACGTATTTATCTGTTGTAACTCCGTAAAATCGTGATGTGGGCATTTTCTTAGGAGATCTTTAAATCTCTCCCATGCCTCTCCGAAATTTTCATCGAAACTTTGACGAAAACCAGCAATTTCATTTTTTAAATTAGTCGTCTTTGATGGAGGGAAGAAATAATTGACAAACTTCTGCACTAGATCTTCCCAAGTTTATATGGATCGAGGGGGTTCTTTATCCAGCCAGATTCGGGCTGCCCCCTCAAGTGAGAATGGAAATAACATCAATTTGATAGTTGTTTGCGGCACATTTTTGTAATTGATTGTAGAGGTCAGCTTGTTGAACCAACGAATGTGTGCATAAGGATCCTCTCGTTCAAACCCGTGGAATTGGTTGGTAGAAACGAGCTGAATCAAATGTGTTTTCAGTTCAAAATGATCAGAATCGATGGCTGGTAAAACGATGGCATCTCCGTAACCCTCGGTGGGTGCACGGAGCATTTCCGCCATTGTGCGATTGTCTGCCATATTATCAGTGGGAACAGTACGAATCTCGGGTTCGACTATTTGGGCAGCACGTCTACGATTACGTCTTCTCGAAATATTTACGAGTTCACGTAAAGGGCTTGATGACGTGGAAGAACGAGTGCGCATGCACTAAGTAAAATATTCCAATTAAAACAAGACAGAAGCAAAACACAAGTGAACTTAAACCAATAATCAACAAGCGTACGGTAGCTCTCTAAAAGATAAACGCACATAGTGGCGGAGAAGCAAAGGTGGGCAATTAAAGCTCCTTAAAAACCCGCTTCTTTCAGTCCGACAATTTAATGTCAGACTATCCTTAAACCTCCGTTAGAGTTTGTTTATCAATTAAAGGTGAGCCGATATTCGCAAGTGATACAAAGGCAAGTTTTAAATCTGATATTTGGGAACTTATTATGGTCGTACCCCCAGTTAGGTAGTACTCTGTCTTGGTTCTCGATGGTAATTTTTTATTATTTGTTATTTATTTAAACAAAGAAAACGGAAATTATTTTTGGGTTTTTAATTTTTTATGTGATAATAATAATAATATATATATAGAAAAGAAAAGAAAAGAAAAATATTTTTGGTATTTTATATTGTTTTTGGGAAATAGGAACTTCTTGGGAGAAGGATCTCGAATCACTAATCGCTAAAACTTACACAACTGTCGCAGCACACCTCCCCGGCAGCGGCGCCAAAATTTGATCCGTGCTAAAACACACTTATATAAATATATGCAGTCTCAGAACCAGATGCTCGTGTGTAGTGTGAAACCAGGCAAGTGATCACCTGGGTCGTTTCCCAACGAGGTGTGAATGGAAAACTGTGAAAAGCTTTGGATTAGAGTGATTGATGATTCAGATATTTTTGGATTTTGCTTTATTTAACAATTCTAAATAACAAATTAAAAACAGATATGCACAAGAAATTTAAACGCGAATAAAATAAACTAAAATACGCAACAGGAAATCTAAAATGGGACAAAAACTGAAATATTATAAAATTTATGAAATTAAAAACCTAAAAATGTAAAATAACTTAAAACTTATTTAAAAACTTAAATTATATTTTTTACACTTTTTATTTAATTATTTATTAATTATTTATTATTTAATTACCTATTAAACTATTTAAATATAAAAAATACTAAATGGACAAAGAAAAATATGAAACTTTTTCTAAAAATATTACTAAGTAAATAGAAGCTAAGAAAATTATAAAAATGAAACTTACTTAATTAAAATTTAAAAAGATAAATTCTATTAAATAGAAGCTATCACTATATTTCTATTTTTTGATTTTCTTAAGGTCTAAAAATGATCTTATATTTTTCCTAGATTAAAAATGACAAAAGAAAATTATGAAAATTGGATTTGTATTTTTTCTGATTATTTTTCTATTTATTATGATTTTATTACTATTAGAAACTAATTAAAATGATTAAAAATATTAAATGACTTAGGAAAATTATGAAAAATTACAGATAAATCTAAAATAATACTAGAAAGATAAGAAAAATAAAATTGGAAGTTTTCAATGCCTAAAAAGCAGATTTGGGCTAATAAGCAGTTGGCTAATAAGCCAAAAATAAGCTAGAAGACTTGAAAAATTACCAAAAGCTCAGGATAAGTTCAATACACTTATATAAGCACAAAATAACTTAAAAATACCAAAAAGCACAAGATATGAGGAAGATAAGCACTTGGCTGCTTGGATTCAAAACAGAAATCTCAGAAATGAGACCAACTTGCAGGCAAGATTAAGCAATCCAATAAGTAGATAAGTGAGATATTATGGGGGCAAAAGCAAGGTGATACTACTGGCTATCTAAAAACCTAAAAAGCCCCATCACAATTTGACCAATTGATGTCTAATTGAAGCCAAGATCAGCAATCAAAACAACCAGGTCTGCTGTTGTGTCTGTTGCATGCAGGGTTGTGCAGAATTGGTGCAAGGGTTCTAGGCTAATAAAGGACACACTAAATGAACCAAATGGAGTTCAGAACTGCCAAGGAAAGAGGCTAAACAAGCTTGTGGCCATAAATAGCTTATGTGAGCTTGTGGCAGTCCAAAATTCCCACAGGTTGCTAGAAAATGCTATACCTATCTATAGGGCTAACCAAAAGTTGAAAATAGCTTATGAGGACTGTAAGAAGCTAGAACAAAGCTGGGCTTCTTGCAAATCTACAGTAACTGTGGTTATGGCCTATCTAACTGCTAAAACCAAACACCCCTTCTAGTGGTGACTGTGGTGGATTTCCAAAGAGAAACACAATTTTTAAACTAAAAGTCTTGGTTTTACTTATGAACTAACTTATGTGAACCCTAATAAGCAACTTTTATCAGAAAATTAAGCAGCCTAATAAGCTTATGCTAATATGGCTGTTTATGGCTTTTTAAAGATTTTTAAGCAAAATTTAAAACAAACTTTATACCTACTGAAATTATTGATCAAAAATGCTTAAGGACTATCAATAAGCAAATAATCAACACTAATAAGCTACTGATAAGCACTTCTACAGTACTATGCAAAATTAAGCTAATATTGAAAACAAGCTTACAACTGAGGAAGCTGTGAAACAAAGAACCAAGAACTAGAACCAACCTAGCTTGTTCACACAAGCTAGAAATCCCAAGAAAACTCTCCTGATCAGCTTATTCACCCAAAAATAGCTTATTAGCTTCAATGGTTGACTTCTGTTGACTTTCTTCAAAATTCAAATTCAAGACAGCTAATTAACTATATAAGCTTACAACAGGCTATGACAAGCTTGTATAAGCTTATAGCAATGGTGTGAGAGCTTATGAGAGCTTATGAATAGGATTTGAGCTTATTGAGCTTAACATTGTGCTATGAAACTGAGAACAACTAAATTATTAATACAAGAACTTGAAATAAGATTACTTTGATTTCATTAAACATAACTTACAACTGAGAATGGAAAATTACAACTTATAACTACTGATATAAAAAATACGATTCTACTTAATTAGCTACTTGCTCTTTATGAGCTACATTGCTTCTATTTATACAAAATTTGAAATGGGATAACCCTAATCGACATCACTGAACAAATCCCCATCATTCAATTGCTCCAATTTGATCTCAGCAGTCCACTTGTAATTTTGGCGGGAAATCAGGAAAGTGGTTGTTTCTTCTGATTTTGCTAGTGGGAGTGGGAGAGAAGCAATTAATGCTTTTGGATTGTTAGGTAACGTGTATTAGGAGGGGGGATGAGGTGGTGAGTGGTATTGGTGAGGTGGGGGGTGACTGGATGGTTTTGGCGGTTTTGGTGGTAAAGGAGACGGGTTTGACTTTGTTTGACTGAGTGGTTAACTCAGTCAAACAAAGGTTGGGGTTGGGCTTGTTTCTTTGGGCTTGGGGAAATAACTGGGTTGGGTAAATGGGATAAGGGTTGGGTTGTATTTAGTGATTGGGTTAATGATTAGTTTGGATCCGGATTTGGTAGTTTAAATAAGCATAGGGACCAAACTTGTAATTTATGCATAGTTGAGGGGCTGAGTTGTAATTCTCCCAAAGTACCTTCAAGGGACTAAACCTGCCATAAAACAATTACACAAGGACCAAAGTTGTATTTTTTTTGCATTTTATAAACTTTAGGGACCTAATATGTAAATTTGGATTTTAGAGGGACTTGTTTTGTAAATCCCCAAAAGCTATCAATAAAGTTCCAAATTGTAAGTTCATGCATAGTACAAGGGTATTTTGTGAAATTTCAAGTTTTATAATACCCAGGGACCATTTTTGCAAATTTTGATACTCGAGGGGTAAAAGTTGCCAAGTTGTGTAAACTTTTATCCAGGGACTATTTGTGAACATTTTTGGTTTCCCAAGGACTTAAGTTGACTTTTCATTTATTTAAAACCTTCAGGGACTAGTTTTGACAATTTGTGAAACTCCAGGGACTGAAAATGACAATTGTGTAAACTTTGTGTGTTTTTCACTTGTTTTTCAATCTTTTTGTTCCTGAATCAAATAAAAACACATTTTATGATATTTTCTGTATTATTTGACTTTTCAGAGTGTTTTTGGCTGTTTATGTGGGTTTGAACAAGGTAAATATATGTGTATTTAGACACATATCAGCACCAGGTACTAGGTCGATTCGAAATTTGACCTGTCGTGTTGGCGGGAGTCCAGGTAAGTCTTCAGGGAAGACCTCCGGAAAGTCTCTCACGATTGGTACATCTTTCAAACGTTTTCCCTCTGGCTCCTTCTCTTTCTTTTCGGTGACTTATGCTAGAAAGAGATGGCATCCTTTCTCGATGTACTTCTAGGCCTTCGTGCAAGAGATGACGTTTAGTCTTAACGCGTTTCTTCTGTCTCTTCTGTCGCCTTCTACAATTAGGACTTCGTTCCCATAAGCCAGCCGACCGATTTTCTCATCGCAATTAGGACTCCTCCTCTAGGTCCTCCTCCGACTCTTCCTCATCCCTAGTTGAATATGAGTCATCGGCCCTCCTGAGCCTCTGGCGAAGTGGTGACTGGTCGGGAGATGAAACAGGTGAAAGGGATAGTGGAGTGGTGGAGGTACCCATGTAAATGGCTCGGGTCCTCTTATGAGGTGGAGATGGTAGGTCTGAGTATCGTAGTCGGTGCCCTGAGACGCGCATACGGGTTGTGCGACGGCTAGGGAGAGTCTGAACATGTGGGGTAGGCTGTATGGCAGGATCAGTAATAGAGGTAGGTGTAGGCTGGACAAGAATGTGATCAGCAATGAGAGCGGATGCAGGTAGTGCTCGAGTAGGTGTGGGCTCAATGAGGTCAGGGTCTGGTGCATGATAAGCCTGAAGCACCTGCATGTAAGGATCATCTGAGCCCGACGAGGTATGAGGGATGTCATAGGAAGGCATAGTCTGTGACAAAAATGGTATATGTGTGTAAGTATATAGAAAATACTCATAGTAAATAGTGTAAGTTAAGTATGTATAAGTATACATAAAATACTTATAGTACATGTAGTTAAGTAAAATCAACGAAAGGTAAAGCGTAACATATAGTTAAGACAAATAAACAGCAAGTAAAGTGGCAAGCAAGGCAGACAGGCAAGTGGCGGTCACAGGGACTTGTTTTTGTAAAAAGCGGTTATAGTTTAGGGTTTATATATACCTAGTTCTCTATAACCTAGGCTCTGATGCCAATCTGTAACACCCCCAAATTTGGTAATTGCGGAAGCATTCGGGTCATGGGGTGCTACTAAAATTGGTAATCACAACATAAGGTAATAAAGAACGGAATACATACTCCATTTAAATACATTCATTCAAGTAAATATAGTTTACAATAGAGTTTCCAATTCAGAAAATAAGGCCCATGAGTTTAGTTGTCTCATACAAAACAAGTCATAGTTATGCGTGAAAACACTTCGGGAAATAGTCTATGACCCTTGCCATGCCAATACCTTGCAACAATCAAGCAGATTAAACACCTGAGAAAAACATGCTAAAAGTCAGCAAAAAGCTGGTGAGTTCATAGGTTTAAAATGAAACAGTAAAATAATAAGTTTGGACCAATAGTTTTGCGTACGAACATTACAACACATATAATGCCATACAAAATAGTCTATCACGCTAGCACTAAGTTCATGCAACCCAAGCTCGACAGTTCAGTGCGCTACAATATAGCACATAAATAATAATCAGGGGCCTATAGCGAGTGTTTAACCCAATACACTCGTAGTCCAACTTGGTATACGCTCGCATTGACCCGTCTGGCCAACCGAACGGGGGAGTCACCCTAATAGATCTATTTATACCAATCGTGCTTCCCAGCGGGAATTAACAGTTCATGAAGGTGGGCATAACAGTAGGTTCAGGGGCTTAGGCTAACTACGCAATAGTTTTGAGAAAATAAAACATTAATGTGGTCCAGAAAACGTTTTGCATGTTTCTCACCCCATAGTTATAAAACAAGTATAAGTAAAGTGGGGCTATAAACTCACCTCAATAGAGTAAACAGTGAATGAAGTGAATCAGAGAGAGTATGGCACCAACACGCGACCTAGATTAGTAAGGCATGTCTTAGTTCACAACTTTAATTTAAGACTCAACGAAATTTAACTCAAAAGTTTTAAAGTGTTTATGTTATTGTTGCTTGTGTGGCAGCATTTAAGTTTAAAACAGTTTTCTAAGTATTTGTAGGTATTGGCTCTTGGAAGTGTATAAGTGTATAATAATAAAAATATCAAGGACGAATAAGATTCCGGTTCGACAATAACCAAAAGACGACGTACGAAGAGTAATTACGAATAATACTAGACGTTGCCGGGATATGGGAACATTATTGTTAAAGGTATATAAAAATAGTAGCTATAAAAGTATATAAATAGTCATTTTTGAAATATTTGCTAGGAATATATTTAGAAGTGTATGAATAATTATTTGTAAGTAATGGTTTTATTTAAAAGATTTGTAATTTAAGAAACTAGTTTATAGAGGTTGTATATAAAACGTTTCGTTTGTAAATTTTGATAAAAACATGATAAGTATATTTATTTTGATAGAAGTCGGGCATGACCCGTGCATATGTGTTGGTTTCTCGATGTAACTAGGTGTTACAAAAATATATGTTCAAGTAATAGCCGTTTATAACTTTTATAAAACTTACATAGGTTTTTCTGTAATCATCGTAAGTCAAATAGGCAATATAAATAAACGAGCATGTTTAAGATTTGCAAGTTTAGTTTTGACTAGTGTTTATAGGTTGTAATTGTATAAAAGAGTTTATAGTTGTATGTATATATAATGTCTCGTGTTACAACATATGTTTTTATAATTTGTTGTGATTTATGGTGAAACTCGTGGCAACGTGAAAAGAAAAGAGTTGGGAATGAGTTGCGGAATAAGTCGAGTACGAGGCTACGTCGGTACACACATACACACAACGGTTACAATATTAGTTTTCATTTAGTCGTGTACATGCTACTACCTTAAATTATACACCCTCCTTTATCCCCTTGTTGGGATGTGGCCCTGATAACGCTCATTTCGTACATGTTTTAGTCGCGTTATTTCTATGTTTGTTTGTGTTTGTGAACATATTATGCGAAAAAAGGTATAAAAGATATATTAAGGTTCAGGTACAATCAAGTCCAAGGGAATAGCTAGAAAGATGGGGAAAATTCGCTAAATCAAGAGCTTAGGCACAACGAAAGATTCTACCCATAATAAAGACCTCGGGAAGATCATCAAAGATAAAGAATCAAGTTACAAAGATTTTCGAGCTCAAGAAAAGATCAAGTGTTGATGAAATGAATGAGAAGTTACATGCAAAGTTTGCTATGAATTATGGCTTGCTTCCTCAACCAAAGGTTCAAGAAAGACAACTAAGGCTTAAGTTCAACCCAAGGTTCAAAACTGCCATGCCAACATTACTCCAAACCTTGGGCTAAAATCTGAACCTCAGGTTGAGACTTCAACCTTGGGTTGCTGCAACTCCTGGCACACTTAATGACTACTTTTAATGATCTAACTCTTCATATGGGTTGTCATTATGCTTCATTTACTTCAAGTCCAGAATTTTATGACACTTTGTGCCCAAGAAATTTGCTTGGTGACCAAGGAGTAGCTATTCTATTAATTGGAAGCTTGGCCAAGAAAGAACACACTACAACTAATCTCATAATCAATTTACTCTCTCAAGAAGGCTACAAGAAAGAAAACGCAGGAAGAAGTTAGCTTACATTCATTATTCATCATTATAATCATCAAAGGAATCATTGTTGATCATCTCATAATTGTTCCTAACTCTTGTAATCATCATTACAACTTTTGTAAGACTTCTTAATCATGTTTTCAAGTGATAAATTTTCTGTGGTTATTTCTTTGTTTGCCATGAGCGGCTAAGTGCCTTGTGCACTTGCCTAGATGATGTTTGTTACATGAATGTTGATTGGTTATGACTCTATGGTTCTAATTCAATGAAAAGCTAATACTAAGATCGAATTGTGCTTTCAAAGTTTTCATAAACAAAAGAGTTATCAAGTTTGGTTGATTATTAATGGTGTAATAGGTCGAAAGAGACATTGTTATTTAATCAATTGTAAACCTTTGTCTATGAAGGTGTTACCTTATGTATTGACCATTTCATATGTAACTTGGTTAAACTTAGAAAACTAAAAGTGTAGTTGTCAATTACTTGTGAAACGATAGCGAATCAAGTAATTGCATTGTGTTAGTCTTGTTTGATCAAAACTTAATATTGTTTTTGTCATCTTAAAATCTTGACGAGGATTGAAAGTGTTGGAAACAAGAGGATTAGTACACCAACTAATCAAATTAGAACACCATCTAATTTATTGATCATAATCGATTTGAACCATTGTCATAATCATATCAAAGGAATTGTGCGAACTAGTCTAGGCAAGTGTAGTTTTTAATATATTGAACTTACATCATCATCATTATTTGCTTGCTTTAGAATCATTACTAAGTCTTTGTTATAATCAAACTCACGTTACATAAAAACTAAACAAATCCTTGTGAACGAACTCGGCTTACCATATCACCTCTTACTACACACGGACGAGTATACTTGCTCGTATGTGTTTCGTTTGAATCATTGGTAGATCGTGTTTATAAATTTAAAACTTGCACTCTCGACACACATCAGGCCCATTATGAAGCCAATGGGGGGTTGAGGCCTGGACTGTTACATTAAAACTCAATACACTCAATTGGGCCTGATGGGCTACGACCTGCAAAATAATACTATACCCTTACTGGGCCTTTCGGATTATAACTCAACACACGCACACACAAGCCCACTTAGGACTTGTGGATAACCTGAGACATATTAACTAGCGTTTGACACAGAACAAATTATATCACAAGGCTTATGTCGAGTTCGAGTGACAAGCTCGACACAACTCAACGGTGTAACCTCGAGGACTCATGTTATGGCTGTTGGCTGGGTTCGACACCGCGACCTCACTACACACCACAACACCAATACTTTTACCAAGGTCTTGATCTAAGACCTTTGATATTGTCACAACTCGGATACTAACTCAACACCCTGATTAGCGAGGATCAACACGTATTTTTCATCAAAAATTTACAAAGGAAATATGTAAACCCGAGTCGTTTTCCCAACGAAGGAATGAATGGAATTTTTGGTTCGGTTCGTGATTGTGTGTGATGAATGGTGAAAATAATGAGATATTTTGGATTTTTAACACTAAAATTGAAAAGCATAAACTAGAATAAACTAAAAAAAAGCAATTAAAACAAATATATAAAATTTAAATGGAAATAAGCTAAAAACTATTATAATTAAAATAAGCAAAAAGTTAATAAACACTAATTTTAGACTAAAATCTAATAAAGTTTAAAACTTTATAACTAAGAATGATTAAGAAAGATATTTTAAAACTAAATAAATCTTACAAAACACTAATAAACTATTTTAAATAGATTCTTACGTAACTACTCCAAAAGACTAAGACTTGATTATAGAACAATTTTCACTAATGAGCAACTAATAAATCAATACTCACGTTAAATAAAACATGCGGCAACATTTGACTTATTGAAAACTAATTAACGATGAACACAAAGACCACGTAACACAAAATCTATCTAAAGTGATGCTAATCAGTCGCACATCATCCAATCACCACAAATTAAATATTTGGCATCTTTCTAACATATATAACACAAAAAAAAAGTCTTTACCACTACGCATATATAACTTGAAAACATTTACATAAAAGAAATAAATCAAATGATTGATATGAAAATGTTGCAGTCAATGGGTAAAAAGAGATTATCTAAAACATAAACATAAAAGCTTGAGATTAATAAAACATAAACATAAATTAATAATGATTAAATCCTTACATTAAATAAAGATCCTTACATGATTTAAAGATTAAAAGCTAAACTAATCTAATCTATATAAAGAAAAAGAGAAAAAAAAAAGTGACGAACCAAAAAATATGGAGTATGCGGCTGCTGTCCAATTTTTTTGGCTGCTTCCTCCCTTTTAATGAACTGCAACTGCTACTTTTCTCTTTTTATCTTCTTTTGCTACCTACCTTCTTTTGTTGGCTTTTGATAATACTAAAAAAGGAAGAAAAAAAAACGAAGAAGAAAAAAAACAAAATGAGATGCGCCTCCCCTCTCATACCTACTGCCTTTTGATAGATAATATCCTCCTGGTCAAACGTGTGGGCCGGATGTTATAATTTTTTTCATTGGGCCGAGTGTGGGCTTAGTGTTGAGTTCATGACCATTTCATGCGATAGTTTTTTTTTTTTTTTTTTTTTTTTTTTTTTTTTTTTTTTTTTTTTTTTTTTTTAATTTAATTTGGAGTTAAATAAGGGTAGCAAAGTGGATTCGACTTGAGTCAATAACGGACTTGAGTTGGGCCTATTTCTTCGGGCTTCATTAATCTTCAACAAATGCTCAAAATCTCATACTTTTGCTTTAATATCCATGTCTCGTGCCGTTGGACTCGTAACTTCGTGCTCTTTTCAATCTCGTGTTCGGTTTGTTGTCATTCTTGTCCGTTTTCACCATATTCGTACCTGCACATGCATAAACATAAAAACACAACATATTTGGCATATTTGGTTAGTTTTTGGTCTTTTTGGTCCGCTTTATTAGGAAAAAGATATGTGTAATTTAACACATATCAAAATCCCCCAGACTAAAGTATTGCCGTGTCCTCACGCAATGTTATCAACTCACGTTTTTTAAACAAAAAATTTCAAACCTCTTTTTACTAACTTTGAAAAGTAGCAAAATATTCAAAAGAGATTTAAGAAATCCAAAGTTCTAAAAACGCCACGTTTTTCCAATTTATTCACACTTATTCTATTTTTGTATTTTTTATTTTCATGTGACGGTTTGTTGACTTTCATTATCTCCCGATAACTTTTAGGATCACGGAGTAGGAAACACGACTCATAAAGAAGTGACCATACGGATAAAATTCGTCGTTCCTGATTTTTCACGAGTCTCCAAACCAAGCTTAAAAATGAAATCACAGCTAAAGTATGATTTTAGATGCTAACACTACCCGTAAATGATAATTGTGTACGCGTAGCTACTTCTCGCTCCCTTATTCCTAATTCCTCTAAGGATTTTATTATGAAATTTTTTGATTTTTCTTATTTCACTATGATTAAGATCTTTATTATATAGAAGAAACTCGGTTTAGACAATAAATAGTTTTCAAAACATTCCTAAAGACTCTCTTTTGATAAAAATTAAGGTCCACACTCAGATCCTGATTTAACACGATTTTGAAAATGCTTTTTAGACACTCCCGGACTAGAAATGAGGCTTATTATTATTATACTAGCAACTTTATTTATAGATCCTCCGTCCTTTAAACAACCTGCACATCGGGCGTCACCGACAGTACCGGGAGTCTTATTTCGACATCGGTTATTTATTATTATTCACTTTTCATATAATATATATATATATATATATATATATATATATAATATATATATATATATATATATATATATATAATATATATATATATATATATATATATATACTAGTTTTCTAAGCCCGCCCGATGGGCGGGCATGACTTGTAATTATTTGTTGTTTAATCTTAGATGGTCGTTAAGTATTTGTAATTATTGATTTTGTGTAGTGTTTGTGATACTTAATATTTAGTATATTTGAATTTTATTACAATGAATCAATAAAATTACATATTTGTTTATCTTAAGATACCGAATCGTGTTATTATTTTATTATTGGAAAAAGAAAACGATCATATTGTTTTTGAAATAGTTATATTTAAAAAGAGTTTGTGCAGAATAAATGGAATTCATGAATAAACTATGTTTCTTTTGTTGACAATTTTTATTTTAAAAAGATATATATAAAAAAAAAATTTAAAAAAAAAAAAAAAAAAAAAAAAACTCTCTTTAAGATGTTTATACAGTATTTGTTCCAAACCCCACATGACACACAATGCCCATCAAGTGTTACACACATTACACATCACATTGTGTAAGAATCTACGGTCTAAGAATCTATGGTCTAATAATCTAAAGAATATACCACTGAATAAGACACATTTCTTCCATCCTAAGTTAAGTCATAAATCTGGTATGCGTATCAACATTGCTCGATGTGTGTATATAAATTCCGGTATGTATTTATGATTTTTATGTTTGTGATATATATTATTTAGTATATTTGAATTTTATTACAATAAATGAATGAAATAACAATTTTTTTTATGTTAAGATAATGAAACGTGTTATTATTTTATTATTGGAAAAAGAAAACGATCATATTATTTTTGAAAATTATTGATTTTGTGTAGTGTTTGTGATACTTAATATTTAGTATATTTGAATTTTATTACAATGAATCAATAAAATTACATATTTTTTTTATCTTAAGATACCGAATCGTGTTATTATTTTATTATTGGAAAAAGAAAACGATCATATTGTTTTTGAAATAGTTATATTTAAAAAGAGTTTGTGCAGAATAAATGGAATTCATGAATAAACTGTGTTTCTTTTGTTGACAATTTTTATTTTAAAAAGATATATATAAAAAAAAATTAAAAAAAAAAAAAAAAAAAAAAAAAAAAAAAAAAAAAAAAAACTCTCTTTAAGATGTTTATACAGTATTTGTTCCAAACCCCACATGATACTTCACATATACATATTATAAATGCACCTTTATGCAGACTATTAATATTTATAGGATTTGTTTTCTGAAGATTCTCGGCTCAATTTTTTACATTTTGATTTTCTGTTGCAGGGTGATATCTTTGAACTTTTTAGTTTTGTATTTGTTTTGGCCACAATTATATAAGCTTTGACACAATGTCTCCTATATTTTAACTTCATAAATTCCACGTCTAACCTATATTGTTCTTTTTCTTAAGGCAATGGTTGCACGTGGCGATCTTGGAGTAGAACTTCCAATTGAAGAAGTCCCTTTATTGCAGGTACACTTAATATTAATATTCGATGTTTGACCACACATGTTCTTTGTTAAAATTACATAATCAACATTGTGAAAATAGCTTATATGTGAATCCACAAATAAACCTAAGATTGGACCAGTATTATATTGTTCGTATGAGTTATGGTACTTTCTGTTTATATGTTACGTAAGAAGGAAAGTACTCATGTTTGCTACAGGGGATTTGATATGGAAGAAGGTAGAGATATTGCATGGAATCAGATCAAACTGAACGCGTTTGATGGAGACGAAGATGAAGCCATGCGTCATTCATAGAGATCTAAATTGTAGCAACATCTTCATCAATGGGAATACTGGAAAGGTAAATATGCTCTCTGATTTCAAGTTTTGAGTTGCAATCAAAACAACAGGAATGACATGTTATCAAAGATATTCGTTGTTGCTGTGTATATTGCCAATATTAGTTACGTTGGATTTGATATAGGGACATTGTTCTTCCAAGGAAGATCCAAAATACAAAGGAGTGAAGCCATGAAGCTAGAAGCTAAAAAAATTTTACGACATAAGTTACTTAATTATTTCTACTGACAAACCTGATGTCTTGATCAGTCACTAAACAATAGTAAAGAAATACTAATTACTTCTTTGAGCACACTGGAAGCATGTTGACCTATTGGACATCAAAAAAGATGCTGCAACTCCTTTTATGCCTTCATTACTGACATTGGTTTCTTCTTCGTAGATTGTATCTAGGATCCTAGAAGCTTGACCTATTGGACATCAAAAAAGATGCTGCAACTCCTTTTATGCCTTCATTACTGACATTTTCAGGCCCCATCATGCTCCATATCACTTCTTTCTTAGCCCAAGTCCAACCTAAGGTCCATCCGGGAGGCGAGACATGTTCGTTCGAGCTCCGTGGTTTCAGGCCCCATCATGCTCCATATCACTTCTTTCTTAGCCCAAGTCCAACCTAAGGTCCATCCGGGAGGCGAGACATGTTCGTACCTTGTTTTGTAACACAACGTCGTTTGCATGCTACATCGTTTTCATGCCATGTTTTGTTCCTTTCCGACTTGCAGGATGAAGAGATATTATTGCAAAATCCTGTAATCAAATGTCAGTTAGAAACAAAACAACTTTGCAATCTGCTTATAGTAACGTTTATATAGAACTTCATACAGTAATGACAAACAATCGAGTCGTTTATATGTGTGAATATATATAAACTTCCCTACTGGTAAACTGATATAACCCTCATCTCCTACAGAAATTCAAGTATTCATCTATATCTTGGGTCATGGTTAACATACTAAAACGGCTGAGAGGGACCCTTTAGAGATACACGTTTTAAATACTATACTAAGCGCAAGATAACTGCAGAGTATAAAGGCTAATCAGAGCAACGCAAAAGAAACGCACCAAATTAACCTTAAAAAATATGCTCAGTTATACATCATGATATAACCCTCATCTCCTACAGAAATTCAAGGATTCATCTATATCTTGGGTCATGGTTAACATACTAAAACGGCTTAGCAGGGACCCTTTAGAGATACACGTTTTAAATACTATACCAAGCGCAAGATAACTGCAGAATATAAAGGCTAATTAGAGCAACGCAAAAGAAACGCACCAAATTAACCTTAAAAAATATGCTCAGTTATACAGCATCATAAAACATACCCCTTACATTATCTTAGAAACACAAAAAAACCACATATGAGTTGCTAAGTATGAAATAATAATAATAATAATAAAAAAACAACCTTTTATTATATGTGTTGCTAAGTATGAATCCATCAAATTTATCTTTAGCAATTCAATAGTTCTGCTAATCTTCCAGCACATTGAGGAATAAAATGGTTTCACTTGATGACAAATACAAAAAATCAAAACATTAAAACTCACCTATAATGAAGTTACGTAACAGTCTGTTGGGTAATCAAATGATTGCCAAACGACTGAATGATTGACATCAAACAACACCAGGTTTCCGTCATCAGTTAAATTCATACCAGCCACTGATTTTCCAGTAGTGTTGCTACTCCAAACTGTGCTTCCATCGACATCCTGTAGGACCAACTCACCAGCTGCAGTTAGATTTAGTATTGCATCATAACCCTATACCAAACAAATAATTAATCAGAACCTCCACATAAACTTTAAGGTAAAAGGTTCATGAGTTTATTGAATATACATAAACACACCCAAAAATAAAAATGAAATTAAAACATCCCTGTTGTTCCCGATCTCCGGGTATCATTCGTCCACCCTTTGAAGTGCCAATTGCCTCCAACATTGCCACCACCTCATCCATCTCCGGTCTCTTGTCGGGATTTGCATCCCAATATCTCTTCATAACAGTTGCAAGTGAGTTTGGGCAGCAACGTGTACATCTCAGCCAATAGATTCTTCGCATAGTAGAGTGTCTAGTGGTAAGGTTAGTAGAAGGAGTGTGACTCCGAAGCGGTCGACTGTTGGTTTGAGAAGCGGTGGTGGTGCGAAAAGTGTTGGTTTGAAGAGTGTTGGTGGTGTGGAGAGTGATGGTTTGATGGAGGTTTCGCCTGATGCTTCGAGTGGACGGAAGAGATGTGCTTGGGTTACGGCGAATACTGGTATGATTCGCTATCAGTAATTCAGTTTTTAGCGTGTTTTAGTATCCGTATGTGTTTTAGGAACTTGTGATAAGAGTAGAGCTATGACATTAATAAGCAAACTCTGATATAATGGTTTCTTGTAACATTGTATATGTAGCATTGTTGATTGTTGGAGTTGCTTCATCAAGAACCAAGATATTGCTTCGCCTCAACAATGCACGCCCCAAACACAACAGCTGGTGTTGCCCCATACTCCAATTTGTACCATCTTCCACTACCGTACTTGCAAAATTCAAAATATTACTTAAAGATGCATGCTTTCATTTAAAACACCAAACCTTATTTTCTTTTTAAATTAAGAAACTACACTTTATAGTGTCATGTTTTCAAGAACCAATGATACGAACTGCACTTTATTTCGATAAGATTTAAGGGACCACATTACCTGTGTTGATTATAGTAACCGTAGCCTGCCTGTGTATCCTGAACAACATCTTTATGCTGACATACAAAAAAGGAAATGTTTTCGACATCTTAGTCAGCCACCTCATTTAACCACCTCTACATCGATATCATACTCAATACAAATAGGAATATAGCAATTTATATATACCTGGAACCAAGAGATCAAGCATTGTGTTTGGGAACATGTGTAAATGTGCCTGATTCTGGATTGCACAAAAAGAGCATGTAATCATAAATAGACACAGAAGACGGATGCAGAACCTTTTCCAAACCACCTGTAATAATGTAATTTTCTTAGACAATATGATGTGGCTTAATTGACTTCTTATTATTGTCTAAGAATGAAGTCCCACCTGATGTAAGTATGCAGCCTGGAGTGGAAGAACAAACTGATGATGAATCAGAATGGAGACTAATCGTCAGCGTTAAATCCAAGAAAAAATCAAGAGAAAAATGAATACTGTATATATCAAATATGACTGACCAAGGTGCATAGAACTCGACCAACACATCTTTGTTGCCATGAAAGATATTACTTGGTAAGGTAGCTTTAGATCTGTTTTATCATAAACCGGGTCCAAAATATTTTTGAGATCAATTCGATTTGTGCACTGTAGTTAAAAATTTTAAATGGCTACATGATTTATATCGAAAATGCTTCTATGAATAAGCACAATTGACTCAACTCCTCTCTTTGAAGACTATTTAAGCATAACGAATTCTGTTTAGCAGTTTTCACATAGTCACCACGACAATTTTCCATTGCAGACTACAATATCATGCTATGTTAAAAATAACTCATAGTCAAATTATAAAGTGGTAATCTGTAATTCTGTATATCTAACGGTAACTAAAAGTACACGTTAACTTACCTGTAACCGGCAATGTTCCACAATCATTATAAGCCGGTGAACTTCCACACATATTCTGTGGTGGTTTATTTGTGCCTACAGAAAAACAAAAACGTTGAAGATTAGGTTAATAGAAATTGTCTGTTGCGGAACATAAATAGTAATTTGCAAACGAAAAAAAGAAAAAGAAAAACATGTTACTTTTTATAACATTGCGCGCGGAGCGGTTGCTAAATTGACCGGCCATCGCCGTTCCAGCATTACCAGCAAAAGCTGAATTCCTTGTAACAGATTCACAGGAAGAGCATAACCATTATTAGAAGATTGGAAGACGGAACAATGTGCCGCTGCGATATATCCCTAACAGTTAGCACAAACATGTTTAAAGATATGTTATAAACGAAAAGCGAAGAAAAAAGCAATTAACTAACACGTACGCATATTATTATGAATGGGAGGATCAGGTATCGCAAACGTAATTATTAACCAAAATCTCGTGTATGGTAGGTTCTGTTATGTGCACCGTCATTCGTGGTCCCATCCATGAATGTGACCTTGCTAAAAGATAAGAATTGAAGATGCGGATACTAACAGTGGAGGTGAGTTGGCCCTTCGCATCACGACTGGTACCACACTATACGACTTCCTGTTTATTGCTTATAATTATAATTTTTATGGTGTCAGTTAACGGAAAATTATTTTTAAGGATGTCGAGTTTATTTAATTTTGTTATGGTCGGCTTAACTAATATTTGATTGTGTTAAATTTTTTGGAAACGGTGATTCGTACCTAAGCTTGTATTGCGCTACATCAGTGGGACCTTTGAAATAGACATCCACCTGAATATAGCACACACCTGCATGAACTTCATAAGTAAAAAAATCATATCTAAACACCCTTTCTGTTTCAAAAAACTAAATGAATGCAACAAAAATATGAAGTGGCATGGAGTACTCCCTCTGTTCCACTCAGGTTTCATCAATCATATCTGTACATTTGTGACCTAAAAAAAACAAATTTATAGAACTTTGTAACAACCCATCTTCTATCTAACTGAAAATAAATGAGCCAAATCGGTAAAACGATTTCTAGAATGTAAAGGATATAGACTGTCATTTTCCTTATCATAAACAAACTAAATATAGCTATGTTAAAAGTGTTATGAAACTGAACTCAAAATAACATACCTAATATAACAGCAGATAAGCCAAAATAATTGAGTTTCTAAATGTTCACACTCAATTAAGTAACTTTGATAATATGGTGATTCAAGTGAAAAAAGTTGCCTCTAAAAGATAATGTAACTTTGGTAAAGATTTATATGTTATAAAGGACTCCAATTTGGGAAATAAAATTGCATGTGCTATTTTCTGTTCCCAAAGAAAAGGTATTGTTAGAGTGGCTTACAACAGAAATCAGATTTTTAACAGCAAGAATGATCAAACTTACAGATTGATACAGCTGAAAAGCCCTTCCAGAAGCTTCTATTCCGACGCTTATGGGTCAGTGTGGTGCTCAAACACCATCATTGGGATTTCACCTTTAATGGTCCTCATTGATTTGTGTTATATTTTCCCTTTAGTGGGTCAAATGATTTGAATTTTAGAACTTACTAATATCAAAAGTAGCCTAACATGTATCTGAATAAGCTTATCATAAGAAGGCAACCCATCTTTTCACACAAGACTGAGGCAATAGACAGACATGTTTTCATGAATAGAATCATGCACTTGAAGACGAATTTGCTATTTTATACCAAGAAACAAGACTGCGATATAAAGGGTACAATTTGGATTTGTGATATAAATGATACAATTCGGATATTTATTACCTGTATATACATATACAACATAAGATATATACGATTCTTCCATACCAGATTAACTATATCTGGTCTACTTCTAAGAGTTCCATCCTTTCCATTTCATATTTTTGAGCCATCTAAAGCAAGGTATGACTTGACTTCAGTTTCACCAGATTGTATGACTGTATGAGTATACTCCCCAAGACCTACAATAGAGATGACGTCACAATTATTAAATAGCGAGTGAACTCAAACATATTAGCTCCACAAATATTCCAAGTTCATATATGGGTGATTCGTCAATCTATTTAGGGATAATCATTTCTAAGTGTATCCAACTAACCACTTTATTCTTTAGTATGTATTGAACTTTTTTTTTCTATTGTGCAACTTAACTTTAAAAACCACATGTGGTCTTTCAACACAACAGGTCAAAAGGGACTATCGGGTCAAACGACTGAAAGTCGTCGCAAGTCATTTTATAAATTGTCAGCATACCGTTTCTTAAATTGTGATGCAAGTCATTTTATATAACTCCAAGCTATACAAAAACTATGCCATCAGTCACATTTCACAATTGATGATTCGAACATATATTAAAAATGGCATTCCCTTAAATAAGAAGATATAATGAAACATTATAATTCGATCATAAACCTGTGGAACCAACTTAAATTCTTGTATTTATATCTAAAATGCTTCTATGAATAAGCATAATTGACTCACCTCCTCATATATTTGAAGACTATTTAAGCATACCGAATTCGGTTTAGAAGTGTTCACATAGTCACCACAACAATTTTCCAATGCAGACTACAATATCATTATATGTTAAAAATACCTCATAGTCAAATTATATAGTGGTAATCTGTATAGAATTACGTTATAAATATCATCGGATATCGATATAAGAGCCATGTGAATGAGAATTAATAACAGTTATTCATTTGTGAACTTTGACCAAGTGCCACCTCTAATCATTAGTGACTAATATACCAATATCAATATATATGAAGATGAACGATATAGTGAACTTCCTAATAATCGTTGAAGTATCCATAGTCCCTGCATGACTGAATTCTCCAAGCAAATCGGCCACTGGTTCTTTTTACTTTTCTTGCTGAGCTCATTGCCATGTGTTTGAATAAACTGCATGAGCAAGTAATGTGTGAACTAACTAAATAATTAAGAAACATGCATAAAGTCATGTCTTATTAATTAACCTCAATATATACCTAACCACATATAGATTAATCTCAATATATACGATAAAACAAAAAAAATATTAAACATGTTTGCTATCAAAAATACCTGCAATAGGGGCAATAGGGTATCTGATTGATGTTCATCCTCTATTAGAATAAACAGCACCCATGCCCATCTTTTTGCTTTAAATTCCCACGTTTCCAAATCGAAAAAGATGTCAAAAGCATGGTGGTATAAGCTACAGTAATATATTGGTATATCAAGATGCTGGAAAAAAAAAATGATTTAGAGTTCCACATAATGATTGACCTTTCCCATAATTACATAATATTTACCTTTAGCCATGCAAGATTAGGTGTTATAAGATGATCATCTTCGATTTGAGAGGAAAGAGACGTAGGGCCTGTGTAAAATCGTGTTTCATTAGGGTTTTAAAAGAGGCGTATGTTTTTTTTGTAACAAACCGTAATATAGAGAAAATAAATATGGGATTTATATTCTAGGGTTTTAAGAATGTGTTGTTATTAAGATATTACATTTTGATTTTAAATTGTTTATCACAACTTCTGGCTTGTTCCATTGGTTGAAGTGCTTGTTTCTGAACTAATAGACCCAGGTTCAAATCTTGCGAGGCCTACATTTTTTACACAATTAATTCCGAATTTTGCATAGTTTATGATTATGTGGCATTTAAATGATTATGTGGCATTGAGGTGGCATTGAGGTGGCATTTATGTGGCATTATCTACGTGTAACGCCTCCTGTTATATATAATGTAGAGATATATACATTTTATTTATTTATTAATGCCTCACTCCTAACCCCATGTACTTTAGAACTCACGGAACTACAGAAATCCAAGACCTCACCGCCTATTTTCGGAATAAAGGATCCAAGGGCCGTTACAACGGAGAGTTCCAAGACCTTAACGCCTTTCAGAATTAAGGGTCCAAGGGCCGGTGTAAGAGGGTAGCCAAGACCTAAACTCCTATCTTTAGCAATGAGGATCCAAGGCGTAATTAACCGCAGCCTAAAGCACACGAAACTGACACGATCTAAGTATGTACCCCAAGTTCCACCATCGGGGACCCTCGAGAAACGAATCAAAAATTAAGAATTGTAAAAACCGTGAAACTCTATTTATTGAAAATCATTTATTTTAGGTTTATTAATCTTATGGGAGCAAGAAGCCACAATTAACTTTCACGAGCTCTAAAGAGAACCAACTACTCCACGCTTAGCATCTAAACTCATAAATAACTCTATCATTTTTCGTTCTCCGCAAATTTAAAATCACAAATAATGAGATCCGCGGATGCTTAGCCAAATAACTTCAAGCCAAAGCTTTTCGGTCATTATTGGTTAAGGAGACAAGCTAGGGCTCAACACGCCCGGTCAAGTCAGAATTTTATTCCTACTCTCTCCAGCGGAAAATCAACAAAGTGTCAAAACACTTATTATATTTTTGCAAAAATTTTTAAATTTTCTCATTTTTTGGACTTTTTCATTTTTTTTTTGAAGGAAAAACGGGGTTGCGAGAGTAAATGGCAAAAATACAAGGCAAAAATCAAATCGAAAGATCACCCCCCCCCCCCCAAGACTAAAACGAGACATTGTCCTCAATGTCTTAAAGGTAAGGGTTTTCCTAACTAAATCTAAGGCCGTTTATTAATTATGCCAAAGATAAACGTTAGACGATAAGATTTAGGATATCGGATGAGCAACGAATGATGAAACTCGAGTGGAGAGAAGACATAACCACGAGCACGAGGGTCTTCACATGTCGGGCAAATCCTGCACAAGACAACAAACACAAAACACAAGAAATGGAAGAGATAGAACTCCTCACGTCACATTTATTAGTAAGAAAATAGAAAAAAGATAGAAGGATAAGCATGGGGTGCCTCCCACGAAGCGCTTGTTTTTTATCGAGTCGTGTAGCTTGACTCGCCCCGAATTTAATTGTTCTTGGGGGAGCATGTGGAAAAGATAATCTCAATCGGACTTTCGTTCAAGAGGTTTGGATAAACATTGAAACATATGAAAGTTCCACGCCGACGAGATACCCACGGTTTTAAGAAATAGCAACCATAAATGGTGATACCGGGGTCAAAGACAGTATCTTCACTCCCGAATGAGTGAAGGAGAGGAGAAATCACATCAAATGTGATGAAGGGAAGAAAGATTTTGATGACAATTAAGATCAATTCTTCATCCTCAAAAGCATATATTTCATTAAAGCCATTTGCAACAAGAGTCTCGGGAGGGAGGGTCGGGATGATATCATCAACAAACACATTCTTATGATCAAGAACACCTCCCCCCAGACTATAATCTTTCTCAAGATCGAAATAAAAATGATCATACTCTGGATGAGAGAGTTCACCGGAGAACTCTTCAAAGATAACCGGATCATTTTTATCAAAGAGAAACGAGTCGTACTCGGGAAGAGAGATATAAGCATGAGAAGTGGTACTGCCACTACTCGTCTCTTCCGAAAAATTGATATCAAAAGAAAAGGCTTCATAAGCCAGGAGAGAATAATCGGGATGAGAAGTGAGATTTCCACTACTCTCCTCTGCCGTATCAAAGATAAAACTCTCATATTCGGGAAAAGAATCCTCGAGCTCGAGCTCCAGAGGATCTAACGGCTTTTCTTCAATAATAACTTCTTCAATAACTTCATTCGGGAAAACCTCGAGCTCTTCCATAGATATATCACTTCCCTCAAACGGCATGAGAGAAGGGGAAGAGTCAGAAATGACGAGTTCGGAAGGCAGAGTGGGATTGCCACTTGGAGGAAGTATCGACGTCTCAACTTTTAATACTTCTGAAGGTTCATCCTCATCACTCTCGTCAAAGTCTGAATAGTAAAAAGTTTGTGGATGACCTGGTCCTGGCCGAGATTGACAATTTTCACTTATATAATTTTCTTTCTTGCCAAGGACCTCAATTTGTGTACTCAATACGGAAATTTTCTCGGAATAATGATCACTCATCATAGTGGTAGGGTCATGTTGAATTTCAGCATCCCACTGATAATGATGAAGTGTCATATTCTCGATCAAATCATAAGCTTCTTGTGGAGTTTTCCGCATGAAATTCCCACCGACTGCCAACATAATTTTGTCTCGATCAATCGAAGTTATGCCATTATAAAAGGTTAGGATTTGATCAAGAAGCAAAATTTTATGGTCTGGACATTTCCGTAATAGTGATTTGAATCTCTCCCAAGCTTCAAATACTGATTCCTTGGGCAATTGTTGGAAATTTCGAATGTCTTTCCTTAGCTGCACCGTTTTAGAATATGGAAAGTATTTTGAAAGAAACTTGAGGAACATCTCTTCCCAAGTATGAATTGAATGAGTTTTTAAGGTATAAAACCAAGTTTCAGCTTCGTGGGATAAAGAGAATGGAAAGAGATTCAAATGAATGCTATCTTGAGAAACTCCTTTCTGTTTCATGGATTGAGTGATAGATATGAACTTGTTTAGGTGCTCGTTTGCATCTTCATCTCGAAATCCGTAGAATTGGCAATTTTGCCGGATCAGTCGAACCATATGATTTTTCAATTTGAAATCGGTTCCCGAAACTGATGTAGGAGTGATCGGTCCTCCTCTACCGATCAGTGTTGGACGATAGAAATCCTCCATGGTCCGAGGATCATGGGGATGATACGGTGGAAAATCGATCATTGTGGAGAATTAAACAATGAGAGGGTAAGGAGATAAGAATTAAACATTTAAGAGGATAGCGAAGAATATTTTTGGATTTTTATAATTTAGAAACATTGAAAAACACAAAAGAAAAAGGAAAAATAAATTTGAAAATAAAATCTTTTTGGTGTTTTTTTTTTTTTTTTTTTTTTTTTTTTTTTTTTTAAGAAAATATTTACGAAAGAAAACGATAACTTCACATGGAAGGATCTTCAAAACACGAATCGACGAACGAGAATCAAAAACTCACTTCAAACCCTCCCCGGCAGCGGCGCCAAAAATTGATTCGAAAGAATCAACACGTATTTTTCATCAAGGATTTACAAAGGAAATACGTAAACCCGAGTCGTTTTCCAACGAAGGAATGAATGGAATTTTCGGTTCGGTTCGTGATTGTATGTGATGAATGGTGAAAATAATGAGATATTTTGGATTTTTAACACTAAAATTGAAAAGCATAAACTAGAATAAACTAAAAAAAAGCAATTAAAACAAATATATAAAACTTAAATGGAAATAAGCTAAAAACTATTATAATGAAAATAAGCAAAAAGTTAATAAACTAATAAACACTAATTTTAGACTAAAAACTAATAAAGTTTAAAACTTTATAACTAAGAATGATTAAGAAAGATATTTTAAAACTAAATAAATCTTACAAAACACTAATAAACTATTTTAAATAGATTCTTACGTAACTACTCCAAAAGACTAAGACTTGATTATAGAACAATTTTCACTAATGAGCAACTAATAAATCAATACTCACGTTAAATAAAACATGCGGCAACATTTGACTTATTGAAAACTAATTAACGATGAACACAAAGACCACGTAACACAAAATCTATCTAAAGTGATGCTAATCAGTCGCACATCATCCAATCACCACAAATTAAATATTTGGCATCTTTCTAACATATATAACACACAAAAAAAAGTCTTTACCACTACGCATATATAACTTGAAAACATTTACATAAAAGAAATAAATCAAATGATTGATATGAAAATGTTGCAGTCAATGGGTAAAAAGAGATTATCTAAAACATAAACATAAAAGCTTGAGATTAATAAAACATAAGCATAAACTAATAATGATTAAATCCATACATTAAATAAAGATCCTTACATGATTTAAAGATTAAAAGTTAAACTAATCTAATCTATATAAAGAAAAAGAGAAAAAAAAAAGTGACGAACCAAAAAATATGGAGTATGCGGCTGCTGTCCAATTTTTTTGGCTGCTTCCTCCCTTTCAATGAACTGCAGCTGCTACTTTTCTCTTTTTATCTTCTTTTGCTACCTACCTTCTTTTGTTGGCTTTTGATAATACTAAAAAAGGAAAAAAACGAAGAAGAAAAAAAACAAAATGAGATGCGCCTCCCCTCTCATACCTACTGCCTTTTGATAGATAATATCCTCCTGGTCAAATGTGTGGGCCGGATGTTATAATTTTTTTCATGGGGCCGAGTGTGGGCTTAGTGTTGAGTTCATGACCATTTCATGCGATAGTTTTTTTTTTTTTTTTTTTTTTTTTTTTTTTTTTTTTTTCTTTTTTTTTTTTTTAAATTTAATTTGGTGTTAAATAAGGGTAGCAAAGTGGATTCGACTTGAGTCAATAACGGACTTGAGTTGGGCCTATTTCTTCGGGCTTCATTAATCTTCAACAAATGCTCAAAATCTCATACTTTTGCTTTAATATCCATGTCTCGTGCCGTTGGACTCGTAACTTCGTGCTCTTTTCAATCTCGTGCTCGGTTTGTCGTCATTCTTGTCCGTTTTCATCATATCCGTACCTGCACATGCATAAACACAAAAACACAACATATTTGGCATATTTGGTTAGTTTTTGGTCTTTTTGGTCCGCTTTATTAGGAAAAAGATATGTGTAATTTAACACATATCACACCCTTTAGTGTTTCGAGTTTAACCTGCACAACAACACACCCTTTTGTGGTGTCCTTGTGGGATTTGAACCAAGGCATACACACCCTATATGGGTTGCTGCCTAGTGGAAACTGAATCAAAACAAAACCAACCATAGTACACCCTTTGTAGGTGTGGTTTCTCTTGAACCAAAACCAACGCAACACAACTAACCTAAACCAAATTCAGGTTTCAACTCAACCCTTAATGTTTTACTGGGGGTTTCGACCACAACAAAAAATACTTCTCAACACAACCTGTTACATAGTCTTATAATTGTGCCCAAACTTGTGAGTAGCAAAGACCAAAGACTCACCACTTTGATTCGACCCAAAAGTCATACGCGACTCAAGAAAATTTAGACAGGTTCTACACTAAACCTATAAGCCAAAATCCTGATAATTACTAACCATATCACCAACATAACACACTGTGCAAAACCAAACAAAACAAACTAACATGACACTTCCATACACGAGCCAATACTCGGATTTTTGTTTAAGAATTGTGAGCCACACAAGATCAATAACAACAACAAAACATAACCATTCATAGGTTTTCAAATCGACCAATTAAAACAACAATTCCATCAAAACTTGTAAAAATGAATCCAGTCACAACTTCAAATAACAATTAATTCAATCAAAAGTTTATAGAATGAAAAAGAGATTAAAACCCTTACAATGGATATGGATCAACAAGGAGAACCAAGAAATCAAAACCTTAAATCCGATTCAAGCAAATCCAAATACGAACCCCAGCTAATCCACACCTCCGTTGTGAGTCAGTTCTCTTTGAAGCCTAGATATCGATAAGAAAAAGAAAAAGAAAAAGAAGACTGAAAAAAAAAAAAGATGAATTGATTTTGTTTTTGAAGTAAAATACTTCCTCCCAAAGTTAAACTAAAAATATTTATTTTATATTGTTTTATTAAAAAAACTATTCCTTCCGTCCCAAAATAAATGTTCGGTAAAAGTCAAACTGTTTCAACTTTGATCTTATATATTTTTTGTCTGTTATATAATACTTGATGAAAAATTATACCAACGAAAAATATACTTAACTCAATCCATTCATATATCTTGCATCAAGTATTATATAACACCCGCAAAAATAGATAAGGTCAAAGTTGAACCAGTTTAATTCAGAAAAGTCAAACTGGACACTTATTTTGGGACGGAGGTAGTAAATCATAGTTGTTGAAAATATAAGGATATAAAATGAACACACCGAAAAGCACAAAGAGTGAAAACGTAACAACCGACCTCATTTGATAAAAAAATCCACCACCATCATCAAAATCAAAAATATTCTTCCCTTGATCAATCACCGATCTCTCATCCCAATTATTTAATTATCCATCCATTCAATCAAAATTAGGGCTCGCAATAATCAAATTCATCAAATCAATTAATTTTTTTTAGATCAATTAATTAATTAATTAATGGATTCAGAAGACGATATGCATGACGCTGAATCTGTTGATGATGATTTCTACAGCGGTGAGACTTTGATGGATTCAGATGATGATGCTAATGATGATGGTGATTATGAGTTTGTTGCTGATAATGATTCTGATGATTCTGATGATTTCGTATCTAATCGTAATCAGGTTGTTTTTTTGTTATGATTTTATATCGATTATCGATTCGTAATTAGCTAGTTATTGATTAGATTTATTATTAACTTTCGATTCGACTCGAGTATCGGTTTCATTATGTTAGCGTTACTAGACTCGGTACAGTTATGATTTTATAGCTAATTGTAATCAGTTAGTTATTTATGTTAATTTGCGTTTTTTGTAATCAGGTAGTTGTTGAAATGAGGTTTCACGGTTATGATTTTATATCGATTAATTAGGTACTTGTTAATTGATAGGTTGATTAGATTTGATGATCGGTATATTAATCATGTTGACGTTACTCGACTCGATACAGTTATTATGATTATATATCGAGCTGTAATGTAATCAGGTAGTTGTTGTTTGATGAATTGAGGTTTTGCAGTTATGATTTTATATCGATTATAGAATAATTGTAATTAGGTAGTTAATTAATTTGATGATTAGATTGAAGTATTAAATTGTAAGCTCGGTGGAGTAATCGATAGTCTCGAGTTCGGTTTCGATTGACTCGATTATCAGTATTAAAATGCTACTAGTAATCATGTTAGCGTTACTCGACCTAATACGATTATGATTCTGTAGCTAACTGTAATCAGGTAGTTGTTATGATTGTATGTTGTTTTATGAATTGATGATGAATTGATTATGAAATGAGGTTTTATAGTTACGATTTTGTATCGAATCGTAATTTGGTAGTTGTTGATTAGATTGAGTACTTGAGCTCGGTGGAGTAATCAATACTCTCGATTTCGGTTGATTCGATCAATGTTTAAACGTCACTAGTAATGATATTAATTATGTTAGCATTACTCGATTCGATACAGTTATGTTATATGTTCTTTGATGAAATAATGATGAAATGAGGTTTTACAGTTATGATCCTACATTGAGTTGTAATTAGGTAGTTCGGTTCGACTTGATTCGGTTATCGGTATCTAAATATTACTTGTTACGATTATAATGAAAAAATGATAATGATTCATTGATTCTGATGATTTCGTATCTAATCGTAATCAGGTAGTTACTTTTATTAATTTGTTATTGTTTGATGAATTGATAATTAAATGATGATGAAGTGAGGTTTTATAGTTAGGATTTTTAGGTAGTTGTTAATTGATATGTTGATTAGATTAAGTATTAAATTGTAAGCTCGGCAGAGTAATCAATACTATCGAGTTCGGTTCGATTTGACTCGATTATTGGTTTTAAAAATATTACTAGTGACGATGTTGATCATGTTATGTTACTCGACTCGGTACAGTTATGATTTTATAGGTAATCGTAATCAGGTGGTTATGATTGTGTGCTGTTTGATGAAATGATGATGTAATGAGGTTTTACAGTTATGATTTCATATCTATTATCGAATCGTAATTACGTAATTTTCTGTGTGTTATATAGCATCTTATAGATGTGGTCTATACTGAGTGTTGGAATCTTAAAGTTAGCTTTGTCAAATGGCTTATCTAGTTGCTTCAGGTTAACTCACTTGACTGTTAAATAACTTCATATAAACATGTTAGCGTTGGCATCAATGCACCCGCAGTCATACTATCTGTATATGATTAATCATTGCTAAAAGTGTTTCTGGTTTTCTTTTTTTCAGCTAAATTATACCATTTTGAATGAAGTTGATATACATCAACGCCAAGAGGATGATATCAAGAAGATATCTTCTATACTTTCCATTTCAAAAGTTTCAGCTGCCATATTGCTCCGCCATTATAACTGGTAATCTGTTTGTTTTTATGTTCACTCCTGCATGTTCATGCGTGTCTCTGGAATCTGCTTTGCAGTTTTCTCTGTCCCAGAACATTGGTCTTCAAATATATAACATTAAGATATATATATATATGATAAATAACCTTCCTTTGTAGAGGCAAGGTTATTTATCATATAAGCCTGTAAATATATGCATGTAGAGGCAAGGTGCTAGAGATCTTTACACAAAATGTGAAATCATTTTAGTTAAGTCATATCCTAAATCATGATTCGTGGAACCTTCTGAATGTTTTGCTTATGCCTTATTTTTCTGACCTATTGTAAATAGATAACTTAATAGCACATCCAACAATTCCAGAATGGATCATGGAAGGACCTCACTTGTTTATTTGACAAAATAATGACCATTTGATGATACTTTGCTGAAGTTTTGAGTGAAACAGCCAAAATGTTTGATTTGAAACCTATACATATACGTGCTTTAAGTACTACAAAAATTCTCTGCATATCCCATCAAAATGCTTCGTTTGGAACGCAAATAATTATACTAATTTTTTCAAAGCTATTTAGAAAAAAAGTCACGTTTAACCACATGGGGGTGGCCTATTGGCAAATGCCACACAATGCATCCTGCATCAAATTGTCCTTTGGGAGCACGCTACCAACTTATTTAGGTAGTGCATCACTGCATAGGAGCTGCGTCTCTGATTTGGTTTTTTTTGTTGCCATTTTTCAATTTTTTTGTAAACCATGTAGCATAGAGTTACAGAGTCGTTGCTTGTAGGCTTCAGTCTTCTAGGTGGTAACATGTGTGCTGTCTCGATCTAAATTTGCTGAATGAATCTATTATTATAAACCTGCAGGAGTGTCAGCAAAGTGAATGATGAATGGTTTGCTGATGAAGAAAAAGTTCGCAGGGTTGTTGGGTTATTGGAGGAACCACGTGA
The DNA here is from genome assembly GCA_021014915.2 of Artemisia tridentata subsp. tridentata. Classification (NCBI taxonomy): domain Eukaryota; kingdom Viridiplantae; phylum Streptophyta; class Magnoliopsida; order Asterales; family Asteraceae; genus Artemisia; species Artemisia tridentata. The sequence goes on along the minus strand of CP139504.1, from coordinate 370,514,387 downwards.
ACTTCCTAATAAAGAGGTAATTTATGATAATTTGAGGGCCATAAATTCTTATGGTTTATTCTCATAGTCATAAAGATATGGAGAAAGTTAGACCATCATTTAGAGGTTTACTTTTTGACTTATCTTTTTTCATGACTCCTTATCATACACTTATTTTTTGGCAGATGGTTTGTGGGATTTGCTTTGAAGATTATTCTTCTAACAATATGAGTGCTGCTGCTTGTGGTCATCCTTTTTGTGTTACTTGTTGGAAAGGTTTGTTGGTGACAAACTAGTTATCTAATTACACACTCTCACAATACATGCATTTGTTAAGAATTGCGATTTCGTTTCACTGTCATCTATAATTATTTTTTAATGTAATTTCTTACATCAACTATACGACATTTATCCTGAATGAAACATTTTGCAACCTATGATTGCAGGATACATAAGCACTGCCATCAATGATGGCCCTGGATGCTTGACACTGCGATGTCCTGATCCATCTTGTGGTGCAGCTATTGGTCAAGACATGATTGTTTCTTTGGTCTCACATGATGATAGAGAGAAGTATCATCGTTACTTCCTTAGATCCTTTGTGGAAGACAATAGAAAGGTAATTGTGTGAAATGCACGTTTTCATATTTGCCATCATTCATCATATTGTCATTAGTTATTATGTCTTTGTTTTAACCACCACAAATGTATTTCTTTTTATTTTTTATAGACAAAATGGTGTCCTGCTCCTGGCTGTGACTATGCTGTGGACTTTATTGTTGGTGGTGGAAGCTTTGATGTCACCTGCCGCTGCGCATATAGCTTTTGTTATAATGTATGTTTCATTTGATAAAGATAATAGTATACTCTTCATTGATATAACTTATTCTTTATTAACAAGTTAACATTTGTTTCTCTCGACTCATATTGACAGTGTACTGAGGAAGCTCATCGGCCAGTTGATTGCGACACTGTATCAAAGTGGATAATGAAGAATAGTGCAGAGTCTGAGAACATGAATTGGTATTCAATTATAGAACTTATTTAACCATATATTTATGGCTGATGGTGTACGACTAGAACCCCTTTAAAATCAGTTAATATGTGTCATTTTTTTAAAAAACCGGGGTTACTTTGGAATCAGGGTATGTTTAGCAAAACTAGCTGGAATTTGAGCGTATATTATAAAGCTCGAGCTGGCTAGAGCTTCTTATTTTGGAGCTTATGTTTTTTAAAAGCTCTCATAAGCTGTCATCCAAATGAAGTTTATTTTTGGTGGGAGCTTATTTTATAAGCTCAAGCTCTCGTAAGTTTGGTGCCAAAGTACCCTCATTGACATATTTTAAGGTTCCAGTGAATTAAAAGAAAATTTTCAGCAAGCACCGATCCACTTGTCTTTAAAGAAAGTTACTTCTCTTAATTGGTTACCCAATTTTTGTGGGAACATAGGGAATATTATCGTCTCTACATAGGGAATGTTATTCACTTATTCTCTCTATAGGTGGCTGTATTTGAGTTGCTAGTAGTATAAACTAATATATTCATGTGGCGACGTAAAACTTATAATATTTTATTTGCTATGGTTTTCAGGATATTAGCCAATTCAAAACCATGTCCCAAGTGCAAGCGGCCAATTGAGAAGAACCAAGGATGTATGCACATTACATGTACACCACCTTGTAAATTTGAGTTTTGCTGGTAAGTTTATTGTTTGTCCTGTACCATAAAACTTATTTCTGATGTCTTGGACGGTAGAACATTTTTTTTGCATGTTTTCCATTAACAGTATGTTAATTTTTCCTTTATGTCAAATCTGCTTTTTCAGGCTCTGCCTTGGTGCGTGGTCAGATCACGGTGAAAGAACAGGTGGTTTTTATGCATGCAATCGTTACGAGGCAGCAAAACAAGAGGGAGTGGTAAGCTAATATAAGCTTAAAGATTTTTTTTACACTGGGAATTGTCACCGTTATTGAAATGCAAATAGCAAGGTTTAATCATATGTATTGAATCTGTGGACCGAATCTTGTTAAATGAGTATCATATTTTTTGTTGCCAACAGTATGATGACACGGAAAAGCGGCGAGAGATGGCAAAAAATTCCTTAGAAAGATACACTCATTATTATGAAAGATGGGCTACAAACCAATCTGTGAGTTCCTTTTGGTCAATATTGTATTGTAAAAGTAGATTTTGGGGGTTTTCTTTAGATGGTACTTCAATTGATGTCCACTGATACGCTAGATGGTTCAAATAGTTTACAACATTTTGGATTGTTATAACTGTAAATTTCATGGGATAGTGTCGTTTCTAACTGTATAAGAATCTTTGATGTGATGATTAGCATTAATGTTGTCCATTCACTTGTTTTCTGTTTTGCAGTCCAGACAAAAGGCACTGGCAGACCTTCAGCAAATGCAAAACGTACATGTAAGAAAGTAGTTCTTATGATCCTTAAGTGTTACATCTATAACCATAGTACAAATAACTATCTATCCACAGCCTATTGTTCGTAATATTTATATAAGGCTATTTCTTCATATGCCATAACATGCTTGCATAGTGTCACTTTGTTTTGTGAAATGTTTCTCATTTTGGTGATCCAAATTCGACAATAATAATTTAAGTCTTTAAGAGGTGTATATATGATATTTTGCTTAAACTACTTGTTCAAAAAATTTTCTGTTGACATATGTTTTCTCATGCAAGCTGTTCACAACCTTTATGTTGCTTGCTTAGATTTATCTGGAGCTCAAGTGATCTTTTATTTTTCCTTTTTATCTAATGACTGACTATGGTAAAGCTTGAGAGGCATGGACTTAAAATAGATTTAGCCATCTAGGCATTGAAGAGGACTTTTTAAATTATTCGATATTACTAGTCAAACGTAGGGATTCTTGGTCCTAATCACACATCTTGGACTAAGAAGGTCATTCATATTTTACCTTTTCAATCCCCCAAATCCCAGTATCTGATTTACTCTTAATAACCTTTATTATAGAGTATAGACTATTATTGCATTTAAAAACTAAAACCAGTTACGATGTAAAAGAACTCAGAATGTGGAATAATTATGATGAACGTAATCGTATCCATATACTCAAAATGCTAATGCGGCGATCAGCTAATGTAACGTAATTATCTTGAGACAACTGATAACCACATACCCATTTGCAACCTTAGCTTTTGTTCCTCTCTTAAATTATTATCATTAATTATTTGAAAGGCAAAGATTAACACACCTAATGCCACACCTGTGTCTCAATTGAGATTTAAACCATAACCTCTTCCTCTTGTTTTGATGGGCCACCAACAAACCTCTAGACCAAAGACCCTTTAGTGTGTGTTCTCTACACGACTCAAAAGCACTTCCTTGTTTATTTTGTTAATCTTATTAATTACTGCTTTAAGTATGACTAACAAAACTGTATATTTACAATAATAATCCAAGCTTTTTTAAGAAAACGATTTGGGAGTTATATGCATTCTAATACATTTCGGACAACTTTTAATCTGTTTGACCTACTCGGTTCATTTGGCCCTTTAGAGATTAACATAATACAAATCAGCCCATTTGCATATTAATGGGTTCGGTATTCTCCCATCCTGATCTGATCAACTGCTCTGGTTTTTTAATGTCTCGGTTACTTATTAAGAACACTTTTTCTTTTGTGCAGCTTGAGAAGCTGAGTGACATACAGTGCCAGCCTGAATCACAGCTTAAGTTCATAACTGAGGCCTGGCTACAGGTGATGAATTCTTTTTCCTTTTTTTGTTTCTTTTAATTAACAAGCGACATAACTGTTTTTATAATATCATCTGCTTACTTACATTCCGCCTCGATCTTTGTAGATAGTAGAATGTAGAAGGGTACTCAAGTGGACATATGCTTATGGATATTACTTGCCTGAGCATGAGCATGCCAAGAGGCAGTTCTTTGAATACTTGCAAGGTTCTCCACATCTGTCAACGTAAAAATGTCAATTTTACATATTAAGAATCCCATTACCAAAAATACTTTTTTACCTCTCTTCTCAGGTGAGGCAGAATCTGGATTGGAACGACTTCATCAGTGTGCGGAGAAGGAACTACAAGGCTATCTTAATGTTGACAAGGGTCCATCCAAGGATTTTAATGAGTTTCGTATGAAACTAGCTGGTTTGACCAGGTAATTTATTTGACACGTACATTATTGATATATGTTATGGATAAGTTTTATTGGTATTTTCTTTATTAGATAGGTATATTCTTTTAGATAAGAATTTGGATTAGTAATTATAGTGGGGATACGATAGCGCAAAACTATAGATATGTGATGAGTGTAACTCAGAAAACTAGACAAGCCCAACAAACATAGCAACTAAAGAGGATAAAATGGCAAGTTGGATAATTAGGTAAAGATGGTTTCAGGTCAAATCAAGTCATATTTGTGATGGGTCGAATTGTTGGCTGACTAAATACCTTTTTCTTTGTGTATTTTTGATAAACAATTGGTATGTCAGATATGATTAGAAGTATATCTTACCTTAAGATTATCAAAATGTTTAAATAAATTTGTCTAGGAGTTATAATGCATTAAAAAATATTCGAACCACTTTCTACATTTTTGTAGAAAATTATAGCTCTTTTACTCATTATAGCACAATATTTACAAAGGGGACAAGAACGTGTATGCAGGTGAGACCAACCTGACCCAGCCTATTTGAATCATGCTTAAAATTAATCTAACCTGCTTGGTTCAACATGATTTATCTTATTTATTTATGCGTTTGTGATAAACTAATCATCAATTAAGATACACAAGCACAAAATTTAAGTCTATATTTCTTGTAAGCACTTTATTCTGACAAATTCTTTTTGTCCAACTTGCATCTCCCTAGTGTGACCCGTAATTACTTTGAGAATCTTGTGAGGGCTCTAGAAAATGGTCTATCCGATGTTGACACCCACGGTGGGACCACAAGCCGAGTTGGTGGCTCACGGGGATTAGGAGCCGGTAGCAGCAAAAGCAGAAACGGTAGGAACAAGGGAACCGCACCCGCTAGCAGATCTAGTGGTTCAAGAAACATAGATGATTCTGGACACTGGTCATGTGAGTATTGTACATATGCCAATCCAAAATCAGCCAATGTGTGCCAAATGTGCCAGCAACGTCCATAAATTGTAGTATTATTTATGTTACTGGCTGTTGTAATGGTTTGTTGATGGCATAAGGAAGAAAAAAAGACGAAAAACATAGATGTCAAGAAAAAAGTAGACATTGTTATTTGACTACTGTTGTATGTATATATGTTCTTTTCTACAGTATTTGATGTACTTTTAATGTACAATTTGGTATACATTAGTACATGTTCAGTGTGCTGAATATGCAAATGAAATTGAGCTTCGATGTTATATTGGTATAGAAAACTAAACACTTTGCAACAGTATCTATGGATAACATTGTGCGACATCTGGTCTTCGTGGTAATGCTTTCGAATGTTTTGTCATTTCAACACCTACATAATGGAGGTACGTTTATTTTTTATGCTGTGTAGAATTAGTTGACTATCTACAACTTCAATAAATTAGAATAGTTAATCATCTGGTTTTCTTATTGCTGACATCACCTTCTATAGCTTTTTGATGCCCTTGCTAAATAACAAGTAAATTTAATGGATCGCTGTTGTGATGTGTATGCAATTATGAGGTGCACAAACCCTTTTTTTTATAAAACTGAACCGGTTTAAAAACCGGTTTCTGATCGCGTTGACTAGTCAATAACCGGTTTTGCCTAAAACCGGTCCGGTTTGAAACCGGTTTTGGGATTGAAAATGTCGAACCGGTCGGTTTGTAACCGGTCTAAACCGGTTTCAAAAACCGTTTTTTTTTGAATGTTGGGCTGGTACATACTGTACAAGATTCATAATTTTTAGTCACTCACAACCCTAATTTTTTGCTTAAAAGAAACACCACCCACAAACTTTTTATCTTTCTTTCATAATAGATCTCCAACCGAACCACTTAGATCTCCAAAAATTCGTCCTTTTCTTTTATCCAAAAATGATTTACACAAATGACACAAGCAGCCACACATCTATCTCCATCTCCCTTATTACTTTATATCTTCGAACGAAAACAACCGAAGCACAACAAGTTCGTCAAGATCTCATTAAAGAGGTTTCGGGTAGGTTGTTTGTTTGTTTTCTTTCTTGTTTTTCGATTTGTGCTTAAGACCAATGATGGGTATTTGTTCAAGTACATAATATCATCAAAGATTTATGAACGAAATTGAGGTCTTCTTTCTTTCTTTTTTTTTTTTTTTTTTTTTTTTTTTCTGTGAGATGGGCAGTTTTTCGGGGCCACTCACATCAGTTAACTCAGCTTTAAATTTTAAGGCATGCCACGTCAGCTTTTTCACCCTTTAACTTAACTCAGCTTTAACCCACACATCAATAACTCAGCTTTAACACACCTTAACTCAACTTTACACATAAATTTTTAAATTCAACCCCTAACTTATACATTACTTCATTTTTTTAAAAACAACACATTTATTAAAACATAACATTACATTCATTCAAACATAACACACTTAAAAAAAAAAAAAACTTACAAACGAAATTAAAGAAATAAATAAAAATAACGACGAAATTAAAAATTACATAATAAAAATAAAGACAATCCTAAATCTACTGTGGAATATAATCCCCGAGCTTGTATTTTGCCACGATGCGAGCTTTTTCTTGGTTGATATACCACACCACATCTGGAGGCTGCCCGTCGGTCTTCTCCTTCAAAAACTTTATTTCCTCCAGCCTTGTTATCGCCTCCTCTTTTTCTTTTGTTGCCCGATACGCGGCTTCGGCCAATTCCCTTTTGTGACGATACTCGACTGTCATATTCTCCACGAATTGCACTGACGACATACTTCCCGTACTCGCTCCCGTGCTCGTTCCTCCCGTGCTCTCGGATCGAGCTTTCTTTGCAGCACGCCTTCCCATTGGCCTTGGTTGTTCATTATGACCAAACAACGCCTCATTTGCTTGGCTTGGTGGTTCATCGGCGGTTAAATCAATTCCCTCCGGCGTGTCCCACTTCACATGACCCCGTAAAACCTCCCAAGCCTCCTCGTTGCTAAAAAGAGCGGTTTTGTGCTCGTCCCGGTACATTTCTCGGGCACGTTTCAGGATATCAAGTTCACTTTCGCCACTTCTTTCTTGGCGTTGGGAACGTTTGTAGTACGCGTTGAACTTTGAACAGTCACGGTTCAAAGTTCTCCACTTACTTTGGAGCATATCCTTGTTTCTTTGTTGGTAATTGACCCTGTTAAACTCATTCTGCACTCGTTGCCAAAACATATCCATGCTTTGATTTTTCCCCACATGTGCGTCTTCCGACGCTGCAACATAACACTGAGCAAGCACTTTTTCCTCTTGTGGGTTCCAACGTTTGGTCTTGTTGGCAACGGGTTCTTCATCATCATCCTCCAAAGGTTCGGGGTTTTTTGGTTTTCTAGCTTTGCGTTTGACACGCGAGGACTTGTTTTTCTTTGGAGGAGACGTTGGAGTGTCGGGAACTTCATTGGTTGCGGTTTGAGATTGTTGTGAATGTTGGGTGAAGTTGAGATTGGAGAAATTTTGGGTGTTTAGGTTAGATTGTTGTTCCAAATAGAGCATTCGTTGATGCTGTTGGTACATTTCTTCGTCCGACAATCCAAGTGGGTTCGGGATTGAAGATGAGCCGACGTTCGGGTTAGAAGATGAGCCGACATTGGGGTTATTAAACCCGGAGCTTAAGAGATCTAAGAACGATTCGTTCCCGTCATCGTTTAGGTTGAATCGAGACATTTTTTTTTTGGGTTGAAGGTTGAAAAGATAGTGTAAATATGTAGTGTATTGAGTTGTGAAAGTGTGAAAAAAAATATGGTGTGAAATGGTTATTTATAGGGGATTGAAAATGGTTTTGAATTTTTTTTTTATTATTTATTTATTTATTTATTTATTTATTTATTTATTTTTAGTTAGGCCGCTCCATTTCAACGGCTAGAAATTTTAGGGGGCTAAAGTGCAATTAATTCAAACTGCAACGGTTACTTTTAGGGGGCGAATGTGTAAACAAATTTTTTTTTGGGCAGATATCACCCTTAACGCTGCGTTAGGGTGTTAACGCAGCCCCTAACGCAGCGTTAACGCCCCTTAACTTGCGTTAACGCTGCAAAATTGGTCCTTTAACGAGCTTTTAACGTGGGCGATGGGAGTGGTCTTACTGAAAATGAATATATGATATGTGAGATTGTGAAACATGAATATATTAAAATGTCTTAGGGTGGAAATTACCCAATCAAATTTCTCCACCTCATTTCAACCCTTCATTCAACCTTTTTTAGTGGCGCCCATCATTCTCGACCCTCCCAACTTCTTTTTTTAAATATTCATAATTTGTCCCTAACATTTTTATATGCTCATAATTAGTCCTTCCATCTTATATTACTAACAAAACAATTATATAAAAAAAACAAACATTTGATTAAAAATAAAAATACAATTCCTAAAAATAAAAAACTACAAATCATAAAAATAAAAAACTACAAATCCTAACAAATAAAAACTACGAATCGCCCCAAGTCCAAGGCCAATTATATTTCGTAGCTATCTCACGCTTCTTATCAAGCGTCCACTTTAGTATTGCGGGATCGGTGATGTGCGTGTGCGATTTGTTGTAGAACTTGTGATCTTGATATAAGGCCTTTTGTGCAAGATATTGGGCCTTTTGATCCCTCTCTTGGAGATGTTTGTCCAAGAGTTCTTGTTGTTTCCTTGCGTTCTCCTCCAACAAATGAGATTTCTTCGACGTGTAATCTTGGACCATGTCCGCAACACTAACCTTCGACGAGGCTTCACTAGCAACCTTTTTTCCTTTTCTTGCACGGCTATCTAGGGGAGGCGTTGGGTCTTCATTGAGATTTGGCAAAACGGTATCAAATTCGTTGCTACCCGACTCATAGTGGACCGATTCCGAGGACTTTCTTCGCTTGTCGGAATGGGAGGGTTGCTCATCTTGGACACACTTTTGTTCCAACCATTTAGCTTGGTCTTTGACAATTTCCCAAGCTCGTTGATGAGTAAAAGGTTTGCCTTGTTTTTTCTCAAAACTCGCCATGGCATTCTTGAAGATATCAAGATCGCTACAACCACTCTCCCAAAGACGTCTCTACAAATACAAATGTATAAGTTATAAGTCAATAAAATTTAAATAAAATGTATATATATATAATATAATTAAAAACCGTATATATATAATATAATGTATATACATAAAAACCGTATATATATATATATATATATATATATATATATATATATATATATATATATATATATATATATATATATATATATATATATATATATATATAAATAAAACGTATATAATTTACCGATTGGTGGTATAAACCGTTGAACACACTTATTAGCGCGTTCATTTCCCTCCACTTTGTGGTTAGTGAATGATGACTTCGAGTAGTGCCTTTCACGTTCGTGGCGAAATGCGCCAAAATTCGCTTCCAAAAACAATCTCTTCCTTGTTCCATCCCGACCGTTCTACATGTTGAGATGTGAACCCAAGCTTTCGCCAAAGCCTCCTCCTCGTCCGGTGACCAAACTTTTTTTTCGGCCCTTTTTGGGTATTTCTTCTTTGGAACGTCTTGTTCTTGAACTTCTTCAACATCATCGTTATCGTCATCGTCTACATAATTAAACCGTATATAAATATACATAATTAAACCGTATATAAATATATAATAAAGAAAGTTAAAAACCATACCGAAATTCATTTGCGTTTCGGGTACCTCGAGTAAATCGTCTTCGGAATAGGTCGCCTCCGGTTGTTCTCGGTAAGTTTCGAAAGGGTTAAAATTAGCCGTTTCGTATATGTAGTAATCGTTTGGATGCATTGGTCGGTAGTCGATGTTTTGTCGTGGAGGACTCGGTGGTAGGGGACGATAATAGTTTTGTTGCGAAGTTGAATGGTGTTGTTGACGAGGAGTCGATTGTGGTTGTATAGGTCGAGGAGCCGATTGTGGTTGTATAGGTCGAGCGGGTTTAGATCGAGTTCCCCGTTCACGACCCTTCGACGAGGAACTTGCACCAACTTTCTTATTTCTTGGATCAATATTTTAAAAAATGTGTGTTGTGATTTGTTAAAAATGTGTGTTGTGATATATATAGGGAAAAAAAGGGAAAAAAAGTTTTTTTTTTTTTTTTTTTTTTTTTTTTTTTTTTTTTTTTTTTTTTTTTTTGGAAAAAAAGTTTTTTTTTTACTCTAAAGTCCCTCAAACGGTTACAAAAATATTTCACAAACACCCCTTTAAACGGTCACATGACCGTTGTTCTTCTCCATCTCGCAACGAGTTCAAAGCTCGCTCAGTGAGCCCGCCAGCCCAGCTCGCTACAACGGCGGCGGTGTTCTTCTCCAGCTCGCCAGCCCGCACCTCCACTCCTTCCACCCTTATTGAAAAATGAATATATTGAAAGATGTGAGATGGGCATATTTTCGAGGCCCTTCCAAAAGTTGTCAACCATCACATGCCTGCAAAAAGTTAGTCAACAATCACATGCATTACCAAAAAAAAAAAAAAGTTGTTTGTCAACATTTATATTGAAAAACCGGTTTCAAACTGGTTTCAAAAACCGGTTTTTGTGACCGGTTCGGTTTTAACCGGTTTCCAAACCGGCCGATCAAAATACTTATAACCGGTTACAAAACCGCCGGTTCGGTTCTTTTATAACTGGTTTTCTAAAAACCGGTTTTTGGTAAAACCGGTTTCGGTTTTTTTCTAGTTCGGTTCGTAAACCGGTTTTTTTGTGCATCATTTGTCCATCGACTTTTGTTATTGCCTGAAGACTCCTTAACATTAAACTTTTAATACGGATATTCCTGGACCATCTGTGTTACAAGTTTTAGTTTACGGGACAATTCATGTGATGAAAGTTGAGGGACGGAAATGATTTTATACATTACCACAATGACATTAATTGTAATGTTGTGCAACTGATAAATCATTGGTGATGACCTTGTTATTTGATATCAAAGGGTACAAGCTACCTTGATTACTGCTACCAACTGTTATATAACCAACATGAGGAGATAAGTCGTAATTTTCCTACGGTGAACAGACATGTTTTATGGATTTTTCTCCTTACTAGGACGTACGTAAAGACTTGATTGAAGTAAAGACCTTTGAGCTAGCTTGAGTTCAAACCACTACCATTTTTAAGCTTTTGTTTGGCTCAGTCGTGGTAGAGTAGAGAGTTGCAACTGGAACTCGATATAAGGCGAAAATGTTGGGAATTATGATGAGTATCAAGAGCGGACAACTTAGGTCTGGTAGTTTACCTAAGTTAGGTCTGTTTGTGTTATTAGGTCTGGTAATGTAAAGTTAAGTCTGGTAGCACATTTAAGTCTGGTTGACTTATAAAGTTAAGTCTGGTCGTGAAGATAGGAAAGTTTGTTAGAGTTATGTTAGAAAAAGATACAATGCGTGTATGTATCTTTATAGAAGATTTGTGTATATCTTCTGTGTCAGCTAGGGTTTCCTTGTGTTATAAAAGGATCCCTAAAGATTGTTAGTTTGAGAGGGAGTTGTACGAATTCATAATAGTGAATATCAATATACGAAGTTAGTGATATCCCTGCTTGTGTTCTAAATTGTTCTTGTTAAGATTCCACATTAACAATAACAATCACTTAGGGTTTCTCACTTAGATTGGTTCGGATTTATCCTAACCATCTACTAGGTATTCAAGACTACTTAGTGATCCATATTCAATTTGTGGACCAACAAGTGGTATCAGAGCAAGGAGAGAGACTCTGAATTCGAAGAACACTAAATCCCTAAAACCTAATTCTCACTCAAATCACCCTTCACAATGTCTGAACTCGATAAGCCTGAAACTTTCTCAATCCATAACAGTGAGGATGAGCAATCAAACCATGAAGATGAAGGAAAAAACCGAAACCAGTAACTCCCAAACACAACAACAACCCATCCCTTCCACAACCACAATCTCAAACATAAAACTTCCACTACTGAAGAGAGAAGAGTATGATATATGGGCCATGGAGATGGAACATTATCTGGAATACATTGATAGTGATGTATGGAAGGTGATTCAAAAGGGAAATTCTAAGAAGAGAATTTCACAAGGGAATGATGGGCAGCTCAGAATAATGCCACCAGTATCTGCTGAGGAGATTAGGGTTGTGGAGAAGGAAAAGAAGGCCAGAACCTTGCTTCTTATGGCTATTCCTAAGGAGCATCTACAAAGGTTTCATGGCATTCTTGATGCTAAGGAGATGTGGGAAGCTATCAAGAAACGATTTGGAGGTAATGCTAACTCCAAAAAGATGCAAAAGGCTGTTCTTAAACAGCAATTTGAAACATTCAGTGTTTCAAAGACTGAAGGTTTAGAGAAGGGCTATGACAGATTTCAACATCTGTTAACACAACTGGAAGTTCATGGTGCAGCAGTCTCAAATGAGGATGCAAATCACAAATTCCTCAGATCTTTACCATCAGAATGGGGCAATGTATCTGTGGCGATGAGGATTAAGGAGGAAGTAGATTCTATGACACCTGATGACCTATACAATAATCTTAGGATGTTTGAAAGGGACATCAGTAACACCACTCAGGCTTCAACCAGTTCATCAAATGTTGCTTTTGTGTCTCAAAACAAAAGCAGTACTTACAAGGTTAGATCTGGTGGTGTTAGGTCTGGTAACTATGAAACTCCTTCAAGTGAAAGGTCTGCTTCAAGTTTTACTGATGAAGTGATACATTCTTTCTTTGCCAATCAAACGGAAGATGAGAGCTTTATTAGTGAAGTCCTTGAACAGATTAATGATGCTGAAGTTGAAGAGATGGATATAAAATGGCACATTGCCATGGTTGCTTTAAGGGTCAAACGATTTCAGAAGCAATATGGTAGGACTATCAACTTCAACAACAAATCACTAGTGGGATACACAAAGAGGACTGTTGAATGCTACAACTGTCACAAGCATGGACATTTTTCAAGAGATTGTCTAGAGAAGAAGTCTGCTGATGAGAAAAGAGTTGAAGATGGGAAGATGGAAAAGAATCAGATGAGCCTGCTGACAATGGAAGCTGGAGGAGTCAATTGGGGTGAGCATCCAAGAGTAAATGAGGAGTCTGATCATGCTCTCATGGCCATTGGTAATGAGGTATCATTATGCTCTAAATTATGTACTGACTCATATAATCATGTTAAGGCTTTATGTGATGAGCAGCAAGAACAAATAGGTGATCTAGAAGTAAATTTATTAGCACATAAAAATGCTGTAAAAACTTTAGAGGCACAAAAGGTCACCCTTCAAAACCAACATGCTGCTTTAAATGAAAAACTATACTTTCAAGCTAATAAGATATATGAACAAGATGAGAAGCTTAAAAGGTATAGACAATTAGGGCTTAAAATTCAGAAGGAAAGGGATGAGCTGAGAAAAAGGGTAGATCAATGGAACAGTTCAAATAATAACCTGTTTAAGTGTTGGGATTCTCAAATTAAGTCAAATAAAAAATGTGGCTTAGGATATGAGGAAAATGAGAATAGGGCTATATTTAAGAATAGAGAAGAGGACTATGCTGATAAGCCTTTGTACAATAGGTTTGTTAAGACTGGTGACTTTAAGGGAGTACCACCACCTTTGAGTGATGACTATACTCCTCTTGAAAAGGAAGAGTTGGATGATTCACTCTTTGTGTATGGTAAGAAAGGTCCTCAAGTGCCTGAACCAACTACCTCAGAGGACAAATCCAGTAGATATTCTTCTTGTCAATCCAATGACTCTGAAGGATCTATTGATGGTTCCTCTGATCACTCTAAGTCTGAGTCAAACAATAAGGAAAAAGAAAATCCTGAACCTAAGGTTATTGAGAAGTGTGAACCTGTTGTTGCTAAACCTGTAGTGACTGAACAAAAGGCTGAGACAGTTAAACCTAGTTGTGTCAATCACATAAAAACTCCTAGGGAATCTGTTAAATTGAATGAGTCATCTAGAAGCAATAGTGTTCACAGAGAAAGTAGGAGTAGTTATACTTATGCTCCTAAAAGATGCTTTGTGTGTGGAAGTTTGAATCATTTAATAAGAGATTGTGACTTCCATGAAAAGAGAATGAAAAGAGAGGCTGAGCAAAAGAGAATGAATGTTAATAAGGATCAAGGTTTAAATAAACCAGTTTGGAATCATGCTAGTAGAGTTAATCATGCTAACCAGTTTGTCCCCAGACCTGTTCAACTAAATAACACTACCAGACCTAACTCTTTTGTTAATTCTGGTAGACCAAATTTTGGGTCTGGCTACAGAAACTTTAATATGAATAGGCAAAATGTTAACTTTATGAGGCCTAAAGTGAATACTGGTTATGTTAACTCTGTGAGACCTAATGTGAACACTGGTTTTGTGAGACCCAAACAACCTTTTCAAAAACCTCAGGTGAATGCAAATTTTCAAAGAAATAATTTTTATAAAGCTCATTCACCTGTAAGGAGACAAATTAATGGGGGTTCTACTGATAATTTCTCTGATTGCTGGACTTGGAATCCATTTAAAAATGAATTTACCTATAAGTCCAAACATGGTTTCACTGGAGCAAGTTCATACAAGACATATAAGTATGTTGCTCCACAGCAAGGACTCAAGCCCACTCAGGCCTGGGTTGTTAAGAAAAACTGATCTTCTTTCTTAACTTTGTATAGTTTGTATATTTGTTTGTTCTTTATCTTGCTACTCTTCTTGGTTATTCTTATTTTCAGTAGTTAATTTGTTTTCTGCTTTCTATAGTATGTGTGTTTGGTATTTTGTGCTTAACTTTGTTTTGCAGTTGTTAGCTCTTTTCTATTTGCAAGTAATTCATATGTGGAAAATTAAAACATCAGAACCAAAGAGCTTTTTATTTATTAACAAGAAATTGCATTCTAGGATGCAAGTTACAATGCTTCATAAGACAAAAGCTTTTACCCAAACCAGCTAAACATCACCACCTACACTTTCTGTTTCCCTTTACCCATGAAGTCAGGAATGGTTTTCTTGGCTCCTCTGCCACCAAACTGATTCCATGCTTTTGGGCATGGAAGTGCAAGAATCACACTGCTTGGTGGGGGACGTGGCACAGAACCACTTCTCAGGGAAGGCACAATCTTCGAAGGAAAGGTCTCTTCATCATTCTTGGAGGGGTCTTCTTCTTTGGCACTTTTATCATCTACATCAGAAGGAGGAGTTGGTCTTGAAGTTTTTGGTGCTTCATTGTCTGGTTCCTTTTCAGAAAGGTCATAAGCAGCTAGCCATTGTTTCAGAGTTGCTTCTCTCAATGTCTTGTTTCTTGTGATTGATGAATACCCTGATGGGAAGTATCCACCCCATCCTCCTGATGATGCATCAGAAGATGAGTCATTTGGATCCCAGGAATCGGATGAAATCTCAATGGTTTTTAAGTTGGATGGATCCATTATGCTTATAAGGTTTTATTCTGGTTTGTGATGGTTTTTGTGATAAAACTATGGGTGGTTTTATAGGGAAAATCAAGGTTTAATGTCTTTTAATGCTTGGTTGGTGTATGAGTTAATACTTGCAGGGAAAGAGTTACTAATTGTGTTTTTGGAAAGTTGACCTTCGTCTTTATTTTGGTTAAGTATTTATTAGAGATTAAAAAAAAAAAAAAAAAAAAAGAAGGAGATTTACACTTAAGGGGAGGTAATGTACATTTAAGGGGAGGCAAATGTACAAGTTTTAAATGTTTTTAAATCGGGTAACCTTAAGGGTTAAATCTGGTAGCTCATGTGTCTTGCAAAAATTGGTTGTTGTCTCCTCTTTCTTGTTGTTTCAACTAATTCTTGCAGAAAAGAATGGAATGAGGTGTTGCAAAGCTTTGCATTCGCTTTAGTAAGTTTGTAAGTCCACTCTCTTGGTTAGGTCTGGTAAGTTTATGATTCGGCCTGGTTGACTTTTTAGGTCGGGTAGTGTTAATTTTATGACCGTTAGATCTGGTCAGAGTAAATAAAGATTTTACTAATATATTACCGTTGCACTATTTTCGGTAAAACAAGATATTTATGAAGTATATAAGCTCAAAATTTGATATTATTTATCTTCTTTTATTCTTTATTTGCTTCCAAATTTAAATCATCTTTATTTCTCACGACTCTGTTTTTACGCAAATATTTTTTTTTAAAACCCTACCTTTCTTGTCAACCAGACCTAAATCATTAACTCATCCATGGCTAATCTCAAGTTTGTGGACAAGCATAATCAAGTTGGCTTCTTGAAAAAGCCAGATCAAAGTGCAGGTTTCGAGCAGATTGTGGATTTCCTAAAAGGTTCTTACATTTGTTATTCTTTAACTCATAATCCTACTATTTATCAGTCCCTTGTCAAGCAGTTCTGGAGGTCAGTTACCTCTGAGACTCTTGATGATGGGACACCATGTTTAAAGGCAATCATAGATAAAAATGGTTTTACCATTACTGAAGCATCGATTAGGGAAAGTCTCCATTTGGATGATGCTTTAGGAGAATTTGATTTGTTTAGTAAGGATATTTTGGAGGGTTTGAATAGCATTGGGTACCCCACAGATGGAAGTTTTACCTTTTGGAAAAGTCATTTTTCACCTCAGTGGAGGTTTTTAGTACATCATTTACTTCAGAGCTTAAGTCCCAAGAGTGGTGGATGGGATCAATTTGGAAGCAGAATTGCTTCTGCATTGGTCTGTTTATCATTTGGAAGGAAATTTAACTTTTCAAAATTAATTTTTGAAGGAATGGTGAAAAATGCTAAGAACCCAACATTTTTAATGTATCCAAGATTTTTGCAAATGATCTTGAATTTTGAAACTAAGGATAAAGTGCCTTACATCAGTGTGGCCTTTACTTCCAAACTTTTTGCAAATCTAAAAAGGAGTTTTCAAGGGACAAACAAACCTTTGCTTGCTGCTATGCTTGGTACTAACAATGCAG
Organism: Artemisia tridentata subsp. tridentata; assembly: GCA_021014915.2. Taxonomy (NCBI): domain Eukaryota; kingdom Viridiplantae; phylum Streptophyta; class Magnoliopsida; order Asterales; family Asteraceae; genus Artemisia; species Artemisia tridentata. Next base: position 370,497,396 of record CP139504.1, on the reverse strand, counting down.
GTACTTCTGGAGCTGCACAAGTGAACCCTGATGATGCTCAAGACCAAGCATCATCTAGGTCTGCTACACCTAGGTCTTCTCCAATTCCATCACCTCAACCAGGTCCCTCACCATCTGTTGAAAGATCATCTACACCTATCCAACAATCTTCACCTCCACAACCAACTGTTCCAAGTCCTGAAAGGGAGGAGGAACATGATCCCATAACTGTGGAAAATCTTCTTATCATTGTTCCTCAACTACAAAAGAAGATTGGTATTTTGGAAAAGTCTAATGAGGCACTCAGAAAAGCTTATATGACTTTGGTGAAGAAGGTAAAAAGAATGGGAGTAGCAATGAAGAAAAAGGGTGTTTCTTTTGATGATGAGGAAGGTGAAGCTGAAAATTCTTCCAAACAGGGGAGGAATTTGGAGCAAGAACAGGAAAATATTCTTCAAACACCACTTCAAGAACCACTTGTTCAAGATAAAGTCACCACAATTAGTCCAGAGACACTAGAAGTTGCAGAGACTTTGGCTCAATCAATGGGCAAAATCAAACAGGATAGGAAAAGAAGAAGGTTAATTTTGTCTGTTGAGGAAGAGGTTGAAAAGTTTGGGACTATATCTGATGAAAAGTCTGGTGAAAAGTCTGGTGAAGAAAAGTCTGGTAATGAACTTAGTTCTGGTAATAAAGAACAACAATCTGCTCTAAGAAAGGGAAAGCAGGTTGTGGAGGAAACTTCATTGCCAAAGAAGTCTAAGAAAACAAGAGAAGAACTTGCATCTGAGGCTGAAATTGAAAGGATTATGGTACAAGATATTGCTGATGAAGAAAGACAAAAGATGCTAGATGCAGTCTATGCAAGACAATTGGCTGAAGAATCTGATGATTTTACAAAACTGCTAAATGTTGATGATGAAGTGAGAGCAAAGTATGAAGAGCTGCTAACTATTGAAGGTTTAACTGCTAATGAACGAGCCAAACAATTAGTTGACTTCATTAATGCAAGAAGTAATGATGATACATTGGGTGGATTCTTGGAAAAGTTCAAGCTTCAGAAGAAATCAAAGATTCCCAAGAAGATGTCTATGGCAGAAAAGAAGTATGATATGAAGATGTATCTTAAGAATCAAATGCATCTTTCTTTGGAACAGATGAAAAAGAAGTCATATGAAGAAATACAAGTAGCATATCTCAAGGCATTTGAGAGAGATCAAGGTTACAAAGCTACTGATTATGATGATGTGCAGAAATATTGCTTTCAAGGTAGAAAGGCTAAAGAGACTGAACTAGTCATTGAACCTGATAAAGTGATTGATATACAACCTGAAGCTGGTAAGTCAACAAAAGAAGTGCAAGATGAAGTAATTAAGCCTATTGTGTTTCAAAGAAGAAAAGGTTTGGAAAGAAAGAGTAAATCCAAGAAAGTAGTTGTTGAAGAGGAATTAGATGAAGAACCTTCATCTGAAGGAGCCACAATGGGGACTATTGAAAGCACTAAGGAACCTACTAGGGTTGTCAAGTATCAACTTATCATGACTGGTGGAAGGGCTGCATATCAAATAATAAGGGAAGATAATTCTGACATCGTCTATATGAATTTTGCTGGAATTTTAATTGATGTGAATAGGGAGGATCTTCAAGAACTTTATCAGTTGGTGAACATTAAATATGGAGATCATCCACCTGAAGATGAATTTGAAAGAGTCTTTTGGGGAAATTTGAAGGTGATGTTTGAGCCACCAACTGAGTCTGATATAGTGTGGAAACTTCCTGAAGAGCATAACATTGTCAGCTGGAGATATTTTCATACCTGCAAGGTACATTGTGTTTCATTAAAAAATGTTGATATTTATATGCTTGCAGAGGTGGAATATCCTTTATCATCAAGTGTTTGCAAGGAAATGATGAGCAAAAAGTTGTATGCTAGTAAAAAGGATGAAGGATATGAGATGTTATTGGATTTGATTAAGAAGCAGTCTTTGAAGGATGTAGCCTAAGGATGTTTGAAAGAATTTTCACAAGTTGTTGAGTGAGACTATTGGAACTTCTCACTTGGTGAAAGTGCTTTGCACTAACACATCAAAAGGTTATCAGTCCACCTTGTCTCATCAACATAAGGACTGGCTAATCCTGAGCAAACGGCTAACAGGTAAAGATTGCTCAAATCCGTTTATGGCTGACAATTTGCCAAAAATTGTATGGTATTCAACTCACCATATCTAAGATAAGTGAAGAGTTGGCTAGCCCACAAGGTTATGGCTTGTGGTAAAGGCTGTGGAAAACCATAAATGGTAATCAATTCACCATGATGAGGTGCTTTTCCATCAAAGAATTGACTAGTCCAGAAGCAAACGGCTTTTGGTAAAGACTTAACAAATCCGTTGATAAGCTGATGATTTGCTTAAAATCATATGGTTATCAGTGTACCATGGTCTTATACACCAAAACATTTGGCTACTCCAGTAGTGATGGCTATTGGTAAAGAGACATCAAATCCATTAAATTTCAATGATTCACCTCTCACAGGAGTTAACACACCTGGAAGTGATGAGAATAGATATGAAACTTTATATGAATTGATGTACATATAGTCAATGTTGCTGCAAAGACTATATCAGAAGAGCTTATCAAGATTCAAGCTGCTAGAAAGGAACAAGACCTAAATACAGTTCAAAGTGTTCAAGATTCAATCCTCAGAAGGTTTAATCAGAAGAACTTGAAGTTCATGGAGCATGAAGATCAAGTTAGGGGAGGATTGTTGGGAATTATGATGAGTATCAAGAGCGGACAACTTAGGTCTGGTAGTTTACCTAAGTTAGGTCTGTTTGTGTTATTAGGTCTGGTAATGTAAAGTTAAGTCTGGTAGCACATTTAAGTCTGGTTGACTTATAAAGTTAAGTCTGGTCGTGAAGATAGGAAAGTTTGTTAGAGTTATGTTAGGAAAAGATACAATGCGTGTATGTATCTTTATAGAAGATTTGTGTATATCTTCTGTGTCAGCTAGGGTTTCCTTGTGTTATAAAAGGATCCCTAAAGATTGTTAGTTTGAGAGGGAGTTGTACGAATTCATAATAGTGAATATCAATATACGAAGTTAGTGATATCCCTGCTTGTGTTCTAAATTGTTCTTGTTAAGATTCCGCATTAACAATAACAATCACTTAGGGTTTCTCACTTAGATTGGTTCGGATTTATCCTAACCATCTACTAGGTATTCAAGACTACTTAGTGATCCATATTCAATTTGTGGACCTCGATATAACAAAAATGTTGTGCTTCTCGTGAATACATTTACGTGCTGATACATCGCGGATACAGGACGGCTAAAGTGAATCCATGTTTTATCATACCACCACTTCTACAAAGGCAAGTCGATCATCATATGCAAAAACAGATGATTTTTGGTTGTATTGAAGTCACCCAAGGTAATGAGGTATACATATTGTTACCTCATTGACCGTTCTATATGAAGGAAAAATTGGTATCGTCTTTGTAAGGGTATCGGAATCATTGGAGGGTTTTTTTTTTTTTTTTTTTTTTTTTTTTTAACATGATGACGAAAACAAGTGTTTGGACTTTCAATCACTACTCAATTGACCCAAAGTTCTCTTGTCATTCAACCCTCCATTTTTGTAACCTATAACCACTCCCATACATAGTTTTAACAATTCTAGCTTTGAGCCAATCACCTAAATAATGTGACGAGTCGAATGCCCCCGAATAGGTCAAGGTTTACTTAAATCCTTGTATGGGCGGACGCTATCATGAAGGGGACACCGACTCGGTATGCAAATTAAGCTCAACATTGTCTTTCACGCATTTATCATACAAACATATTTATTACATCAACTATTTATAAAACTTTAAAATGTATACAGTAAAAGTGTTGAGATCAACACATACTGATCTAACCCACTTTGATCCTTACAGAAAATACACTTGATTCGACCCAAAACATGCAGTTTGACCCGTTACCCAATGCATCTAATACAACCATTATGCCACATATATGTTTAAGCCATAGGAAGACACAGGGACATGAATCTATACAATATTGAATAATAAACTCTATTTGGGCGTACAAGATTTCATTATGATCCATGTCATAACTTATGAAGAATTATATTCGTAAGCAATACAAATGCAGGCATGGAGCCATGAAAAATGAGCTACAAACTTGTTACACGGTGGCAGCTTTGAGAGACAGAAAATCGGATATCTGGTTTGTGTAAAAATCTGGTTGTATGGGGTTGTTCGGGTTTTGAAGCATTGACAGACTTGTTACACCTATAAATAACCGACAAAAGGATATAAAAAACATATTAGGGATGGAAAGTTACACATTTACTTATGAATAGGTCCTTTCAATTATTTTTGTCCCTAAAAGCTCGACATCTAAACTTAACAAAAAGGTAACTAAGGGGTAAGCAGATCTTAAAAATCACAGAGAAGTAACTTTTAATAATTAAAACCTCATAAATCATTTAAAATGGAAAAGAGTAGTTAATAGAATATTAATTTTGGTGATCCTGTCTGACAAACTACTAACAATAAAAAAGGTCGGGTGTTGCAGCCCAATGTGACCCATTTCAAACCGTACCAAAAACCACCCGTTTTAACCCTTTACCCAACCTACCCGACCCACCGATTTTGCCACCTCTAAGATATATATACCTTATGGAACTGGAAAAAGTTTAATCATAACGGAAAGGTAAACATTTATAACCTGAGAGAACAAGGAGAGTTTTGCATCCACCATTTTGCCCGAATAGAATATCAGTATCTAATCTGTCACCAACCATGCATATCTGTGACTTGGTGATGCCAAATCTGTTTGCGTCACCAAGTATCATGAAACATTTAGTTAGAGACTATTTTTGATCTAAAATAACAGACACGATAACAATTGGCGTAAATAAAATATGCCAAAAACAGGTGACACTGATCATTAAATCAAAACCCAAAAAGAAAAAGAAGTATCTTACTTGTTTGCCAAGTAGTCCATCATGAATGTTGAAGGTTTCCCAACAGTTGTTGGTTCACGTTGAGTTGATCCAACGAGAGCACCGACCATAGAACCACCACCTGAAACCATAGCACATTGTGTTGGCATCTATCATGTGCATTAAATTTTCAAATCAAACCAAATACTTATTGTCCGCAATGCTACATTTCTTCGTAATAATTGTGTCAAAAATATGACTACTAGTTATAATCTACTGTCCAGAATAATTAATTAGGAAGTCTCATGCAATAAAAATTTACAGTTTGAAAGACCTCCCTGTTTAAATTATTATAGACTTTTGACCCGCTAGAGATAAACATAACCCAGATCGACCCATTTAAGTAAATTGCTTAAAATTCCAACTTCTAACAGGATACAAGGTTCTGGCAGAAAATACAAGTATAAAAACTTGTATCTCAACAAAAGATTACATGGAACTGCAACAACAGTCTGAGAAAATTCTTCAGCCAAAAATAAGTTAAAGTTGACTATCTTATTTTGAGATATGAGGCCGTTTAATGATCCCATTCTCTTTTTTTATAAATAAATAAAATCTTTTGTACCAGCTCATTTTCACTGTATATAAATTAGAAAAAGTTGTCGAGAGGAAAGGGAGGTAGTTAAACCTGCCCATTCTTGTGCGTCTGTAAGATGAGTAACAGCATCACGGTTTGTAGCTAGGAAAAGACAGCCAGGGTTTTCTCGAATACATAAAGTCCCATATCTTCCAAATCAGAGAAAAAAATTGAATAAATTGTAAACATTTAATGAAGAGTAGTGCATACTTAGGTTACTTAGTTTTAAAGAGCTTACTGGACTTTGTAGTAGTTAAAGTAACGGTCAAATCCAACCACAACCGCTCCAACCTATATGCAGAAACAACAATCTTTGATATGGAAAACAAGCTTCATAAAGTTATGATGAAGAGTTGATGTAATCACTAAAAAATAAGCCGACAGTATCACTAGACAGAAATGGTAAATGCATACATTTTCGTCATGCTCCATGTAAAACCCAGGCTTAAGCTCTATCTTTTTCCCACCATCTTCCTGCAGAAGCAAAATAGAACTTCAATTGATATAACATAGCAAGTACCAAATAAACAATTACTCGTAGGTAACAAGTGAACTGTAAATTTCACAATGGTCTGACGTGTCATGAACCACGTTGTTAACAAATTGGATGGTAAATTTTAGAGTGGTAAATTACTCAAGATCTTATGCAGCAATTTTTTAGCTTCAAATTATTTTTACAAAGCAACTACTTATATAATGCTGCTGCAGTAAAATTGACATCATAATGCATACATACCGGACCCCCAAGGTAGGAAAAGCCTGCTAACTCAAGCTCTATCAGTATCCCTTCTTCACCAATCACATAAATCTGGACAATTTTCAATATATATATATCAGACAACTATAGCTTTAAAATAATTTGCAGAAACAAGAGCTGCAAGACTTAAATCAGATAAAAAAATGTCTATAACCAGGTTATATTACCAGAAACTATACATAACCTAACTATTTAGGAGAAAGTAGACCTTTCCAAGTATGAAACTGATTATTTCACGGAAATACTAATGCGACATACCTTCTTGTCTTTTGGGAAATTAATTGATTGTAGATATGCAGCTGCAGCGAAAGAAGATGCAAAAATTTCTTCCTGAAACCTTCACCTAAAGTTAGAAAATGCCCAACATGGAATACAAAAACCAATAGCAGAGCTGAAAGTCGTACACCTCACCTCATTAACACTAAGACCAAGTGTCTCAAACTTTTTGCCATACTGTTTCCTAGACTTCGTTGAGTTATTGGTTACAAAAACAAGTCTCTTCCCCTGCAAATACAAAAAGAGAATAAGTCATGTATTAAATCTCATTGAAAATTTGCCATGAGACAGTTTGCTACTGAAAAGTCAGGGAAAGAAGTGTAATATGTTTCTGTCATGTTCATTAATATTAAAGATAAAATCTATGGCAGTGGCAATACTGCTAAATGAAACAGACATTATACAGACCTTTGACCGGAGCAACTCCAGGGTTTCTGGAACCCCGTCAATTAAAGAATCCCCCTTCCAAATGACACCTGTATTTACATAACAGTAATCACATAAAAATTGCGCACGAAGCCAATATCACGGGAAGAGTATCTAAAATAACCGAATTACCCCCCACCTCCCTTCTCCCCATGCCTTCTAAACAAGTGTAGTAATGGATACAAGGGAATGTGACTCGTGATCATATATATATATTCATATATAAGTTGAGCAATGTGAGGCACCTAGTACGACACATGGTAGACCGGTAGTAATATACTTGAGTATTGGTAGTTATTATTTATTAGACTTTTATTTAAACATATACTCCCTCCGTCCCAAATTAATAGTCCACGTTTACTTTTTAGGATGTTGCAATTTAATTGTCCATCAATAAAAACAGATATGGAAGTTTGATCGAGTTTACCATATAATCCTTGCTTGAAATTAATTTTACAAAAATTAATTAGTTAAGAGTAAAACTATCATTCTGCAAAAAAGTAAGCACAAGTAATTATGTTTTCTTAAACTGTGTGTTTTTTTGGTCGGGCCAATTATTTTGGGACGGAGGGAGTAACAAATTACTACTAGAAATGATAACTAAAATGATGGAAAAGTTTGGCACCATCGCAGTCGAAGATAAAGGTCTCGACAGAATCAATTAAAGCATCCGCATCCGCAAGCTTTTGCGCAGGAACAACCTCACCACCACCAGCAGCAGCAGCACTAGCAACAACACTCTTCATTGTCTTATTGTTACTGTTCCATCCAACTCTACCTCTAACAGATGTTGATGAAAACGAAACTTGTGATGAAATGTGGGTGTTGGTGAATTTGGCGGGAAAACTGGCTGCAGAAGAAGATGAAATGATAGTTGCTGTTGATGATCTAGTTATAACCACCATTTTTGGGTTCCGGTGAAATTGGAGTTCATGTTTGTTTGTTTTATTTAAATAAAAATGAGTGGACTCTAAAGAGTTGGGTTTTTATCCAATCATCCAAATTTTAGGCCAGTCGTTTACTACTTTCAGTTTATCATGGACCCAAGGCCTCCTTTAGTGAGGAGAAAAGTAACCATGGTACATTTTCTAGAAAAAAAAATAATAAAAAATAAATAATAAATAAAATAATAAATAAATCTTTTATATAATAAAACAAAACCCCTAGTGGGGACTTTTTCATTTCAAAAAAATCAAATCATACCATATTAAGTAATAATCAAATTATTATTATTATTATTTTCTTAAATATTAAATAAGAAAAACCTAAATACTTCTAAATTTATCCATATTTTATAAAAAAACGAATGTGATTTGTAATCATTCAAAAAAACTTACAAAAATATATGTGTCAAAAACTAAAAAAAGTAAAACTTAAAAATGGTGGAGCAAGTTTTTCAAAGATTTGAGCTGAAACTTAAAATTCAGTATCATTCCCACTAAAAATCCTAAAGTCCCAACATTCTCAAATTCCTCCTCCATCCATCAAACTTGATCTCTTATCATTCATCCACACATAATCATTGACACAAGAACATCTCCTCCAAATCTAATTAATATTAAAACCCAATACATTCGTAAATAACCTTAATTCAATACCTCAATCAAAGTATAGTGGTTTTGAAGGTTCTGTTATAATAATTAAAACCCGAAATTAAAAATAATAATTTATTTAAAAGATTAGAAAAAACCCCGCGCGTGCGCGGGCATTATATCTAGTAAATAAATAAATAGAAAACAATTATTAAGAAAACCGGTGATTTACTGTGCCACTCTATTACAGTAATATTTTGATATCTTGTCTTTTCTTTAATTTAAAAAGTACTAATGGTTGGTGAGATGTTTTACAGTGATATTTCATTGATTTCATGTTTTGTTATATGTTATACATGCTTGTTATATTGATTCATGTAGTACATAACTCTATTACAGTAATATTTTGTTTTTATGTGCCACTCTATTACAGTAATATATATATATATATATATATATATATATATATATATATATATATATATATATATATATATATATATATATATATATATATTGAATTTTCTCTTGCTAGTAGATGGTATAGTTGTTGGAAAACTGTTACAAATATTATTATTTCTAAGTTTTAGGCATTATCGAATAAATGAATGTTCTATCTATATACATAAGGCCGTGCGGGTGACCACCAATACCCTATAGTGGTATCAGAGCCACCATAATCATATATGGTTCTTAGTAATTGCTTCTATTGTCATTAAAATTGAATCTTTTTTTTTTTTTTTTTTTTTTTTTTTTTTTTTTTTTTTTTTTTTTTTTTTTCTTTTCATTTGGTCGATTTATGCAATTAGTGTTTTAGGGTTTTTGTTTTGTGTTGACAACTATGGTATAATCGCTTTGGTGATCAAATTATGGTTTGTGTGTTTGGATCACTTAGGGTCGATCCATTAGGGTTTTCTAAACCCTAAAGGAGTCGACTTTATGAGATTACAAGGGTTGAGATCCATTAGGGTTTTCTAAACCTAAAAGAGTCGACTTTATGAGATTACAAGGGTATCCAAGATCAAACATGAAAAACTTAATTCGGGTTGTTATGTAAATAGCAAAAACTAGGTTTACCTAGATTGTTATTCTTGTATGCAAGCAGTTTTGTTTTCATGTATGATTTAGGGTTTTGGATGTAACATTTCTCAAAATTCTTGCATCACAAATCAAGTAATTAAGTCCTTTAAATTATTCATTTCGTAAATATTTTACGAGCTACATTTTTTTTCTATGGAAGTATTGAACGATTATTAATTCACGAACCTACGATTTTAGGTTTAACAACGGTTATACACCTTTCGTCTAATATACTATGATGTGGTATATTTTTGAACATTAAAATTTCCTAGGTAGCTTGTGTTTACATCATTTCCATTTTAAGTGTTATACTTAGAATACTTAACAACAATAAATCTCTAGTTCAAATTATAACACAACAAAACAAGTTACTAATAAATACTAAATCAACAAATAATCAACTAGTATCTAATTTCCACATCATTTCCCCCTCCCCTCCCCTCTTTGATCGACAAACACACAACACAAACACACTCTTTATTCAATTTGTACTTCAAGTATACACATTCAAGTGAAGGCCATAGCAAACTAAATCAAATCCTTGCAATTCTTTGATTATTTCTCTTGAGTTTAAAGCTACTCAAGTAATCAAAGTCTTGCACAAACCTAAGAGATTTCAAGAAGTGTTGAAGGATTCTAAATGGTGGAAAAGTATTCTAGTCCTTGTCCTTGTTCTTGTTTGTCCCTTGTATAAAGGCCAAAAGTTGTAAGCCAAGTCTTGTGCTCATCATTCTTCATTGATTTCATGTTTTGTTATATGTTATACATGCTTGTTATATTGATTCATGTAGTACATAACTTTAAAAACAAGCAAACATATGAAGAAACTTAGGTTAAACCTTACTTTTGCAAACTAGTGTAACAAGGCTATTTGTGCTATGAAAAACGACTAAAATATGTACCTATGACCTTGGGAAAGTGCCTATAGTTGTAGAGGAACTTACAAGGAAAACGTAGCAACTTGAATCACCCAAAACGAACACACGAGTCAAAAGTTATGATCAAAAGAAGTTAGCGCAACCGAAAAACTGAATTCTGTCAAAAACTACAAAATACGAACTGTGGTATTTTTTCGAGGAACTTCCGGACCGATTCATCAAAAAGTTAAAACACGAAAGTTATCCGGAACGACGTTTTCTTCAAAAACTCAGGAGCACAGGTCCTGAAAACGCCAAACAAAGGCAGTTTTCTGCCTCAAAAGGTAAAACAGTTTTTCGGCGTAAAAAATGTAGTTTTTCACTTGACAAGTAATTAAGAATCATGTGATTTTCAAAACTAGTTACTCACTAAACATAATGAACTTTATAAAATAACAATCTTCATTCAAAATAACTTTCCTAAGTTTATTTTACTTTCGGAATAGTGTTTTTCACATGTGAAAACTAGTTTTTCACAAGTGAAATAATAAATCCTAACTTATAAGTTTTCACGTATGAAACTATACTCATAACTTGTAATAACCATTATGATTTCATAATCATAACCAAACAACCTTATAACTTATGTTTGCAAATCATATGATCATTTTTGACACTTATATCACGGAATCACACAAGCAAAAACATATATTTTCCATATCAAGCACTACAAAACTAGGGAGCTTCATGTGAGGGGTTTCATTTGGGTAAACGGATCGACGAGTTGCTGTATTGACGATTTAAAGTGTCCTAGCTCCTCGAATGTTTACTACATAACCTTTGAATTATGATGTCCTGAACGGTAGTACGAGATATATTAGGGCTGGCAAATCGTGTCAGACACGACATGATAAGACACGACACGATAAGGGGCAGACACGAACACGACACGATAAATTTTCGTGTCAAATTTTCAAAACACGAACACAACACGAAACCTGTTAAGCCCAAACAGGTCGACCTGTTAACGACACGAAACCTGTTAAGCCCAAACACGAACCTGTTAACAAGTCGTGTTTTCGTGTTCGTGTCAAAATTGCACATAGAGTGTGTCAGACACGACCTGTTAAGACACGACACGATAAGGGGCAGACACGAACACGACACGATAATTTTTCGTGTCAAATTTTCAAAACACGAACATGACACGAAACCTGTTAAGCCCAAACAGGTCGACCTGTTAACGACACGAAACCTGTTAAGCCAAAACACGAAACCTGTTAACAAGTCATGTTTTCGTGTCGTGTTTTCGTGTACGTGTCAAAATTGCCAGCCCTAAGATATATAAACTAAAAATGTTTCATAAACCGTTTTTATAAAACGACATACACAAAACTAACAAATACTACATCATGATTAATATAAGGCGTATATAGGCTCGTTTATGTTTTCCTAGACATTATTCTAAATCTAAGACGCAACAATTATTCTAGGTTGCACGTAGAGGTTTTCCCGGCTTATCCAGCGATTTCGTTATATCCTTAAACATCATCAAACTCACGCTGAGTCATAACCCTGTTTTTGTACTTGTTTATTAAACTCTTTGGGGGAGATACATGCTTAACTATTTTTGACAATCACTATTATTTGCAACTACATGTTTATTTTATACTAAGTAACAATAATTGCCATACTTAGAGTTTCTATATCATGGACCATTAAGCACTATGCGTAGTGAGTATGAATATTATTGTTAGATCTATTGGGATTAATGTGACCATTGAGTTGACTCAGTTACAGCAAACAAACGCAAACAAATATTGGAGAACACTTGGTATAAACAACAGATTACCTACTAGGCTATGATTGCAACAATTATTCCAAATTCTATTACTACGAGATTTACATTTTGGTTTTCATAACAAATAATGTTCAACGCTTTGGGTGTATAACAACGTAACCCAGACACTGATCCGTGGTGAAGTATATATATAAATATTATGCAACGACGGATACGCGTGAATAAATACAAATCACCCTTTTGTGAAAAAGGATAATTGTACAAACTCACGTTTGTGTGTAGTGTGAAACCAGGTAAGTGATTACCCGGATCGTTTCCCAACGAGATGTGAATGGGCTACTGTGGGAAGCTTTGGATTAGAGTGATTGATGATTTAGATTGCTTTTGATTTTGCTTTTTTAACAATTCTAAATAATAAATTAAAACAGATATGCACAATAAAGTCAAACGCGAATTAATTAACTTAAAAACGCGCAACGAAAAATCTAAAAAGGACTAAAAAGTAAAATTTATGAAATTTAAAACCTAAAAATGTAAAATTACTAAAAACTTATTTTAAAACTTAAATTCTATTTTTTTTACACTTTTTATTTAATTATTACTAATTATTTATTATTTAAATACTAATTAAACTAATTTAAATTATAAAAAATACTAAATGAGCAAAGAAAAATCTAAAACTTTTTCTAAAAATATTATTAAGTAAAAAGAAGCTAAGAAAATTATAAAAATGAAATTTACTTAATTAAAATTTAAAAAGATAAATTCTATTAAATAGAAGCTATCACTATATTTCTATTTTTGATTTTTATTAAGGACTAAAAATGTAATTATATTTTTCCTAGATTAAAAATGACAAAAGAAAATTATGAAAATTAAAATTATATTTTTCTGATTAATATTCTATTTATTATGATTTAAATACTATTTTAAACTAATTAAAAAGATTAAAAATACCAAAACTATTCAGAAAATTATGAAAATTTACAGATAAATCTAAAATATTATTAAAAAGCTAGGAAAAATAAAATGAAAAGTTGACTAAGCCAAATAAGCAGATTTGGGCAGATAAGCAGTTTGGAATAAGCCCAAAAATAAGCTAAACAGCTCAAAACTCAGCCAAATGCTCAGAACAGATTAAACCAACTTAAATAAGCACAAATCAACTTAATACAAACAGATAATTCCACAGATTAAGCAAATGGACACCTAATCAGTTGCAAAGTTGAAACAGAAAACTCAGAAAAAGGCAAACTTGCAAGGCAAATTAAGCAGTCTAATAAGCTACTGAGATGCAATCTTAGGGGGGCAAAAGCTTCTCTATACTACTGAGTACTCTAAAAACCTAACAGCCCCATCACAATCTTCCCAATTGATGTCCAATTTGAGCCAAGATCAGATGCCAACAACACTAGGTCTGCTGTGGTGTTCTGTGTTGTGCAGAGTGTGTGCAGAAAAGCACAACACCAAAGCAACCTTAACCAACTCTATTTGACTAATCTATTATGACCAAGAGTGACTCAGAAAAGCCAATTAACAGGCCAAAAGAAGCTTGTGGCTTAATCTAGCTTATTTGGCCATTTTAGTGTCTAAAAATTCCACAACTTGCTCAAAACTACTAAAACAGTGAAATTAGCTTGTTAATCCAGAGAAATAGCTTATCATGGTTAAAATAAGCTTGAACAAAGTTGAGCTAATAACAAATCTACAGTAACACCTTGTTTGACCCTTTGACTGCACAAAACCAAACAACCCTTTATGGATTGTCTGTTGTGGTTTTTAAAAGGAAAACAATTTTTGAACTAAAAGCCTTAATTTTACTGTTAACAAATAAACACTAATAAGCAACTTCTAAAGAAAATAACACAAAAGCTTATGCTTAAGCTTTTGATTGAAATACAAGTAAAAAATTAAGTCTTAAACTGATGATTACTTAAGAAATAACTTAAGGAACTATAATAGCATTAAAACAATAGCTATAAGCACGTAACTTCTAACTGTAAAATGAATAGCAATTGAAAAGCTTAAACTAAAAGCTATTATTAAGGACTGAAAATTCATTTTAACAAAATAAAAAAAGCTTTAATAGTATTTTAGAAAGTAATTAGACTTCATTATAAATTAACAATATAACTATATAGAGATTAATATAAAAGCTAATGAACTTTATGATACTTGAAGAATCAACTGAAATATAGATTACAAGATCTAACATACTAATTACAGTAAAAGAATGCGATTAAAACTAAAAACGATTAACTACTCCTCTAATTGCTTAAACTACTCTGCTATTTATACTATGCTATGGTGGGATAAACTAATACTTCATCTCTGAACAAATCCCAACCCTTGAATTGCCTTCAATCGATCTGAGCCATTAAAACAGATTTTGGCGCCAAAAATGGATAAGAGTGGATATCTTATCACATGGGTCTGAGGGAGTGGGGAAGAAGCATTAAATGCATTTTGGAGTGGTTAGGAAACGTGTAGGAGGAGGGGGAGTGGGTGTGTCAGGAGGTGGTGGATGATGGTGGTTTTGGTTAGTGGTATTGGTTAGGCGGTATGGTGGGAAAGGGAAGGTTTGACCGAAGTCAAACCTTCGGTTTAGCTAAAAAGGGTGGATTCGGGTAATGTTTTGGGCTTGGGGTGATGGGCTTGGATAAGATAAATGGGATGGGTTTTTTAGTTAAGGATGGGCTTGGTTTGTTTTGGATCCGGTTTGTTATAGCTAAATCACAAGGACCATTCTTGTAATTTCTGAAATTTTGAGGACCAAACTTGCACATCTTCCAAAATACACCAAGGGTAATTCCTGCCATGTTTCAATAATCCAGGGACCATACATGATTTTTCCAAAATAATATTTCCCAGGGATTATTTTTGCAAATTCTGAAAGTGCAGGGACCAAACTTGAAATTTATTTAAACTTTTCACCAAAGGACTAAATATGATAATTTATGATTTAAAAAAGGACCTTTGGTGATTTTTCTGACAAAACAAATGCTTAGGGACTAATTTTGACAAGTTTTGAAACTTGAGGGACTGAAACTGCCAATTTTGCAAACTTTGTTCGTTTTTCAACTGTTTTTAAACATTTTGCATTTAAAACATATAAAACACAATCCCTGGGATATTTTCAGTATTTTGATGCATTTCTGAGTGTTTTTGAATGTTTTGGCAGTTCAGATAAGATAAAAATGATGAGTATTTAGACACTCATCAGTAACCCAGACACAGAACGATTGGTGGCCCCCTACCGGGATAAATGGGATGATTTCATGTACTTGGTACAAACTATGTGATATAATGGACTTGGTGTAATCTCGATCTAGTAGAATTGGTATAATAACAAACCAACAGACTTGGTACAATTGTAAACCAGTCAGAAACAGAAACTTAAGGTTTCGAGGTTAGGAATTTGGTACAACGGAAACACTACCTATATGTGATATTGTATTTAGTACAATAGTCATACACTCAAAAGTTTTATGAACTACATTTATCATTTACATATACTTGTTACCACGATTTACTTATCAAGGTTTTCATATTATTTCTACAAACTCTATGAACTCACCAACCTTTGTGTTGATCACTTTAGCATGTTTATCTCAGGTCCATAATGATCGAGGCTGGCACGGAGGAGCACGGTAAGAAGGATATAAATTTTATTATCATTTGAAAACCCATTTAATTTAATTGTAAACCTTGAAACTACTGGGACCTCATTTTTGTAAACTCTGATATTTATATAAATCGAATGATAAATGTTTGAGTTAATTACATTTTTTGTCCTTGTGGTTTGCCGGGTATTTCATTTTCAGTCCAATTTTCAAAAAAGTATCGGATCCACTCCAAAACCCGATGACCCGTAACAAGTTTGGTCCAAATTTACTAACACCGTCAGTTGACCTATATTTGACCGTTAACTAAGAGGGTATTTTGGTCTTTCATCTATTATATTAGAGAGTAAACAAATTTCTTTAAAACATATATCTATTTCTTATTTCTTTAAAGAACACCCCCCTTTCCATTCCTCATTTATTTTTCACTCTCTATTTTTTTTTTAAATAAATCTGTAAAAAATGATCTTTACAGCTAATAAACACATCGGCCACCACCAACCCCGACAACCGCTGACATCCATCACCATTTCCGGCCACTGCTCACCACCAGAGCATTGTCGACGCCGCCGTTGCTCCGCCACCACTACTAAACACACAAACCCACCACCGCAGCATTGCCGACGCCGTCGTCAGCCACCGCCAACACTTTTGTTTTTTTCCAGATCTGCACCACCACCAACACTTTTTCGAGTGTATTTTTGTTATAATTTTTGATTTTTTTTGTTGTGAATGAGTAGAGTAAAAATGAATAGGTTTTTGTTGGTTGAAGGTGTTGAATTTTTTTTGTGTTTTTTGTTTACAGCTTGCAACCACCACCCGAATTGCATTGAGATCTTGGGTGGATCATGCCCAAATTTGGATGGATCTGACTGGATCTTAGCGGGTGTGGGTCGTGGTTTGATTTTGTTGCATGTTGTTTATTAGATTAAGATTGGTTTATGTTTATGGGGATTTGATTTGAAAGTGGAGAAGTTAAGCAGGTGTGGGTTTTGATGGTGTTAAGTGGGTCTTTGTGAGGATGATGAAGAGGTGATGTCTGTTTAGACTTGTTTTTGTGTTTTTGATATACATTTTGCTCCATAAACAGTTTTTTTGCTGGATCTGGAAGTAAATGTGGCTGTTTTGTAGCGGCGGCGGTTTCGTGGTGGTGGTGGCTGCGTGTTTGAAGAACATAATAGATTTATGAGTGTGTTTGATATATGTTAGTGTTTATGCAAAATCTGTGTATGTATTTATTATATATGTGTGTATTTGTAAAATTAACTTTAATGATAATAATAATAGTTAATAATAATAATAATAAATGAAAGGTCATTTTAGTCATTTTTAATAATAAGATGAGGGTATCTTAGTCATTTTATATGTTTTACCTGGTCAAACTAACAGTCAATATAAAATTGGACTGAAACTGTTACGGGTCGTCGGGTTTTGGAGTGGATCCGATACTTTTTTGAAAATTGGACTGAAAATGAAATACCCGGCAAACCACAAGGACCAAAAATGTAATTAACTCTAAATTTTTTAAAAACGACTCTATTAGAGTTCGTTTTCTATTGTTATAACTGTTGTGCCGTCGAGTAACACCCAGTTTAAATTCCGCTGAATTGGGGGTGTTACATTGGATATTTTTGGTAAGGTGAAAACTTCACTAAAAGTACGCTAAAACTATTTTTGAAAACCCTAAGTTACCAAACTAACTCTTATGATAAACAAGATAGCTTAGGGAACAAAAAAGACTGATCAAAGTTTATAAGCCCAACTTACATGTTCTAAAACTCGTCCATCTTTATTGATTGCTAATATCATATACATATACATTTTCTAAATTGACAATATTCTAAGTCAGTTGACTGAGGTTTCGAGTTCTAATACTGCTAACAAAACTAAGATATACAACTTCTCAAGTTTAAAAAACGGAGACTGGAATTCCAATACACAAATATCCAGAAATTCTAAGCACCTATTTTCTAAGTGATAACATATTATATTTCCTTAAGTCAAAGTTTCTTTAAACCTGTTGTGTTCTGTGTATAGTTCAAAACTATATTTCTCAAAGCCGATTCAGCCTTTTGCCAAAGTTGGTGCATTCTTAATGATGCCTAGTATTGCTGTAGTGACAGCTACCAAAAGGACTATTACAGTCCAAATCACCTACTAATGACTGAAGAAAAATGAGTCATGAGGAAATAGGACAAAAGACGATTTGGTGGGCTATACTATCAAGTCATATTTTTAATTAAAATTTCACTATGATACCTGGCACATAGTAAAGTCTTGACATCTAATACGTAAAAAGCACATATAAGGGATAATTAGAGCCTGAAACGACAAAAGTCACATTAGTTTCATCCTATAAGTAAATTCTTGAACATACTTGTGTAGTTATTTTTGTTAATTAGCATATTGACATGATATTAGTTTATGTATGAACTGATAATATTCAGAAGGCATATGGGACCCTTTGCGTCTCCAATTGTTTAAAAACTTTGTGTGGCCTCTGAATTGATTAAAAAAAAGACCATTCACTTCTATACATTGACCGGTATGCTTTTGAATCTACTCTTTATACAACTCCAAGAGATTGCGTTAGCAGTTAGATATTTTGATTTCCTGACATGCACTCTTATTACTAGACAACTAGGGCGTGTTATAAGATTGTATAGTCACAACAGAAAAAATATGATCTAAGAAAAATACTATTTGTTTGTAATATGATTTGACACCCTTTATTAGACTTGAAAACACGTTTTGGGTAACAGGTCAAAGTGAGAAACATTTCGGGTTGGGTTAGATTGACTTTGAAACAATAATGTTCAATCTATTGTTTATGATCTTATAAAGGTCTACTGAGATATTCTTCAAAAGAAACAAGTTCATAATTATGTGCAAGAAATATGTTTGACTCACTTGGATCAAGGAGCATTCGAGACTTTATGACTAGGTCAAGGATTAAAGGTCAAGCACACAATCCACCATTTATGAATCTACATGTATGGCAAGCCTTGTTGAAAGTTGAATGTGGGAATCACCAGAGTTTATAACAAAATTTAATAGAGGGAGAGCTGCTCGGCAATCTAATAAATGTCTGCATGGTGGTGGTTCCGTCTCAATTGCTGAGCACAATAGGAGATTGGTAGGTAAGCCTTTTTGTGTACCATGTCACTTACTATTTTTTCATATGTTCTGTAAAATTTACACAAAGTAATCCGCCATTTCTTTTGTCATATTTTTTAAAAAATCTTTATTATACCTGCACAGAAATGTTACCAAAAGTTTTTAAATCTATTGTACGACCGAGAAGATATAGATATGTAAAACTAAAAAGATCTCTGCTGTTGAACTATTTATGTTTATATTTATATTATGAACAACTTGAATATTTTAACATATGTAGCAAAAAGAACTTGGACGAGATCCAATTGCTTCTAAACTCTTTTTTCGGACCCACATGAAGAAAGACATTACCTTTGTTGACAATGAAGGTAAAGAAACTTATGTAAGTTGCTTACTTATTGAGAAAATTGTTGTTGAATTATCAAGTGTTACTTTACATCTACTAAATATGTGCTATACAATTTATCAATGAAGGAACAATATATGGAAAAGTATGGAGCACAAGATACTCTCGATAAACAATCACGGAACATAGCTAGCACATACATCAGATGGGCTGACCATGTTTGCTCAAACAAAAGGAAGTTTTATAGTCTTCCACCCGGGTTTGATATATATGTTTTTTTAGCATATTGTTGACTCTATCGGCCAAACTTCACAAAATCGTGAAATGGCTCAGTTACGAGAGATGTTGGACTGCAAAAAGATCGAAAATGGTTTTTTAAAAGCTGAGCAAGAACGTATGGAAAAAAAAATACAAGAAGCTCACACACAAAAACTTGACCAAGTTGTCACATCCAAGAATTTGCTAGAAGACAACTTGAAGGCTATTCAATGTGCAGCTCAAAAGTTTTGGATTTGCTTCAACGTCGACAAGCTACTACCAAGATGCTTAGTTCGGTAATAACTCCTCTTTCCACTAATAAACAGCAAAGTAGCAGCTTTATCATGTTTGGTTCGAATGACATAGTTTCAAGTGACAACAACAAAGTAACACCTCTTTCTATTGTTTGGTTTTAGTGACATGGTTCACGTGACAACAACAAAGTAGCATGAAATTAGCAGGATTTTAGCAGAAAGTAGCAAGTAGCAGGGAAGTAGCAACAAAGTAGAAGGAAAGTAGTAGGAGTGCATGTAGGAGTAGCAATAACGTACTTTGCTTTCTCTTGTTTGGTTTTAGTGACAACAATACATTATCAACTAATTAAGAGCCGTCTATGGTTCAAATCGTTAATGCTTACACTGTATGAGTTGAGAGATACATTGTTACAGTTTAATTTGAGTTGAGAAATATATTATTAATGGTCATATTGTATGCAATGTATGTTTTCAAATTATTAAATAATTATAAATTGTTTGGCTCAAATGGGAAATAGAAAAATGTAGGCGGTAGAGATTTTTTTTTTTTTTTGCGGCAACAACGACTTTTTTTTTTTTTTTTTTTTTTTTGCGGCAACAACGACTATATTTACATCTTCTATATGATTTTTTTTCGACTTTAAGCGACAACTAATTCGAAAAAGCAATAGAGTTAGCGACTTGAATAGCGATGGAGATAGATTTTTGCAACAGAACTTGTGACACGTAGCGACTGCATTGTACTAAGTGAAAATCTGTCGCATTGCTTTTAGCGACATCATTTCCATGAGCGACAAATTTGTTTGTCGACACGACGACACAAGTTTTTTACGATGTAGTTTAGAGAGTCGCAAAATCTGCGACTCTTTAACACCGACATGCCAATACGTGTCAGAAAGTTTGACGCAATTATAAATTATGTCGCTAAGGCCATCGCTAAATTCGTCGCTAAAGGATGAAATTCTTATAGTGGGTTTTGAGTGAAAAGAGATAGGGGTGAGCAAAACCGACCGACTCCCGAATCCCGTCCCGATCCCGAGTCCCGAATCCTGTCCCGAAACCGAACCGATCTCAAATGGGTCGGAACTCGGTTTTTGTTTTCCGTTTTTTCGGGATTCGGGATAGTCGGGATCGGGTCGGGACGTGCCAAAAAACAACAAACAAAACCGATCAAACTGACCGATCCCGTCCCGTCCCGACTGTCCCGAAACCGAACTGAGCTTAATCGGGTCGGGACTCGGTTTGTATTTTCCGGCTTGTCGGGATTCGTGATAGTCAGGATCGGGTCGGGACGGGTCGGGAGCGGCCCGATGATCAGCCCTAAAAAGAGATGTTAACGAGATTGTTTGGGAGAGAGCAAACACTTATGTATTTTTTTTTAGTTTTGCATTTTAGTTTGCTTGGATGATACTAGTAATAAATATCCTAACACCTATTTATAGTACCCTATTAAGTCAAGCCCTAGATGTTTTCATGGATATCTTTACTACATCTAGATATTTCCTATCAAGCTTCTAATATTTCACAAAAGGTAACTTTGTATAAATATTCTACACTATATTCCCGTAACCATACTAAACTAAATTAAGTTTGTGATTAAATACGCCCTTTAAACTTAATTTACGACTCAAATCATCATTTTAAAATTCACACTTCTTCCTTTAATTTCCATTCGATTAGCAAAACAATTAACTATTTTTAGTCGATGATAAGAAAATTAACGATGATGATGAACCTGTATTAATTACGATTGACATTATACATGAAACTAGAGGATTTACGGTAGTGATAACAAACATTTTTACGATGATCTCAATCAATTGCCAAGGATTGAAAAAATAACGAATTGTGACTATGTTACGCAGTTAGTATTGTAAGTTGGAATGAGTTGGCAACCGAGATGCCAAACCACGTAATCAATAACACCGAGATTTTATTTAAATATACAAATCTAGAAATTTCAACCCAATTGTTACAAATTACAATGTTGGTTTTATTGCAAGTTTATAAAGATTATTATTGGTGTATGATGGAAGAGCTTAAGTTTAAATCTATACATACTATGAAAAAGGAGTTTGTGATGAAATCATTAAATTGCAATTTATCTAACGTGTCATTCAATCAGCGTGTCAATTGGTTTTTTAATTTTAATAATTAGTGCTGATGGCATAATCCATGTACATTTTGCTTAAAGAAAAATACGTATACCGTATTTCACCATCATGTACATTGAAAGCCACATCTTTGCAAATCCTTTTTCTTACTATTTCTCTTCATTCAAGATTTTAAATTCAAAAATTTGTTCTGGATATCCGAACTTCTAATTTCATATACAAGTATCTTTACTGTTTAGGTGAAAGGATCAAACTTTGTGTTTGATTTAAATTTCATCACAAATTCAGCAAACTCCTTCCTTTATACATTACGTTATAGGAAGACTTTGTTTGTCACTCTTTCCCGACATTAGGAGCAATGGTAAGAATTCAATATACTTTCACGTTGTTACTAACATGGTATCATTCATGTTATAGATATTTACTGTTGTCCGATATTCGATTTTGATGAGTTTATGATAACAAGCTGATAAAAAGGGTTTAAAAGCACAAGTAAGCCTATAAGTCACATAAAAAAGGGTTGTCTATGTGTTTAAGTATTCACGTGGATTATTTACCTTACTCAAGAGCTGAATAACTCATGGATTCATAATATATTTAAGTACACTTCTTTTTTATTTAGACCAATGTTCCTATGTTTTTCAGCAAAAACAATATTAAAAAGGAATTAAAGAAGCTTATTAATTCTGCAATGGTACTCCACTCACTCAGGTTTGTGACTAGATCTCTTCCATCCTTCTTTGATTTTTAAACACCAATACATGATAGAGCTCTACAACTATCTTCTTCTTTTGGAAAAAAGTTCCCTTAAGATCCCAATTTTAAACCTTCAAAGTTATTAGGATCAATGGAAAAATACATTTGTATATCTATCTAAACAAAATTTAGTCCGAATTATGATTTCAAAATCTATATTGTTGTTTCTTATGTTTTTTTTAATGGCTTAAAGCTATTATCCAAGGTAATCAATGAATGGAAACTTTTGAAGTTTTGTGCTCCGAGAAGAATGTCTTGGGTGGTTATGATAATTGAAGGTATATTTTTTTTCCTCATATCATTGTTCTTTGATTTCTAACACAGAAACATAATAAAGGGAGAAAGCTTCTAGATAGTTGTTCTTTAAAAGAACTAATTATGTACTTTGGTGTAGAAAAGAACATCTTAATGGAGCTTTTAAATTTCAAGGGAGAATTGCTCTTATGTATAGTTCCTTTCCATTTGGGTTTGGAGCTGGTTCAATGTATGTTGTTTCACTTTTGTTAGAAAAGAGACCGTTGTTATTTTAGGTAAGTGTCAATCTTAGATGCTTCTCCCCACTTAAAATTCAATCAACTCCTTGTGATCACGTGCTGAGGAGTATTTTTTGGTTTAATGTTACGTTGATATGCTTATAAATAAGTTTGGAGAAGGATGCACTGTTGAGGGAGTTCGTAAAATACAAACTTTTGCATACGTTATATGCTATATTCATTTTTATGGTTTTGGTGTATTCTATTCTTTACTTATGGGGTGTGTGTGTTGTCAATAGAGGAGTTCAACTTTTACAGTCTTTGTGACCGAGTGTATGGTCATGCTTAGTTTCAAATTTTAAGCTTTGCTTGGATTAAATCTCAAGGTTCATATGATCAAAATTGTATCGTTAGTTTGTTACTGTCATTTATATTCCAAAGAAAATGTGCGGTTGGACTTTTAGGCTAGAAGGCAAGGTTGCTACACTTTCACCATACACCTCAGCGCCACGTCAACTTTCTCTCTCCTCTCACTTCTTTTCAACTCTCTTCACCTTTTAGTGGGCAAGGGAAACCCATCTTCACCTTAAATCTTTTTTTTTTTTTTTTTTTTTTTTTTTTTTTTTAATACTTACACAATTAAAAACGTAAACGTAAAAATATAAATACAAAAACGTATACATACAAAATAGAAAACTTTTATTCATAACTTAAAAACATTACACAGACTTAGAAATTAAAAATACTAAATAAAAAAATGAAATTAAATATTACGAGACAAATGCTCGACCAAATCGGCACGAAGGTTTTGATGCATTTGAGAGGATCTGATGTACCTAATAACCTTTCGCATTTCTTTATCAGATCGTATGGGGTCATCCGGTTGATGTGCTTCCTCTGGGTACCATTCGGGAGATATTGCCTTTTTTTTTTTTTGTCTTTTCGAATCATGTTATGTAATATGATGCAAGTATACATCATATTAACTATTCTTTCTTTTTTCATGATTTTTGTGGGATTGGCAGAAAAATAGGCGTCGACTAAACGTTCATGATCACCATAATGATCTCGATGTAGGCGTTTTATCGCCGGGCGATTTGCTTTTCGTGTATTTTTAATAAACGACAATGATTTTGCAATAAATTTCAATCTCCGACTTGTAACTTCTCGTTCTTCTTCTGAGTCGGTGAACATAATCGTATCGAAATTCATTTGGAAAATAAAATGAATGAAATATATGTTGTTTGAATGATATATTGAGAAGATATGTATAAATATTGTGTAGTTTTGATTTATAGAAAAAAAAGGGGTAGTGGGGATTTTATTTTATTTTTAATAAATGCAACGGATAGTTAGTACACATGGGACCATTTATCTTTCTTTTTCGTATGGTGATCAGACCACCTATTTGTGGTTTTGGTTTCTGTGTTAGCGCGTGAATTGGGGAGGTAGGCAAGGAGGTAGCGCGTGAGGCAAGGTGAAGTGGTGAAACCTTCACCTCCTTGCCGACCAGCCTTAAGTAGTCATTAGCCAATTGAAATATTTAAACTTTTTTTAGCCCCTTAACTATAATGCTAAAAAGTGATTCTCAACTTTTTCATAACATTTAATGACTCAGATATAAAATGTTAGTATCATTTTTCAAAAGATTAATCTTTTTCAACCTATTGTTCAGATAACATTTTATCAACATATAGCTCCAATGCATTAACTCATTTTCGAGTCTTTTTCAAGTCATTCATAACTATCTCTTAATTTTATTAATTTGAAATACAAGTGATATCATGAATTGCATTTGCTTATATATTACACTAATTAAGAAAGTTTATAAATAGTTATCTAAGAATTTACCTGTAAGAAAATTCACACTATTTCTAAACCTAAACACATTTCAAATGGCTTTTAATTTGATATGTATGACGAAATTAAAAAAAAAGACACCTTTTCAGTAATTATATTTATATATATATCTAAAGATTAGAATTTGGGCTGCTTCATTAAGTTGTAATCAACAGTGGGAATAACAGTAAATAAGCTGGCAATATTTGTACTTTACTGTTTGTTCTTTTGGTTGACAGATTAGTTACATACATTACACCAATTGTTTATGAATTAAAGTATACATATTACACATAATGAACACTGTAGCGGTATGTATCCTAGCCCGGATATCAAGTGTAGATATTTTCCCAGCCTTGGAAATTTACATGTATTACATAAGTTAAGTCTCCATTATCCTGCACATAAAAAAAAACATCCCAGAAATTTCCATTAGCAGATTTCTCTTATTTCATATAACATAGTGTCAACCAACAAGGAAAAAAAAAATAGAATCTTTGTTTTAAGTAAGTAACTAAACAGCAGCCACCTTTCGATTTCTTATTGAAAATGTTTTTTTTTTTTTTTTGTTACCTAAAGTTGGGTTTTTCCATGCATTAATTATATAACCCGTGTATTAGACGGGTCATGAGCTAGTATAGGGATTATTATTTAGTCGGTAACTACAAAAGGTTTTTGGGCCGGTTACTAAGCCCAAAATAAATTTTCTTCGTTGGGCTAGTGTGGAAACCGACAACCAATGCCTATAAATACAAAATCCGACTCCTTATTACATTATTAGACAACACCGTGAGACAATCTGAATCATGGAACACCGTCAGACAAGTCGAAGACCTAACAAGAAACAAAAGTTATCATACTATAGTGATGGAAAAAACACAGATTTTACAAAACTAGAACTTAAACAAGATCACGCCAATCGCCCATTATGGGCTTGTGCAGATGGACGGATCTTTCTCGAGACCTTCTCACCATTTTATAAACAAGCTTCCGATTTCTTAACTACTATCGCCGAACCTTTTTGCAGACAGGAGTCTTTGCATGAATATAATCTCACTCCCCAGTCACTTTATGCGGCTGTGTCGGTGGGGTTAGAAACTGAGACCATCATAGCTGTTTTGAACAAGCTTGCAAAGACCAAGCTCCCTAAGGAGATGGTCGACTTTATTCATGCCTCAACAGCTAATTACGGAAAAGTAAAGCTCGTTCTAAAGAAAAATCAATACCTAGTTGAATCTCCTTTCCCAGAGGTATTGAAAAGATTGTTAAGTGATCAAGTGATATCTCGAGCTAGAGTTTTAAACGAGGAATGTACACATGATGAGCTGCTCAACGGAATGAAAGAAGTCCATTCGTTTGAAATTCATCCTGCTCAGGTCGAAAATGTAAAGCAAAGATGCTTGCCAAATGCTCTAAACTATCCCTTGTTGGAGGAGTATGATTTCCACAATGATACCATCAATCCAGATCTTGAGATGGAATTAAAGCCTCAAGCACAACCACGGCCCTATCAAAAGAAGTGTCTTAGTAGGATGTTTGGAAATGGTAGAGCAAGGTCTGGCATCATTGTGTTACCTTGTGGGGCTGGAAAGTCTTTGGTGGGTGTATCTGCAGCCTGCCGAATAAAGAAAAGTTGTCTCTGTTTGGCAACAAATGCTGTGTCAGTGGATCAGTGGGCTTATCAGTTCAAGTTGTGGACAAACATTCCGGATGAACGTATTTGTCGGCTTACATCTGATAGCAAAAAAATGTTTTGTGGGAATGCTGGAGTTGTTGTGACCACTTATTGCATGCTTGCTTTAGATGGTAAGCGATCTCAAGAGTCTGAAAAGATCATCGAGGAGATAAGAAATAGAGAATGGGGTTTGCTACTTATGGACGAGGTGCATGTGGTTCCAGCGGAGACGTTCCGTGAAGTCATTAGTGTTGCTAAATCACACTGCAAGCTTGGGCTTACTGCTACACTTGTTAGGGAGGATGAAAAGATCACAGATTTAAATTTTCTTATTGGTCCTAAGCTGTATGAGGCAAATTGGTTGGATTTGGCCAGAGGAGGGTATATTGCCAACGTACAATGTGCTGAAGTGCGGTGTCCAATGACAAAAGAGTTTTATGCTGAATATCTGAAAAAAGAAAATTCCAAGAAGAAACAGGCACTGTGTGTGATGAACCCGAACAAGTTTAGAGCTTGCGAGTTTCTTATTCAATTCCATGAACAGGAGCGTGGGGATAAGATAATCGTTTTTGCCGACAATATTTTTTCACTCGAGAAATATGCAACGAAACTTCAGAAACCAATGATTCATGGTGAAACAAAACATATGGAAAGGACAAAGATATTAGAGGCGTTCAAAAACAGAAAGGATTTCAATACTGTGTTTCTGTCAAAGGTTGGAGATAATTCTATCGATATTCCTGAGGCAAATGTGATTATTCAGATTTCGGGACATATGGGTTCAAGACGTCAAGAAGCCCAACGGCTCGGGCGTATTTCTAGAGCAAAGGGTACTCTCCAGGATAGAATGGCGGGAGGAAAAGAGGAAAACAATGCCTTTTTCTACTCCTTAGTATCTACAGATACACAGGAAATGTACTACTCAACTAAGAGGCAGCAATTTCTGATAGATCAAGGTTATAGTTACAAGGTGATAACAAGCCTGCCTCCACCAGATAGAGGGGCCGAGTTGTACTATCATCATCTGAAGGATCAAAATCAACTTCTTGATGAGGTTTTAAGTGCTGGTGATGAGGCAGTAGGCATGGAAATATTGAAAGATGATGCAGATGGCAAAGCGCTTAATGATAAGGCTCAACTCAAGGGATCCATGAGTGCCAAGACCGGACAAAAGGGCATTTTAGCAAAGAGCAAGCCCAAGGTTCCAGCAAAGAGAAATCAACTGTTTGCTAAGCGTTTCAGTCGGAAATAGCATCTAATATGAAAACTGGACCCCATCTGTGTAATGTTCAAAAACCTATCAGCTACAATGTAGTTTTTTTTATCTTGTTGATCTCTAAGTACACATATAGCGGCTTTGCATACTTGAAATGACAATCAATGTGCTAATGATATGTTGTTTGGTGTTCAGTTTATGTTTCAATCATATTGATTATGGCCATAAGGCCAAGACGCGTGTGGTTTAGCTTAAGAATGTCATGGGTAATAAACTCTATAGTTGAATACACAGAACAACCTCAATTATTGAAAGTGATGTCGATTCTACTATCCATTGGATGTCAGGAACCAAGATTTGTAAAGAACTATTTACCGAAATTGACACATTACCAAATTTTACTATCTATGGTGATGGACGAGACCTTGATTCCTACTTTTGTGTATGACAGGAGCAGTAATGCAACACTATCTTACACTTGATACGATAATGGTTGTGTTTTCAACATTGATTGTTTAGCCCTACTAAGGTTATCTTCATTTCATTTATTGGTTTCATGTGACTTCACTAAAAAGAAGAATCTTATTTAACTTCCAATACAAGCATCGTAAGCCATAATGCCATATTTGTCAACTCCTGATATTTAACTTTTTATGGCGTGACTTTACCTAAGCCATAGCTTTTCTCGAATTATTTCAGCTTAAGCCCAAATCATAAAGACTCGTAAAGCTAGGCTAAGGTCGTCTAGTATGAGCTTGGATCAGCTATTTTCAAGCCATAGCTGCAGTCAAATAAGATAAAGCAATCTAGGAGGTAAGCAATCTCAATCAAGATTTTAGTACTTAAGCTAAAGTAGGACCCGTATTATACAAGAACTGCCAGGCCCCTAATTTATCTCGTTCATGTGAGCTACAAAGTTATCTTGGATTCCCGAAATTTCAATATCTGTCATCTTACATATATGATAACAATCTCAAAATGTCTTGTATATAAGAAGATATGGCATCACTTGTTCTTGCTTCAGAAGAGAGATGCGTGAGGGGAAAATAGATTGAGCAATAGACAAAAGTTAAAGAAAGGGCTATGGTCCCCAGAAGAAGACGAGAAACTCGGTAGCTATTTTACCACCTATGGTCGTAATGGTTGTTGGAGCTCCATTCCAAAACTTGCTGGTCTCTCTCTTTCTCTGTCTCCCTCAGAATATCAGAATCGAGTAATCCTAGCCCTCCAAAAGTTAGGGATGTTTGGTTTAATCGTCTTAAATACACACTCATTTCCTTCCGTTATTAAACTCATATCCATAGTGATTCCTAAGTGCCAACCAAACTCCTCCTAATTCACCGTACGACCCACGTGCATAAATATAAACATCAATGAGTTAGTATCTTTTAGTTTGATATAAATTTGTATTAACACGGTTTTCTTTTAGAGCAGGGTTACAAAGATGAGGCAAAAGTTGCAGATTACAATGGAATAATTATCTGTGACCAGGTTTAAAAAGAGGAAGCTTTTCTTTGCAAGAAGCCACACTCGTAATGGATCTGCACAACACCTTCGTAAACAAGTATAAAAGACCAGGAGCTATTCTACATGTAGTTGTATAGTATGATTTCATTACATTCTTAAAGACGTTGAATTCTTTTGTTAATTGTTTAACAACAGATGGGCACGAATAGCGAGTTACTTACCAGGAAGAACTGATAGTGCTGTAAAAAATTTCTGGAACTCCAATACGCAAAAGAAACTTCTTCAGTTCCAAGTGCAAATGGTCAATGATCAAGAGCGCTGTGTTGATCAAGAAACGGAAAATGAAGTTGATCTTCCTCCTCTTACACCATCATTCATGAGAGAGTATTTTGACCTGATACTTGATCAAAATTGGGATCCGAATCATCTGATAATGCAAGCTAGAAACGAGCGACAGCATGAATTTGATCACTAATAGTCAACCAAATATTGGGTAGAAAAATTGGTAGAATATTGAGGCGGGAAAAACACTTCAAGTAAACTAGAAAACAACATTTAACACAACCAAACAAAGTAAAAGGAAAAATTAGAGTACGTGAATATGTGATCTATGATTAAAATTGTACCCTGAGGGTCTCCTAATCCATGAATTGCGTTGTCACTTTGCAATCTTATTTAACCTTAGCTTCGTATCAATTACACGAGTAGCTTCAATTTTTCGAGAGTCAAACGTGATTAAGTAAGCACATAAATTCATAAATGGTATAGAATATTGAAAATGTATAAGGCAACAGTTAGTTACTTGGTTAATTTTTTTGTTAAATTTTTTCTCAGCCGTGCATCTATCCCACATCGGTTAAAGAATTGAAATGTACTATGAAGTATAGAAATGTACTATGGTTATATTGTATCCGGACACCTCGTCTATCAATTATATATACACTTTCGAGTTGTGCAGTTGTGGTTGACTTGAAAGTAAGAATTTGAATTCCCCCCTACAACCACATTTTGAAAGTAAGAATTTGATTTCCCCTACAACCACATTTCGAACATGTATGTAAATTCATTAACTTTTATAATATTTATTAATAACACATAGAATGTCTCTAAATTGTGGTTCAAACTTTTTATTGCACTACAAACCACTTCGCATATAAAATAATACTGTTGTGGTTGACTTGATATTAATAACCACTTCGCAAATGCATATGAAATAATACAGTTGTGGTTAGACTTGATATTAATAACACATAGAATGTCTGTAAATTGTGGTTCAAACTTTTTATTGCACTACTAACCACTTCGCAAATGCATATAAAATAGGGTAAAAGTAAAAAATGACTAATGTGTTTTTCAATTTGTGCTAATATGACTAACATACTTTCAAAAGGTTCACTATGACTATTCTACTTTCAAATTTTAACCAACATGACTAATCACTTGACATGGTAATTAACCGTTAGTCCCCAATACATTAAACAATTGCACCGTTGGTCCCTAATACATAATCTCAGTTAGTCCCAAATACATATAAATAATTGCATCGTTGGTCCTCAATACATAACCCCAGTTAGTCCCAAATACATAACCACCGCCACCTACCACCACCACCGCTCACCACCGCCACCCACTACCACCCCCCACCACCACCATTCACCACCACCACCAATCATCACCACCACTATCCACCGCCACCCACCACCAACACCACCCACCACCACCACCACCATTCACCACCACCTACCACCACCACCAATCATCACCACCACTCACCACCGCCACCCACTGCCACCACCATCACCACCACCTACCACCATCACCACCCACCACCACCTGGTGATAAGTGGTGGTAAGTGTCGGTGGTAGGTGGTGATGGGTGGTGGTGGTGGTGGGTGGTGGTGGTGGTCAGGGGTGGTGAGTGGTGGTGGTGGTAGGTGGTGGTGGTAAATGGTAGTAGTAGTTGGTGGTGGTGGTGGGTGGTGGTGTTGGTGGTAAGTGGTGGTGGGTGGTAGTCATAGGTGGTGGTGGTGGTGATGGTGGGTGGTGGTGGTGGTGATGGTGATGTTGGTGGTAGGTGGTGGTGGGTGGTGGTTGTGGCAGTGGGTGGCGGTGGTGGTGGAGGTGGTTATGTATTTGGGACAAACTGGGGTTATGTATTGAGGACCAACGGTGCAATTGTTTATGTATTTGGGGCTAACTGAGGTTATGTATTGGGGACCAACGGTGCAATTATTTAATGTATTGAGGACTAACGGTTAATTACCATGTCAAGTGATTAGTCAGTTAAAATTTGAAAGTAGAATAGTCATACAGTTGTGGTCGACTTGAAAGTAGGAATTTGAAGTTAGCAATAACCGCATTTCGAACATGTATATAAATTCATTAACTTTTATAATATTTATTAATAACGCATAGATTGTCTGTAAATTGTTGTTCAAAACTTTTTATTGCACTACTAACCATTTCGCAAATGCATATAAAATAATACAAAATATTCTTTACAGTTGAATGATCGAGTGATGTATGTCCTACACACAAAGAAAAGCAAAATACGATTTCTAATACCTTTGTGGGAACAATAGATTTATAAGTTGCACCACAATGAAGATATAATTTGTACACTTTTATAATATTTATTAATAACACATAGAATGTCTATAAATTATGGTTCAAACTTTTTATTGCACTGCTAACCACTTCGCAAATGCATATAAAATGATACAGAATATTCTTTACAGTTGAATGATCGAGTGATGTATGTCCTACATACAAAGAAAAGCAAAATACGATTTCTAATACCTTTGTAGGAACAATAGATTTGTAAGTTGCACCACAATGAAGATATAATTTGTACACTTTCACCTGTAGGCACCCCTAAATATCTCACACGTAACTTCCCAAATTTGAAAGGTTGGATATTTAAGAGATGACTTTTATCTTCCTCATTAATGCTCC
Source organism: Artemisia tridentata subsp. tridentata (assembly GCA_021014915.2). NCBI lineage: Eukaryota > Viridiplantae > Streptophyta > Magnoliopsida > Asterales > Asteraceae > Artemisia > Artemisia tridentata. The sequence continues at coordinate 370,465,009 of CP139504.1, read as the reverse complement.
CACAAAACATAGTACTTTTACTCAAATTAGGATACAAACCTGAGATTTCACTGAACTTGTTTAGAGCTTTTTTGATAGTGTTCACAAATGTAGAATCACCATGGCAAAGCACCAATAAGTCATCTGCAAAACACAGGTGGGTAATTTTGAGTTTTTTTGCAGCCAAAATGGTACTTGAAATTTCTCTCCTTCTTGATTTCATCCTTAAGAATAAGGTTCAACACTTCCATAACAAGAGTGAATAAGTATGGTGATATAGGGTCTCCTTGTCTTAATCCCCTTCATCCTGTGAAGTAGCCAAATCTCTCCCCATTCACACAGATAGTAAACTTTGGAGTTGAGATGCATGCCATAATCCACTCTATGAAACCCAAAATTATAGAACACCTTTTCTAGAAAGCTCCAGCTCACAGTGTCATAAGCTTTTTGAATGTCAATCTTTAGAGAGCACCTTTTAAGACCATTAGCACAATTGTTATACTACTTGGTTTCCTTAAGATGAGAAACAATATGATATATGCCTAACTACTTATTGCGTCTCTAGCGCTGCAGCTTTGCATGGGGCTTCAAGTTCATTGCAAAAATTGTCGAATGCGTTCGGATTGCGGCACCTTCCTATATGCAAGTCTACCTTTATTTTATTTTTTTATATAATATAGTTTTCATGTTAGTTCTTATAATGTACTTGTCTGTAGCTCATCACGTCTAACCTAAAGCTTGGACACTTTATTATTATCAATGGATAATTCAGCTTTTTGAGTGGTATAATATGAGCGCTGGTGTGCACCAATTTGTTGTTGCTGCTCTTGAACAGGATGATGAGGTTTTGGGCATTGAAGATAGATATCTAAGGGCATATGTTCAAAATGAATCACCCGTTCTTACTAAAGGGCGACTTTGGGCTAATGTATTTAAATTTTCACTCGATTTAAACTATTACGATGATGAATACTGTGCAATTATTATGAATCCGGAAGAAGAACGCAAATACATTTGCTTGAGACATTTTATCAACCATTTTACCAATGACAGGCTGTCACCACCGAAATAAGCGGAAAGTGGAATATCCAGTCAGCAACATACAACACGCGACAATATCATTCGCAGAAGTTCAAAGAGTCTACTCAACAAGACGCGGCGTTTGTAGCCGCGGACCTCAGAATAAGTCTAGAACACTTGCTCTCAATCCTAACAAGTATACTAGACTGGGGGGACTTGATCGTGTATAGTACTCCCGGACCCAACATACCGGGCCGTGCATTCTTACAACTTAAACCGCGGAAGAACCAAGATGGACAAGCGTACATCATAGACTCCAGTCTTCCCAAGCCGGACAAGAACACGCCCCGGCCTCTCATGGCCGGGCCGGGAGGCATCACCAGCCGCAGCCACGCCGTCACGCCGCCAAAAGCCAGATTCTTGGGATCATATCTCCCACGTGATCTGACACCTACCTACTAGGGGAGGCGTAGTTCGGCTCGCAGAGTCCCGAGGCAGCTACAGGTCTTGTGTGGGTAGTATAAATACCCCCACCTCATTTATTACTCTCAACTAATAGCATTAACTCTCACCTAGTCCGCACATATACTTTCTCTCTCTAAACTATATACTTACTCTCACACCGGAGGCCAACCGCGGAACCCCCCTTCCGCGGTAAGACTAACAGTGGTGCTTTTTCTTAGCAGCTTCACGAAGTACTTAGTACAAGATCCGCCCCTGCCAAGAACTAGTCTAACCTAGGTCTTGCATTAAGCCCAAGATTTGTACCAACAATATTGAACTAAATTAAGTTTTTTGATCAAACACCCCCTTTAAATTTGATTTTACAACCAAAATCATGATTTTGATATTCACATTATCCATTCAATTAGCTTAACAGTTAACTACTTTTAATTGATGATAAAAAAAACCAGAGATGATGATGAAACTAATGAATTATGATTGACATTATTTGTGAAAACGAGAGGACTCAGTATACTGATAAAAAATATTTTTACAATAATTTCAATCATTCGCCATGGTTGACAAAATAACGGATTATGAGTCTGGTAGTAATTATCATACAATAATTTAGCAACTGAGATGCCATATCACGTGACCAATAATAACACCGACGATTTTATTGAGATATTCAAATCTAGAAATTAAATTTCAAGCCAATTGTTTAGCTACTGGTAATAAGAGATAGCCCGACCAACATCATCACTGTCACCTTAACGTCACGCCAGTTTCTCTCTTTACAACCACATCATCACTAACATAGTGTAATAACACAATTAACATCATCACCAAAATATAACTTACTTAAACAAAAAAATACCTGACAAAAATTAAAATCACACACATACAACCACAACTTCTGGTCGGCTGAACGACCTAGCTCTACCCTTAAAACACCTAAGACACGTCATACATGATGAAGGTAATAAGCTGAACGCGTCATTGAGTCTTCCACCTAAGCACAAGACGTTGTTCATGGCCTTACCACATGTAGTCTTACAATGTTGGTTTCAATGCAATTTTTTTTTTTTTTTTTTTGGCTATTTAATATCTTCTTTTCTTAAATTTGAAAATTTCATATCTAACTATCTTATAATGCACAAAGGCCTACTATTAATAGAAATACTTAAAATTAAGCAATACAAGTTCTAAAGCTATAAGTACAAGTAATAAACACATTTTATAACATTTACAAGTTCTTAAGCTCAAAGTACAATTAATTAAAATAGAAATACTAACACTAAATACATACAATTAATACATACAATTAATACACCCCATCACCAATATTTACAACTACCTAAGCTCAATGTACAAGTACAAGTAATTAAAACACATTTTCTAACATTTACAAGTTCTTAAGCTCAAAGTACAACTAATTAAAATAGAAATACTAACATTAAATACAATAAATAAATCATTATGTACATTAAATACAATTAATTAACGGGTCAATAAATACAATTAATGCAGTTATTAAAACACCCCTTACATAAGAAATACAACTTATCAAGCATATTGTACAACCAACTTAAACACAATTCTTATATTAAATGTCACTAATACAAATAATAAAGCACATTATACAAATACTCAAGCCCGAACGGGCAACGGGACAAATGGGCTCGAGCCCGAACGGGGACGGGCCAAACAGGCTCGAGCCCGAACGGACACGAGCCAACGGGCACGAGCTAAACGAAATTCTTGATATCCGTAAATTTATTGTCAAAAAGAACATAATAAACTAAAATACATGATTCACCATTTCACCGGAAAATTTTATTTCAGGGTACCCGCAGCCGCAACGCGCGGGTACCCTGCTAGTATATACTTAAACATGCTTTAAAAATATTGTACATTATGCATTTAATGCTTGCATTTTTAGTATACATGATTCTTTTTTTCCACGTTTGAAAATTTTAAGTAGATACAAAAAATTTAGAAACTTCTCAAAAAGTAACGCGCCGCTTCACCAAAAACTCAAAAAAAACAAAAACCAAATCTCACCTCCTTAAAAAAACCACTTCAAAAAAACATGTACTGATTATAAAAAACCAAACCCGTTGACTCACCCAACACAACAACAAAACAAAAAACAAAACAAAAATGATGTCCGAAACCACCGCACCACCACCACCACCACCACCCACCACCGTCACAACCACCATGACGTCATCACTCTCCGACGAAGACATATACTTATCAAACTCACAGCTCTTATCACAACAAGAAGTAATAAAAAGAAGATCTAATAAGATCAAAAAGCTTTCCAAAGTGTATAAAGATCATTACTGGTGTATGATGGAAGAGCTTAAGTTTAAATATAGGAATTATTATTGGGAGTATGGAAAAAGTCCTTATCAGGTGGATAATAGTGGTACTAATGAATCTGTTGTTGAAAGTGGTGAGTTTGGGGTAGGGGTTAGTGATGATTCGAGCCGTTGCGCGGTTCACGGCTGTAAAATGAAGGCTATGGCGTTAACTAAGTTTTGCCATGGTCATATTTTGTCTGATTCTAAGCAGAAGCTGTATATGGGGTGTAGTTATGTTATTAAGAGGTATGTTTTTTGTTTGGTATCCTGGTTATGTGTTTTTAGTTTAGTAGTAATTGATAATCATTGTGTTCGTTTATTAGGTGCACTGCCTATGTGTTATTAGTTCAGTTCAGTTATGTGATTGTGTTCGTTTGTTATAGATTTAAAACCCGATAAATACTAAAATGAGCCTGATGTTGTTGAAAGTGGTGGTTAAATGGTGATGAATCGCCAACATTCACAAAAAGGGGAGGACTTTACCCGGTTTGAGGCTGTGTGGTTGTGGGCTCAAACCCCGTGGATTAGTCGGAACCATGGTTACCAAAAAAATGGTGATAGATTTGGGTTAGGGTTTAGTGATGTTTCTAGCCGATGTGTGGTTCATGGTTATAAAATAAGTTTTGTCATGGGCATATTTTGTGTGATTCTAAGCAGAATTTGTATATGGGATGTAGTTATGTGAGGCGGGTGCGGATAAGAAGGTGAGTATTTGTGTGAACTGAGCTTTTGTAAAGATGCTTCGTGACTTTGGGTAATTTGGGCTTATGTGCCAAAGGTGTGAATCAGCTTAATTTACAAAAGTCGTGTGCTTCTCATGAATACTTAGCTTTCTAGTCAATATTCTTGATTGATTTTTTGTTTTTAGTAGTATGTTGGTTTAATTGCATATGGCATGACTTTTATTAGCTTCTCGAAAGTTGTGAATTGATTCATTTGTTATGCTTTTCGTCAATATCTAGCTTCTTATAGGATCCTAAGACTTCTAGTCTATATTGTTGATTGCTATATGGCGCCACTGATATATGGGGTATTAGCTAGGGGGTGTTTGGGTAAGGCTTGTAAACAACTTATCAGCTTATTGTGTTTTAGTTAACACGTGCTATGAAATTGTTAGGGACCATTTTGTCTAGGACACGTGGAGGAATTTCTTTGCGTGAATCTTGTAAAGATGTTGGAACAAAATAGTTAAAGACCACGTAAAGAAAAAAGATTAAGAAGCTTTAAGTAGTTACCTTTCTTGTGCATTAATCTGCTTATAACTTTCTTAAGAGAGATATTGTCATGAATTTCTTGTTTATGCCTTAATTACTTGCGTCTAGAAACATAGCTTTCTTGTGAGTGCTAATTTTAAACGGATATGGTCGAGACAGGATTTAGTGGGGAAAATTGCAAACATATTTGCTGGAAAACCTTTGCTTTTTTAATTGAAATGCCGTAACCCGTCATACTGTCTTAAAACATTCTGTTTTTAATAGCCCTCATAAATGTATAATTACTTGAAAACCAGCACATCTATATGACAACCTGGCTTGACACTGCAACCTTATGCTTTGTTATTATTGGGTCGAATACATCTTTGTTCAAGTGAGCACCCCCATCATCTGGCACCACCTGCTGCCACTATACACCATGCACCATCGCCAGTTATAAGTTGTTCACCACCATAAGCACATACACCCATATGGTTTCCAACCAGCAATTTGATCCCTAAAGATAGCTCCTATGAAAGAAAGCTAAATTTTGATACTTTGACTTTAACTATCTATTGAACATAATTTTAGTTTCCAAATTGTTATGAGTATATGAATGAAGTTTTTGAGGGAACTTTTTACCACATCAAGAAACACAGGAAGTTCTGTAGATAAAAGTATTATTTTTTAAATGTCAAAGAACAGATAACGATGATTCATATATGATAAATTCAAATGTTTCTGCCAAACACAATGTATGTTTTGTAATCCAGTTATACACTGACATATCACTTTTCATACTTGTACGAGTCTTTTCTCCAATAACGTGCTGCTTATTGTTTGCAACTGCTACAAGTATATCTACTCTAGGCAATGTATTTTTTGTAATAGAGTTATACACTGACATATTATTTTTTTCTTGTTTGCTGTATCAGCTCACAAGCAGGACCTATAATATGCGGGAAACCAATCCTTAAATGTACCGTTCCAAGACTCTGTACACCTCATTTTCAGAAGGCGGAAAAACATGTAGCAAGGGCTCTAAAGAAAGCAGGTCTAAATGGATCCTCTACAAATAAGCTTGCTCCAAAATTTCATGTCATAATAGCTGAATATGTTCGCCAAATTCAAAGTAATAGAAGAATTGCTGCAAAGGAGTATAAAGAAAATCTTGAAATCAAAGAAGAAGATATCAGCATCTAAAGTTGTAGTCATGTTGTATTAAAGTCTATTTTAACATTCTGTTCAATGTTTTTTCTTCTTCTTGTTTCTGTTTCTTCGTTCTTCCCATCCGCATTTTAGGTGGCTGATTTTATGAAGCTCCAAATCGGATCTTTGCCTTGCTAGAACAACCTGTGTGTATTCAAAGGTATCTATTTTTTTCTGTCAGTCTCAAACATGCACGCACACGTGTCACAACATGGGAGCATGTTCTATTTAGTTTTCTTAGGCCTTAGCTCCTTATAGTTTGATCAATTAGCAATAGGAAGTGAATGACTAGTTCATCTAACAACGCATCATCGCAAAGTTTGCAGGTTGGGCAATGGGTCAAACCAGGAGACTCAGTACAGGTCTAAAATTGGTGGGTTCAGTCTGGACCAATCCATCAACACCCTAATCCATTTATTGAACTTTATAAAATAATTACTGTATTAATTATTAAAATAAGATTCTAAAAACTATATTTTTATTATGAGATTCAGGAGGTGATATAAGTGCACATTTGAGCATGTTTCCTGTCTTTCACTTGTTGGAGATAACATACAGCTTAAATCGACATATATCTTAAGAAAATGGGTCGAAGTTGCCACCTATAGCTCATAAGTAAACTGAAGTTTAGGTATGAATTCTTTAGTTGTAAGCTCACAATGTACCAAATTAAATGATAAAGGAAATGATCAAATGATATCCGGTTAATTTTCTGGTTTGATATTGGCAACCAAGTTAGAGTGGTCTAATTTGAGTTAGAGCTTATCACTAGAGGTTACATTTTTTACCCATTTACTTATATATATGTGTTGATACGGGTTATGTCGTCTCTAACATGTCAAATGGCTTTATTAAAAGAGTTTAGCTAAAATGAAATGGGTCAAACGGGTTTGAAAGTCACATGCTTTCGGTGCATATGTTTTGCCACTTCTAGTTCTTGGGCTAGTGAGATTATTTTGAGTTTGAGATGTTGAGTGTGTTACACTCATTATCCATGTATAAGACTGGACTAGTCAATATGGGTTGGATACCAGAAAACTGTATGAAGATGTTTAGATTAGTCCATTAGGAACAGTCTTCTCCGGTACTGCCAATGCTTCTTAATCTGGCCTCACTCATGCAATTGTAAATGTTTTTGTCACATGTTCAAACATAAACATTCATTCATAAGCATATATTACATGAGTTTCCGTCTATATTAATCAATTTATCTAACACGAGTCATCAATGATGGTTGAGATGTTAACATTTCCTATTCATTCGTCTTCTGTCTCATGATGTAGCTGATATAATATGAATATACAAGCATGCTACTACTGATCTAGTCATTGGAATTCTAAGTGGTTGCTTGGTTTGTTTTGCATGACAAAGTGTGACGCTTAATTCTTTATTTGTCCATTAAGATTAAAAGCCATCTTACTGAGGACGAGGACTATGCTGTTTCTGGTTTAGCTTGTGTAGACACCAAATCTACATTGTTGTAGTTGTTTAGCGTTGTGTGAGTATCAAACAATGTTGTTAACCATGCGATGTTTATGTATGTTTGTTATTACAGTACAATAAAACATGAAGTTGAGTGGACACCGTATAACGTTTTCATAATCTTGAGACATATATTACATGTAAGAAAACACATAAAAAATTTTTGTAACTCGTTCTAGATTTTCACACATAAAACTGCTAATCAAGATTTGTAATGGCAAAAAACTGAATTTGAATCAAAGAATAGTCTAGGTAAACAACACAGGTAACTTGGTGATATATGTATCGCCTAGAAAATTAAGTTGCACCCAATGAAATTGAACAAGAAAAGCAAGACTGATATATATAGAACTGATGATGAAAAGATGTCGCTCATTTAAACTTTGTATGTGCATCACTTTGGTTATAAATATCATAATGTCTTGAAAAGTGAAGAGTTTTCTCAATCGACACCAATAGTCCTAGAATCTAACCGAGAAACTAGACGCCTGGATAAATAGCAGAATGTTATGATTTCTGTAGCAAACAAACCACATATGCCAAAGACCATACAAGTAAGAGCCACTAACTCAGTTTGAGACAATTAAGTTACATGGTTTTATAACAGCTATTAGCCTATTATGGTCATGTTTGGCAACAAGCTTTTAAAAGGGTTTAGGAGCAACAAGCGGTAAGCATTTGCTTGGTTGGCAACACCTCAACAAGCGTTTGAAGCATGATCAACTGCTCCAATCTTAAATGCTTCCTGAAGAAGCGGCAAACGACAAGTGGTAAGCATTTGCTTGTTTTACACTTTATAATTTCAATTACAACTACGTCACCAAACACGTTTTTTAAACAAACAACTACTACTGCTAATTGCTACTACTTGTTGCTTACTGCTTTACAAATTTACCCATTTCCTTGTACAATTATGATTGATGCTATTGGGGGGATTTCAGTACTTTGTTGAATATCAGTGTTGATGCTTATCGTAACAAGTTTATGCGGCTGGAGGTAAGGTATTCAAAAGTCCATGCTCATTTAATTTAGCCACAGCTTTTATTAACTATGTAATTATTTTTGGCAGATTTATTGAATTTAGAGATAGTTGAGGCAAAACTGCGAAATAAAGTATTAAGGCTCCTACTATGGCTGCATGTCAAGACCAGGAGATTGGTGCAAATTAGCAAATAGTGAAAAAGAAACTGGTAAGAAATAAGTATTTCAATAATGATAGGACATACGTGTGTGAGAAACAATCCAAATATGGATATCGAATTTAAGAGTCAATAAAAACCAATTTGACCCGTTTTCTGCAACACTTCTATATAACAGAACTACAAAAGCATCAATATAGATATAACTTCTAAAAATATGCAAGATTTATCATCATTAATATTGGAATCATTCATTAAATTCAAATATAACAAAAGCATCAATATAAAGAATTTATCATTATATAAACTAAACTAATCTGCAGCGCTTTGATAGTGATACCTTCCAACATCATCATTAATGGATGATAGAACTCGTCTCATTAAGCAAAAGTAGTGTTTCCAAGTACGAGTTCACCATGAGCGTATCACGAATTCCATTAATCCCAATACCCATGAAACGTCCTGATGAGGGTACATAAACTTTAAGTTTTTCTCTTCGATTTTTTTTATCCTCCAATTTTATCACAGCTTCGCCATTTCTACAAAACTCCACACTGACTTACATGATACAAAATTCCACACTGACTTACATGGTACCCTAATAGTGAACATTTTGGTAAAAGACTCAGTAACACCATCATTCTTCATTACCCATACATCAAAAACCTGTATATCACCATAATAATGACACTCAAGCACACCAAGCGACTCATTCACTTTCTTCATCGTCACATTAACCGAGTGCACTAACCCATCGGGAAGGCACACTTCAGCAAACTCTTCACTCTTCAAATCAAACGAAAATATAGAATCATACCTAATTCTATTATTAATTACATAAAAATAAATAAGCCCACCGATAAAAAGCTGAGAACAATTCATCAACTCACGTGATTTAACAAGCGGTGTAGATATACTTCTCCAAACACTTGAGCTCAATGTAAAGACCTGGACCTCCCAACATACACTCGTTTTTCAACAACATTAATCTTAACAAGCTTAGGGTCACTAGTATCAGGACAAACTCCAAAACCAACAACAGTGTTGGAATTTAGTTCAATTGAGGGATTTGATCATACTTGGAAATGGGTTTGGAGGTACGGAGTGTACACCCATTAAGTCCCTGATTACCCTGACTCTTATAGTGGTTTAAGTTACTACTGCTAGTAGCAGAGTTACTACTGCTAGTACTAAGTTAGTATTGCTGGAGCAGAGTTACTACTGTTAGTACTAAGTTAGTACTGCTGGAGCAAGTTACTACCGTTGGCATAAGTTAGTACTGCTGGACTGAGTCTGTAACTACTTTGACCTATTTATGGGCAGTTTCAAACTCGTAATTAAGACCATAATTACTTGGTCTTGTAACCACTATGTCTATGATGGAGGAACATTATGAGGAGATTAATAGGCCTATTAATTCTCATAATTCCATTGACTAAGAGTGAATCAATCCAATAAATAGGATACTCATATGCATGGAAGAACACACGAAACATAAACACTTGAAAGCAAACAGGTTCTTGATTTGTGCCTAAAACAAGAACACCACTTGGTCTTATCTCATAGAGATATTCGTGTAACTCAGGCATAGGGTTTAATAGTTTCTATTGGAAAGTGATAACACGATTTCAAGTGATATCCGGTACCATTGATTATCTTCACCCTGCTGGGAATTGATCAAAAGAAACCAACAATCAATAGAAACTATTTAGTGATAATCAATGGCTACTGCTATGAGACAAATGACTGCTAACTTTTCCAAATTAAAAAAGTTTGAAGGTGTCGATTTCAGAAGATGGCAAAAGAAGATGCATTTTTTGTTGTCAAGCATGAGTGTGGTGTATGTTTTGAGCAATCCTATTCCTGATGATGGGGATGATGCTACTATGGAAGACATGAGGAAAAGGAGCAAATGGGAGAATGACGACTACATTTGCAGAGGTCTAATCCTCAATTGTATGTCTGATTCTTTATTTGATATTTATCAAAATGTTGAATCTGGTAAAGAACTATGGGATTCCTTGGAAGCCAAATATATGGCTGAGAATGCATCAAGTAAGAAGTTCCTTGTAATTAATTTTAACAATTACAAAATGGTCGATTCTAGACCTGTCATGGAACAATACAATGAACTTCTTAGTATACTTGGTAGATTCACACAACACAAAATGAACATGGATGAGACTATTTCAGTCTCTTGTGTCATTGATAAAGTCCCTCCTTCTTGGAAAGATTTCAAGCATATACTGAAATATAAGAAGGAGGAATTGACTCTTGTTGAGTTGGGCAGTCATTTGCGCATTGAGGAATCACTCAGAGCGCAAGACAGTGACAAGCCAAAGAGTAGAAATGCTACTCGTCCATCAGTTGTCAATATGGTGGAGCATAACAACTCCACCAGGTACAATGATAACAAGGGCAAACGTAAACATCAGGATAACACCAAAGTTGATCTTAACAAGAAGCCAAAAGCTACTTGGTAGAAGTGTGGGAAAACTGAACACTTCAGGAAGGATTGTAAGGGTGTTAAAATTGGCAACAAAGCCAATGCATCAGGCACAAGTGGATTAGGGAGTGGTAATACCAATTATCTGAAAGGTCAGAATATATTTAATAAGTTGGTATGTGCTTAAACACATACCTTTTCTTGACCAAATTAAGACCAAAACGACCAAAAACTAACCAAAATGCCAAAGATATTTGTGTTTTTGTATTTGTTTATATGCAGGTACGGATATCATGAAATATGGACAAAAATCAAGAAAAAACCGGTAAACCCGAGCACGAGAAACGGAAGAAGATTTTATATTCAAGAGAGGAAGCAAATGATCAAGTCCCGAGCTTAATATTTCAGAAAAGCCCTTGGATCATAATCATCTTACAAAATCAGTCCTTGATATGAATTTCAGCAAATGGCAAAATTAGTCCCTAAACACTTAATTCCATTTCACCACAATCCTTAACTAAAAATGCTTAAACCCCAAAAACTAAAAACCCATAACACACCCCAGCACACTTTACCCTACCAGCCCATCCCATTTTTATTATCTACCCATCAAACCCGGATATATACCTACAACCCGACACTCTCACCCACATACCCTGGTCAAAACCTACTTATACCCGGTCATCAAAATCAATAAACAATAAAAAAACCAAACCCGCCCTTTTCTTTGCCCTTTTACTATACATCTTCCCCAATTTACCATGAACCTCCCTTTTACCCGTACACTTACCCTCACTTAAACACCTTCTAGAAGGTCTGACATGTGCTGACAAGAGGAATGACAGCGTGGCAGTATGGAGCACTCTCATTGGATCAGACACCTCACCGAAGTAATCCAAGGGCTATGGATTAAATTGATGACAAGATGAAGATTTAATGGCCAAGATTGAGAGTCCAGATCCTTCTCCTTGGGCTATAAATACCACCTCAGTAACAAGCTTCAAGATGTTAGCTGTTAGATAGTTTAGGTTAGAATTTTAGGGTTAGTTAGTTAATTTTAGGTCGAATTTATGGTTTAATATTTTCATTAGTATAATTCAGTTTTAAAGTCAGTTTGTAATCAATTTCTTAATTGTATTCAGTATTTGATATTAATTAAGTAAAATTTACCTTTATAAATTGAGTTTTAATTTCTTGTTCTGTAGTTCAATTAGGTTAAAAGCTCTTATTCCTGTTTTAATAAGCTCATTTGAGCTTATTTTAGCTTTTGTTAAAATTAATTTGGATCATCCTGTTTTAAAGTCAAACAAAGTCAAAATAGTCAAATAAAGTCAAATTGCTTGTTAGCTTATTCTCAGTGCTTATGTTCAGTTTATTTTCACTTACGTATGCTTAATATAGTTAGTTTTACCTTTTCTCAACTTAATTTGGTCTGAATCTCCCAATAATCAAAAAACAGCCCACCATAAGGACTGTTTGGCACTAGGCTAAAATGGGTCAAAGTGGACAGGCACTGTTCATTTGTCTCTGGTCCAAGTTTGATCTTGTTTGTTTTAGCTTATGTTAGGTGTTAGTAGAAGCTTTTGATATGCTTTTATAGGTTTTTAGGATTTAAGTTAGATTTCATGAAACTGAGAATGAAAACTCAGTTAATGAGCTCCTTATAAGCTCAAGCTCATTAAGTGCTTGTTTTGGTGTTTTTGAAGTCTTTACAGTAGGTAAAGTTGATTTTCATTAACTGGTTTGGCTTCATTAGGATTTGACAAGTTTTGATCAATTTTTGCAAGGGCAGTCTGCACCAGCAGTCTGCATCAGCAAGCAACCCTTACTCCCCTCCTTCCAAACTACTTTTTAAGGTACATTTAAGCTCTCATCTTTCTGAAATTTGGTTTTTTAAGATCTTTGGTGCATGAACTCTAGGATTCCTCAGCTTTTTTAGTTTTTACATGTATCCTTAGTGCTTTTAATTAAGCTCAAAATCTCCTCAGTAAGCCCCCATTTGGTCTGCATCAGTAGGCTTTTTGCCATAAATAGCTTGAGTTTTCCATTTTTAATGTGCTCAATATAAGCTCAAATAAGCTCAAACTTGGTGCACTTAATCTTGGGTTGCTAGTAGACTTTCCCCACATTTTTTTGATTTTTCCTATTAGCTTATCAGCAACTTTTGACTAGCTGCAAATTAGGACAGTAGGATTGATTTAGCCTGCACCATCAGACCCTTATAAGCTGTTCTGAACCCTCAGTGCTTATTATCTTTTCTTTTCAGCTTATTCTTATTTGCATGGTCCATTTAGATTATAATTAGTCTATTTTAGCTTTGTCAAGTTCTTTTATAGCTTAATATTGCTTAATAGCTTATTAGACTCTTAGCTTATTGTTTTTTTTTTGGTTTGCTTTCTTAATTGTGCCACTGATCTAAATTGAAAAGCTCATTCTAAGCTTATTTTGAGTTTTCAAAAATAAGAGTTTTTCATAAAAGTGCTTGTTGTTAAGAACTTAGTTGGATTTAAAAAAAAAAAAAAAAAAAAAAAAAAAAAAAAAAAAATTAGTTTAGCAAAAAGGTAAAGTCCAGGTTCGAACCCTGGACCTCACCTCACACACAGCCTCACAACAACACACAAACCCAACGTGCCCTTGGGTCTTTTTCATTCAATCCTTACACAATTAATTTCTTAAGCCTTCCTTCCATATTAAGCCTTCAGCCTTAGTTAGCTTATTCCCAGCTTATCCAAATAAGCTGGGAACTTAGTTTTATTTTTCTTATAATTTTTTTACTTTAAAGTATTTTTAATAAAATTTCCAGATTTTTCTAAAATGTTTTAGTATTTTTAATCATTTAATTAGTTATCAGAAAAATATAATTCTTTTTTCTAAAATTTTCTTTTATAATTTATAACTTAGGAAAAATTAATTTTCACCCCTATGATTAGTAATTCACTATTTTGACGTTTAGGTTCGTTATTTCTTTTTTTAAACGCGTTTTTAGGATTACTTTTGCGTTTTCACTTATGTTTGCCTTAGACTAGTATTTCCATTGCCTTAGTTACTGTTTTTAGTTAATATTTCATTATCTTAGTTTATAAAAACCAAAATCTCACTTTACACATTCACTACACGTTTCACGAACCCGATATCACAAATTCCATTCATCCTTCGTCGGGACAACGAACTCGGGGTTTTCACATTATTTCCCTTTTGTGATTCCCTTTTGAGATATAAATTTGTTATATCATAAGTCTTTTCAGATTTATTATGTTACATATATATCTGAGGCATACTTTGTGCAGGACGATGATGTTGCGTGGTGGGTTGACTCTGGTGCAACAATCCATGTGTGTAAAGATAGAAGTTGGTTCAAGACCTATGAGTCACTGAATGATGGTTCTATTCTTTATATGGGAAATGAGTTAACAGCCCTGGTGCATGAAAGAGGATGTGTGGATTTAAGATTTAGTTCCGGAAAGATTGTTTCTTTGTTTAATGTTTTACATGTTCATAATATTAGAAAGAATTTGGTTTCTAGTAGTATTTTGAATAATTGTGTTTATAAACAAGTTATTGAATCTGATAAGTTTGTTTTGTCTAAACATGGTATGTTTATTGGTTTTGGCTATTTGTGTAATCAAATGTTCAGGCTTAATATTGTTAATGATATTGTTAATTCAACCTTTATGTCAACCTATAAACTAAATGATTCAACCCTATGGCATGCTAGACTTGGCCATGTACACTTTAAGAGAATGCGAGATATGTCTAAGGTGTTGGATTTTAATAACATGATTAGTTCATAAATAAACACATAACATCAAAGAGAACATGCGGAAGCTAAGGATCAATAACACATAATTAGTTAACTGAATAATAAAGTAAACATACATTTGATTCTAGCTAAACAAGAATCAACTTCAAGTATTCTTCAATGGAGATCAAGAACCCTAATTAGGGTTTATAAGTAGATTAACGAATTACCCCTTACCGTTTTGTAATTCAATCCAAGATATTAACTATAGTGAGTTAATACCACGTTCTTGTACACACGTACTATTAGCGATTCGATGTGAATGCTAGTTCAAGTCACAAATAAAGCATACAACAAACAAGGTTTAGCTTTAATAAACAATCAAACAACGAAACATGATTTTCTTGTTTTGATCGAACCCCATAGGGATTAAACAGTTTGATCGAATGTTAATAAAATAGCAATATAATATTCATACAGTATAAATATCATATGCATGGATTTTATTGTATAGTATATAATATCATAGGCATGGATACAGTATGCATACATGATATAATATTCATATGCATGACAATTAATGCGTGCAATATGATTAGCGAATAGGTTTAGGAGTCAGAGATAAGTGTGTCGTCTGACTTTATGAATTCGATATATCAGTCGATCGTATGACCAAAGGGTATATTTATAGAGCATTTAACCTTGTCCAACAAGTCATTTCTAGCACCTCCTTAAGTTCCAAAACTCGACACTCAACCCCCTCCTTTTTCCTTGTTCGACCAATCGCAACCAACACCCCAAGGGTTTGGTTTCGTACTAATAAGTCCCTCATGTATAAGTTACTTTATTTGTGATTTAATAATTAAATATAACTATCTATATATTAATTATTTAACATCGATTCTCATACGTAAAGTGTGCAATCCCGTAGTCTCGAGTTTGATCCTAACATACAACTACTAAATTATGTCTACAAAACCAACAGCTTCCACTTGGACATATTTTAATAGTGTGATCACATCGGTTAGCGTCTAGCAACACTTTGATGCCTCTAGTACAACTTGAGTAAGGTCTCCTGGAAAAACCTTTTAATGATTCATCATTTTTATTATCCTTTTGTTACTAATACTACGTTAAATAAAGATATAGATTTAAGTCATTCTTTATTCAACAATTCTATTTTTCGTTGTTTGTGATTGAACAAGATTACCAAATCTTTTGAACATTTCAAGGAAGATCTTGGGCATGGCCATGCAAACATCTTGTCAACCCTACAAGGGGCCCATCAGTCTTAAACTTCAAAATAAATTTGAAGGAACAAATTCTATCTTGACTACAAGCATAAGCCATGAATTTTGTAACAATTCTTAAACAATCCTTATGACTACTAGTTACATGTAGCGTTAAATTGTTCCAAAGAATGCACTACATTCATAACAGTTATCTGGTATCTCAAGTCTGAGGATAACTATTCATGATTTACTTAATAAAAAAATCCATAAAGTACAATCATGTAGTTTGGGATAAGTCCTATATATTCAATTCATTAAATATCATGTGAATTTGGCATGACAGCGCATCAATATACTATCAAGTATATTATACCAAAACTCATATTTGTCTTAATTTAATGACATTCGCATATCATTAATTGACAACGGACGATTTAGAATAACTAAATTATTCATGGATTAAACATGCAAATATAGGACACAATTTATTATTAATGAAAATAAACGTACCAAGTACTTAAATTTATTACAAATAATAAATGCTTAACATCCTTTATCCAAATACTAAATAGATCAATGCATGAAAATTCTAGTTGATGAATTATGCCTCAAGTGATGATAATCATACTTGTTGACAAGACATAAATCAACCAACTTTGATCTATCATAATTTTGAGAATACTTATTTCAAGAATTCAACTAGTGAAGTTCTTGTATGTGTGCATTCAAATAATTTGATATTGCCACATAATACTTAATAAAGTGTGTGACATCCTCAACAACCAATTTTATGATAATTAAACTTTCAAACATTTTTAAAGTTTAAAGTATTCTTATTCTTTTAATGTATAATGCAACTATGCTCTTAGTTAAGCATAACTAGTACACATGGCCATTAACAAGGATGAAATCCTACCATGAGTAGTATTGAGTGTCATCTCAATTTCATTAGCATCATTGTATGCAAAAAACAATATGCTCTTTAAAATTCCGTAAAATTGAATATCTATTGTGTAATGTTTGATGCCTTCCAAACTTTCAAGTTTGTTGGCTATGACAATTTGCACAACAATTGAAAAATTGTTCATCTATAGAATCTGAAAGCTGTTACAGGCTGAGGATGTAATTCTATATCCAAACATTTTCCATTAGAATAATCATTACACTAGTTATCTAATAACTTTCAATTAGATATCAACATTGTCATAACATTTTATAACAATTCGTTTATGTAACATGATGTTCATGAAAAATCTTCGAGTCATACTTAGATTTCATTCATGTTCTATCTTATTTAAAAGATATGTATCCATTTAGATTTTCTAAATGATATATCATGTTCTATTAGATTTATTTACCGCACATGTTTATAACAATAAACATATATTCCAAGATTATATGTTTTTATTTCTAAATCTTTTATATGAAGTTTCATTCCAAATTAAGTCTTAACATTTAACTTATATGGAATGTTACTTCCTATATGTTATACAACATATATGATTCAAGAAAATAAACATAATACTCCTACTAGCTTTCAGGAATACTTAGGAGTTATCTTATTTTAAATTATAAATCAAAACTTAGATTTAATATTTAAACATAAGACTTATCTCCTAGATGCATGCATTTATCCATACTTGAATTCTTGCATTTTGTACACTTTCAAAGATTATATGAATTTATAAAACTCTTAATTACTTACCGTCCTTGCTTAAGTAATTATACAAGAAAGAGTTTAATAATCGATTGTCAAATTTCATATTCATGAAAATAAGTATGAAAATTACCATATTTGTATATTTAATGTGCTTAGAAAAGAATATTCAATCATAGTTAATTGCTTAAGTATGATTAATAATCTTGTCATAAGACATGCATTAAAATATGTGTACAATATTGTCCATATGATTTCTACACAAAGATTTAAACCACTAGGGTTACATTATCTTTGAAGAAACTTATCTTCATTCTCTAGTCTAACTATTAAGAATTAAAATAAACCAATTTTTCAAAAATTGATTATCTTTATGGACAGCATCTTTAACATTCATAGTATGAGTAATTTACCCAATTCAATATTTGGTAATGCATCATAATATAATCCTCATCATATTTAATCAAATATCTGAGATATCCTTGCGGATCTATGAATGAGAATTCCATCATCTTGAGGTCTATCATTTACATGTTTAGCCTCATCATGATTTTCACTAGTGTGTTTTAGAAGATTATGTATCTTGTAATTTTATCTGTTCAAGATAAAAACTCCCACTTGCTTTTTGTAATTTATAGACTATTTATAAATACTTAGCAAATAAAGCAACAATACAATGTTCTCCTTTTGGGACATTACAAATACATATTGACAATTCCTGACATTTAGTTTGTTAATAACCTACTCATAAGTAGTTTAACAAATTTGGAACTTCATTTTAAGACTTAATGTGATTCATCACATTCCATAATAAATAGTGTCTTACTAATCTTCTAGGTTGGAGTCTTATTGAATATATACAATCTATACTCAATTTTCTAATCTTGATAACTTTTGGAAGAAAAGAAGTTATAGTTATCTTTAATCAAACGATACCAATAGAGTTTGATTCTCCTAACTAAACACACCACAAACTTGTGGTATTTCATTAGAACTAATATTGTGAGACAATCTAACAATATGCAGGATAAACTTATACTCCTTTTGGCTTACCTATTTACCAACTAAGTCAACTTAATGGTGAAATAGATTTTTCAAGCCACTTGCTTGCTTTATAACAAAAGTACTTTTTAACTAAGTCACTTTAATTATGTCCATGTCTCAACAAGAAGACACAAACTATTATAATCCCACTATACGTTATAAATCATTGATCAACTCAATGACTTCTTGTATATGTCTTAATAAAGAAGACATAACAAGTTAACGTCTTACTTTATATTATAATAAGTCTTGTAACAATTAAAAGACTTCATACTTATAACTTTACAATAAAGTATAAACATGTATAACTAAAGTAATCATGAACACCACAATTTGGTTTCAATAGTAATTTCAAGTTAATTTATCACTTCATTTATTTATGACATTCCAAGAATACATAAATATTCAAATTTGAAGTAGTCTTGTTAATATTTTGACAGATGTTCTAAACAAGGCAATCTTAACCCTTTAAATCATATTGCTATGTGTTGTTTCTTGCACACAATAAAGATTTCTCCCACCTGTGCATGGAACAATCCACATGTAGCAGATAAACAACACGACACACGTTTGTTTATGTGATCAATATGATTTTTGTCATAGATATTAGTATAGAAAGTAAATGTAGAACTTCACTGTCTAGTAAGGAAACGTACATGACTAACCTTTAAAAAAATATAAGTGTCTACAATTGGAAAGTAATTATCTCAAGACATTCTAGAGATAATCTGGGTTACTACCAAGACAATAAAGCTTGTAGCTCCCACTGAATTAGAGAACATTACAATAATCCCTTATTCAGTAATAAGATTCAATGCTCCAACTGGATTTGACAACATTGTAAGTGTTTCATAACCAGCGAAAAGAAATATCCTGCTTTTAACTTTCCTACATCTTTGAAGGCTCATATGTAACAATTACTTATGCACTCCAAGAGTGTATTCTACTATGTAGATAATGGACTACCCATCAATACAATTAACTTGAAACTTGGGCATGCAATTTTTTTCCTTTAATAGGTCTATCATCCCCATAATGGTATGTAGTACCTCTAAATGGTCAAAGCACAACAACTAGATAAATTATGCTAGTTTGCCTTTTACCAATTTTGCGGTAATCAGTCTAGCTTCTAATTTAATAACTCAGAAAATGTGCAATTTTCTTAACTATTAAAGTTTGCTATGAGTTATTTCTTAGAATTTAGACAATTATAATTTTCCTATCATACCTTTCTCATTCATGAAAATGAATAGGATTGAGTCTCACTCTTCTTTCATTGAAAGGAGACTAGGTTTGTTCTTTTAGTAAATTTGACTCTAGCCAAAAACCCCTATGGTTGTAGATCAATTTACCAATAAAAGAATAACCCATGTTTACGGTTTAATGTTGCATTAATACATAGAAAAGAATTTACAAAATTCAATTTTAGTATTTTCGATAATACAATCTTTAAGAAAATTAAATACACATTGGTTAATATTCATATAAACCATAGAATTTCCTTAAAGCTAGGATCCTAATTGACATAATACCATTACATCAGTTGATCTGCTAGTAATGATAATATTCAACAAGGTAATTGTCGAACAATAATTGGCAAACAATTTCAAATTCCTAGATCTTAATGGAATTTACATTGCCAAAAAATATTGCAATGTAAGCGTATTTTATTCCCATTTTATGCCTTGAGTCCAAGCTCTCACTTACAACTCAATTAAGTCGTCTAATTTAAAAAAATGTAAATTAACATAGTTCCATTACATCAGTTGATCTGCTAGTAATGAAAGTATGAATTTACCTTTCCTTTGCAATATAGTCCAAGCTCTCACAAAACGTAAATCAAAACTTCAAGTGTTCTTTTAATTAGATGGCATTCACTTAATTTTAAGGGTACTAGTTTTGATGTTTATAATCAAAATATGTACGAAGAAGCATGCACACATCTTCGTATCATAAGTTTTTCAAAACCTTTTTATTTACTAATTTAAGCTAAGATTAAATCAATAAAGTTTTAATTGAGGTATTGGGTTCACCAATAAAAAAATTACCTACAATTATCACCCACTATGTCCTACTACTGCATGAGTCAAAAGACCCAAGTTATTCAGATAATTACCACAAAGTGGCGCGTGGAATTGAGGTCATTTCACCCTTAAGATGATTTTGTACATAAAAATAGTCGTACTTGGTAGCTCCAATTTGACGCATAAAGGAGCGGAGAGACAAACGTCAGCACAAGTGCCAATTAAAAATGCGTCTCTTTTGGTTTGACAATTTAATGTCAATCCTCCTTAAACCCCTCTTATAGTTTGTCAAAACTTGGTGAGCCGTTCCTACTATTGGTACAAAAACTCATCACTCAATTAAAAGTTTATGACTTTAAGTCTTAAAAACATGTTATAAATTATAACCTTGCTAGTCTCGCCTGGGAGCAAATTACCGTGCGAAGTGAACCACTATCGGCACATAAGACTTTGCAAGATTCATAATTTATCACATCAAGTTTCACCATTATTTAGTCCATTTATTTTCTATTCAAAAATTACCCTTTTTTGCTTACAACGTGTCATACAATTAAACAAAAAACAAGTAATAATAAAAATAAACAACTAAATAACGCACATAACTTAACAATTAATTTATGTAAACAAATAGCCACATGCAAACTTTATTTGATAAAACCTATTAATAATCATTCTATGTTTAATTATGCATATATTTAACTAAGACTATCACTTACAAAGGTAAGTGAGCCACATGCATCGACGTATCGATTGCGTTAGTCATAGCAAATATATACCATATTGCACATAATAGATTCATTAATATTTAATTGAGGTCTTCCCCAATTTTAGATCTATCAAAAATTACATGTGATAAAACAACTTAACAATTAATCAATCATAATCCATGACAAACATGCATGTTTCATCACGGATTAACACAAGTCACAAGATACGCAACTAAACACATAAGCATGTTACAATTAGGGTTTCAAAACAACAAAACAATTTTTTTATAAATTAGGGCATCGCCCCCCCCCCCCCCTAAAAAAAATTAGGGTTTTAATTTTTAAACCCTAAAAATTGACTAACATACAAACACAATCCAAGATTCATTTTTTATGTGTTTCGGTAATTAATTACATGTTAAAACGGCTCGTGATGCCACTATTAGATTTTAATAACATGACTAGTTCATAAATAAACACATAACATCAAAGAGAACATGCGGAAGCTAAGGATCAATAACACATAATTAGTTAACCGAATAATAAAGTAAACATATATTTGATTCTAGCTAAACAAGAATCAACTTCAAGTATTCTTCAATGGAGATCAAGAACCCTAATTAGGGTTTATAAGTGGATTAACGAATTACCCCTTACCGTTTTGTAATTCAATCTAAGATATTAACTATAGTGAGTTAATACTACGTTCTTGTACACACATGCTATTAGTGATTCGATGTGAATGCTAGTTCAAGTCACAAATAAAGCATACAACAAACAAGGTTTAGCTATAATAAACAATCAAACAACAAAACATGATTTTCTGGTTTTGATCGAACCCCATAGGGATTAAATCGAATGTTAATAAAATAGCAATATAATATTCATACAGTATAAATATCATATGCATGGATTTTATTGTATAGTATATAATATCATAGGCATGGATACAATATGCATGCATGATATAATATTAATATGCATGACAATTAATGCATGCAATATGATTAGCGAATAGGTTTAGGAGTTAGAGATAAGTGTGTCCTCTGACTTTATGAATTTTATATATCAGTCGATCGTATGACCAAAGGGTATATTTATATAGCATTTAACCTTGTCCAACAAGTCATTGCCAGCACCTCCTTAAGTTCCAAAACTTGACACTCAACCCCCTCATTTTTCCTTGTTCGACCAGTCGTAACCAACACCCCAAGGGTTTGGTTTTCGTACTAATAAGTCCCTCATGTATTAGTTACTTTATTTGTGATTTAATAATTAAATATAACTATTTATATATTAATTATTTAACATCGATTCTCATACGTAAACTGTGCAATCCCGTAGTTTCGAGTTCGATCCTAACACACAACTACTAAATTATGTCAACAAAACCAACATAAGGATGGGTTAATCCCAGCGTTTGATATGGACACTGAAAAGTGTAAAACTTGCATGATGACCAAAATAACTAAGAAACCATTTCAAAGTGTAAAACGTGAAACTAAAGTTTTTGAGCTTATTCATAGTGACCTATGTGATTTACATGCTACTCCCTCTTTGGGGAATAAGAAATACTTTGTGACATTTATTGATGATTCTTCTAGGTTTTGTTATGTTTATTTGTTACATACTGATGAACTCAAATAAGTACATTTTATTACCATCATTTATACTATTTATTTGACTTGTTTTATTATATTATATGTGAGAATCGATACGTTAATGTTTACCTTTGTAATTCTCAGATAAACACAAGTATTATGTGAAACTTGGCGATTTTGGGCTAATTATGGAGCAAAACAAGCAAGAAGTTAAGAGTCTACTGAAATGTACAAGATCAAGACCATTCTGCTCCAGATACGCCGCATCCTACTTATTATATACGGCGCATCACTATCAAGATTTCACAAGCTACGATCCAAGACAGCAAGGACATGCGCCGCATACAAGAATGGAGTTACGCCGCATCTTCTGGCGGTGTACGAATATTCCTGAATATATTAATCTTGGACCCCACGCGAAGTTAAGTCAATGCGCCGCATCTACTTATCCTATGCGCCGCATCTAGCCCTCAGACAGAAACTATAAATACCCCAAAGTCAGACGAATTTCAAAAGTTGGATATTTAGCTAAACACAAAGACCGAAGAAACCCTAGGACGAATTCAGACGAAGTAGCAGCACAAGACACACCTTGAACGAAGATACAAGAGCTGTAAGAAGGTCCTGCATGTATTCAATTTATTAAGTAGTTTTGTTTTATTGTATTAGTACACTTTAATTCATCAGGATTGATGGGCTTGTGTCATTGATTTAATCATGCACTTCAACTCCCCTTAAAATTGCTTTCCCATTAATTAAAGTTTATATGTTGATGTCTTTGGTGACTTTTATTAGTGCATTGATAACCTCTGTGTCTAGCTGAGCATTGCTTGGGTCGCCATGCCCCTTCCTCGCCTGTTTATTTTATCGCCTATGCATTCTATCGTCTGTAGAAAAGTAGGAAGAAAAGGTAAGTAGGATAGACATAAGTAATCATTAAGGGTTTACTCGCCGATAAGATTAGAGCCAACGAGAAAGGATTAATCTCGGTGCGTTGCATCGAACTATACACTTCATATAAAACTAGCAATAAAACAAGTGACAAGCTACTTAACTATCAGGACATGTCTTCTTATTGTCTCAAGTATTTATCTGTGTACGTGTGTGCTAATCGCTGATTCGTGCCTATTAGTTTAGTTTATATTTAATCATAACCAAACCGTGCCAGTCTCTCAGGCTGAACCCCCTTGCGTTAGATTAGGTTGTATAGCTAACTTAAGATATTAAAATACTGATTAGAATAACTAGATAATACGTTCCACTCTTAGTGATCGACACTCTACTTACCATTATATTCATACTGACCGGGTACACTGCTCGTTAAAGTGTGTGTTATTGATAAGTCGGCTAAATATAAATTTAAAACTTGAATACTGCTAAAACCACAACGACATACCGTGGGTAATAATTAGAGCAATACACACACGCATCAAGTTTTTGGCGCCGCTGCCGGGGAGTGAATTGTTATTATCTGTTAATTTGATTAGTATTTTAATTAGGTTTTTCTTTTTAATTTTTAATTCTAACCACTAACCCTGTTATATATTAGTTAATTTGCATTCATTGTATTATTTGCATATTTTCTGTTTTTGTGTGTTTAATTTTTGTTTGTTTTTGTTTGTTTTTATTTTTTGTTTTTATTTTTCTATTTTCTTGTATTCTGCTATCGTTGTACTGAGCTAATATAAACGATACGGCGCATCTATTTTCATAGATACGGCGTATTGCGTTTAATTTTTATAAAATACAACGCGTTTAATAAATTCGATACGACGCATCTTTCCCCAAGATACGGCGTATCTGTTTTTAATAAGAAATTTTTCTAAACGATAACGTCATACGACGCATCTGCTTTAGCAGATACGGCGTATCTATTATTTTAATTAAAAACAGTTTTCGAATTATTAAACAGATACGACGCATCGATTTTTATCGATACGGCGCATCTACTGAATCAAAAATCTGGTATTTTGAAACATAACGAAAATACGACACATTAACTTTTGTTAATACGACGCATCTAATTTTAATAAATATACATTGATTTTTGATAATTAAAACTGATACGGCGCATTTAAATTCTAAGCGGCGTATCTGCTTTCTGAATAAAAGACTGATTAAATTTTAACGATTGTAAGATACGGCGTATCCAACTTTTTGGATACGGCGCATCGTCTACTGATATCAGCAAATTTTATTTTACTTTGATTGTTTCACTCTTCTTTTGCACGAGTAAGTTTTATTTCAGGAAGATGGACGATCCGGATATTACAATGGAAGAATACTTGTTACTGGAAATGGTTAAGTCAAAGAAAGAAAGAAATAGGTTGCCATTTCAACACACTTGGTGTATGTCAAATGATGATGAAGAAGATTCATATACCGTGAAACCAATTCCGGCAATTGTTCTTGATAGTACTTTTTCTCCGGAGATTGCACAAGATGATGTGTATACGGAACCCTACGTTGAAGAATATTCTGCAATCGTATTACCACCATTAGACAATCCCACGGATGAAGATGAAAAGTATTCTAATTTTGATTTCGAACCATTTGACGCCATAGTTTATGATGACATACCTCAACCAGATTTTGACCCAACGAGGGATTTTGAAGAAATCTGGGATTACTTATTTAAAAATGAAATTCGGGACGATGCTGAAATTGCAAGACCACTAGTTAAAGATGGAGATTCACAAGAATTGGAGTCACTTACAACACAAAGTGGTACAAATTTATTTAATATTATTAATCCCGTTACTAATAATCTTGCTAGTTTTCCTAAACAGGTTGCAAAACAAAAAAATGATGAGGTCGAATTTATTACACTACCTATTGAAGCACATGAAGCACCTGTGATCAACCCGTTTTTGGTGGAGCTCGAGGAAGAATTTGGTGATGAGCTCTTAAACATTGCTATGATTGATGAAGACGATGATTCCGACCCTATGAAGGTTATAGAGGAACTCGAACTTTTACTTGCTAAAGACCCTTTCTTATCTTCTGCGGAAGTCAAGGGACGCCTTACTACCAAAGAAACTAACCAAGAAGAAAGGAGACTCATTTTTCCTCAACACACTACTTTTTCAGATGGAATGGTCAAGTCATCCAATTTATCAACCAAACCGGGTAAGGATAGGAAAGATGTACATATATTGCCAAGGTATGATCTTTATTTATTTCTTCCATCTTTACTAGCAAATTTACACTCTTTTCGTGTTTATTGCTACTATCACCCGCACTTGATCCCAAGTGGGGGGAACAACACCCTATTACACAGTAAATAAGGGTGGAGTCAGGCTCGCGACTCGAACAAAAACAAGCGCTTCGTGGGAGGCAACCCATGCTTATCTTTTATTTTATTTTCTGATTTTGTATTGAGTCTGTCAGACCTGTAGAAGATACGGCGCATCTCCATCATAAGATGCGACGCATCGCCTGCACTGGTCATATCTTACTTAATTTTCTGCATTTTTATTTTTAACTTTAAAACTTTCTGTCAGTTTATTTTAATGCGGCGCATCCCTGGTTAAGGATGCGACGCATCTTCTATTCTGATTCGTATTTATTCCAGGCTCGATACAGCGTATCTTCTTCCATAAGATACGGCGTATCGACTGACCTGATGATTTTCAGTTTAATTTTTTATGTTTTATTTTTACTAACTACTAATGTATTATGCAAGTTTGAACCTTCTTAACTTAGGTGTGTTAAAGTCTTGGTGGTATTATAGATTCCTGCATTTCCTGTGGATACATCAATTATGAAGCTTAAACGTTCTCATCCACAAGAAAGATGATTTTTGCTCTTACACAAATAATGGAGGATCATACCGAGCAAATCTCAGGGGAGTTTTTCTGTTCTAATTCTTTTATTTTCCAGTTTTTAATCTTTGACACAAACAACGAGGATGTTGTTTAACTTAAGTGGGGGGATTGGAGAATTAGAACACTTACTTGTCCTAAACTTTTTCAAAAAATGCTTAAAATGTGCTTAATATATCAAAATTAAAATTTTTTAGCATGTTTTTGTTTAAGTCTAAATTACATAGCTGCACACATGACGTTATTTTCAAAAATTGTGAACTTTTCAAAATTCACAAATCTATGAGTGTGCCGGTGACTTGTAAACTTTAGAACTTGGCTTGTATACTATTCGAGACCACCATAATAAGTATTATATTTATAATTGGAATGACTTGTCTAAATTGGTAAATTTCTAGGATTACACCCAAATAGCCTTTATATGTTATGTGATATTAACTAACTACACTGGTTAGTTAACCCCCGTATAAACCCTTTTGTTACTCTCACTTTTAGAGTAAGATACCCCTAGAAAAACACTCAGGGCCATTCCTTTCGTTTCTTACACCTTTGTTATAATGTTTCGTTACACCCTTACACCTTAGCCTACCCTGTAGATTAAAATCCGTGGTTGGTTAATTGCTTTAGGCAAAGTGTGTTTCCTTACATTACCTGTGTTCGCGTGCGTAATTCATTATCTATGGTTAGGTCGGGAAATTGCACAATGCGATTAGAGTGAAAGTAAATATTGTATATCTTTGAGTTTGTTTTTCGTGTGTTTACTACTTTCACTATTACCGTTATTTCTGAAGTCATGAAAAGTATGGAAAAATTATCCAGAGTTATCGTTATAGTGATGTGGTGAAATTTTACACATCTATGTTTATGTTGATGTCAAAAAAAAAAAAAAAAAAAAAAAAAAAAAAAAAAAAAAAACCGAAAAAATGAGAAAAGAAAAAGAAATAAGAAGTTGGATGTTTGTTTAAACAACTTATGTAAAGTTTTGTATTAAGTGGTGGATATCACCACTAGTTGTTGTATATTATATCTATGGATTGAATGGGAGTTGGCCGTTATGGAACGCCAACTAAGGTTATTCTTTGATTGAGATCTTGTTGAGTATAATTCGTGTCTACCTAAAGCGTGTGTTTCAAGTGTTAAAGCGTGAGTTATTCAGTGATATGAGTCTTATTCATGGGATGGTTGGGATAGTGATTAACCACACTTAGGATTTTAATTTATCTGTTTTGTTTATTTTTCATTTTACACCAATTTGTATCCCAAATATTATCCATACCCTATATTATTCTTTATCCAAACCTTTGATTTATTGAGATTAGGGATTTGAGCAATCTTAAGTATCGTAGTCGTGGATTCGGCTATGTATTTATGATTTTGTCGCCCTTTTTGATATAATATTATTGGTGAAGATTATTTGGTCCTATCTTTAGCCTATTCGAGTTAAGGATTTGAGCAATTGCAAGTATCGTGTTCGTGGATTCGATCATGTATTTGTGATTTTGTCGCCTTTTCTGGAATTTGAGATCGATAGAGATTAAGAAGAATGATTAACCCTTAACCAACAAACCCTTTTTACCGCTTTAGACTTGTTATCCCTTGGCTTTAGTGAGGGAGATGCGTATACTTACAAAGCTTATGATAGAATATTCGTCACGACTGGACAGTTAAACGATTAGATTTGCTTTTATCAAAATATTTTATTTTATTTCTAATTCGTTAAGTGTTTGGTTGTGTGATTATGACAAAATGAATACATGCTTAAATATAAAAATAAATCCTAATATCTTTTAGGATACATTTTCATAAGATTAATTCTAAGGTTTACTTGGGGACAAGTAAAGTTCAAGTGGGGGGATATTTGATGAACTCAAATAAGTACCTTTTATTACCATCATTTATCCTATTTATTTGACTTGTTTTATTATATTATCTGTGAGAATCGATACGTTAATGTTTACTTTTGTAATTCTCAGGTAAAAACAAGTATTATGTGAAACTTGGCGATTTTGGACTAATTATGGAGCAAAACAAGCAAGAAGTTAAGAGTCTACTGAAATGTACAAGATCAAGACCATTCTGCTCCAGATACGCCGCATCCTACTTATTATATACGGCGCATCACTATCAAGATTTCACAAGCTACGATCCAAGACAGCAAGGACATGCGCCGCATACAAGAATGGAGTTACGCCGCATCTTCTGGCGGTGTACGAATATTCCTGAATATATTAATCTTGGACCCCACGCGAAGTTAAGTCAATGCGCCGCATCTACTTATCCTATGCGCCGCATCTAGCCCTCAGACAGAAACTATAAATACCCCAAAGTCAGACGAATTTCAAAAGTTGGACATTTAGCTAAACACAAAGACCGAAGAAACCCTAGGACGAATTCAGACGAAGTAGCAGCACAAGACACACCTTGAACGAAGATACAAGAGCTGTAAGAAGGTCCTGCATGTATTCAATTTATTAAGTAGTTTTGTTTTATTGTATTAGTACACTTTAATTCATCAGGATTGATGGGCTTGTGTCATTGATTTAATCATGCACTTCAACTCCCCTTAAAATTGCTTTCCCATTAATTAAAGTTTATATGTTGATGTCTTTGGTGACTTTTATTAGTGCATTGATAACCTCTGTGTCTAGCTGAGCATTGCTTGGGTCGCCATGCCCCTTCCTCGCCTGTTTATTTTATCGCCTATGCATTCTATCGTCTGTAGAAAAGTAGGAAGAAAAGGTAAGTAGGATAGACATAAGTAATCATTAAGGGTTTACTCGCCGATAAGATTAGAGCCAACGAGAAAGGATTAATCTCGGTGCGTTGCATCGAACTATACACTTCATATAAAACTAGCAATAAAACAAGTGACAAGCTACTTAACTATCAGGACAGGTCTTCTTATTGTCTCAAGTATTTATCTGTGTACGTGTGTGCTAATCGCTGATTCGTGCCTATTAGTTTAGTTTATATTTAATCATAACCAAACCGTGCCAGTCTCTCAGGCTGAACCCCCTTGCGTTAGATTAGGTTGTATAGCTAACTTAAGATATTAAAATACTGATTAGAATAACTAGATAATACGTTCCACTCTTAGTGATCGACACTCTACTTACCATTATATTCATACTGACCGGGTACACTGCTCGTTAAAGTGTATGTTATTGATAAGTCGGCTAAATATAAATTTAAAACTTGAATACTGCTAAAACCACAACGACATACCGTGGGTAATAATTAGAGCAATACACACACGCATCATATACTAAGGATGAAGCATTAGATAAATTTAAAGTGTTTAAAACTGAAGTTGAATTACAACAAGGGTCCCTAATCAAAAGGTTAAGGACTAATTGGGGAGGTGAGTACATGGATACTCTGTTCTTTCAGTCTTTTGGTATAATCCATGAAACGACTGCTCCCTATACTCCTCGGCAAAATGGTATCTCTGAAAGGAAAAACAGGGTACTGAAGGAGATGGTTAATTCCATGTTGTCCTATTCAGGACTGAGTCAAGGGTTCTGGGGTGAAGCTATGTTAACAACTTGATATTTATTGAATAGGGTTCCAAATAAAAGGAACAAGGTTACCCCTTATGAACTCTGGACTGAAAGAAAACTCAACCTGAACTTTCTCAAGGTTTGGGGTTGTAGGGCTGTTCTAAGACTCCCTAATCCAAAACAGAAAACTTTGGGTGAAAGAGGCATTGAATGCATCTTTGTTGGATATGCTGAGCATTCCAAGGCATATAGGTTCTATGTTATTGAACCTAATGAGTCTATTTCAATTAACTCAATAATTGAATCAAGGGATGCAACCTTTGATGAGAATAGATTCTCATCAGTCCCTAGACCAAGTCAAAGGATTCTAAATGGAACTAATGACATTGGTGTTTCAGAGGTCTCTGATGAGGTTGTGGTACAGCAACCTGAACCTGAGCTCAGAAGGAGCAATAGGGTCAGGACTCCAAAGTCATTTGGACATGAGTTTCAATTATATCTAATTGAAGGAACAAGGGATGATGTCTCTGACCAATACTCCTATTGCTTCATTGTTGAGGATGATTCCAAAACATTTGATGAAGCAATGAAGTCCCAGGATGTTGCTTTCTGGAAAGAAGCAATAAATGATGAGATGGATTCCATCATGGACAAAAACACTTGGGTGTTGGCTGATCCACCACCTGATTGCAAACCTCTAGGTTACAAATGGATTTTCAAAAGGAAAATGAAGGTAGATGGAACTATTGAAAAGTTCAAGGCTAGACTAGTCATTCAGGGCTTTAAACAAAAGTCAGGGATAGACTACTTTGATACTTATGCCCCTGTGGCACGTATCAGTACCATAAGATTGCTGATTGCCTTGGCATCAATTCACAATCTGATTATTCATCAGATGGATGTGAAGACAGC
Source organism: Artemisia tridentata subsp. tridentata (assembly GCA_021014915.2). Taxonomy (NCBI): domain Eukaryota; kingdom Viridiplantae; phylum Streptophyta; class Magnoliopsida; order Asterales; family Asteraceae; genus Artemisia; species Artemisia tridentata. The sequence goes on along the minus strand of CP139504.1, from coordinate 370,433,488 downwards.
TTTCTTGAATGGTGAATTAGATGAGGAGGTTTATATGAATCAACCTCAGGGCTTCATCATGCCTGGCAATGAAAACAAGGTGTGTAAACTGATTAAATTTCTCTACGGACTGAAGCAGGCACCTATGAAATGGCATCAAAACTTTGATGAATCTGGTAAAGGAGTCATCATTTGTCTATATGTTGATGACATGTTGATCTTTGGCACTGACCAAAATCAAGTTGACCTGACAAAGGAATTTTTGTCATCAAGGTTCTCCATGAAGGATATGGGGGAGGCTGATGTTATCCTTGGTATAAGGATTAAACATGAAAGTAACAAAATTTCTATCTCTCAGTCTCATTACATTGAGAAGGTGTTGAGGAAATTTAATTACTTTGATTGTACTCCTGTGAGTACTCCTATAGATACAAGTGAGAAGCCGATGCCTAATACTGGTAAGGATGTATCTCAACTTGAGTATTCTAGGGTGATTGGTTGCCTGATGTATGCCATGACTTGTACAAGACTTGATATTGCTTTTGCATTGGGTAAACTAAGCAGGTATACTAGTAATCGTAGTGCTCATCACTGGCAAGCAGTTCAGAGGGTAGTGTAGTATTTGAAAAAGACTATGGATTATAGTCTCTCATACACTGGTTATCCTTCAGTATTGGAAGGATACACTAATGCAAGTTGGATCAGTAACACTGAAGATAATTCGTCTACCAGTAGCTGGGTATTCCTACTTGGTGGAGGTGCAATTTCTTGGTCATCCAAGAAGCAAACTTGCATCACCAGTTCAACAATGGAATCTGAATTTGTAGCTTTAGCAGCTGCTAGTAAAGAAGCTGAATGGTTGAAAAACTTGCTTCTTGAGATTCTATTGTGGCCTAAACCTATAGCACCTATTTCTATCCGTTGTGATAGTGCTGCTACATTGGCAAAGGCTTATAGCCAGATGTACAATGGGAAGTCTAGACACTTAGGTGTCAGGCATAGCATGATTTGTGAGCTTATCATGAATGGGGTAGTATCTATAGAGTTTGTTAGATCTCAACAAAATTTAGCTGATCACTTGACAAAGGGTTTGGCTAGAGACTTGGTTTGTAAGTCTGCTAAAGGGATGGGTTTAAGTCCAACTTAGTCACTGAATGCTAAGACACCCAACTCCCACCTGAGGAAACTTGGGAGCTGAGTTCAATGTGGAAAGTTGAACATTTAGTAGACTGGAGCACATGTTTTACAATCATCCCAAGGTTGTGCTCAGAACCTGCTGAAAAGGAGGATGAAATCTTTACTTCTTAATGGTTAATTTCTTTGAAAAAGTGCTAAGAAGGAGTATGAATAAAGAGGAACCGCCTATGTGAATGTTGAAGTTTTGTCGCTTCAGGGAGCTTTGGACTTATGGCTCTTGTAACATTTGTGAATTGGATATGGACACATGGCTTAGGTAGTGTTAGGAGCATTTAAGTGTTTGAAAATTTGTGTGTATTTTATCTTCAGGTATTCAGATGGGTTGAAGGGTTCAATTCTTAGAACACCCTGATTCTCGAGTATTTGAACGTGTAATGTACTAAGATGGGAATTCAATCTTCAAGATATTTTCATTTATGCACATGTTTTGTTTTCTGTTTATTTCATGCAAAAGGAATTGTACTAAATTGCGGAGGATTGTTGGAAATTTAGCTCAATTGAAGGATTTGATCATACTTGGAAATGAGTTTGGAGGTACGGAGTGTACACCCATTAAGTACTTGATTACCATGACTCTTATAGTGGTTTAAGTTACTACTGCTAGCACTAAGTTAGTACTGCTGGAGCAGAGTTACTACTGATAGTACTAAGTTAGTACTGCTAGAGCAGAGTTCCTACTGCTAGTACTAAGTTAGTACTGCTGGAGCCGAGTTACTACTACTAGTACTATGTTAGTACTGTTGGAGCAGAGTTACTACTGCTAGTACTAAGTTAGTACTGCTGGAGCAAGTTACTACTGTTGGCATAAGTTGGTACTGCTGGACTGAGTCTGTAACTACCTTGACCTATTTATGGGCAATTTTAAACTCGTAATTAAGACCATAATTACTTGGTCTTGTAACCACTATGACTATGATGGAGGAACATTATGAGGAGATTAGTTGGCCTATTAATTCTCATAATTCCATTGACTAAGAGTGAATCAATCCTATAAATAGGATACTCATCTGCATTGAAGAACACACGAAACATAAACACTTGAAAGCAAACAGGTTCTTGATTTGTGCCTAAAACAAGAATACCACTTGGTCTTATCGCATAGAGATATTCGTGTAACCCAGGCATAAGGTCGAATAATTTCTATTGGAAAGTGATAACACGATTTCAAGTGATATCCGGTACCATTGATTATCTTCACCCTGCTGGGAACTGATCAAAAGAAACCAACAAACAGTATATTCTCCCAGTCCATACAATACGTTAGGGATACAAATTCTAACAGATTTCCTAAGTGTGGGATTCCAAATAACAACCACATCAGTTCTTATATCAGAATCTTAATAAGATCCGAGGAAACATATAAGTCCGTGAGAGGAACCAACTATTTGTCTATACCAAAGCCGGTCAACATACATGGGAGTAACTGAAAACTTTTGGTTGGGGAAATTATCATTATCGATAAATGAACTGTATCCCCGACTAGTTTTTATGAGTAGATGATTTTGGGAGTGTGTGTGATGAATGTGGTAATGATCATTGATGAATTTTGAGCTATCGATCAGAGACTTCCATTGTTTTGAAACAAACCAGAATCGAACCACGGATTTGACTTGGAGCTTTTTGATGATTTCTGCTTGGATTTCGAAAGGTATGTGATCTGACATATTGCTTTTAAGGATGTTTTGTAGGGTTTGATTATTAGGATTTAGGGTTTATGATCTAATAGTATAAAGATATGTATGCGAGTGTGTTTATGTGTAGAGTACGTGTTTTGCTAGTTTGAGTTGTTTGGGCCACTGGGCTTCATATGATGGTCCAAATAAGAGACTGTTCGGTAGTATTAGTTTTAAGGATCGACATTAGAGTCATAAACCGAAAGAAAAGTACTCGAAAAACAAAGCAAAACCCCAGTGACTTTGAACGCTACAAGGGATAAAACCATGGTGTCCAGATCGGGGCCACTCACTAAACCAAAAACCACTTTTAGCCACGGGACGCTGGACACTTATAGCGATGACATATCGCCGCTGAAAATAACATGAGACCCATTTTTCAACTCAATTTTTTGTTACTGTAAAATTTGGACAGGGACCAACACTTTTAGCGATGACTTGTGTTATTGCTAAAAGTGCTTATAATTAAATATTATTTTTATATTAAATAATATTTTTTATTTAAAAAAATAGAAATCAATTAATAGAATGAAAATTTCCCAAACAAGAATTACAAAAACTGACATTTTTTTAGAGATTTACCAAAATTGACACATCGAGCATTTTGATTTTGCTTGCCCTCCCCTTTTGCTCACCGTTTTCAGAAGAAAAAATATTTTTCCCTAAAAGACAAAGAACATGGAGAGCAAAATGCTTGCTTGCCCCATGTTTTGCTCGCCGTTCTCGTTAAAAGACAAAGAACATGGCGAGCAATTGTTTTGCTCGCCCAAATCTTTTGCTCGCTTCGTCGATTTTGGTAAATCCTTTTGAAAGTGTTTGTTATGGTAATGGTTTACGTAAAGTGTTCATTTAAAAAAATGACACAAAAAATAGCTCGCGTAAAATAATTTTGCCTGTCAAAACTTTTAGCGACGACACGTGTCGTCGCTAAAGGTATATACGAATTTAATAATGTTTTTTTAATATTAAATAAATGTTTTATTAAAAATTAATGAAAAAATGATTAAATAAAAAAGTTTATTGTCTAAATCTTTTAGCGACGATATTAAAAGTATATTCTAATTTTAAGGCCTTTGATTAATTGATTGTTATGTGTGTAAGTCTTGGATAGAATGGAGTAACACACCTTTATGTGGGTTGGGTCATGTATTCATTCAAGAGTTTGGATAGAATGGAGTAACACACCTTTATGTGGGTTTGGTCATGTATTCATTCAAGAGTATGTATTAAGAGAAATGCTAGACTCACTCACAAAATTCACACAAAAAGTTCAATCGCTGATGTGTCAGCGGATTATAGGTTTAATAAAAGAGATGAGAGAAAAACTGTCACAAGATGCACCAATCACCCGCTGACATGTCAGCGAGTAAACTTTTTGTTTGAATTTTGTGAGTAGATCTAGCATTGCTCATGTATTAATGGAATAATGATGTTGGTGGAAACATGCGGGGTGAAGCGAAGGGTGACGTGGCAGCGGGCTGGTATGAAGATGGCAATGTTGGGTGAAGGGTTATATATGACATGATATTAATTTTAAGGCCTTTGATTAATTGATTGTTATGTGTGTTGTATTTTATTTAGGGTGTGTTTAGCGCATAGCCTTTAGGAGCATTTAGGAGTGGTAAGGGGTGGGCGTTGAGTGTTAGTTGTGATTTTTAATGTTCGTTTAGCAAGAAATAAGTAGCTTTATTTATTTTTTTCGGAATACTATTTTTCTAACGCTCCATGAAGTAGCATTTAGGAGCTTTGACATTTAGGGGTTGTTTTACACATTATAATTAAACTACAACTACGTTGCCAAACATTTTTATAGATAAATAAATATATTACTCACAACTACTGCTCACTACTAGAGCTTATCGCTACTGCTCACTTCTACTGCTAGTTTTGCCAAATATACCCTTAATAGTTGCGTAAGATAAGAATTTTACTTATTTTTAAGTTTTACAATATGGTGATGATGGTGGTCCTGTAATGTGTTTAGAAAGGTCGAATTTGAGGTGTTGGTGAGGATAGATGAGAAAGATGAAGTAGAGACATACATGGTAAAGGGGGAAAAAAAAAAAAAAAATAAATAAAAAATCCTCGCGTTGGTATCTCATGTTGACACTTAACGATGGTCAGTGAGGTATGTTAGAAAGAGGGACGGACAACGGATAATGTTTTGCAATTAGGGACAAACGGCGCATTTTCTCCGGTCAAAGGACAAAAGGTTGCGGTCAACAAACCACAAGTATGAACACTGTAATTTACTCTAAAATATATTTCTGCAAGTGCAAAAACCTTATGCATAATAAAGATTGTTCCATTCTCTTTCTTTATTTTCTATCCAATGTTTTCAAGATCGCGATCCTACCCAAGATCGTGATTGTAAGAGCGGATCGGGATCTTAAGATTCTACTATAATGTCATTTTCTTAATAATACAAATCTACAAATTAGTATATATATCATTAACACAAAATTATAGGCAAGGTTGCAAAAATCGCGAATCGGTAGTTAGGCTGTCGACCATCTTGTAGCTTGTAATCGGTCTAGGCCGGATTAACCGGTGATTAATCGGATTGGCATTACTGAAAATTTTTAGTTATTTCCGGCAAGTTTTGTGCATTTCCGGTGAGTTTTAGGTATTTTTGGCAATGTATTTTCTAAAAAACAACTTGTAATAGACTTAAACAGTTACTATAATTGATCAAAATAAGTTTACAGTGAGTTTTGGGTACTTCCGGCAAGATTTATAGGTTTTCGGAAAGTTTGACCACCATTGATCGCCGTTGATCGCCGTTGACCACGGTTGACCTATTTGTTTGACCCAGTTACATAAATCGGCAAGGTCGGTGGCCTTGTAGCACCTAATCGGCGATTAATCGGCCTTGTAGACCTTTTTTTGCAACACTATTTATAGGAATATTTCATGAAAATATTGTCTTAAATTATAATTATGGGTTTTTTAAGAAGATTAAAATGTCGTTTCTTAAAGTTTATAAAAAATAATTCATAACTTGTAGTTTTTAGTTTGTTATTCGATAAAAGTAAGATCGGATCGGATTAGATCTTAAAATCCTATGGTGGTCAAGATCGGGATCCTATGAGATCTTATGCTTGTAAAGAACATACGTAGGATTGAGCTCGTTTTTGCTAAATAGTATTGTAAAATTATAACATTCTAAGATCAGGATCGAGATATTAACAATCATATTTTTATCAATATAAAAATCTTTTTCAGTTTCCTACACAAAGAATAATGCACTTTCCAGTTTCCTACATAAAGAATAATGCACATGTTTATTATGAATGCTTATTACTACATAAAATATTGCAAATACCTCGGTTTGAGTATGATACTACCCGTTGAGGTTGTATCGAGATAGGGCATCACTTCAAGCGGGCGCGCGGTCCTTAAAAATATTGGAGTAGAGAAGACTAGAAAGTTATTTGACAAATCATGCCTTTCATTAATGAATGACACGGTATATAAATATCACAAATACAAGATAGATATCCAGGACAAAGACACTTTCCTAATACAACACAAAGACATTACTAAACAAATAGATAAATGTAAACAAATAGATAAATGTAAACAAATAGATAAACGAGTTAGACAAGTCCTAGCCCATTACGAACTCCTCATGCCAACCCAGTGCTTTCTTGGTCCGCTTCCCACGACCCAGCCCACTATCCGCGGGCGTAACAGAGTATATTTGTAAAGCAAGTAAACAAACATATATTGCACGTGTGCCAAAGATGTAAGCCTACGCCAACCCAAATTATTTACAAACTCGTCATTAGCTATTAGCATAATCAACCTATGCATAGACAAGTCAAGCGTTTTATATGTGAAAACAATCAAGTATAAGCTTTACTTAGAATCCACTCGATTGCTCACTCGGTTTGTATGGAGTATTTTTCAATTTAGACGATAAGCGGGAAGTCATCCATCATCCAAAGTGGACTTGACTCACCAGCGATCCCACCAAACCGAGTCGGCTTATGATCAAGACCTAAGAAAGTCTCAAGAATCGATCATTTAATGATTAACATCTCTATTACTTAACTTAAATTAATGTAGTTTACCTAAATCACCTTTAAGTAATGGTTGCTAGATATTACACCCCTAATTTTTCTGTGTTTGATATTTCATACCTAAAGTGAATAAGTGGTCTAATGCCTTTCGTCTTTTAAAATTCCTACTACCCTCTTTAGTCTTTATGTTGATGGTATTTTCATTTTCATGCCAAACTCGTGTTGGTTTAGACTTTAGAGTATCATTAACTGAAAATACACAACCGAGATAAATAAGATAGTGCAGTCTTTATCGTACTTCGTCTAAGGGACCTAAAGTAGCGACACTGAAGGAGCAACGCATGCGAAGTTCCTAGTGGTTTTCAATGTAGTATACTGAGCTAATAATTATAGATATGATATAGCAAGTCATACAGAATCGACGTGTAACCATAAACTTGTTCCGTTATGGTATCTCAACAAGGTTCGTTAGTGAGCGTGGTCCATTTGCTGTCTATTGGTCTACCATTCTTGATTGCGATATTTAAGTTTTGGTTATGTCATTGTTCGGGTTCTTATCGCTTTAATTGTCAATTTATGCATTGTAAGATTGGCTAGAGGGGGGACGGGTCGGATTTATAATTTTTTTTGAACAGCGGAATTTTATAAAAAAGCTAGCAAGCAGCTAGACTAGAAAGGAATTACATAGGAATTGCGTTTAACGGGTCATTTAACCACGCCAACCAATTAAGATTAAATTTCCTACACCTATTATTCACCCAAAGAAACTTTTGAGAGACAAAGTTGTCAAAAATCGATCCTTTAAGAGGTTTCTTCACGGAGAATAAGGTCGCATTCCTAAATGTCCAAATGTGCCACCACAAGGAGAAGAAAGAGGCTTCCAACGCATGCTTTTGAAGGAAATTGAATCTAAGACCAATGAACCACGACTCCCTTGAGGAGGGGTCATAAATATTAGGAACTTGGATGTTCCACCAACGCCCCAATAACTGAAACAAGCCCAAAGCCAAGGAGCATCCGAAGAAGAGTTGATTTCAAGTTTCAGCTTCAACCCCGCAATTCAGACACAAAGAACATGAAATATTCACGCCTCTAGCAGAAAGGATAGTCCTTGTAGGGAGCTTATCGAGAAACATACGCCACAAAAAAATATTAAGCTTGATGGGGATAACCTTGGACCATCTTGTAGGGTTAGAAGAAGTAACAAGCAACCGCTTGTCAATGGCTTGTCTAGTTGATTTCACTGAAAAAACACCATGCCCATCTAGAGTCCAAGCCCAGCGATCGTTTGCAGAAGAAAGGACAGCCGAAGAGATCAACTGGGATAGCTCAACAAACTGGGACTCCTCGATACGAACTCTTGGATGTCTTCTAAAAGTGGAAGCAATACCAGAACTATTTTGAAGCTTAGAGGCAATTGAAGCATCCTTTTGGAGATCTAAGTTATAGCACCTGTGAAACTTGTCTTTGAAACAAACCTCACCATACCATTTGTCATGCCAAAATTTGAAGTTATTACCATTGCCAATAACTATTTTGCAGAAATCCAACAAATCCACGCCTTTTGATTTAAGCTTGGCAATAGCTTTAAGCACTCCTAACCAAATCGAGCAGCCAGCGGGAGACGTAATGGTACGATCGAGAAGCCCATTGTTACCATGAATAGCTTTAATAACGTTGATCCAAAGGCCTGTTTGAGAAGCCCTAAAGCGCCAAATCCATTTGAACAACAAAGCGAGGTTAAGGGCATACAAACTACTTACCCCTAGACGACCAAGTTGTTTGTGTGCCATCACTTTACTCCAGCAAACCCACGTAATCTTGCGTTCGTCCACATCTGCTCCCAAGAAAAAGGAATTGCGAAGACTTTCTAGATGAGATAAGACACCTTCAGGAACCTTAAATAATGACATATAATATGTTGGAATAGCACCTAAAACCGATTTAATAAGCGAGAATCTACCTCCCACTGATAAAGTTTTACCTTTCCAAATTGAAAGCTTATTCAAGACCTTTTGAACTACTTCAGTCTAGGAGTTGACCCGCGACATATTAGCCCCTACTTTAACACCAAGGTGCGTAAAAGGAAGATTATTTGCTAAACAACCATAGCGATCTGCCATGCTTTGGATAGCGGTGGAATGAACACCCACTCCATATAGACTACTTTTGTGCACATTAACTTTTAAACCAGAAGCGAGAAAGAACCAGTGCAGCATCATCATAAGGACATTAACATTTTCACAAGTCCACTTACCAATGAACATGACATCATCGACATAAAATAGGTGTGAGATAGGGACCAAGTTGTCTTTGCCAACGAGAATAGGAGCAAACATACCTCTATTAATAAGCCGCTGAAAAGATACATGAAGACTTTCCATTACTAGGATAAATAGAAAAGGGGATAAAGGATCACCTTGTCTTAAACCTCTATAGAAAAGGAATTCTTCTGTTGGAGAACCATTAACTAAAACCGAGGCTTTAGAAGAAAGAAGACAACCACGAATCCATCCACGCCATTTTTTCCCAAAACCTAATTTACCAAGGATATCATCAAGATGATCCCATCGAACCGAGTCGAACGCCTTTTGGAAGTCAACTTTAAACAATAAGGATTGCACCTTTTTGGACTTACACCAAGAGATAACCTCATTAAGAATGAGAGGGCCATCTGTAATTTGTCTTCCTTTAATGAACGCCGATTGCTCGTAATTTGTCTTCCTTTAATGTGCGCTGATAACGCTTCAATCTAACATGTTTTTGATAGCGTTATTGGCAGTTTTATATATGTTTTGTGGTTATATCTAACCATTCAATACTACTTGGAGAGCAAGAGAAGCATTTATGCACTTAGACCCTTGGTTAGAGAAATTTATTGAACCATTTGTTGGGTATTTATATATACCAATCAATCTAAAGAAAGAGAGAGAGCTTGCATGCTAGGGGAGAGAACCACTCATAGAAAATACTCAAGAAATTCGTCCTTAGGTCCAGGAGAAGGAAGAAAGTCGATTACACCATTACCATTGCTTGTGGAATCATTGTCTTTCACTTGTAATCTTATTTCCAATCATTGTAAGACTTTCAATCATGGTTTCTAATGTTCAAAGTATTGAGTTTGCATTTATGTTTGCTATGAGCGGCTAGAGCCTTTGTGCACTTGCTTAGATGATGTGTATTATTTATTGATTGGCATATGATTGTGATAACATGTTTTAATCCAATTTCAAGTCGATTCTAAGAACCAATTGTGATAAAGTTTCATAGTGACATTTGGGTAATCAAGTTTAACTAGTGCTAGTAATCTTAAGGGTCGAAAGAACTATTGTTATTCCACTAGTTATAATCATTTGTCTATGAATGATTGTTGTCTTCCACTATTCTTGATTAAACAAAGGAACTTAATTGTGATTGTAATGAAAATGCTTTTGTCTATCAAAACGGGTTGATTGTAAACCAATTTAAAGGTCGAGAGATTAATAGTTTACTTTCAATTGTGACCTTTTGTCTATAATCGGTTAACTTTTGTATTGACCATTTCCTAAGCTTGTTTGCTAGAACAAAAGATTGTTTTTGTGTTTGAGGAACACCAACTCATGAACCTTGAATTAATCTTGAATTGATTGGTTAAACGTAATGCTTGTTTTTATAAACCAAGATCTTGACGAAGGTTTAATTTGTAGAAACAATAGATTAGTGCCAAAACTAATTATCACAACCAACATGTTATCCAAAGTTATCACAATCATATTAGTCAATTGTAGTACACTAGTCTAAGCAAGTGTAGTTTTTAATCATTTGAATTTTCATAATATCATTACTACTTGTTTGAGAAAGTTGCTTTTAACTTACAATTCGATTCACTACACAAATCCCTGCGAACGATCCCGACTTACCATCAAAATCTTGCTACAACGGACGAGTATACTTGCTCGTATGTGTTGTCATTAGATTCGGTAATTCACCCCTTATAAATTTAAAACTTGCACCGAACAGGGCACATCAAGTTTTTGGCGCCGCTGCCGGGGACTTTGATCGTGTTTCTGTAAGTTTTATTCCATTTCTCACATAGTTAGTTTTCGTTAAAAAAAAAAAAAAAAAAAAAAAAAAAAAAAAAAAAAAGTCTTACCGAGCTGCCTATCCGATCGGTTGTTCATCCATCCGATCGGTTTTTCCAAAATTTTCATTTACCGAGAGAACCATCCGATCGGCGGACACTTTCATCCAACCGGATCCTTCAAACCAAATTTACCGAGAGATCTATCCGATCGGTAGACCATTCTATCCGATCGGTTGGACGATTCTGATCTTTTCAAATTGTTTTCATTCTTCGTTCGTTTGTTTAGACATTGCCTCGATTCTCTGGGGAATTGTATGAACACTCGATCAACTGGAGTAGAACCAATTCCACCACTTTTCGATCCCGAGAAGTCTGATTCGAACAAGATCTAGAAGAAGAAGAAGAATACCCTTTGTTCCATTAGCCAATCGTGTGCCAAGAGTACCAAACCCAACTTTTGATAACCTTTTTGAAGCCAAAGTCGTTTATAACCCATTCACTGATCAACCTTTTCCCATGGCTGACGATAGACCCATATGGGAAGCAAACCGAGCCGTAGCACCCACTCCTGGAGCTGTTATTGTTGCTGTCAACTTAGGTGACAATTTCACCGTGAAAGGTCACCATCTTTCTATGATCAAAGACCGTCAATTCGATGGCCGTTCGAGGGCCGATCCTCACAAACACGTTGCCGAATTCATTGAAATTTGTGGCATGTTCCGATACGGTGATACAAATGTAGATGCCATTAAACTCAAACTTTTCCCGTCATCACTTGCTGGAGATGCAAAAGTGTGGTATAACGAATTAACACCAGGAATCATCACTACTTGGGAGGAGATGAGGCAAGCTTTTGCAAGCCGATTCTTTCCACCTGCAATGTTTGATCGACTCATGGGAGAAATTCGTGCTTTCACACAAAACCCTAACGAATCACTCGTCGAAGCCTGGCTTCGTATGAAGGATTTACTTCGAAGTTGTCATGGACATGGTTTAGGACGAGGAACCATTATCCAAATCTTTTACCATGGACTTGATGAAACATCTCAAGGAATTCTTGATGCTGGAGGAATATTTCTTTATAAGACTCCTAACCAGACATACCAATTGCTTGAAGACCGAGTTCTTCTCAAACTCGACTGGTCAAAAGATGCCAAGACAAAACCCTTAAGAAAAACCGTTGCCTTTGCCGAAAGTTCTGATTCATCTAAACTCATGGAGAAAATAGAAACCTTGGTTTCCAGAATCGATTCGCAATACAAAGATCTTAAAGGAGAGATGAAAGAAATGCGAGATGGTTGTAACAACTGTGGAGGTAACCACCCATCATCAGAATGCGATGATCAACCTATGGATCAACCCAAAGAAGGAGAAGCTAATTACATCCAAGGAGGATACCGTGGAGGCGGATATCGTGGAAATTATTACGGACGAAACTCTGCTAGTTGGCAAGATCGCCGACAAAGGGATAACAACCATGAGTCCCAACCAAAAGTAGAGAACCAAACTTCACAAAATGCCGACAAGAAACCTGAAGAAACAGATTTTGAAAAAATGATGAGAGAATTCGTTACAGCTCAAAAATCAACCAACGAGTTCGTCAAGAATCAATTCTTCAATCTCAAGACCAAAGTTGAGCAAGGTCAGAAAAATCATCAAGCGTCTATCCAAGATCTTGAAAATAAATTCGGTAGACTCTCTGATCAAATTTCTTCCCGACCATCAGGTTCGTTGCCTAGTAACACCCAAACCAACCCAAAACCATCATCATCATCGAACGATATGACTTATCGTCCACCACCAACCAGAAATGAGCATATCAATGCTGTATTCACAAGAAGTGGCCTGTCTTATGATCCACCACCCAACCCAAACAACACCACAACTATCAATTACGATAGTGAGGATGAAGATGAAGAATCCAAGAAGGAAAATACACCAAAAACACCACCCAAACCCAAAACCAAACCACCAGTTAAAGCATACACTCCAAAAATTCCATATCCTCAGAGCCTTAAGAAAGAAAGAATGGAGGAGCGTTATAAGAAGTTTGTTGAAATAATCAAAGAAGTTAGACTCAATGTACCTCTCATTGATGTTTTAGCCGGAATGCCCAATTACGGGAAATTTTTGAAAGAACTTCTTAACAACAAGAACAAGTTGGAGCAAATATCCGCTACTTTTCTCAATGAAGAATGTTCAGCTATTGTTCAAAACAAAATTCCACAAAAACTCGGAGATCCCGAAAGTTTTCTGATTCCATGCATATTAGGAAACAACATCACATGCGATGCTTTAGCCGACTTAGGTGCTAGTATCAATTTGATGCCCTATTCGCTGTATACGAAACTTTCCATCAACACCTTGAAACCCACAAGGATGAGTATCCGACTAGCTAATCATACTTACCAATATCCTGTTGGTATTGCTGAGAATATGCTTGTCCAAGTAGGTAAATTCATTTTTCTGGTGGATTTTGTGATTTTAGAAATGGAGGAAGACAGTAGAGTACCCCTTATTTTAGGAAGACCTTTTCTAAACACCGCTGATGCGATCATCAAAGTAAAAGGAAAAGAACTCAATCTTGGAGTTGGAGAAGATAGAATCACCTTTTTAATCGATAAAGCAATGCAATATCCACATTCCAGTGATGACACTTGCTTTAACATTGATATAATCGATGAAGTCACTGAGGAAGAATTGGATGCATTACTTGAAGATTCTGATCCATACATGACTATTTCAGAGAAGATTAGTGAAACAAATTTTGATAAGGAATTCGCTGATTTTATGGAAATAAAGATTGATGAAGAAGAAGAAGAAGTTGAAGAAGGAGAGATAATAGAAGAAGATTTTGAGGAAATCAGTTTTAATGATCAAATGAGGATCAAAACATCACTTCAAGAACCACCCACTGATCTTGAGTTGAAACCACTTCCCGAAAATCTTGAGTATGCTTACTTGGAAGACAACTCGCTACTTCCAGTAGTCATATCTTCGTTGCTCAATGATTATGAGAAAGAATGTCTGATCTCAGTTCTTAAAAAGCATAAAGAAGCTTTTGCGTGGAAAACTTCTGACATCCCAGGAATCAGTCCTGATTTTTGCAAACACAAAATCAATTTCGAAGAAAATGCCAAACCAGTTGTAGAAAGACAACGTCGACTCAACCCCAACATGAAAGAAGTTGTTAAAAAAGAAATCATCAAACTTCTTGATGCCGGTATAATTTACCCCATCGAGGATAGTCCTTGGGTGAGTCCTGTTCACTGTGTTCCAAAAAAAGGAGGAATGACTGTTGTGACCAACGAACGAAACGAATTAGTTCCTACTAGAACTGTCACCGAATGGCGAGTATGTATTGATTACAGAAAATTAAACAAAGCCACCAGAAAAGATCATTTTCCTTTGCCTTTCATGGATCAAATGCTTGAGAGATTAGCAGGAAACAAATACTTTTGTTTTCTCGATGGTTTTTCAGGATATTTTCAAATTCCTATTGATCCGGCTGATCAAGAAAAGACTACATTCACATATCCCTTTGGAACTTACGCTTACAGGCGTATGCCTTTTGGATTATGTAATGCTCCCGCGACTTTTCAAAGATATATGATTGCTATATTCCAAGATATGCTTGAAACGTCTATGGAAGTTTTCATGGATGACTTTTCAGTTTTTGGAAGCTCATTCGAAGCTTGCCTTTCTAACCTCGATAAAATGCTTGAAAGATGTAAAGCTGCACATCTTGTTCTCAACTGGGAGAAGTGTCATTTCATGGTAACTGAAGGAATTATGTTAGGACACAAAATTTCCAGCGCAGGAATGGAGGTTGACAAAGCAAAGATCGATGTCATAACCAAATTACCACCCCCAACTAACGTTAAAGCCGTTAGAAGTTTCCTAGGATATGCAGGTTTTTACCGTCGTTTCATTAAAGATTTTTCCAAAATATCTCGTCCAATGACGAAACTTCTGGAAAAAGATTCTGTTTTCGAATTTAATGCAGACTGCATGAAAGCATTCGAAGCATTGAAAACACAACTGACTAGTGCACCCATTATGGTTTCCCTGATTGGTCACTACCATTCGAGCTTATGTGCGATGCAAGCGATTTTGCTGTTGGAGCCATATTAGGACAACGAGAAGAGAAACATTTTCGTCCTATATATTTTACCAGCAAAACACTCAACAATGCTCAACAGAATTATACAGTTATAGAGAAAGAATTGTTAGCCGTTGTTTTCGCTTTCGATAAATTCAGATCATACCTTGTACTTTCGAAAACAATCGTGTTCACCGATCATTCAGCGTTAAAATATCTGTTTGCGAAACAAGATGCCAAACCGCGTCTCATCCGATGGATTTTACTACTCCAAGAATTCGATATTGAAATCAAAGATAAGAAAGGAGCAGAAAATCTAGCCGCTGATCATCTATCTCATTTAGAAAATCCAAATCTGGAAGAGTTAAAAGTAGATGAGATTGACGATTACTTTCCGGAAGAAACACTCATGACTATTGATACAATTGATGACAACGAAATTCCATGGTTTGCCGATTATGCAAATTATCTCGTTGGAGGAATTCTAAAGAAAGGATTAACTCATGCCCAACGAAGTAAATTCTTTTCGGATCTTAAACATTATTATTGGGAAGAACCCTATCTTTTCAAAATGTGTCCCGATGGGATGATTAGAAGATGTGTTTATGGTTCTGAAATGAGAAGAATTCTCGATGAATGTCATCATGGCCCAACTGGGGGACACTATGGTCCTTCTACCACCGCTAAAAAAGTCTTTGATGCTGGATTCTATTGGCCGACTATTTTTAAAGAAGCCCATACTCTTGTTAAGAATTGTGATGTTTGCCAAAAATCCGGTAGTCTTTCTCGAAGAGATGAAATGCCACAAAAGAGCATTCAAGTCTGTGAATTATTCGATATTTGGGGAATTGATTTCATGGGACCGTTTCCTAAATCACACAAATTCGAATACATTCTCGTTGCTATTGATTACGTTTCCAAATGGGCTGAAGCAGAAGCTCTACCCACCAATGATGCACGAGTAGTTGTTAATTTTCTCAAAAAGCTTTTCGCTCGTTATGGAATTCCTAAAGCTTTGATAAGTGATTGTGGAACCCATTTCTGTAACAAACAAATGGAGAAAATTATGAAGCGATACGGAGTTCATCATCATTTCGCTACAGTTTATCACCCACAGACCAGTGGTCAAGTCAAAAATACCAACAGAGCCTTAAAAAGGATACTCGAAAAAACGGTTAAAGACAATCCAGCCGTTTGGTCGAGAAAACTAGATGATGCTCTGTGGGTATTTCGCACGGCTTACAAAACACCAATTGGTACAACACCATACAGATTGTTGTATGGAAAAACTTGTCATTTGTCGTTCGAAATCGAACATCGCGCTTACTGGGCACTAAGAAGCTGTAACCCAGACCTCAAAGTAGCTGGAGAAAATAGATTTTTGCAATTGCATGAACTCGATGAGCTTAGACTACAAGCTTATGAGAACTCCAAACTTTACAAAGCAAGAACAAAAGCTTATCATGACAGAAAGCTAAGAATCATAAAAGAATTCAAAGCTGGAGACAAAGTTCTGCTTTTTAACATGAAGTATAAGTTCAAAGCTCCCAAGCTGAAACCGAAATGGTTCGGACCGTATACAGTGAAACATGGATTTCCATCGGGATATGTTGAATTGCATGACAAACATGGTGGAAGTTTCATTGTTAATGGGCACCGAATTAAGTTATACTATGACAAGGAGCAATTGAATGAAGTTTCTATTCAAGAGATTCCGCCTGAATCAGAATATGAAGCTATAACATTTATGACACCCTTCCCAGCCGATTTTAAGAAAAACACTCTGTGGGCCGAAGATTCTAGTTATATCTATGATGTTCTTCCAAGACCGTGGGAGAAAGTTAAGTTGGAATACATAGATGAAACTGGAGAAGGAATAGTGATTGGAAATGTGCTGTACGTTCCAAAATTTCCAAAGAAGAAGTCAGCAATTGCACCACCATGAAGAGAAGAGAAGTTCGAGTCTGGCTGATGACTCGTTAATAAAACAAGCGCTTCTCGGGAGGCAACCCGTGTGTTTGTTATTTTCATTTTTATTTTCTAGTGATTAAACCCCAAAGTTTTTCTAAATTGCTTAGTTGAACTTAAGTGTGGGGGTGTATCACTGCCCTTTAAATAAAGCGAAGAAATATTTCGTATTTGTGTCTCTTTTGTTTTTAGATTTCTGCAGGTAATGATTTCGAAGCTTGGACGCTAGGATCAAGACTCCTCTTGAGCAGAAAATACGGTTTATTCTCTTATTTCCCTATTTCATTCTTTGTCGTTTATCACATTGAGGACAATGCTTAACTTAAGTGTGGGGGGGGGGGTGAATAGGAAAATAAGAATAGATTGTAAGTTTCGAGCTGAATTTTAAATTTTGTTTGCCCTTGTAATCTAGTCTTTTGTCATTTTAAAGATCATATTCTAGAATAACTGGATTTATCCGCTGGTGAAATCTGTAATTTTGAAAATTCGATATGTGTCCCGATTAATATTGCAATCCATTCTGGGATCGATAACATTAGCTAGCACAGATTATTGCCCTTTCTACTAAATTGTGAGGATTTGAGCCTGTTCTATATATAGCATACATCCTTTATGCTTAGATCTTTTGCTATGAGTGTGCCGGTGATTTTATTTATTCTAGAACTTGTACTTGTAAATCATTACGAGACCGTTGTGAGATCACATTTTATTTGTGATATAAGTGTATATGCGTGATAAGAGGCAACCTTAGGATTTATCCCAAATGGCCTTCCATTTTCATATAATGCTATATTAGCTAGCTACATTGGCTAGTTAACCATTCATATGGACCCATTTGTTAGCATTTGTCTTTAATGCTAGATACCCCTAGTTACACCCGCCGAGCCTATCTTTTCTTTTGATACAATCCAGAAAAATTCAAAAAGATTTTACACCCTTTTTAGCCTAACCTTATCCATAGTCAAGTCTTGGTTGGTTGCTAGCTATTTGGCAAGATGGATGTTATGTGGAAATCATGAAAGTTCAAAGAAAGCGTAAGCTCCGAAAGTTGTTATCCAAGTAAGGTCATCGCGACTATAAGATGACAAGTAAAAAAAAAAAAAAAAAAAAAAAAAAAAAAAAAAAAAAAAAAAAGAGAGAGAAAAAAAGAAAAAGAGTCATCGCATCTATAAGGTGACAAGAATAAGCCAATGGGCTAAGTGAATCAAGTATGAATAAAGGAAGTATGGAGTTTTTCGCAAAATGGCATGATAGTGGTTTGTAATAGCTAGTAACATTTGGTTCGTAGACTTTGACTAATTTTGTTTTTATTTTCAACCAATTTCATAAATATATCCCATGCCTTATCCTACCCTTTTTGACTTTGTGAAATTATTAAGTGTATGGACATGTAGTGACCATCTGATTTCTTGAGGAATTGACTAACGTTGTTAGCGATCTAGGGCGTATTTTGGCGACCATCCGTTATGCAAGTAACGTCGTTAGCGAACCAAGGTACAATCTAGTGACCATCCGTTATTTGGTAATGCAAGAATTCGTTGTTAGCGAGCTATTATGTTTTGCATGAGATAGTGGCGCATTAGTCCATTATTTCCCTTAAGCCTTAAACCCGAATAAAAGCCCTCTTTGATATGTATACTTGGCGCTCACACCATTTCGGTGTAGTTTTGTTTCTTGTACAAGCCTATGGTAATATTTAGATCATGACTGAGAAAATGAGTGTCATTCCTCTTATATACTCCATCCATCATACAAATGAGTGTTTGAGTGAATTATATTTCATTTTCCTTTCGTGAGGTGTTTAGTAATGTGTATCATGCAAGAAAATCATTTGGGTATTGTCAAACATCTCGATGATTCAACCATAAAAGCTTAAAACGATGAATCTAGCTTGTACTCGTGCTTGATAGATTTGCATCACATTTTCCTAATCATTTGTGTATACCATGTGGATAATTGTTTTTATTTCTAGATTTGCTTGAGGGCAAGCAAAGTTCAAGTGTGGGGGATTTGATAACGCTTAAATCTAACATGTTTTTGATAGCGTTATTGGTAGTTTTATATATGTTTTGTGGTTATATCTATATGCTTTTGTTACTAAATCGTACCAAAGTGTGTTTGCAAAGCATTTGTAGCCAAAGACAGGAAAATGGATGGAAAAGATGCAAAAATGAGGAAAAAGGAAATATTTATGATTGCATGTGAGTCTTGTGTCAAGTTCTGCACCGTAAGGTATTTCAATGAGTTAAAGTCCAAGTAGTCGAGTTAAATAAGCTTAAGGATGAAGGGAAAGATCAGAGAATCAAGAGCTACGACCGAGAAACAAGTCATACGGAAAAGTCCAAGAAAAAGGTCCACCAGCAGTAGCCATCCGATCGGTCGCCGCCCGCAACCGAATCAGATGGAGAGAATTGGGATTTACCGAGAAGACCAACCGATCGGTAGACCATTCTATCCGATCGGTTGGAGGTTGCTGTTGACCCAAAACTTCTTTATTAAGGATTATGACTTTACAAATCCGGTTCTAGGTCCTTCCTTTCAGTATTCTAACCATTCAATACTACTTGGAGAGCAAGAGAAGCATTTATGCACTTAGACCCTTGGTTAGAGCAATTTATTGAACCATTTGTTGGGTATTTATATATACCAATCAATCTAAAGAAAGAGAGAGAGCTTGCATGCTAGGGGAGAGAACCACTCATAGAAAATACTCAAGAAATTCGTCCTTAGGTCCAGGAGAAGGAAGAAAGTCGATTACACCATTACCATTGCTTGTGGAATCATTGTCTTTCACTTGTAATCTTATTTCCAATCATTGTAAGACTTTCAATCATGGTTTCTAATGTTCAAAGTATTGAGTTTGCATTTATGTTTGCTATGAGCGGCTAGAGCCTTTGTGCACTTGCTTAGATGATGTGTATTATTTATTGATTGGCATATGATTGTGATAACATGTTTTAATCCAATTTCAAGTCGATTCTAAGAACCAATTGTGATAAAGCTTCATAGTGACATTTGGGTAATCAAGTTTAACTAGTGCTAGTAATCTTAAGGGTCGAAAGAACTATTGTTATTCCACTAGTTATAATCATTTATCTATGAATGATTGTTGTCTTCCACTATTCTTGATTAAACAAAGGAACTTAATTGTGATTGTAATGAAAATGCTTTTGTCTATCAAAACGGGTTGATTGTAAACCAATTTAAAGGTCGAGAGATTAATAGTTTACTTTCAATTGTGACCTTTTGTCTATAATCGGTTACCTTTTGTATTGACCATTTCCTAAGCTTGTTTGCTAGAACAAAAGATTGTTTTTGTGTTTGAGGAACACCAACTCATGAACCTTGAATTGATCTTGAATTGATTGGTTAAACGTAATGCTTGTTTTTATAAACCAAGATCTTGACGAAGGTTTAATTTGTAGAAACAATAGATTAGTGCCAAAACTAATTATCACAACCAACATGTTATCCAAAGTTATCACAATCATATTAGTCAATTGTAGTACACTAGTCTAAGCAAGTGTAGTTTTTAATCATTTGAATTTTCATAATATCATTACTACTTGTTTGAGAAAGTTGCTTTTAACTTACAATTCGATTCACTACACAAATCCCTGCGAACGATCCCGACTTACCATCAAAATCTTGCTACAACGGACGAGTATACTTGCTCGTATGTGTTGTCATTAGATTCGGTAATTCACCCCTTATAAATTTTAAACTTGCACCGAACCGGGCACATCAAGCGCCGATTGCTCTTGACTAATGATATCATCTATCACAATGCTTAAATGGTTAGCTAGAATTTTGCCAATAATTTTATATTGACAACCAATTAGACTTATAGGACAGTAATCATTAAGGTGTTTAGCGTCTAACACCTTTGGAATTAAGGCAATAAATGAGGGGTTACACCCGTTTGGAAATATACTAGAGTTGAAAAACTCCTTCACAGCGTTGATCACCTCTTTACCAACAATATACCAGAATTTCCTGAAGAATTCGAAGGTAAAGCCATCAGGCCCAGGAGACTTATCAGAACCACAATCCCAAACAGCTCATTTAATTTCATCGTTGGTGATATCTCTTTCCAAATCACAGGCTTGATCATGATCCAAACGTCTAGGGAAGTCACCTTCCAAGGGAACACGAACCCAATCAGGAGCAGAGAATCTATTAGCAAAATGGTTGTAGAACTCAGACTTGACACGAGAAGGATTATCGATCCACTCTCCATCGACTAGAATGCCTTTAATTGAAAGTTGTCTTCTTTTCTTGTTCACCATTCCATGAAAGAATTTGGAATTTTCATCCCCCTCAATGGCCCATTTAACCTTTGCTTTTTGAGCCAAGTCATCAGAAGCTTTTTTATCCATAACCAGCAGGTCACGAAAATTTTTTGCACGGTTTGAAGAATCGTTAGGAAGGCTCTCACCTTTATCAAGACGTGAATCAATTTCAAGAAGGGAATCTAACAGAAGATTACGATCATGATCCTTGATGCTCTTCTTATCAATGCTCCATGTTTTCAGCCTAATTTACAAACATTTCAGCTTATCTTTAAGCAAGATCATGGCATTATTGGCATAAACCCCATCATTATTCCAAGAATCTTCAACAATAGAAGCAAAATCTTGTTCCAAAAAACAAGAGTGAAACGAACGGAACGGAGTAGGACCATAATCTACATGCGATTCTATAAGGAGGATAGGCCTATGGTCCGAAATATGACGATGTAAGACCAAACCAGACAGATTTGGAAAGAGATCCAAAACTCCTTGAGAAACTAGTAAAAGAGAGATGATTATGAAAGATGCAAGGTATAAGACCGGGGCACATCAAAGGTGCCCGTAAATCACACAGATTCGTCATTATGTGACATACCTTTTTTTATTGCTTTTAAAATTGAATAAATGGAAAAAGAACTAGTGTATTACACGGGTTATAACTAGCTAGTTACGTAAGAATGTATGATACTAGATCATGTAAAAAGTTTATACGAATATCAAGATTACATGTACTAGTCAGCAGTCACTGCTCACTAATGACGACTATCCAAGTTTATATAAACTATCAGAGTTTCTTCGATGTCCACAATCAGTTCGCCCTCTCAACAGGAAAAATGCTCGTTGATTGACGAGTCAACTACGTGTTCGTAAACATTCGTGTTTGCGTTTTTCACTTAAGGTGACATGAATTTTAAAGTATTGGGAGCGTAAATGCTATTTTAACTCTAATTTAGTTTGAAATGTACTACACCCAAGAACACAAGAACACTCTCTGAAACCAGTTTTTGTCATTTGAAATTACGTGAATACCAAGTTTTAGTAAATTTTGATACCTTGATTCCGATTATCGTAACATATTGACTCCTCGTTGGCAATATGTAGAGGAATCGACTCTCATTTTTTCGATGATGAACATCATGACTATACGTGCATTGTTACATTTGTTAGAGATAAATTAAGTTTAGGGGCAATTTCATATTTCCGAATATAAACATCAAAATGTCATACGTGTTTTCATTTTACTAGTAGTATATAATCTCGTGTGTTTAATAAGCTTTTAGTATTACGAATTTACGATTAGCTTAATTTAATAAGAATAATTGATGGTTGATCTTTTAGTTTTTTAACATACGGCGAAAAGAAAACTTAAATAAGAAGAATAAAAAATAATTATAACCGTATACTATTTGAGATGCATCGACTTGAATTAAATGCATCTCCATTCATTTATATGCACCACAATTAGTTTCGAAAGTGATTTTGAAGTGAAAACGATGCAAAGTAGTACTAGTGTAACACCCCCAAAATCTGGTATAGCGAAAGCATTCGGGTCATGGGGTGCTACTAAATTGAATATCACAAGACAAGGTAATAAGGAACGGAATACATACTCCGTTTTAATTTAACCAAATTCAATAAGTTTACAAAATAGTTTGAATTCATAAATAAAGCCCATAATTTAGCTTGTCCCAGACAAAAACAAGTCATAGTTTAAATGTCACAATACTTCGGAAAACGGTCTATGACCCTTGCCCTGCCACAACCTTGTCACAATCATTCAGCTCAAACACCTGAGAAAAACATGCTAAAAGTCAGCAAAAAGCTGGTGAGTTCATAGGTTTATCAATAATAAGTAAAAATCAACGGTTTTGGACCATGAGTTTGGTATATGAACATTACAACACATGCAATGTCATATAAAAATATAGTCTATTACGCTAGCACTAAGTTCATGTAACCGAAGCTATAACAGTGTGTGCATGCTCTAGAAGCATGTTAAATATCAGGGCCCGGCAAGTGTGTATCCCAGACACTTGTGGTTTCGATATGGTATACGTTCGTTTGCCTATCCGGTCAACCCGAACGGGGACGTTACTCCCAATAGATCTATTTATAACAATCACGCTTCCCAGCAGGAATTGACGGTTCATGAGTTTGGGCAAATTGGGACATAATAGGGCTTAGGCTAATCCACGTAATAGTTTTGATAAAACAATAGTGTTGGTCCATAAAATGTTTTGCATTGTTAAGTAGTAGTGAGATCACAAGTAATTCAAACAGAGTGCAGCACCGACACACGACCTAGATTAGTAAAGTACGTTTTAGTTCATAATTCAAGTTCAAGGATTTCAATTATTTCAAAAGTTTATGTTGGTGTTGCTGGTGTGGCAGCATTTAAGTTAAAACCATGTTTTTAACATTTGAAGTTATTGGCTCATCGAGGTGTACGAACGTACAAAAGAATAGGAATAGTGACTCTTTGAATTAACGATGATCGGAAAGATATGCACGAAGGATAACAACTATGGAATGTCAATGTGAAAGATATATAGGATGGTTGGCGTTTAAATGGAAGTACGGGTGTATATATATATATTTTTTCATACATATATACGTGTGGTCTTTGTAAAAAATATGTGAAGTTGAAAAAGGTTTCACTACTTATGATGAGTTAAAATTTTGTGTTTGCGAGAAAATGTTGTTTTAATAAATTTGAAGTTTAAAAGAAAAATAATCGATCTCCTTAACTTGACTTATATACGTTTTGACATCACCGTTTCAAATTGTAAGTTATAAAAATCCTTTAGCTAGTGTATGATTTCCTCATTTTAATCATTTGTTCGTATATAACCAAGTGTCAACATTAAAATTGATGCCTTTCCATTAAAAAAATTCACGTCACATATACATACTCTTACATATTGTTTATAAGTTAAGTGTTGAGGTTAAATGTCTCGCAATGTCCCATTTAAAATGTATGTTGTGTTTATATTTTTATCCGCAAAATATGTAATAGCTATCAAATTTTATGTTGCGATATTTATTTATTTTCAAGTTCTATTATATGTCGACGTCACGTGTATTTTAAATAATCACAAGTTTATTAAAATGTGTTGAGTCCCTTTTTTTTTATATATGTAGTCGCCATATATATAAATGACCGCTAATAATTGTCGAGTTATAATATCACAAATGTGTGTCGAGGAGGGGGAATGGGCTGCGGCCCACTCAAAACAGTGAACCAGGCCAAGACTTTGGGCCTTTAAATTGAACAGTGGCCTGTAAGGAACAAAAGAACTAGTTGGATGATTGGTCCTAAACAGTCATCTTTATATTAGTCAACCACTTGTGAATGGTCAACCATAAAAGTCAAACTAATCTAGGACCAAATGCAATTTAAATCCATGGGAGTATAGGAATATATCCCCGGGTCGTTATGTCCCAACGAGGTGTGAAAAATGTAATATAACGAATGCGTGTGATGTTGTAATGATATTGAATGTACAAAAAACAGGAATCTAATTGACTAACACTAGGAATGTGAATAGTAATAGCTCTGTCACAGCTATATCAGTAAGAAACGTGCAATCAGAAACCCTAAAATGTAAAAGGATTTACAAACGTACGTTTAGATTCAAATAAACGTAAACGTACAAAAACAAAACGGTTATACTATAGTAGGGATTTGCATGCCTTAGGGGCTTAAATGCAAATTAAACAAACTTAAAATATTTATTTATAATATACAAACTTATTTAAAATGTTAAGAAAATCTAAAACCTAAAACGTGTACGTTTACGTAACAATTACGTAACCGTACCAAAATAAAAAGTGAATACCGTCAAATATAACTCCCACAAATGTGAAAATTATATTTTTGGAATCCTAAAAGAATAAGAAAATTATTAGAAATTTAAAATTATTAATTATACTATTATATTAATTATTATTAATTAACAATGAATTAAATGTATTTAAAAATAACTTAAATAATAAGTAAATCTAAAATTAACCTAAATAAATGAAATTATGAATGAGAAAAGTCTAATATATTATAAAATAAATTTTAAAACTAAGTATGTATTTATTTTACAAGTATATGATTTATTATTAATTATTTACTATTAAATAATAACCTAAAAATAAGAAAAATAGAAAATAAGCCTAAATAAATAAAATAAAAACTAAGAAAAGTCTAAACTAATATAAAATAATTTCTGAAACTGAAAATATATTTATTATACAATTGTCCTATTTATTATTAATTATTAACTATTATTAACTATTAAAAAGTAAAACTGATTTACTATAAATAGTAAACAGTAAAAGAAAAATCTAAAACTTTTTATATAATTCTAAATAAAATAAAAGAGCCTAGGAAAAATATAAAAGCTATAGGTTATGTACAGAAATAAGCCATTAAGCTCAAGCTTCTAAATAGAGGCTATCACTTAATGGTAAAATGTGTTTCTTTTTGTGTTTTTCTGTTTTCTGGACTATTAAGATTCTAATATTATACATGTTTAAAGATAATGAAAGTGTATAAACAAAGAAATAAGCTGTTTCATGGCTTATGAGATCAAACAGTTAGCTTTTGGGCTAACAGTCAACTCATAAGCTTGAAACAAGCTTTAAAAAGGAAAAGGAAGATAAAGAACCATGCACACAAGTCCAATGGACAAGTATAAACAAGATTATGTGCTGAAATGGTGTAAAATGGTGCAAGCTTAAGGTTTAGACAGATGAGCTTTTGACAGCTCATCTTGGATGGAGTTGAGGCTTGAAAAAGCCTATTATAAGCTTCACACTGGAAATGAAAATGAAAATATATATAAACAAGGTTTATGAACATGTATGAACAAGCAAATATACTGGTTTTGACCCAAAAGCTCAAATAAGCTGTTAAGCCATCTTAGATATATGCAGATCCAAACACCCCCTGCAACCTTTTATTATGGCAAATTAAACTCAGTCAACAAGCTCAATAAGCCATATTATGAGTGGAGGTTGCAAGCTGGGGTGGTAAACTTTCCAAAAAGCCCAAGCTCACCTAGTGGGGTCCACTAGTGAGCTTGTGAGAAGCTAATGAAAGTCCTCCCAATTGACTGCATACTGGGTGAACCAATACACAATCCAAAATGGGACTAACAAGAAGCCCATTGCAGCCCTATTGAATAAGCTGCAATGTGGCAATTAAGCACAGGATCTTGAAGTTTGGTGGCTCAGCTTCAAGAAAAGCTAAGCCACACAAGCTTCAGACCATTAATGAGCTTTTAAAGAGCTATTGAATATGGCCTAAGTACCCAGTGTATACTGGGTACTAAGACAGTGCTGCAAACAATGAGCTCCAAATTAGCTTATCTAATAAGCTCCTAAATGCTCAACCTACACTTGGGCATTGAGGATGGTGGATAAGCTTCACAGGAGGCCAATCCACACAAGCTCAAGCTAGTGGGGAGACTGTTTAAGAGCTTGTGAAACAACTCCATTAAACTGTTTGCTTCAGTTTAATTAGCTTGATGGGACAAAAAAAAATGGGGAGATTAAGACTATCTAAATTAAGCTACAATGAAAATAAAACACAAACATAACAAATAGGCCACTAGGGCAACACAAAGAAGCCAAAAGCACAGGAACAAGTCCAATATTCAACAAGCTAGAAGCTTGTGAACTTGGACTTGCAGCTGAGAGACAGGGCAAAAACACTTAACTAAAAGCTGAAAAACAAGCTATAAAACATGCAAAACTAAAATTAATAAAAATATAAATAGACAGATAAGCAACAATACTTTAACATCAAAAAAGATCTAAACATGAAACTAAATAACAAAGGTACAGGAAAATTAAACTTTTATTCAAAAACAAGAAAAACTAAATTTGACTATTTTACAAGAAACTAAAAGTTTGACTAATATGAAATTAAAAGCTAATCTATGGACTGATTAAGCTAAGTTAAGCTATAACAAAGTTAGATTAAGCTAGAACAACAAAAATTACACTAGTAATGAGAATATAACTACATAAGCTAAAACAGACATTAAACTAGGAAAGATCAAAAGCTATTTTGACTTTTCACTAAACAAAGCATGGATAAAGTCACTGAACTGAGTTAATGAACCATTAGCAATACACAATCAAACAAGAACAATATTACTAACACCATATAACACAGATTAGACAGCAACCTAAGTAGTATACACTGGAATTAATTTGAGAGTGAGTTTGACTGCAAAAGACATAATCAATGGGCTTAAAGGGGTGTCAAACCCTCAAATGGCCTAATGGTCATACAAGAACAGAAATAAACATCTCAAACAACCTCAGGGTATTAAATCATAGCAAATCCAAACACCCCTTAAATTTCCACTTGTCAAATGGATTTCCAAGTTCTCAATGGAATTTGCATACAAACCAGATTCCAAACTTAATATTACACTAAATTACAACTAATGAACAAGAAAACAGGAAAATTGAAGCAGATTAACTAGTTGAACAGGAAATTGCATAAATGGAAAAAGGGCTTACAAGATTGCATCCAGCTGAGACTTTGGAACCAAAGAACAAAACCACCACCTATAGCCTCCCATGAGGCATCTAAACCATGGCCTTCCAAATAGTACCATGCTCAAAGCTTGATTCACCAAGTAATCATATTTTTTTGATTTTTTTTTCATTGTTTTTCATTTTTTTTAATCTAATTGAACTTTAAAGGATCATAGCTGTTTATAAGTATCTAAAAGCTTGTTTAG
Organism: Artemisia tridentata subsp. tridentata; assembly: GCA_021014915.2. Taxonomy (NCBI): domain Eukaryota; kingdom Viridiplantae; phylum Streptophyta; class Magnoliopsida; order Asterales; family Asteraceae; genus Artemisia; species Artemisia tridentata. The sequence goes on along the minus strand of CP139504.1, from coordinate 370,405,440 downwards.
CTTTGTCAGGAGCTTAAGTGACTTAGAGAGTCCAGATAAACAACTATAATCATCTAAGAAAGGAAATGACTTGAAAATTAAAGCATTTAAGCTAAAACATGAATTTAAAAGGTTACTTGCATAAAACTGAAATTAAATGTTTCCATTACACTAATTGAAAGTTAAGAACAACATTTATACTAGAAAAACAGTAAAGGATGTTTAATCTAGAAAGTATGTAAATTTTAATTAAGCTACGACCTAGGCTATTCCAAAGGTGCCTTCTCCTTTGCTCCATCTTCACTCTTTATACACTTTCTGAATTCCCACTAGCATCCTGGTCAAATCCCACTTCTATTCTTGTCCATCGATTGACTGTAAGTGATCCTAGCAATTAAATTAACTTTTGGCGGGAAAACAAGATAAGTGTAAAATCCACTATCTCTGACTGTTTGGGGAGAAGGAAGATGCATTAAATGCATTTGGGAGTGTTAGGTAGCGTGTTTAGGAGGGGGAATGAGGTGGTGATGATGACAGGTTTTGGCGGTTTTAAGGGAAGGGATAAGAGTTTGACCGAAGTCAAACTCTGATATTTAGCAAAGGTGAGTGGGTCGGGTTGTTTTTAAAGGGGATTGGGCTTGGGTTATGTAACTGGGTTGGGTTGTGTTTGTGTTGGGTTTGGATTTTGGGTTTATTATTAATAAAGGGTCCGGTTGGTTTGTAGTGTAAATAAGCCCAAGGACCAATGTTGCAACTTCTGAATTCTTGAGGGACTAAACCTGTTACAATTCCAAAGTTATGACAAGGACCAGTTATGCCAAGTTAGATAAACCAAAGGACCTTTATTGCATTTATTACAATTTAAAACACCCGGGGACCTTTTATGTCATTTTTCCAAAGTTGGGGGGTGAAATTATAATTTTCCAAAAGTTATCAAAAGGTTCCAAATTGTAAGTTATGAATAGTACAAGGGTATTATTTGATAAATTATACTTTTAAATACCCAGGGACTAAATTTGCCATTTTTGAAACTTGAGGGGTAAAAATTGCCAATTTGTGAAAACTTTCATCCAAGGATTATTTTGAACATGTTTGATTATCCAAGAACTAAAGTTGACTTTTCTTCCATTTTAAACCTTCAGGGACTAGTTTTGCCATTTTGTGAAACTTCAGGGACTGAAATTGACAATTGTGTGAACTTTGATCATTTTTCACTTGTTTTCAATCTTTTTGTACCTGAATCACATAAAAACACATTTCAATGATATTTGTAACATTTATGTGGTCATTTGTGTGTTTTTGGTCGTTTTTGTGGGGTTAAACAATATGAAATATATGTGTATTTAGACACATATCATTGGACCATTTGACAGCCCAAACTAGTTGATGGGCTTTGGCCCATGTGATGGAGTATGTACAAAAGAAATAGTTCCAGTACATAATTTCCTCTTTTTCTTTCATTTACTGGACAACAATTTATGGTACACAACAAGAGATTGGGCACTTAGAAATATATGTACACACACTCTATTGCCTATGGATTTCGAGTAGGTTTGGCGAGTGACAAGAGTTCGAAACAAAGTTTTGACAATTTGTTTGAGTCGCTAGTGTGGGCGAGACTTGGTCTTGAGTTCATTGTGGTACTTAAAAACCCAAAAATGATGTTGAAATCGACTAGAATGTCGACTCACCCAAGTGTAAATCACCATTTTTGGAGCTAGTTCTCGGCTAGGACAATAGTCCTAGGCCACGACATAACATTCCCAATTTAGAACCACTAGTTAATGGTCGATTTAACTTAGGACCTAAGAACACAACATGGAGTGGAAAAGGGGTTCTCGGAGTCCTTTTGGTTGCTCGAATGGCCTTGCTAAGGCTCGAATTGAGTACTACTCAACTCGCCTACAACACCATCACAACACAACTCAAGATTTTATTAGAATTCTAGCAAGACTCGAGTCTAAAGGCTATGAACATTTGCCAACTGTTTTAAGAAAAATAGACCTTCTTGGACACAAACACAACACATTTAGAGCACAACTCAAACTGAAGATTCGATTAGTATGATTTCTAGACCATCTTCCATGACATTCAAGCAACACAAATTGCCACAGTAGCACTTTTAAAATTTTAGTTTGGCTACTCTAGTTTTTTTGACCCATAAACCACAACCATACGAGCACTAAAGCTCTCAAAATAGCAAGTGGGTCGATTTACCCATTTCCAAGTTCACATTAGATTAACCAATTATACAACATCCTAATCCTAACCACTGATGAACAATTCGACAGGACTACAATTAGCACAACCTCAATGTTTTTGAGCCAACACTAGTTTTAAGAAATCATTTTCAAGTCACACCACACCAACATATTTCGACATACACACTTTTGAATTCAAAGGCACAAAAATCACAAAATTGACTATCAAATCAAATGGATTTAACAGGAACAAAAATTACCAGTTTCTTATATCATTCGAAAATTTCAAAAAAAAAATAGTAATACAAGGACAAAGATTAAACCTTACAAAGGAATGGATGATGATTCGATTCTAGGAGGAATAGATGAGAACCCAACCCGATTTCCAAGCAGCCACACACCCTTTTTCTACCCTTATTTCCTTCGACAGAAGTATTTTTGATAGAGGAGAAATTGATTTTTGGTGTGGTTGCTTTTCCTGGAATCGCAGCTCTTAAGGAGTGACCCATGGTAAACCCTTGACCCACTTTCGGCATAGAAAGAGGGGTTTAACCATTTTGGGTTAACTTTTCTTGGTCTTGATAAGATTCGGCCTCCAGTACAAAGTTTGGGTCTCGATGTAGTCTTGGAAAATAAGGAAAATTTGATAAAGTTTTACAATTGATGGTGATTGGAGAGTGGAATTTCTGCTTGCGTGTGGAGAAGGGTGAATAGGGAGAGGGAATAGCAGTAGAGGGATGGTTTGGACCTCTTGCACCTCTTGATTGTCCAGATAATCTAGGGTTTTTGGGTGTCGATGGATTTAGGGATTGTCTCGATGGGAAGAAAGGGTATTTGGGAATGTGAAAAAAAAAGGATCTGGGAAAGGTAAATGGGGTATCACGTGTGGGGGGTTAAGGTTGGGATAAGATTGTTTTTATTTCATTGGTTTTTAAATTTTATAGTGTATCGAGTGTACCCCGTGTCCCGTTTAGCTAAGGTTTAATTGTGCTAACGCGCCTTTATGTAAATGTGAAAAATACAATTCCGGAGTCGTTTTCCGGATACTGATGTAAAATAAATTTGTCGACTCATAAAAATAAATTTTAAAATCCAACCTTTAGTAATGTGGTGTCAGTACGCGTGTGGTGTCGGTTTTTCAGAAAAACCAAATAACCTTTAGTTTTTATTCCGTTAATGTCTGAAATTGTCGGGAAGTGATAAATTCACTTTTACTGATAATGTTTAAATAGTTTGGGTGAGTTATTATACGCTAGTGCGCGCGGGTTTGCTTCCCGTTATAAATACGTAAACATATAATTGCTCAGTTTAACAGTTTAGTAATAATAAATAAACATTTATTATTAAAATATTAAGGTGAAAATTACCATTTGTCACATCCTCCCCGCCTTAGAACGAAAACCGTCCTCGGTTTTCACTTAGAGTTATCCGATGAGTTTGAGAAAAGGTGTGGGTATTTGCGCTTGATCTCGTCCTCGCGTTCCCACGTGTATTCGAGACCTCTTCGAGAGTTCCAACGAACTTTAACAATAGGAATGCGACTTTGCTTAAGCCGTTTGATTTCCCGCTCCATAATTTCGACGGGTTCTTCGATGAAATTTAATCTCTCGTCCACCTGGATTTCCTCCAGAGGAATGGCAAGCGTTTCATTTGAAAGACACTTCTTTAGATTGCTCACGTGAAACACATTGTGTACAGAGCTAAGTTCTGACGGTAGTTCGAGTCGGTAAGCTACCGGTCCAATTCTGGTGATGATTTTGAAAGGTCCAATGTAGCGGGGATTTAATTTCCCACGCTTGCCGAAATGAATCTTGACTTTCCATAGCGAGACCTTTAACATGACGTGGTCACCAACTTGGAACTCAAGTGGCTTCTGTCTTTTGTCGGCATAGCTTTTCTGACGGTCTCGAGCCGCTTGCATTCGAATTTTGATTTGCACTATCTTTTCGGTGGTCTCTTGTACTAGTTCGGGACCAGTGATTTGGCTTTCTCCAACTTCAGCCCAACATATAGGGGATCTGCACTTTCGACCATAAAGTGCCTCATAGGGTGCAGCTTTGATGCTTGTGTGATAGTTGTTATTGTAAGAAAACTTGGCTAACGGCGGATGCCTATCCCAGCCATTCCAAGGTCTATCACACACGCTCGTGGCATGTCTTCTAAGGTTTGAATGGTTCTTTCGCTTTGACCATCTGTTTGTGGATGGTATGCGGTGCTCATCTTAAGATTAGTACCTAAAGCATCCTGCAGTAATTTCCAAAGGTTCGACGTGAATTGGTTTCCTCTACCAGTGATAATAGGGGTCGGAACTACCTGTCTTGCCACGATCTCCTTTAAATGCCATCGTGTCTATTTTACTCGTGTTGTCATTTTCCATGACTGGTAGGAAGTCGATGGACTTGGTGAGACGGTCGATGATTACCCTAATAGTGTCCTAACCATCAAAAGTTTTGGTAGTTTTGGGGTAAAGTCCATAGTTATATGTTTCCAAATTTCCACTCTAGAATTTCTGGTTGCACTCGCAATCGTAACAGTTTCTGCTGATCAACCTTAACCCTGTGATGAATTTCAACTTTGTCTGGGTGGACACCACTAAATTTTTCTTGGCCTTAAACCATCCCGTTGGTCTAAATCCTGATAGCGTAAAGTTTAATCCTATTTTGACATAAGGTGTTAGGGTGGCTGGTCCTTACAGTTTGTTCCATAATTAGGTGTCTCCCTTTTCAGAGGCAGGGGTAAAGCTTTATTCGAAACTTTATTTGTTTAGCAGTTTATACAAATTTGACCAACAGTATTTCCCAAGCAATAGACATTTGAAATTACTAGTTATATAAAGTGGTATGACCAGCCTGGAAGATTTATCATTTGGTAAAATAGATTTTTAAACATGTTGTAGATAAAACAATTCTTCCAAAGCTGACATCTAGTTATCCTTTAATATGCCAAAATCTTGATAAAGTTTGACCAGAAAATCCTTGACCCATTGATGAACTCAAATAAGTACATTTTATTACCATCATTTATCCTATTAATTTGACTTGTTTTATTATGCTATGTATGAGAATTGATACTTAATCGTTTACTTTTGTAATTCTCAGGTAAAAACAAGCATTTGGTGAAACTTGGCGATTTTGGACTAATTATGGAGCAAAACAAGCAAGAAGTTAAGAGTCTACCGAAATGTACAAGATCAAGACATTCTGCTCCAGATGCGCCGCATCTTGCTTATTACATACGGCGCATCACTATCAAGATTTCACCAGATACGATCCAAGATACAAGAGGACATGCGCCGCATCTATTTATGAACATACGCCGCATCTTCTGGCGGTGTACGAATATTCCTGAATATATTAATCTTGGACCCCACGCGAAGTTAAGTCAATGCGCCGCATCTACTTACTAGATGCGCCGCATCTTACCCTCAGACAGAAACTATAAATACCCCAAAGACCAGACGAATTAAGAGTTCCTGAGTTCCGAAGTTCGACAGAAGACCGAAGTACAGAAACCCTAGGACGAATTCAGTCAAGGTAGCAGCACAAGACACACCTTGAACGAAGATACAAGAGCTATAAGAAGGTCCTGCATGTATTTAATTCATTAAGTAGTTTTGTTTTATTGTGTTAGTAAACTTTAATTCATCAGGATTGGTGGCTTGTGTAATGTGACAACGGAAAGATTGCACTCCCTTAAAACTGCTTTCCCATTAATTAAAGTTTATATGTTGATGTCTTTGGTGACTTTTATTAGTGCATTGATAACCTCTGTGTCTAGCTGAGCGTTGATCGGGTCGCCATGCCTCTGCCCTCGCCTATTTATTAGATCGCCTATGCATTCTATCGTCTGTAGAAAAGTAGGAAGAAAGATAAATAGGATAGTCATAAGTAATCATTAAGGGTTTACTCGCCGATAAGATTAGAACCAACGAGAAAGGACTTAATCTCGGTGCGTTGCATCGAACTATACACTTCATATAAAACTAGCAATAAAACAAGTGACAAACTACTTATCTATCAGGACAGGTCTTCTTATTGTCTCGAGTATTTATCTGTGTACGTGTGTGCTACTTGCTGATTCGTGCCTATTAGTTTAGTTTATTATTTAATTGCAACCAATCGTGCCAGTCTCTCAGGCTGAAACCCCCTTGCGTTAGATTAGGTTGTATAGCTAACTTAATATATTAAAATACTGATTAGAATAACGAGATAATACGTTCCACTCTTAGTGATCGACACTCTACTTACCATTATATTCATACTGACCGGGTACACTGCTCGTTAAGTGTGTGTGTTATTGATAAGTCGGCTAAATATAAATTTAAAACTTGAGTAGGCATTAATACTGCTAAACCGCAACGACACATCGCACGCATCAAGTTTTTGGCGCCGTTGCCGGGGAGTGAATTGTTATTATCTGTTAATTTGATTAGTATTTTAATTAGGTTTTTAATTTTTTAATCTAATCGCTAACTGTGTTGTATATTAGGTTAAATTGCATTCATTGTATTATTTTGCATATTTTCTGTTTTTGTGTTTTATTTGTTTGCTTTTATTTGTGTTTATTTTCGTTTGTGTTTTTATTTGTTTTTATTTTTTCGTATTTTCTGTGTTCTGCTATCGTTGTACTGAGCTAAATCGAATGATACGGCGCATCTGATTTTTCAGATACGGCGTATTGCGTTTAATTTTTATAAAATACAACGCGTTTAATTAATTCGATACGACGCATCTTTCCCCAAGATACGGCGTATCTGTTTTTGATAAAAAAAAATTTTCTAAACGTTAACGCCATACGACGCATCTGCTTCAGCAGATACGGCGTATCTATTATTTTAATTAAAAACAGTTTTCGAATTATTAAACAGATACGACGCATCGATCTCTGTCGATACGGCGTATCTTCTGAATCAAAAATCTTATATTTTGAAACGTAACGAAAATACGGCGCATTAACTTTTGTTAATACGACGCATTTAATTTTAAATAAATATCGATTTTTGATAAATAAATTGATACGGCGCATTCTAATTTCTAAGCGACGTATCTATTTTCTGAATAAAGTCTGATTTAATTTTAACAATTATAAGATACGGCGTATCCAACTTTTTGGATACGGCGCATCGTCTGTAGATATCAGCAACTTTTATTTTTCTTATCTCCGAACGGAAAATACTCTGACCCTTATACCTGGAAACTTTTACTTTGAAATCTACCTCTCTTTAATTTTCAGGAACAATGTTCGATATTTTCCCCAACTTATTCGGAAGACCCCAAAGAAATTTTACCATGGAAGAGTTCGCACTACAAATCGCTCAAGCCAATGAAAAAGAACATCATGAAGCAAGAAACTTTATTAATGAATTCAACGGCAGTCATGAGCTGTTACTAAAGGAACAAAACAACATGATTTATGGATTGGCAATTGAAGTGCACCAATTGTCAACGGTGCTTAACAGGGTTCTTTTGGTGAAGCAAGACTTGAAAGGGATAACAACTAGAGGAGGAAAGTCGACCTTTCAAATCGGAGAGACACCCGAGGATGACGGTACAAACAAGATTTCCCCTGAATCTTTATCACCTGAGCAAGAGCAACCAAAAGAGACTAATCCAGAACCTGTAATCAGAGAAGAACCTTCTGTTGAACCTAAACGATCAACACTACCTTTCCCACATAGGGTAAGGAAAGAGAAAGAAGATTCCTATCAAAAGAAATTCCTGGAGAATCTCAAGCAGCTGCAGCTAAGCATACCATTTATGGAAGCCCTAGTGCAAATGCCAAAATATGCTAAATATCTGAAGAGCTTGCTTACAAACAAGTTTAAACTTGAAGAGGCTTGCACCATAACAATGGGGAAAAGAAGCTCAGCTGCATTGCTCAACAAGCTTCCGTCTAAAGAAAAAGATCCAGGGAGTTTCACTATTCCTTATCAAATTAAAAATTTGCATATTGAAAATGCTTTAGCCGACCTAGGAGCTAGTATAAGTCTTATGCCCTCTTCTATGTATGATAAATTAGGTCTTGGTGAACCAAAACCTAATAGGATGTGCTTAGAACTAGCTGATAGGTCCATACAATACCCATTAGGAATAGCTGAAAATATATTAATAAAAGTTGATAAATTTGAATTACCTATCGACTTTGTTATCCTCGATATGCCTGAAAATTCTAGAACTCCTATAATATTAGGACGACCATTTTTAGCCATTGCTAGGGCTATAATTGATGTTTTTAATAAAAAGATAACTCTTACCATAAGAAAAGATGAGGTTGAGTTCAACATGGAACAATCTATGAGTAAAGATAAATCCGATGACGATGAATGCTATAATATCGATGTTTCTGATGACACGATTAATCAATTTACTCAGAAATTGTTAAAAAGTAATTTACTTGATTCTTTTCTGCTTAAAAATCTAGAAAACACAATTGCTATAGAAGATCAAGTTGAAGAGAATACTATTGATTATAATTTAGCTGCTAACTCTGCTGTATGTAACGACATACGGCGCATCGAAAATATCGATGCGGCGCATCTATCTGATGACAGCAGCAACATAATTAAAGAACAAGTTTATTCTGCTAGTGCTACTGAAATTGATAATGTTAAACATGTGCTTAAGGATCTCCCTTCTACTTTGGAGTATGCCTATCTAAATGGGAACACTAATTCGCCCGTTATTATTGCATCTGACTTAACGCCAAAAGAAAAAGAATCACTTTTGCAGGTACTGTATAAACGAAGAGGAGCATTAGCGTGGAGTATGTCTGATATTAAGGGAATTAGCCCGTCATTCTGTACGCATAAAATCCTTATGGAGGATGAATTCAAACCAACTATCCAACCTCAAAGGCGTTTGAATCCAAAAGTCCAAGATGTGGTGAAAAATGAAATTGTGAAATTACTTGACTCCGGACTTATTTACCCAATTTCCGACAGCTCGTGGGTCAGCCCTATCCACGTTTTACCAAAAAAGGGAGGAATGACGGTAGTACTCAATGACGATAATGAACTAATCCCTTCAAGAACTGTTACCGGATGGAGAGTTTGCATCGACTACCGCAAACTCAATGATGCTACGCGAAAAGATCACTTCCCTCTTCCATTTATTGATCAAATGTTAGAAAGACTATCAGGTCATGATTATTATTGTTTTTTAGATGGTTTTTCAGGTTTCTTCCAAATACCAATTGCCCCTGAGGATCAAGAGAAGACGACTTTCACCTGCCCTTATGGAACCTTCGCCTATAGGAGAATGCCGTTCGGACTATGCAACGCCCCTGCTACTTTCCAACGTTGTATGACGGCTATCTTCCATGATATGGTAGAAGACTTTATGGAAGTCTTCATGGACGACTTCTTGGTGTTCGGTAACTCATTTAGTGATTGTCTCTTTAAACTTGATAAAATGCTTACTAGGTGTGAAGAAACTAACCTTGTTCTTAATTGGGAAAAATGTCATTTTATGGTTAGAGAGGGAATTGTGTTAGGACATAAGATTTCTGGGAAAGGTATAGAAGTCGATAAAGCTAAAATTGATGTAATTGCCAAACTACCTTACCCCACTAATGTAAAAGGTGTTAGAAGTTTTTTAGGGCATGCTGGATTTTATCGTAGGTTCATAAAGGATTTTTCAACGATATCTAGGCCTATGACCCAATTATTGCTAAAAGATGCGAAGTTTGATTTTTCTGAAGATTGCAAAAAGGCATTTAATATACTTAAAGAAAAACTAACTTCCGCACCTATTATAATTTCGCCGGATTGGAATTTGCCTTTTGAACTAATGTGTGATGCTAGTGATTATGCTGTTGGAGCTGTACTTGGTCAAAAGATAGATAAGAAATTTAAGCCAATTTATTATGCTAGCAAAACATTGAATAATGCCCAAGAACACTACACCACCACGGAAAAAGAACTTTTAGCAGTAGTTTTTGCATTCGATAAATTTAGATCATATCTTATATTGTCAAAAACTATGGTTTACACTGACCATTCTGCTTTGAAGTATTTGTTCAATAAACAGGATGCCAAGCCAAGGCTTATTAGGTGGGTTTTATTGCTCCAAGGATTCGATATTGAAATTAAAGATAAAAAGGGTGCCGAGAATCTAGCTGCTGACCACTTATCTAGACTTGAAAACCCTGATATGGAGGTGCTTGATGAAAGGGAAATTGCTGATGACTTTCCTGATGAACACCTTATGATGGTAGGAATTAAGAGCAATAATAATGGACCATGGTATGCCGACTTTATAAACTTTATTGTTGCAAATGAAATTCCAAAAGGGCTAACATCCGACGAGAAAAGAAAGTTTCTAACTCGCGCTAGCGAGTATATTTGGGATGAACCTTATGCCTTTAAATTATGTCCTGAAAATATTATACGAAGATGCGTAGATGGTGATGACATCCCGGCAATATTGGCACATTGCCATTCAGGGCCAACGGGGGGACATCACGGTGCAGTCATCACAAGAAGAAAGATCCTTGATGCGGGATTTTATTGGCCCACTATGTTGGATGATGCAAAAGATTATATAAAAGGATGTGATGCGTGTCAACGATCCGGGAATATAACATCAAGAAATGAAATGCCGCAAAATTATATCCATGTATGTGAAGTTTTCGACATATGGGGATTGGACTTCATGGGGCCGTTTCCTGAATCTAAAGGTAATAAATATATTTTGGTTGCTGTTGATTACGTATCAAAATGGGTCAAAGCGCAAGCATTACCAACAAACGACAGCAAAGTAGTACTTAAATTTTTGCAAAGTTTGTTCTCTAGGTTTGGAATTCCTAAAGCATTGATTAGTGATAGGGGAACACACTTTTGTAATCACCATCTGGGAAGAGCCTTGCAAAAATATGGAGTATATCATAGGGTTTCCACCGCATACCATCCTCAATCCAATGGGCAAACTGAAGTAACCAATAGGGCTATTAAGCGAATTCTTGAAAAAACGACTGGATATAATCCGAAAGGGTGGTCTGACAAGTTAAATGATGCTTTATGGGCATTCCGTACAGCCTATAAGACACCAACGGGATGCACTCCATTTCGTCTTGTATACGGAAAAGCATGCCACCTACCGGTCGAAATTGAACAAAGTGCATATTGGGCTTTGACGAATTGTAATATGGATATGGAAGCTGCAACGAAGAACCGTTTCATGGAACTTAATGAACTCTATGAACTAAGAGATGAGGCCTACAAAAATACTAAGATCTACAAAGAAAGAACTAAAATATGGCATGACTCGAGGTTACGTGGAGATAAAACGTTTACTATTGGAGAGAAAGTGCTACTATTTAATTCCAGATTAAAGATGTATCCTGGTAAACTTAAATCAAGATGGACGGGGCCGTTCGTTGTCAAGAAAGTGTATCCATATGGAACTATTGAAATATGCGATAAAAATGGTTATATATTCAAAGTAAACGGGCAACGTGTGAAGAAATACTTTGATAATAAAATTGAGGATACTGAGAACGAGGTGGTGGAGTTTGAACCTGAAATATTGGAATAAAGAGCTGAACGTGAGTCTAACTTGAAGACTCTGGAATAAAGACAAGTGCTGACCGGGAGACAACCCGGAGAAAATTTTTATTATTCTGTTCTGTGTCGAGTCAGTCAGGCCCGCAGAGGATACGGCGCATCTCTATCCCAAGATGCGGCGCATCTCCTGCAATGGTCATATCTTACTTTATTTTTCTGCATTTTTACTTCTGCATTTTTACTTTCGACTTTAAAACTTTTTATCAGTTTATTTCAATGCGGCGCATCCCTGGTTAAGGATGCGACGCATCTCCTATTCTGATCCGTATTTATTCCAGGCTCGATACGGCGTATCTTCTTCCATAAGATACGGCGCATCGACTGACCTGATGATTTTCATTTTTAATATTTAAGTTTTATTTTTCCTAACTACTAATGTATTATGCAAGTTTGACCTTTCTTAACTTAGGTGTGTTTAAAGTCTTGGTGGTATTATAGATTCCTGCATTTCCTGTGGATACATCAATTATGAAGCTTAAACGTTCTAATCCACAAGAAAGATGATTTTTGCTCTTATACAAATAATGGAGGATCATACCGAGCAAATCTCAGGGGAGTTTTTCTGTTCTAATTCTTTTATTTTCCAGTTTTTAACCTTTTATACAAACAACGAGGACGTTGTTTAACTTAAGTGGGGGGATTGGAGAATTGGAACACTTAACACTTACTTGTCCTAAACTTTTCAAAAACTATGCTTAAAATGTGCTTAATATATCAAAATTTAAAATTTTTAGCATGTTTTTGTTTAAGATCTAAGTTGCATAGCTGCACACATGACGTTATTTTCAAAAATTGTGATTTTTCAAAATTCACAAATCTATGAGTGTGCCGGTGACTTGTAAACTTTAGAACTTGGCTTGTATACTATTCGAGACCACCATAATAAGTATTATTTATATAATTGGAATGACTTGTCTAAATTGGTAAATTTCTAGGATTACACCCAAATAGCCTATTATATGTTATGTGTTATTAACTAACTACACTGGTTAGTTAACCCCCGTAAAAACCCTTTTGTTACTCTCACTTTTAGAGTAAGATACCCCTAGAAAAACACTCAGAGCCATTCCTTTCGTTTCTTACACCTTTGTTAAAATGTTTCGTTACACCCTTACACCTTAGCCTACCCTGTAGATTAGAATCCGTGGTTGGTTAATTGCTTTAGGCAAAGTGTGTTTCCTTACATTACCTGTGTTCGCGTGCGTAATTCATTATCTATGGTTAGGTCGGGAAATTGCACAATGCAATCGGAGTGAAAGTAAATATTGTATATCTTTGAGTTTATTTTTCGTATGTTTACTACTTTCACTATTACCGTTATTTCTGAAGTCATGAAAAGTATGAAAAAATTATCCAGAATTATCATTATAGTGATGTGGTGAAATTTTACACATCTTTGTTTATTTAAAAAAAAAAAAAAAAAAATGGAAAAAAAAATAGAAAAGAAAAAGAAAAAGGAAGAGTTGGATGTTTGTTTTGACCAACTTATGTAAAGTTTTGTATTAAGTGGTCGATATCACCACTAGTTGTTGTATATTATATCTATGGATTGAATGGGAGTTGGCAGTTATGGGAACACCAACTTAAGGTTTATTCTTTGATTAAGATCTTGTTGAGTATAATTCGTGTCTACCTAAAAGCGTGTGTTTCAAGTGTTAAAGCGTGAGTTATTCTATGATATGAGTCTTATTCATGGGATGGTTGGGATAGTGATTAACCACACTTAGGATTTTAATTTATTTGTTTTGTTTATTTTTCATTTTACACCAATTTATATCCCAAATATTATCCATACCCTATATTATTCTTTATCCAAACCTTTGATTTATTGAGATTAGGGATTTGAGCAATCTTAAGTATCGTAGTCGTAGATTCGGCTATGTATTTATAATTTTGTCGCCCTTTTTGATATAATATTATTGGTGAAGATTACTTGATCCTATCTTTAGCCTGTTCGAGTTAGGGATTTGAGCAATTGCAAGTATCGTGTTCGTGGATTCGATCATGTATTTGTGATTTTGTCGCCTTTTCTGGAATTTGAGATCGATAGAGATTAAGGAGAATAATTAACCCTTAAACCTCAAAACCATTTTTACCGCTTTAGACTTGTTATTCCTTGGCTTTAGTGGGGGAGATGTGTATACTTGCCAAGCTTATGATAGAATATTCGTCACGACTGGACAGTTAAACGATTAGATTTGCTTTTATCAGAATATTTTATTTTACTTCTAAATCATTAAGTGTTTGGTTGTGTGATTATGACAAAAATGAATACATGCTTAAATATAAAAATAAATCCTAATATCTTTTAGGATACATTTTCATAAGATTAATTCTAAGGTTTACTTGGGGACAAGTAAAGTTCAAGTGGGGGGATATTTGATTAACTCAAATAAGTACATTTTATTACCATCATTTATCCTATTAATTTGACTTGTTTTATTATGCTATGTATGAGAATTGATACTTAATCGTTTACTTTTGTAATTCTCAGGTAAAAACAAGCATTTGGTGAAACTTGGCGATTTTGGACTAATTATGGAGCAAAACAAGCAAGAAGTTAAGAGTCTACCGAAATGTACAAGATCAAGACATTCTGCTCCAGATGCGCCGCATCTTGCTTATTACATACGGCGCATCACTATCAAGATTTCACCAGATACGATCCAAGATACAAGAGGACATGCGCCGCATCTATTTATGAACATACGCCGCATCTTCTGGCGGTGTACGAATATTCCTGAATATATTAATCTTGGACCCCACGCGAAGTTAAGTCAATGCGCCGCATCTACTTACTAGATGCGCCGCATCTTACCCTCAGACAGAAACTATAAATACCCCAAAGACCAGACGAATTAAGAGTTCCTGAGTTCCGAAGTTCGACAGAAGACCGAAGTACAGAAACCCTAGGACGAATTCAGTCAAGGTAGCAGCACAAGACACACCTTGAACGAAGATACAAGAGCTATAAGAAGGTCCTGCATGTATTTAATTCATTAAGTAGTTTTGTTTTATTGTGTTAGTAAACTTTAATTCATCAGGATTGGTGGCTTGTGTAATGTGACAACGGAAAGATTGCACTCCCTTAAAACTGCTTTCCCATTAATTAAAGTTTATATGTTGATGTCTTTGGTGACTTTTATTAGTGCATTGATAACCTCTGTGTCTAGCTGAGCGTTGATCGGGTCGCCATGCCTCTGCCCTCGCCTATTTATTAGATCGCCTATGCATTCTATCGTCTGTAGAAAAGTAGGAAGAAAGATAAATAGGATAGTCATAAGTAATCATTAAGGGTTTACTCGCCGATAAGATTAGAACCAACGAGAAAGGACTTAATCTCGGTGCGTTGCATCGAACTGTACACTTCATATAAAACTAGCAATAAAACAAGTGACAAACTACTTATCTATCAGGACAGGTCTTCTTATTGTCTCGAGTATTTATCCGTGTACGTGTGTGCTACTTGCTGATTCGTGCCTATTAGTTTAGTTCATTATTTAATTGCAACCAATCGTGCCAGTCTCTCAGGCTGAAACCCCCTTGCGTTAGATTAGGTTGTATAGCTAACTTAATATATTAAAATACTGATTAGAATAACGAGATAATACGTTCCACTCTTAGTAATCGACACTCTACTTACCATTATATTCATACTGACCGGGTACACTGCTCGTTAAGTGTGTGTGTTATTGATAAGTCGGCTAAATATAAATTTAAAACTTGAGTAGGCATTAATACTGCTAAACCGCAACGACACATCGCACGCATCACCCATTAGAATGAGTATTTCGGGAAGATGTCACTACAAGTTTTATGATCGATATTAACTCATTTTTAAAGAACGGTCCTTAAAGGGAGAACTTTGAAGAAGAAGGTATAGTCGGGTGTGTACATCTATATCTGTTTTGAGTGTCCAAAGACAGATCCTAGCTGCCAAGACTGAGTAGGGCTTGATATTTAATATCCGGCGAGGCTTGTAGGTTTAAGCATTCGACTTACTTAAGCCGTGCTTCTAGGTGTTATGACTTAGATTGTTGCACTAGTGATCTGGAATGAATAAATCGGTCGGGTACTGTACAGAGAGATGTCTTGTTTGTTTACAAGTGAGGTTGTGTACTAATGACTTTTCGGTATGTTAAGGCTTCCTGGCATTTCGGTGTGGAAGTGATGTTAATAATAATGAGGTCGAGTCATCTAGACTCCTAGAGTGCACAATGTTATAAGGTTAATGGTATATCAAGAATCTATCCTAATGTATCTGCTACTTATAAGGAAAACTCATCGTAAGGAATGAAGAGGATATATTGTACTTTGATGACGCAATGTCGAAGTATGATGTATCGATATCTATAGTCTAAGGCGGAGGTGTTTCACTTACCTCTAAGGTTCGACTTAGTGAGTAACGGTGTTTCGATAAACTTTATGCCAGAGACTAGTTTGTATTCCCGAGGGGGTTAGGGAAGGGTTTGGCATATGTCTCCATGATAGTGGTTCAGGTTACTTTGTAAGGTCTCGAAGCTTCGGTTGGGTTACTAGTCCACTTCTAGTAATTCTTTAGATCCTTTAAAGCTTAGTGGTTCACTCATTGTTCATTTCGGTTGAGGGGTCCTTCTTGTGTTGCTAGGATTCTATTAACATAGGGTATGCGAATGAGTTTTCCCTCATAGGCGATTACATAGTGGTATTTCGACATCCAGTATATACCGGGGCGATGTCGAATTCTCCAGGTTTTATGGGCATATCTGTTAGGAACATGTTTTATTAACATTACAAGTCTTGATCATATAGTTTAATATGTTGCACGTTAAGGACTTTAAGTTAACATTAAGGTCCGGTCCATTAGAAGTCCATGGGCCAGCCTTCTTATCATTTTCCTTCTAGAAACATTCATGTAAGAGTTGCCCTAATCTTCGCCTATAAATAGAAGGTTAGGGAGCTCATTTTAATTGTTGGTTTTCATTTCTAGTGCGTAAGCTATGTCAAAGTCTTAAGTGAATGATAATCATCCGAATCTTCTTCTCTTAATCTCTTCTCTATTCATCTCTAATCTCTCGTATATCATTTACTTATCGTTGTTTACATTTCGTAGCTTATTGTTAAGTAGTAGTCGTTGTTTATTAGCTTTGTTACGTGTGTGTGTTCAAGTTAAAGAGGACCTTCAACTAGTATCATTCACCTAAGGATAGTTATCGTGTGTGTTTAAGAGTAGATTAAATCGTCATTAAGTTTGGTTTTTGTCATTTACATTTGGATTTTTTGAGTTTTTGTTCGAAGTTGTGTTAAAAAACAAGGGTTCTAAGCGTTGTTAGTTGTAGATCTTCACAAAAATCTTAGTTTTTCACCTTAAAAGTTGCAAAAATCTTCGTATTTACGTAGCTTTAATCATTAAAAACCATCGTTATCGACTAATCATCATCGTGGAAAATTCTAGACGAAATTCAAAAAAAATCGGTGAAAAGAGGGTTTTTCGGAATTGGTGAAAAGAGGGTTTTTCGGAATTGGCGAAAAGAGGGTTTCTCGTAATTGACAGGGTTTCTCGCAAATCACAAGAATCTTCGGAATTGGTACTCAGTATTTTTTTAGCTTGTATAAGTTAGTGAAAATACTTCGACTTGGCTTTAATTCTCACCTCTTGTATAAGAGATTGAGAAAGTGATCGAAATTGTAATTTTGATAATCTTTCGAAATTGCTTGATCTTTCGCAATTCTAAATAATTTATCGAAATTGCCTTTTCATATCGCAATTCAGATAATTTTTTCGCAATTGCTAAGTTCTTTCGCAAATTAGATAGTTTATCGCAATTATCAATTCTCTTTCGCAAATTGTTGAAGTTTCGGAATTCTTTGTTATTTCGCAATTGGAAGTTTCTCTCGCAATTGGATGTTTCTTTCGCAATTCGCAGAATCTTTCGCAATTGGTAGTGTGAACAGTGTTTTTCGCAATTGGAGTGAACAGTAACATTTCTTCGAAATTGGACAAAAATCTCAATTAACCAAAACCAAACCTCATAACTCATAACACACATCTTAATTATCTTAACGATTAACAAAAACACAAGAATGTCTCAACCACCACATTTCAATTACTACTACCAGCTACAGCAATATCCACAGCAACAATATCATCAGCAACAAAAACAATTTCATCCTCAATATCCACAACAACATGCTTTTGTGCAACAACATCAGTTTTTCCCTCAACAATCAGTACCTCAGCAACAAATCATTCCACAAACTCAAATGCAGATGCAAAACTACCAACCTTCATCAAGAGAACCTCATTGGTTTACAAAAATGTGTGAAGCTATCAGTAGTCAGCAATCCAGGCATGAAGCAGGATCGTTTGAAACTCCACCAATGCTGACTCCGGGAAACTATGTGCAATGGTCTAGCCGGTTTCTTCGATTTGTTGAACTAAGGAAACCTCATGGTCCATATCTCAAAAAGGTCATAATGGAAGGACCTTATCCACTTCCTTCAACATTGGTTTCGGGTGATCCAACTGCTATACCTCCACGGGATGACACTACAACTCCCATTCCAGTATCTCAATATTCCACTGAACAAACTCTTCAGCAAGAAGCCAATGAGATGGCCATGGCTTACATACTCCAAGGAATTCCTAACCCAATATTCAGGAGTATTGATGCTCAGAAAACAGCCAAGGACATGTGGGAGCATGTACATCTTCTTATGGAAGGCACAGAATTGAACCAAGAGGATCTGGAATCCAAACTTTACATGGAATACAATAACTTCATGATGGAACCAGGGGAATCCTTAGAATCATACTATCACCGCTTCACCAATGTTGTCAATGATCTGGAATGTCATAACATACCTCTACCAAAGATTGCTATCAACTCCAAATTTCTAGGATGTCTTGGACCAGACTGGCAGAAGTATGTGACATTCGTGAGGCAAGCCAAAAAGATTAATCAAGTTTCATATGGGCTTTTGTATGATTATCTTAAGCAACATCAAACTGAGGTAGACAAGGACATTGCAGCAAGAGGAGGTTACTCACCAGCACCAACTCCAAACTCTCTTGCTCTGATAGCTCAGTCACACTTTCCACCCTCAAGTCAAGAATTTGTTCCACCACCGTCTCAACCAAGTTTCCAACCACAACCAAACAATCAGATTGTTCCTTATGAAGCACCATCTCAAAATTCTGATAACCAACTGGTTCCATACAACAATACCGACTCCATGTTCTATTCCAATGCTGATTATGATGAAGAAGACGATGTGTTCAACTCTCTCAATGAAGGATTTGCATTAATTGCAAGAGCATTCAACAAGTTATATAACAAGTCAAACAACCGTCTTCGTTCTTCATCAAACACCAGGAACCAAGCAGTCGTCAATGATGGTCGAGTTGAGATTCAGAATCGGTCTTCTGGTAGATTTGGGTCAGGAAATATGGGAAATTATGGTACAAGGTTTAACTCAGGGGGACAGAGGTTCAACACAGCTGGGGGCAGTGGAAATAATCTGGGGAATGCACAAAGGGGAATTCAGAATGTTGGCACTAACAGAAGAGGAATTGCAAATACGTCAATCACTTGTTACAACTGTGGAGGCAGTGGTCATATGGCAAATGCTTGCCCTAAGCCTAGGACTCAGGGTAGTGCATTTCATAAAGAAGCTCTCCTAATGGCTCTCAAAGATGAAAAGGTTGCAGGAATGTTGACTCAGAACGAGCAAAGCTTTATGGCTAACGCTTATTCCGATGATGAGATGGAATATTTTGAAGCAAATGCTGCAGTGATGCTCATGGCCAACATGCAGGAAATTAATGTCAACGAGACAGGCCCGGTATATGATACCGATGGCTTATCTCAGGTACTTGAATCAGAATGCCTTATACATGAGATTGCTTCACCATCTGCATCTTCATCTTCACAAGAAAATCTTGTTCAAAATGATTCATCATTCTCGTCTCAAGAAGATGATCAAATAAACACTGTTGTTTCATTCGATGATGATAACACCAATGTCTCATTTGATGATCCTATTGATGATGATAATCACCTTGAACAAGATGATCTTATGCCTGATCAAGATCCAGAGCTTATGACCTTATTGCTGACCACCCAAACACAATTGAATGCACAAAAGTCACAGATTGACAAATGCAATGAGATTAACCAGAACTTAAAAGCTAAAATTGCATTGTTAACAAAGGACAATGAGTGCTATAAAACACAACTTTCAAGTTATGAAAAACAAGCACAACGTGAGAAAGGCTTTGAGGTTGCATTCCAAAAGACATACGTTCAGGTCAAGGATTTAGAGCATCAAGTTCGTGAGCTAACAGTTTCCAAAGCTGATTTGCTTTCTCAAAAAGAAAAGGAGCAATTTGAATTCAAAAAACAAATTGATACTTTAAATTCTGAGTTGTTAAAAGCTCAATCTGAGTTTTCAACATCTCAGAAGGATCTTCTTGATGAAAAGCAAGCCACTAGGAAACGAGTTGACTCATATCTTGAGGAGATTGTGGACTTGGAATCCAAGCTCAAAGAATTTCAGAATGTTATATATAAAACGGGTAATTCAGTGACACAAATTCAAAGACTAACTGTGAAACCAATTCCTAAAGGATTTGGTTTTGCACTTGGAAGTGACCAACCACGTTTTTTACACAAAGCACTCAAAGATAATCCTAAGTTATACAATGCAGAATTTCTGTTTGATGATACTTTTCAACGTACTGTTGTGTATAGTAATGATGAAGAAACTGAATATCTTGAAAATAAGATTGAGAGTCGATCAAAGTCAGAAAACAAATTTTCAAGAGTTCCATATGATTATTCAGCAAGACCTCACATCAGTAAATCTTTTGTTCCTCCTAAGGACAAACCAGAACAAATACTGTCTTTAACTGAAAAACATCCCTCTTCTGAAGTTGCTCCTGTTACACAAATCAATGGTCCAAACGATACTGTAGATCCACAAATGCCTCAACAATGTCGGATTCTTCGATATTTTAAGACATTTATGGATGACATTAAACTTTTGGAACAAGTGATAGAATTTAATTCTGAAATCAAAATCTCTTCTTTATTTTCTCCTGCTGAGAAAGAAAAGAGAGAAATTTTTCAGAAACAATTTTTACCACATGTTAAACACCTGAGACTTTGTGCAACAATGTGGGAACAGGAACTACAGACTGAAGTTGGATCAATGATGAGTATTTTTAAAGCTAAAGATGACAAAATTGCAAAACAAAAGTGTCAAAAGAAAGCTTTAGAAAATGAGGTTGATCGACTCTTGGAACGTGTTTTGTGTGATGATGTGATTTCTGTGATTATGAATTCTATTTTTGAATCTTGTCATGCAATGCTTGTTGATGATCATACTGTGAATGTTGAAATGTTGCAAATTGAGATTGATAATTTGGTAAAAGAGAATGAGAGTCTTAGACAGATCAACTTTGATGTGGAAAACAAATGTGAAAAAGAAATTTTCAAACTTCACAAAAGACTGGAATGGTGTCAAAATCAAAGTATTGAATTTGAGTTAAAATACAAAAATCTAAAAGAATCTTTGTCATTCCAAAACAGTCATGCTTCAGAAAGTCAGAATAAAAATGAAATTGATGTTTTGCGACATAAACTGTTTGAATATGAGAAAGACATAGATGAAGTTTCTCAAAACAGAAATGACACTGTCCGGTTAAACAGACTTTTGGATTCAAAAAATCAAGAACACCAACACATCATTGTTGATTTGAAAAAGAAACTCAGAGTTTTAGAAAAAGGAAAAGCTGTGATTGCCCCAGGAATGTACTCAGTAGACAAGCCAACTAAGCAAGCATCAGATCAAACCACTAATGTGAATACCTCCACTTCCACAGGACTAGGAAACACCTCTAAGGCTAGCAGATCAAGAAACACCAAGAGACCAAAGAAGTTTAGTATCTGGCGCCCTAAGAGTGGACTATCTAAGACTGAAGAAGTAGTAGTTAATGTTAGCAGTTTGAATAAAAAGCATAATATGTCAAAAGTAGAATCAAACTTGTCTAAGTCTAGTTCTATAGATGATGTAATAAATGCTAAATCGTTGAATGTTATGCATGATATTATGGTTGATGCTAGTTGTGTATTTTGTCATGCTAGTATATTATCTGGAAATCATGAGAAATGTGTTGCTAAAACTCTGTTGAATCGCAAAAAGAAACGATCCAGTGGCATTTCCTCTAGGCCCACTACTGTTGCCAAGTCCATATTAGGAAAACCACCACTAGTAGTTTCTGAAGAATTAGTTAACAAACCCATAGCTGCATCTAGGACAACAAATCACCAAGTGCATTTATTAGGAGAATGGCTGAGACTAGTTGGACGTGGCAGCGTTGGTTACATAAAACACATAGCTTTAAATGGGTACCAAAAATGATTAACTCATGTGTTACTAACCAAACGGATTCCACCGTTACCAAACTTGCCTCTGTGTCAACTTCTGGTGATGCAGCTGATCCAAATTGTTCTCTAGATTGTTGATAGCGGCTGTTCCCGACATATGACCGGCAATCTCAAGATTCTTGTAAACTTTGTTGCAAAGTTCATTGGAACGGTCAGATTCGGGAATGATCACTTCGTTGCTATTATGGGTTATGGAGACTATGTAAATGGGAACATCGAAATTAGTAGGGTTTATTACGTTGAAGGCCTAGGTCACAATCTCTTCTCAGTAGGACAATTTTGTGATGGTGATTTGGAGGTAGCAGTCAGAGAGAAAACTTGTTTTATTCGGGATCTTCAAGGAAATGATCTGATGAAAGGAAAACGTGGCACCAGTCTATATACCATTTCTTTTGAAGGCATGACAGCTCCCTCTCCCATATGCTTACTTTCAAAGGCACATCCCACAAAGGCCTGGCTTTGGCACAAACGATTGTCTCATTTGAACTTCAAGACGATGACTGATTTTGCTAGGAAAAAGTTGGTCGACGGTCTTCCCAAATTCAGATATGCCAAAGATCACTTGTGTCCTGCTTGCGAACAAGGAAAGATTCATCGTGCCTACTTTCCTCTAAAAGCAGATCACAGCACAGATCATGTCCTACAACTGCTTCATATGGATTTGTGTGGTCCTATGTGTGTTCAAACCATCAATGGGAAACGGTACATCTTGGTAATAGTGGATGATTATTCGAGGTGGACTTGGGTCTACTTTCTTCGCACCAAAGACCAAGCACCTTCGATGATCATTACTTTTCTCACGAAGATTCAAGTTCAGGTTCACAACACCGTCAGAATCATCAGAACAGACAATGGTACTGAATTCAAGAATCAACTCTTCGGGAGTTCACTGAGAAAAATGGTATTGTTCATCAAACGTTAATTGCTCGCACCCCTGAACAAAATGGTGTAGTCGAAAGACGCAACCGTACGTTAGTGGAGGCAGCAAGAACTATGTTGATTAATGCCCAATTACCAGACTACCTATGGGCTGAAGCTGTCTCAACTGCTTGTTATACCCAGAACCGATGCATGATCACCAAACGCCATGACAAAACACCATATGAGCTTATTCATGGTCGTAAACCAAATATCAATTACTTTCATGTCTTTGGAGCTCTCTGTTATCCAAAGAATGATCATGATGATTTGGGGAAACTGAAAGCAAAAGCAGACATAGGAGTATTTGTTGGCTATTGTGAGAATTCGAAAGGATTCAGAATTTGGAATCGTCGTACTCGGGAAATTCAAGAGACAATCCATGCTAATTTTGATGTGCTCACGGAGATGGCTTCTGAGGAAAACAGCTTAGAACCCGCACACAACCGTCTAAATTTTCCTAAATCTTCAGCTGAACCATTACCGTTCAACAGAAAGGATATAGAAGACTTGTTTGCTCCTCTGTTCGATGACTCTCTAGTTAATCGTGCCTCTGCTGTATCCACCAATTCCGCTGCTCAAACCGTAAACAATCAAGCACCTGATACACCTGCAACCACTTCCACAGTAGTTGCTGACGACGCACCTCAATCAGAACCATCATCGTCAGTAGATCAAACACCTTCGACTTCTACACCTTCAGCTGAAGATTCTCCCCACCACAATTCTGCTGAAGTACCCACACCATCAGGTTATGACGGAGATGCATTCTTTAATCCATTTGCACCTGCACCAACCATTCCTGATATTGCAGAATCTTCTACACGCAATTTGGAACCGTCAAACCTGCACCACAGTTATCAACACTATCCATCCACTCATAAATGGACAAAGGATCATCCCTTAGTAAACATCATTGGTAATCCAGAAAAACCAGTCATGACAAGACAAAGACTCCACACAGACGGTGAAACCTGCATTTATGCACTCACCGTTTGTCAAGCTGAACCCAAAAACATCAAGGAAGCCCTCACTTATGACAACTGGATTGAATCCATGCAAGAGGAGTTGGAACAATTCAAGCGGTTAGAAGTTTGGGAACTGGTAGAGAGACCAGATGGGGTTTATGTCGTTGGATTGAAGTGGATCTGGAAAAACAAGTTAGATGCAGATGGTACTGTGATTCGTAACAAGTCCCGCCTGGTCGCCAAAGGATTCAGTCAACAAGAGGGAATTGACTTCGAAGAATCGTTTGCTCCAGTCGCAAGGCTTGAGGCTGTTCGCATGTTCCTGGCTTACGCGGCTCACAAGAACATTACTGTCTACCAAATGGATGTGAAGACTGCATTTCTCAACGGCCAACTCCGGGAAGAGGTGTACGTTTCTCAACCAGAAGGCTTCGTGGACCAAGAACATCTGAATCACGTATATCGGCTAAAGAAAGCCCTTTACGGCCTTAAACAAGCCCCAAGGGCATGGTACGACAAGTTATCTGCTTTCTTACTTGCAAACCATTTTACTAAAGGAACTGTGGACCCGACTTTGTTTATACAAAAACACGGGGAGGACATTCTCATTGTACAAATTTATGTCGATGATATAATTTTTTGGATCAATACATAAAAAATATTCAAATGCTTTTGCAAAACTGATGAAAAATAACTTTGAAATGTCCATGATGGGTGAAATGAAGTTCTTCTTAGGACTGCAAGTTCATCAATCACCCCGTGGTATATTCCTTAGTCAGTCCAAGTATGCTCAGGAAATCCTGAAAAAGCATGGTATGACCAGCTGTGACACCTATAATACACCTATGTCCTCCTCATCCCCGAAGCTAGATGCTGACATAAATGGGACACCCATTGATCCTACAAAATATCGTAGCATCATTGGGTCAATCATGTATCTCACAGCTAGCAGACCGGATGTTGTATTTGCCACGTATCTATGCTCCCGATATCAGTCAAGACCAACTGAGCGGCATTTGTCAGCCGTTAAAAGAATCCTTAGATACATAAAGGGAACCATTAATTTGGGGATCTGGTATCCAAAGGATTCTGGCTTTGAATTTGTAGCTTTTTTAGACGCTGACCATGCAGGGTGTTTAGACACGAGAAAAAGTACATCTGCAGGAGTACAATTTTTGGGTGACAAGCTCGTCTCTTGGCAGTCAAAGAAACAAGATTGCACATCACTGTCGTCAACATAATCTGAATATGTAGCCATGTCTGCCTGCTGTGCTCGAGTCATTTGGATGCGATCACAACTGATGGACTACGGATACGTACTCAACAAGATTCCTATGTATTGCGACTCCAAGAGTGCCACTGCCATTTCATGCAACTCCGTGCAGCATTCCAAGTCCAAGCATATTGATCTCCGGTACCATTTCATCAAGGAGCACGTGGAGAAGGGTACTGTTGAACTGTATTTTGTGGGTACTGAACACCAATTGGCGGATCTGTTCACAAAAGCCTTGCCTCATGCAAGATTTGTGGATTTGGTTCACCGGATTGGTATGAGATGTTTGACTCCGAATGATTCGGAAAATTTTCTCAAAAGCAATTAAATGAGTCAAGCATCTAAACTATCTTTGTAAATTTCACTTAAAAATATTAAAAAAAAAATAAATAAATATTTAAAAAAAAAAAAGAAAAAAAAGCAAGTACAATCCTTATCAACACTTGGTTCTTTTTCTTAACCATCATTAATTATTTTCGAACAAGTGTTGAGGGGGAGACATAAAAATTTTCAAAATTTTCAAATCTGTACTTGCATGGTTTCTGAAAATTGTTGCTTCTAAAATGATATGATGGTGATAATCTAGGATTTAGTGCTATGTGCCAAATGTGTTACATGAGAATACTTAAGTGAATAGGATCTTAATTGCAAAAACATAAGGTTTAGGGACTATTGGTGTTAAAGTGACAAAAGATTAAATTCAAATAAAAGAAGAATAAATCACTGCAGTTAATACGCTCAACCACTTCTCTGACATAATCACCATACGCAGTAAATACTATCACCAAACCAATCAACGGCCCACATTCAATCTGCAAATCGATTAAAGATTCATCAAAAGTGTGAGTGTTTTAACGATTATAACATAATCGTAAGCAATGGTTTTAAAAGATTTTACAATCCAACGGTTGAATCTGTCAGAAATAATTGTTTTAGATCTAGGGTTTGCGTAAAATTGGGGAAACTCAATTTTAATTGTTTGTGATGTGTTTATTGGTACGGTTATGCTTAGAATATGATTGTAAACCATGTATGCATGCTTAATTGAACCCAGATACTTGTAATTTGAATGTTCTTGATTTAGGGTTTTAGCGTACGAATTGGGGAAAATCATTTGCAAGTGTTGTAGTGTAATTAATGTGTTCCAGTGTTGTTGTTATGCCTTGAATTGAGTAAATGTTGCCTTGGATTGAACCCAGAAACATCAGATATGCTTAATTGATTTTAAGGGTTTATGAAGAACACGAGTGCACGTTCAGTTTGATTCTTAGGATTTTATGGTTAAAAGTTGTTATAACTTGGTCAGAATGCTTAGAAACATCATAGGATTCTATTGTATCAAGCGTGATAACAAAATCTCAAGTGAATGTGAAATGCGAAAAATCTGCTGAGTCATTCGTCTTCAAAGGGTATCGAAATTTCTTGTATAAGAAGTTTTCGAAATTGAAAAGTTTTTTCGCAATTGGAAAAGTTTTTCGCAATTGGAAAAGTTTTTCGCAATTGGAAACATTTTTCGCAATTGGAAAAGTTTTTCGCAATTGGAAACATTTTTCGCAATTGTAAAATCTTTTCGCAATTGTCAAATGCTTTCGCAATTGTCAAAAGTTTTCGCAATTGTCAAAAGTTTTTCGCAATTGTCAAAAGTTTTCGCAATTGTTAATTTTTCCGAAATTATGTTTCAACTTGTGTTATAAATTTGAAATATCATGCTAAGTTAAGGATCTCATGTGAATCATTAAGTTTAAACTAATGCTAACCCACATGTATCCTGCAAATTGGTGTCAAATGATGTTTCAGATTTTTTACAATGTCTGCACCAGCACAACAACCACTACCCATGATCACTGAGGAAGAATTGTTTCCTCAAGGGTTCAAGGCTAAGTATGGAAACAACAATGCAAGAGTGGTGTTTGACAACATCAAATGTGCTGAAACAAGCTGCCAAATAGCCATTGAAATTCTCAGAAGACATGAATGCAACAACATCTTGGAAAATTCAGATAATGTCCCAAGAATTGTACATTCATCAAATGTGGAGTACCATTGATCTCGATGACTACAACAGATATTTCACATGCACTCTGGACAGAAAAAAAGTCAAAGTCACACCAATACTCCTACGCAAAGCCTTATCCCTACCAGATCCACCTGAAACATCAAACAAATTTTGGCCTGTACCATCTGAACAAGATATCCTCAAGTTTCTTCTCGACATTGGTTATGATGAGAATCCCGATCTTCCACTCACAACAATTTCAAGCATCAATGCTAAATCAATTCCACAACCATGGAGAGCCATTTACTACATTTTGGTTCGCTCGGTTTCAGGAAGAGATAGCGGGCATGAGCATCCAAGACTTTCACATGTTCAACTCTTCTGGGGAATAGTTAACAAGAAAAATCTGGACTATGCTGCACTCATATGGGAAGATCTTGTGTTTCAGATAAGAGGCTGTAAGAAACCAGTAACAAGAATTCCATTCGTCCGTTACACAAAGATGCTGATCAGCTATCTCATTGACAAGAACTCCGACATCTCTCCTCGACCTGAAGACAGGGAACTTCATGTGATAAGGATGGATAAGCCTATTAAGTCAATCTATTTTCCTAAAGATAGTACTCACAAGCAAGGGTCAAGACTACCGGAAGAATTGTTGACCGAGGAAATCAAGGAGACTAAAGCCTACAGAGACTATGACTATGCATACAGCAAAGGCCAGGTCGGGTTCTCTAAGCATCGTGAAGGAACGGGTTCAACAAAAACTCGTTCTAAAAGCAGTAGGACTGGGAGTGCCTCTAGTGCTTCAAAACAACCACAGAAACATCCAAGAACATTCAAAAGAAGAGTGCCAACTCAACCAAAACCCAGAGTGGAAGAAGTTGGGATACATGAGGAAAAGGAAACTGACTCAGATGAAACAGAATCAGAGGAAGAAGTTACAGTTAAAATGACAGATGCTGAAATTGAACTTCAAAATGAGCTCGATATTCTTAATGCAAAGAAGGCGAGTATGAAGTCAACAAAGGAAGATGAAGCCAGAAGGGCAAAATTGACAATTGAGAAAATGAGGGAGTATGAAGAAAAGAAAGGAGCTGGAGCATCAGGAACTGTTCAAGAAGCCGCCTCGATCCACTCTGATCCGGTTAATCAACCCGGAGGGTCTGGAGCAGCTACATCCACAGTTCAGCATGATACGGTTATTCAACCCGAGATGGCTGAATCTGTTATTTCTCAACCACCAAGCTCGGTTAATCAACCCGACTTGGAAGCTCAAACGTCAGAAAAGGAGAAAGATCAAGAGAGTAACATAGTTTTAACCGATAAAGAAATTTCAAATTCCATGTTTAACAATGACCAGGAGGAGGAACAACACTATAATGATGATATGGACTGGAATATAGAAGAAGAACGGGAAATATTTGGAGAGAAAACTAATGACGATGCAAAGAAACTTGAGGCTGAGCATGCAGCAGCATTAAAGCAAAAGGAAGAAGACGAAAAAGCAACTAAAGAAGCCGATAGCTACATTCGCTCACCATCAGTCCCTCCATCTGACCTTGCTATGGTAGTTCATGTACCTCAACAAGAGCAGAAATCTAACCCTGTTCAATCTTCTCCCATATCATCACCAAAACCTACAACACCTCCTGAGTCACCTCCTTCGAATCCAAAACCTCCATCTTCATCTCCTAAGGACTCTACTCATACCAACTCACAATCATCAATCCCTTCACTCACTCCATCCCCCTCAAGATCACCATCACCAAAAGCCAAAGCAACAGTATCTGAACAAATCAAATCTGCCATAAAAGGTAAGAATGTGAGAAGAATAGCTCGAGTGACTAGAGTGGAGGTTGTCTCACCTGCTGCAAAGAAACTCAAGAAAGCAGTTAAACTCGCACAAGCCAAGAAAGTTAACCAAACGAGTGCACAACTGGCTGAGATGCAAACCTTAGTCAAGAATTTGTCTCAACAAATGGGAGAGCTGCAACAGACAAAGATGAAAATGGATGAGTTTCTAGCATATGATGTTGGCGATAAAGTCAAAGCCAACACGAGACATTACGTCAAGAAGTTTCTGCCAGATCTTCAGGAAAATATTGAAGCTCACATCAACACAAAAGTCGAAGAGAAAGTTAAAGATCTAGCACTCCAACAGAAACATCTTCTTGAATACTCAGTTGAAGAACTTCAAGACGCCCTCCTCACCAAATTGCTTGCACAATCCACCCTCAGCTACACTGAAATTACCGTCCTGGATGCTATTCGAGCCAACATGGAATCATGTAAGACTGCAGCTGATAAAGGCAAGCATCAACGTGATAATGATGACCAAGATCCAGACACCACTACAAAGAAACAAAAGACTGGTAGCGGATCTGGGATTCACCTTACAGAGCCCACAGGAACAACAACTTCATCTCCACCTCAAAAGAATCCAGAATCTGGTCCGACAGCAACAGAGCATCATTATGAGCACTTCCCCACAGAAAACGTAGATTTTCAACCACAAGAGGATCAGCCACAATCACCACCACCATCACCACCAAAATCAAAACCTTCAAGCAGCAAGAAAACCTCCAAAGAACCATCTGTTGTCACATGGCTTGATGAAGATGAAGATGTGAACGGCAATGAATGGTTTGATCAACTTGCCAGTGCTCAGATCCAAGACGACGAAGCTTCTAAAGTTGAAGACAGTACGTTTGAATTTACACACAAAATCAAACATACTCTAAAAGTGAAGAAAATGACAAAGAGAGAACTTCGTAGGATCAAAAATGATGCCTTCATTCTTCTTAAAGACAAATCTGCAAATGCGGCTGAGCTGGAGTATCATCTTGAAAACATTGCTCGCGCAATGTCAAGTGAGTTTGACTGGACGAATCCAGACATACTCAGGGTGGGTGGCCGTGACAACAAAAACCGTCCGTACATCACAGACTGGACTAAGCCACTACCCGTGATCAGAAAACCTCATGGTACTTTAGAAATCCCCTTCCAGTTCTTTTTCAACAACGATCTTGAACTACTCATGCATGGAGCATCGAGCAAAACGAAGTATGCAACTTCAATTACCTTCACTCCTGCAGCAAGTTACCAAAATCCTGCCATTGAGGTAGCTGCAATTCACCAGAAGATCTTCATCAAACAACAAGTGATCTATGATCATGATGCTGAATTAGGAATCCATCACTGGTATGATAAAAGGAAGAACTGGTTGATGAGTGTCTAAATACTCATCATTTCTGTCACATTTTATCTGCAAAAACATTTAAAAACACTCAGAAATGCTTCAAAATACAGAAAATATCATAAAATGTGTTTTTATATGACTCAGGAACAAAAAGATTGAAAACAAGTGAAAAACGAACAAAGTTTGCATAATTGTCATTTTCAGTCCCTGAAGTTTCACAAATTGGCAGAAATAGTCCCTGGTGTTAAAAATATCATTCAAGGTCCCTAAACTATTTAACTTTTACAATAATGGTCCTTGGATGAAAGTTTTAAAGAAATTGCAAAAGAGGTCCTTCAACTTTTAAAAATGACATAAAAGGTCCTTGGAGGTTTAAAAAGTGGAAAATTACATTTGTGGTCCTTGGGTTATTCACATATGGCATGATTTGGTCCTTGGAGATAAATTTTGGATTTTGCTAGAATGGTCCCTGGAATTTCAGAATGTTACATGTTTGGTCCCTAAACCTAAAACTTATCTAATACTAAATCCTAAACCTAACCACTACATTATCCAACCCATTTTACATTAAAACCCAACCCAACCCACAAAACATAAACCCCAGCCCAACACACCCAAGCCCACTTCCCCTTTTATTAATAAAACCCGACCTGGTATTTAATACCAGGTTTGACTTCGATCAAACCCTTACCCTTCCCCTTCCTCACAACCTCGCCAAAACCACCATCACCCATAGTTTCTTGCAATACCACCCCCCTCCTATCCCACTTACCTAACAAAACAAGAAGCATTTAAAGCTTCTTCTCCAACTCCACAAAATGCATTAATTGTTAAAAACATGCTCGAATCCACTACCATCAATTTTGGTGCCAAAATCCAAAAGAAGGGCTGAGATTAATTGGAAGCAATCCAAGGGTGTAGAAGTGATCAGAGATGTCGACAAGGGATTTCCCAGTTGTTTTTAGTATTTATAGGACAATGTAATAGATAAAAAAGTAGTATCTAATTTTTAGTGTAATCGCATTTTAATATTCAGTAGCTATAGCTTGTAATTTCCCATTCTCAGTTGTAATTTATGTTATAATCAATCAAAGTAACTTTGTTTTAATCACTTATGTTCTAAATTTCAAGTATGCTAAGATTTCAAGTTCTCTGTTAAGCTAAGTAATCTAATAACCTGTTCAAGCATAGTCATAAGCTTCCACACCCTTTTTATAAGCTTATGCAAGCTTATTATAGCTTGTGGTAAGTTTATATAGTGTAAATCAGTGCTAAACTCAAGAAATCAAGAAAGACAACAAAAGTCAACTAAAGAGCTAATAAGCTATTTCTGGGTAAAAAAGCTAATCAGGAAGGCTTTTCTTGGGTTTTCTAGCTTGTGTGAACAAGCTAGGAAAGGTTCTGACCTTGTTTCTCTGTTCCATATCCAATCTCAGTTGTAAGCTTTTTGAGTTGCTAGCTTAAAAATCCAATTGACTGTGCAATAGCTTATTTGTAGCTTATTATAGTTAAAACCTGTTTATTGGTAGTTGTTAAGTATATTCCATCAGTTTTTGGTCTGCCTTAAATAGCTTTCTTTCATTTTGCTTTAATTCACTTAAAAAGTCCAAAAATAGTCTTAAGTAAAATGGTTAAAACATAGGAGTACTGTAGATTGACCATAAGCCAAACTTCAAACTAGCTTAACATGTTCTGTATAAGCTATTTCTAAGCCCTGATTAGCCATTTCACTAGAAAAGATAGATTTGAGTGCCCTGTGGTGAAATCAGACTTCATAAAGATCAAATAAGCTAGAATAAGCCATGACCTCATTTTGGCATTTTTCTTGACTTTTCTGAGTCACTTGTGATCCAATTAGAGTAGCCACAAGAGTTGGATTAGTCCCTTTGGCTTGTGCTCTTCTGCACAATTTCTGCACAGCAAACTCAGTATACACTGAGTTGCTGTTGCTGCTGATCTTCACTCATTTGTGGCTTATATAGATAAGCTTAGGCCTTGCTTTTTGCATTTCTGAATAGCTCATAGTATTAGCTCACTTTTTCCCCCATATTGTTCAACTTATATGCTTATTTGAACTGCTTAATCTGCCCTGCAATTTGGCCTGATTTCTGAGTTTCTGTCTAAATTGTGCAACTGATTAGGTGCTCATTTGCTTAATCTGTGGGATAAGCTCTTTTAATTAAGTTGTTTTGTGCTTAAATAAGTATATTAAACTTGTCCTGAGCATTTGGTTAAGTTTTCGGCTTATTAGCTTATTTTTAGCTTATTAGCCCAACTGCTTATCAGCACATCTGCTTATCAGGGCTTATTAGACTTTTGATTTTAATTTTCCTAGCTTTTAAATATTAATTTAGACTTATCCTGAATTTTTCAGATTTTTCCTAAGTCATTTGATATTTTTAATCTTTTTAATTAGTTTCTAATTGTAATTAAATCATAATAAATAGAATATTAATCAGAAAAATATAATTTTAATTTTCATAATTTTCTTTTATTAAATAGAATCCAGGAAAAATATAATCATATTTTTAGACCTTAAGAAAAACAAAATAGAAAATAAGTGATAGCTTCTATTTAATAGAATTTATCTTTTTAAATTTTTAATTAAGTAATTTTCATTTTTATAATTTTCTTAGCTTCTTGTCATCTTATAATATTTTTAGAAAAAGTTTAAGAATTTTCTTTGTTTATTTAGTATTTATTATAATTTAAATTAGTTTTAAATAATTATTAAATAATAAATAATTAATAATAATTAAATAAAAAGTGTAAAAAAATATAATTTTAGTTTTAAAATAAGTTTTAAGTAATTTTACATTTTTAGGTTTTAAATTTCATATATTTCAGTTTTTGTCCCATTTTAGATTCCCCGTTACGCGTTTTCAGTTTATTTAAATTCGCGTTTAATTTTCTTTTACATATTTGTTTGTTTCTCATTTTGTTATTTAGAAATATTAAAAAGCAAAATCTCATATCTAAATCATCTGTCACTCTAATCCAAAGCTTTCCACAGTTTGCCCATTCACACCTCGTTGAGAAACGATCCGGGTAATCACTTACCTGGCTTCACACTACACACGAACGTGAGTTTTTGCAAGTATCCTTTTTCACAAAGGGGTGATTTGTATTTATTCACGCGTATCCGCTATCTGTATTTATTTATAAGTGTATTCAGCACGGATCACTGGTACAAGTACAAACTTAGCCAGAAGTCTCGTGAACAAGTCTACAGTGACCTCAGGATCATGGCAGTGATTAGTGTTTCAGGATCGAAGAAGTATGATTACACATTCTTATCTGAGATCACCGTCAGACGACATGACAACCAGCTCTACTCGTTCTCAGAAGCAGATTTTCCTGACTTGAGTCTCAATGATGTTGAAGACTTGTACCTCATCAAAATACAAGGAAAACTGCAACATCTCTCTACCGATCTTCAGTATGCTTTTAGTGCGGCTATCTGCCACTTCATTCGAAGAACGATAATCAAAGAACGTGTAGAAGATCTTCAGTTAGGAGTGGAAAGTTATCAGCAGAAGTTGAATCTCGTTGAGCCCATAATGTTCTTGGAAAACAACCGCGATGCTCAATATACCATGAAGAAACACCTAGTCTTTGGGTTCGTCTACAAAAGTGCAACACATACAACCCGTTTCATGTCATTTCACGAGATTCATAAATTCTGTGACGATACATTGAAAAACGTTAGAGATGGGTTAGTTCTTAGAGTTCGGGATCATGAGTTGAAAAAGTCAACAAGGTGGACACATAATGAGCTCAAACAAGTGATGCAGTTCATCTTGAAGATTGAAAGAAGGTTGTACCGTAGGGATCAGATTAGGAGACTAGAGAGTTATGTTGGCGGTCGTCCACCATTTCCTATCAGACTATATCAAAGGACGGACCCAGAATTCACAAAGTTTAGCAAAGGAGGTTGATGTAAGCACTTGAGTTCATAATTCATCAATTCTTATTTCACTATTCTTACCATATGCCTGTGACATTACGGCTTGTGTACACATAACAGTGCACAACCCGGACCCTAAAGAAAGGACCCTGAGGTACGCTTCAGTGCCTCAATCCTGATCAAAGGAGCGAAAGCTTCTTTCTTATGAGTAGAATTAAACCAGAATGTTTTCTAAGTTTTTTTTCAAACATTCTGCTCATAAGGACAAGTATTCTCTCGTCAAGGGGGAGTATTTGAAAAATAATCTTTGTTTTGCAAAACAAAAGTTCTTGAAATTCTTCCCTAAAACTCAAAAACAGCATATTTTAATCATAAAGTTTTTCAAAAACATCATGAGTATGCTATTTTTGAGGGGGAGAAGTAAAATATGATTAAAATATGGTGTCTCAATGCTGGAATCTCATAAGTGCTTGACTCAGAATTGACCCTCGAATTGACGGTAGGAAAAAGTCAGTAGTCGAAAGGACATGTCCCGGACGGGTAATAATTTCAAGCCAGTTCTTCTGGTGATGTAAACGTATCTCGTAACGGACGTGTCTGAGTAGAATGTACCGATTTCGAGCGACTTTCCTTGAATGTGATCTGGACGGGTAATAATTTCAAGCCAGTTCATCTGGTGGTGTAAGCGTGTCTCGCGATGATCATGTTCATTGAAAATCAATCAATTCAAAAAGTGCCAACTCTACCCGGCATGTGCAAATTTACTTTAACTATATATGAGCACATGTTAAAGGGGAGTCTTTTGAAAAAACGCAAAACTCTCATGGTGTCAATAAATTTTTTTTACAATCATCGACACTTTGAGAGATTTTTCAATGGTTTGGTTTATGGCATCATTAGGATAGACATGGAGTTATAAGGTGACTAAGGTTTAGGAAAAACCGTCCTATGATCCGCCAGAGCCGGAGGGATCTACCCAAGGACAATACCAATAGTTTAGAACTAGAAAGTCCTAGGTATGATTAAAAAAGGAGATATGAAATGTAAGGAGAGAGAAGGGGTTGAAGAATTAAAAAGAAAAGCAAAGAAAAGGGTGAACAGAAATAGCCCTCCATTTGTTCAACCTTAGGGCAGACACCGGGTTCAATACATAATCTACTGGTTGACTGAGCATCACCGGTATTGAAGACAAAAGACGTCATGGACCCAGTGACGCACTGCACTAAACCTTCTTAGCCACTCAGGTGTCTCTCAAAAGACACTTGTTTCATTTCACACGGAGAACCCTTCATAATCTATCGACCTCTCATTACGAGGGTGTTGATATTGAAAAGGAGGCAATCTGCTCCACGCCTCCGACGACCAAACAAATGTGCACTAATCAAGTCTAGAGCCATGAGATTCATCAAAGATCTCTTAGGAACACTTAGTATTACTCTGCTGTTCTATATCATGGGCAGCAGTTGTAAAATTAAGAAAGAGTCCTTCGCAGATCTTAGCAATCTGCCCAGAACATTCATGAGAAAAGTCACAATTGTGATTATCAATGATTGAATGGAAATCCTGCCAGGGTCAACATCAAACAGTCCTGACAGCAGGTCACTTCGGTAACTCCTTGTGGGTTACACTTAGTGTTTGCTCCAAATGGTCTACAGTCGTGGGGTGATCTCTAGCGACTCACTGAAACGTGGGTGCACTTCGGTGTGTCCGTGTAAGCCCTTTCGGGGGTATCCGATTCAGAACGGCCTGGGCAAAGATTAGAGAGAGTCTTCACACTATGCTGTTGACAATCTCGAAGTCTGAGCCTGTAAGTGCCGGTTGGTTCGTGCTGCTGCTGCTGAGGATCTGGAGTTCAACCATCAAGACTCCATCATGCTCATATCCTGAAGATATGTTCTCTCAAAGACTCAGAAATAACAAAAGTTCAACAAATGATAAAGTAAAGTCAAAAGTTCAAGCACCACAACCTTTCTCAAGTTAAAGATTGAAAAGTGAGAACAAGCTGCAGAACAAAAGTCAAAGATATATGAGCATGATGGAAAACGACGAGAAGACATTGGAGATTGGCAAATCGAGACAACACCATAACATTTCAAGTCAAGAATAGAGAACAAAGATTATAAAGACGTCTGAAGCCAAAGAAGTAAAGATGACGTCAAGCAACATTGATGACCAAGACTTAGGGGGAGATTGTTAGG
Source organism: Artemisia tridentata subsp. tridentata (assembly GCA_021014915.2). Lineage (NCBI taxonomy): Eukaryota > Viridiplantae > Streptophyta > Magnoliopsida > Asterales > Asteraceae > Artemisia > Artemisia tridentata. The sequence goes on along the minus strand of CP139504.1, from coordinate 370,368,806 downwards.
AACACGTTTTATTAACATTACAAGTGTTGATCATATAGTTTAATATGTTGCACGTTAAGGACTTTAAGTTAGCATTAAGGTCCGGTCCATTAGAAGTCCATGGGCCAGCCTTCTTATCATTTTCCTTCTAGAAACATTCATGTAAGAGTTGCCCTAATCTTCGCCTATAAATAGAAGGTTAGGGAGCTCATTTTAATTGTTCGTTTTCATTTCTAGTGCGTAAGCTATGTCAAAGTCTTAAGTGAATGATAATCATCCGACTCTTCTTCTCTTTATCTCATCTCTATTCATCTCTAATCTCTCGTATATCATATACTTATTGTTGTTTACATTTCATAGCTTATTGTTAAGTAGTAGTCTTTGTTTATTAGCTTTGTTACGTGTATGTGTTCAAGTTAAAGAGGACCTTCAATATCATCACCCAAGCTTAGTACGAGGGGTTTTAGAGTACAACCTTTAAAGATGGTGTTGATTGTTACTAGCAGTCAGTTGGTTGGCTCAGTAGTGTACCTAGTACTTAACGCGGAGAGTATAACCTTGTAGAAAGATGTTGGTTGCTACTGGCAATCGGCTAGTCAAGTCGTTCAAGTATTTAACGTTCTGCGCAGAAGGTAAGGTCTCTATTAAGGGTCTAAATATAACCATTGCAACTATTTGACACAATTGCTATAAAGCAAGGATATGTTTCAATCGCGTACGGGGTTATGAGTTATCCGGTAGCTATCAAATTTAAAGATTTGTCTGTTTGATGATGAGGTCTCAGAATCGGAAGGGGTAGTCTATAATGAGGTGCTAATCGCAGGGGTCGTTTGATGATGGCTGGTGATGTAGCTTATTTTCTCAGATTAGGACGTGGTGTGAGGTAAGGCTGACTTTTATGTGGTAAGATTGCGTTGAAGTCTATTTGATTACTGTGCTTTTAGCACGGATGCCAAAGTCTTGCACTACTTTTATGTACCACACATGTGAGTTTTTGATTTCTCGAAATGGAGACAGAAAATTTGTCGTTTGGTAAAAAAATTTAAGGCAGCCGTTCCTAGCATAGCATGATTCTACCAGAATTATACATAGGTGATCAGGCTTTGTATAATTAAGGTCCAATGATGCAATACAGGGTTTAGTTACAAGAATTTATATCGGTTATTTGTTTAAGAGTACGAAATACTTTTCAAAGAAGTAATTAGTTTGCAAGATGATAACAAGATAGTTTATAGGGCGGTTTGCAAAACTGTTTATAGGGTAGTAGGAAAACACTTTATCCTCTACAAGATAGTAGAAAAGTTGCAGTTTTGGTTTGTGATTAATAGCGGAGTAATTTCGTAAACAAATGGCTTGTGAGGTGACCACAAAATAGGTTGTAGTGCAATAGCAAAACAGTTTATTGTTTTCACGAGATAACGACTAAAGTAGTTCATAGGAGAGCAAAATGGCTTATGAGACCAAAATTTACAAGATATTAGAGAAACTGTTTAGTGATTTATGTAGTATTGGTAAGGTAACGAATTTGTTTATTACACAGGAATCAATATAGTTTGCAAAATGTAACAAGGTGGTTTATTAGGTAGTAGCAAAATTTGTAGTACACGTTTAATGCATTCATTTGATATAAGATTGTAGATAGTCGTGAGTCAAATAAGCTTACAATTTAGGATGAACATACACCAATCCATACAATACGACGAGGTTCTCAGAAAGGTACTAATAAAGTCTTATTGGAATACATCTTAAGAGAGTCTAAACTTAGGACTCGTTATACAGAGCAGTCGACCCTTTTTGACATCGCGTTCAAGTCATGCTTTCCTCCTGTTTCGAGGTTTCCTGATACTTTGGTTCCTTGCACTCTCTTCTGTAGTGCCCCTTCTTTCCGCACCCATAACAGGTCTCATCAGCCTTCCGATTTTTCCCTGACACTATCTTTGCCTTTTCGGGGGTTTTGAACCTACAACCTGTAGTCAAGTGTCCAACCTTCCAGCATTTGCGGCATCTCACGGTGCAAGACCCGTTGTGGTGTAGTTTGCAACGACTACACATTGGCAATTTTCCAGCATAGGCCTTTCCGTTACTAGATCCGGCAATGTAAGCTTCGACCAACTTTGGCTTTCTGGGGGGTTGCGGAACCTTTTCGTTTCCTTGGTTGTTCTCCTGGTTCCTCTTGTTGTTGTTGTTGTTGTTGTTGTTGCGGTTGTGATTGTCGTTATTGATACCTTGAGCAATCCTAGTCCGCATGACTTGGCCCATTACATTATGCGCCATGTGGATGGCTTCATGCATAGTAGTAGGCTTGAATGAGGCGACACCTTTTCGAATCTCTGGGGAGAGTCCCTGGATGTACCGGTCAAGTTTCTTTTACTCGGGTTCTGTCATAGCAGGGCATAGCTGTGCCAGCTCGTAAAAGCGGGTGGTGTACTCGATGACATCATCTCCTTTCATAGTCCAATCCCATATTTCTTGCTCCATTGCTCGTAATTCGCTCTTCGAGCAGTATTCTGCAATCATCATTTTTCTCAGTTCCTCCCAAGGAACTGAGTAGGCGGTATCAACTCCCACTGATTGAACAAAAGCACTCCACCATGCCAGGGCACATCCCTGAAACGTGCAAGTAGAAAACTGGATTTTGTCTTCCTCAGGGCAGTTTTCACATCGAAGTAATGATTCCACATCTTTGAACCATTTGCACATTTCCACTGCACCTTCATTTCCACTAAAGGTGCGGGGCTTACTGTCCATAAACTCCTTGTAAGAGCAACCACGAGTTGCGAGCTCCGCTTCGACTGTAGTTTCACTGTCTTGATAGGCAGCAATTGTCTCTGCAACTTGTTGTGCTATGAGTTGTTTCATGCTTGCGGAGTGTAGGGTTTGCCTCTTAGATGACACGTTCCTTCAAGAGGAGGAAGAAAAGTGAGACGTAGTAAAATGTGTCATAAGGATAGATATTCCGAGGCGACATGTTAATTGGTGATAAGTTCGGGTCGTAATTAGATACGTTGGCAGGTTTTCGTATGATAGCATAACAAGTGTTTCGAAGGATTGAGATGAGTGTTCGGACTCGAAGTCGTGTAGTGAAATTGTGTAGGGGAAGATAAGTTGTGACAAATACGGTATGTATGTGTAAGTATATTGAAAGTACTCATAGTAAATAGCGTAAGTTACGTATGTATAAATATACATATAATACATGTAGCTGAGTAAAAATCGACAAATAGTAATAAGTAGTTAAAACAAGTAATCAGTAAATAAACACAAGCAAGGCAGGCAGACAAGTGGCGGTCATACGGACTTGTTTTTGTAAAAAGTGTTATAGTTTAGGGTTTATATGTACCTAGTTCTCTATAACCTAGGCTCTGATGCCAATCTGTAACACCGCCAAAAGCTGGTATAGCGAAAGCATTCGGGTCATGGGGTGCTACTAAATTGAATATCACAACAAATGGTAATAAGGAACAGAATACATAATCCGTTTTATTTAACCAAATTAAATAAGTTTACAAAATAGTTTGAATTCATAAATAAAGCCCGATAATTTAGCTTGTCCCGGACAAAAACAAGTCATAGTTTAAATGTCACAATACTTCGAAAACGGTCTATGACCCTTGCCCTGCCACAACCTTGTCACAATCATTCAGCTCAAACACCTGAGAAAAACATGCTAAAAGTCAGCAAAAAGCTGGTGAGTTCATAGGTTTATCAATAATCAGTAAAAATCAACGGTTTTGGACCATGAGTTTGGTATATGAACATTACAACCCATGCAATGTCATATAAAAATATAGTCTATTATGCTAGCACTAAGTTCATGAAACCGAAGCATAACAGTGTGTGCATGCTCTCTAGAAGCATGTTAAATATCAGGGCCCGACAAGTGTGTATCCCAGACACTTGTGGTTTCGATATGGTATACGTTCGTTTGCCTATCCGGTCAACCCGAACGGGGACGTTACTCCCAATAGATCTATTTATAACAATCACGCTTCCCAGCAGGAATTGACGGTTCATGAGTTTGGGCAAATTGGGACATAATAGGGCTTAGGCTAATCCACGTAATAGTTTTGATAAAACAATAGTGTTGGTCCATAAAATGTTTTGCATGTTTCTCACCCTAATTGTAAAACAAGTTTAAATAAGTGGGGCTATAAACTCACCTTGTTAAGTAGTAGTGAGATCAAAGTAATTCAAACAGAGTGCAGCACCGACACGCGACCTAGATTAGTAAAGTACGTTTTAGTTCATAATTCAAGTTCAAGGATTTCAATTATTTCATAAGTTTATGTTGGTGTTGCTGGTGTGCAACATTTAAGTTAAAACCATGTTTTTAACATTTGAAGTTATTGGCTCATCGAGGTGTACGAACGTACAAAAAATAGGAATAGTGACTCTTTGAATTAACGATGATCGGAAAGATACGCACGAAGGATAACAACTATGGAATGTCAATGTGAAAGATATATAGGTATGGTTGGCGTTTAAATGAAAGTACGGGTGTGTGTATATATATATATATATATATATTATCATATATTATATAGAATTATAATATATATAATACTATATATATATATATATATATATATAATGAATCTGGATCGATTGAGAAGGTTTTATTTTGAGAGATTGAAGTTTCAAAAACGATAGATTTAACACTGATTCATGTTTTCAAGTAAAACTCATTTTAATGTGATTAAATCAAATGTGTAACAAAAAATTTGAATCAATGTTAAAAATCTCTCGATTTTGCGATATATTTTTTAGAATACTGAATCATCTGTAAAATTAATGAATCATCATTCATACACCGATTTTAACTACATGATTGTGAATCAAGTTTGTAATTAATATATCGATTCACCAATAAAATGATGTTTTCTTGTGACAAATAAAAACTTGAATCTCGTTAGTTCAACGAGATTTCTCAATCTTCTCAAAATAAAACCTTCTCAATGAACGGATCCTATATATATATATATATATATATATATATATATATATATATATATATATATATATATATATATATATATTCATACATATATACGTGTGGTCTTTGTAAAAAAATATGTGAAGTTGAAAAAGGTTTCACTACTTATGATGAGTTAAAATTTTGTGTTTGCGAGAAAATGTTGTTTTAATAAATTTGAAGTTGAAAAGAAAAATAATCGATCTCCTTAACTTGACTTATATACGTTTTGACATCACCGTTTCAAATTGAAAGTTATAAAAATCCTTTAGCTAGTGTATGATTTCCTCATTTTAATCATTTGTTCGTATATAACCAAGTGTCAACATTAAAATTGATGTCTTTCCATTAAAAAAATTCACGTCACATATACATATTGTTTATAAGTTAAGTGTTGAGGTTAAATGTCTCGCAATGTCCCATTTAAAATGTATGTTGTGTTTATATTTTTATCCGCAAAATATGTAATAGCTATCAAATTTTATGTTGCGATATTTATTTATTGTCAAGTTCTATTATATGTCGACGTCACGTGTATTTTAAATAATCACAAGTTTATTAAAATGTGTTGAGTCCCTTTTTTTTATATATGTAGTCGCCATATATATAAATGACCGCTAATAATTGTCGAGTTATAATATCACAAATGTGTGTCGAGGAGGGGGAATGGGCTGCGGCCCACTCAAAACAGTGAACCAGGCCAAGACTTTGGGCCTTTAAATTGAACAGTGGCCTGTAAGGAACAAAAGAACTAGTTGGACCATTTGACAGCCCAAACTAGTTGATGGGCTTTGGCCCATGTGATGGAGTATGTACAAAAGAAATAGTTCCAGTACATAATTTCCTCTTTTTCTTTCATTTACTGGACAACAATTTATGGTACACAACAAGAGATTGGGCACTTAGAAATATATGTACACACACTCTACTGCCTATGGATTTCGAGTAGGTTTGGCGAGTGACAAGGGTTCGAAACAAAGTTTTGACAATTTGTTTGAGTCGCTAGTGTGGGCGAGACTTAGTCTCGAGTTCATTGTGGGACTTAAAAACCCAAAAATGATGTTGAAATCGACTAGAATGTCGACTCACCCAAGTGTAAATCACCCTTTTTGGAGCTAGTTCTCGGCTGGGACAATAGTCCTAGGCCACGACATAACATTCCCAATTTAGAACCACTAGTTAATGGTCGATTTAACTTAGGACCTAAGAACACAACATGGAGTGGAAAGGGGTTCTCGGAGTCCTTTTGGTTGCTCGAATGGCCTTGCTAAGGCTCGAATTGAGTACTACTCAACTCGCCTACAACACCATCCAACACAACTCAAGATTTTATTAGAATTCTAGCAAGACTCGAGTCTAAAGGCTATAAACATTTGCCAAATGTTTTAAGAAAAATAGACCTTCTTGGACACAAACATAACACATTTAGAGCACAACTCAAAATGAAGATTCGATTAGTATGAATTTCTAGACCATCTTCCATGACATTCAAGCAACACAAAATGCCACAGTAGCACTTTTAAAATTTTAGTTTGGCTACTCTTGGTTTTTTTGACCCATAAACCACAACCATACGAGCACTAAAGCTCTCACAGTAGCAAGTGGGTCGATTTACCCATTTCCAAGTTCACATTAGATTAACCAATTATACAACATCCTAATCCTAACCACTGATGAACAATTCGACAGGACTACAATTAGCACAACCTCAATGTTTTTGAGCCAACACTAGTTTTAAGAAATCATTTTCAAGTCACACCACACCAACATATTTCGACATACACACTTATGAATTCAAAGGCACAAAAATCACAAAATTGACTATCAAATCAAATGGATTTAACAGGAACAAAAATAACCAGTTTCTTATATCATTCGAAAATTAAAAAAAATAAAAATAATACAAGGACAAAGATTAAACCTTACAAAGGAATGGATGATGATTCGATTCTAGGAGGAATAGATGAGAGCCTAACCCGATTTCCAAGCAGCCACACACCCTTTTTCTACCCTTATTTCCTTCGACAGAAGTATTTTTGATAGAGGAGAAATTGATTTTTGGTGTGGTTGCTTTTCCTGGAATCGGAGCTCTTAAGGAGTGACCCATGGTAAACCCTTGACCCACTTTCGGCATAGAAAGAGGGGTTTAACCATTTTGGGTTAACTTTTCTTGGTCTTGATAAGATTCGGCCTCCAGTACAAAGTTTGGGTCTCGATGTAGTCAATTGATGGTGATGGGAGAGTGGAATTTCTGCTTGCGTGTGGAGAAGGGTGAATAGGGAGAGGGAATAGCAGTAGAGGGATGGTTTGGACCTCTTGCACCTCTTGATTGTCCAGATAATCTAGGGTTTTTGGGTGTCGATGGATTTAGGGATTGTCTCGATTGGGAAGAAAGGGGATTTGGGAATGTGAAAAAAAAGGATATGGGAAAGGTAAATGGGGTATCACTGTGTGGGGGGTTAAGGTTGGGATAAGATTGTTTTTATTTCATTGGTTTTTAAATTTTATAGTGTATCGAGTGTACCCCGTGTCCCGTTTAGCTAAGGTTTAATTGTGCTAACGCGCCTTTATGTAAATGTGAAAAATACAATTCTGGAGTCGTTTTCCCGATACTGATGTAAAATAAATTTGTCGACTCATAAAAATAAATTTTAAAATCCAACCTTTAGTAATGTGGTGTCATACGCGTGTGGTGTGGTTTTTCAGAAAAACCAAATAACCTTTAGTTTTTGTTCCGTTAATGTCTGAAATTGTCGGGAAGTGATAAATTCACTTTTACTGATAATGTTTAAATAGTTTGGGTGAGTTATTGTACGCTACTGCGCGCGGGTTTGCTTCCCGTTATAAATACGTAAACATATAATTGCTCAGTTTAACAGTTTAGTAATAATAAATAAACATTTATTATTAAAATATTAAGGTGAAAATTACCATTTGTCACATCCTCCCCGCCTTAGAACGAAAACCGTCCTGGTTTTCACTTAGAGTTATCCGATGAGTTTGAGAAAAGGTGTGGGTATTTGCGCTTGATCTCTTCCTCGGTTCCCACGTGTATTCGAGACCTCTTCGAGAGTTCCAACGAACTTTAACAATAGGAATGCGACTTTGCTTAAGCCGTTTGATTTCCCGCTCCATAATTTCGACGGGTTCTTCGATGAAATTTAATCTCTCGTCCACCTGGATTTCCTCCAGAGGAATGGCAAGCGTTTCATTTGAAAGACACTTCTTTAGATTGCTCACGTGAAACACATTGTGTACAGAGCTAAGTTCTGACGGTAGTTCGAGTCGGTAAGCTACCGGTCCAATTCTGGTGATGATTTTGAAAGGTCCAATGTAGCGGGGATTTAATTTCCCACGCTTGCCGAAATGAATCACGCCTTTCCATAGCGAGACCTTTAACATGACGCGGTCACCAACTTGGAACTCAAGTGGCTTCTGTCTTTTGTCGGCGTAGCTTTTCTGACGGTCTCGAGCCGCTTGCATTCGACTTTTGATTTGCACTATCTTTTCGGTGGTCTCTTGTACTAGTTCGGGACCAGTGATTTGGCTTTCTCCAACTTCAGCCCAACATATAGGGGATCTGCACTTTCGACCATAAAGTGCCTCATAGGGTGCAGCTTTGATGCTTGTGTGATAGCTGTTATTGTAAGAAAACTTGGCTAACGGCGGATGCCTATCCCAGCCATTCCAAGGTCTATCACACACGCTCGTGGCATGTCTTCTAAGGTTTGAATGGTTCTTTCGCTTTGACCATCTGTTTGTGGATGGTATGCGGTGCTCATCTTAAGATTAGTACCTAAAGCATCCTGCAGTAGTTTCCAAAGGTTCGACGTGAATTGGTTTCCTCTACCAGTGATAATAGGGGTCGGAACTACCTGTCTTGCCACGATCTCCTTTAAATGCCATCGTGTCTATTTTACTCGTGTTGTCATTTTCCATGATTGGTAGGAAGTCGATGGACTTGGTGAGACGGTCGATGATTACCCTAATAGTGTCCTAACCATCAAAGGTTTTGGTGGTTTTGGGGTAAACTCCATAGTTATATGTTTCCAAATTTCCACTCTAGAATTTCTGGTTGCACTCGCAATCGTAACAGTTTCTGCTGATCAACCTTAACCCTTGATGAATTTCAACTTTGTCTGGGTGGACACCACTAAATTTTTCTTGGCCTTAAACCATCCCGTTGGTCTAAATCCTGATAGCGTAAAGTTTAATCCTATTTTGACATAAGGTGGTAGGGTGGCTGGTCCTTAATGTTTGTTCCATAATTAGGTGTCTCCCTTTTCAGAGGCAGGGGTAAAGCTTTATTGAAACTTTATTTGTGTAGCAGTTTATACAAATTTGACAACAGTATTTCCCAAGCAATAGACATTTGAAATTACTAGTTATATAAAGTGGTATGACCAGCTTGGAAGATTTATCATTTGGTAAAATAGATTTTTAAACATGTTGTAGATAAAACAATTCTTCCAAAGTTGACATCTAGTTATCCTTTAATATGCCAAAATCTTGATAAAGTTTGACCAGAAAATCCTTGACCCATCAGAATGAGTATTTCGGGAAGATGTCACTACAAGTTTTATGATCGATATTAACTCATTTTTAAAGAACGGTCCTTAAAGGGAGAACATTGAAGAAGAAGGTGTAGTCGGGTGTGTACATCTACATCTGTTTTGAGTGTCCAAAGACAGATCCTAGCTGCCAAGACTGAGTAGGGCTTGATATTTAATATCCGGCGAGGCTTATAGGTTTAAGCATTCGACTTACTTAAGCCGTGCTTCTAGGTGTTATGACTTAGATTGTTGCACTAGTGATCTAGAATGAATAAATCGGTCAGGTACTGTACAGAGAGATGTCTTGTTTGTTTACAAGTGAGGTTGTGTACTAATGACTTTTCGGTATGTTAAGGCTTCCTGGCATTTCGGTGTGGAAGTGATGTTAATAATAATGAGATCGAGTATTCTAGATTCCTAGTGTGCACAATGTTATAAGGTTAATGGTATATCGAGAATCTGTCCTAATGTATCTGCTACTTATAAGGAAAACTCATCGTAAGGAATGAAGAGGATATATTGTACTTTGATGACGCAATGTCGAAGTATGATGTATCGATATCTATAGTCTAAGGCGGAGGTGTTTCACTTACCTCTAAGGTTCGACTTAGTGAGTAACGGTGTTTCGATAAACTTCATGCCCTAGACTAGTTTGTATTCCCGAGGGGGTTAGGGAAGGGTTTGGCATATGTCTCCATGATAGTGGTTCAGGTTACTTTGTAAGGTCCCGAAGCTTCGGTTGGGTTACTAGTCCACTTCTGGTAATTCTTTAGATCCTTTAAAGCTTAGTGGTTCACTCATTGTTCATTTCGGTTGAGGGGTCCTTCTTGCGTTCTAGGATTCTATTAACATACGGTATGCGAACGAGTTTTACCCTCATAGGCGATTACATAGTGGTATTTTGACATCCAGTATATACCGGGGCGATGTCGAATTCTCCAGGTTTTATGGGCATATCATCACCCAAGCTTAGTACGGGGAGTTTTAGAGTACAACCTTTAAAGATGGTGTTGATTGTTACTAGCAGTCAGTTGGTTGGCTCAGTAGTGTACCTAGTACTTAACACGGAGAGTATAACCTTGTAGAACGATGTTGGTTGCTACTGGCAATCGGCCAGTCAAGTCGTTCAAGTATTTAGCGTTCTGCGCAGAAGGTAAGGTCTCTATTAAGGGTCTAAATATAACCATTGCAACTAATTGACACAATTGCTATAAAGCAAGGATATGTTTCAATCGCGTACGGGGTTATGAGTTATCCGGTAGCTATCAAATTTAAAGATTTGTCTGTTTGATGATGAGGTCTCAGAATCGGAAGGGGTAGTGTATAATGAGGTGCTAATCGCTGGGGTCGTTTGATGATGGCTGGTGATGTAGCTTATTTTCTCAGATTAGGACGTGGTGTGAGGTAAGGCTAATTTTTATGTGGTAAGATTGCGTTGAAGTCTATTTGATTACTGTGCTTTTAGCACGGATGCCAAAGTCTTGCACTACTTTTATGTACCACACATGTGAGTTTTTGATTTCTCGAAATGGAGACAGAAAATTTGTCGTTTGGTAAAAAAATTTAAGGCAGTCGTTCCTAGCATAGCATGATTCTACCAGAATTATACATAGGTGATCAGGCATTGTATAATTAAGGTCCAATGATGCAATACTGGGTTTAGTTACAAGAATTTATATCGGTTATTTGTTTAAGAGTACGAAATACTTTTCAAAGAAGTAATTAGTTTGCAAGATGATAACAAGATAGTTTATAGGGCGGTTTGCAAAACTGTTTATAGGGTAGTAGGAAAACACTTTATCCTCTGCAAGATAGTAGAAAAGTTGCAGTTTTGGTTTGTGATTAATAGCGGAGTAATTTCGTAAACAAATGGCTTGTGAGGTGACCACAAAATAGGTTGTAGTGCAATAGCAAAACAGTTTATTGTTTTCACGAGATAACGACTAAAGTAGTTCATAGGAGAGCAAAATGGCTTATGAGACCAAAATTTACAAGATATTAGAGAAACTGTTTAGTGATTTATGAAGTATTGGTAAGGTAACGAATTTGTTTATTACACAGGAATCAATATAGTTTGCAAAATGTAACAAGGTGGTTTATTAGGTAGTAGCAAAATTTGTAGTACACGTTTAATGCATTCATTTGATATAAGATTGTAGATAGTCGTGAGTCAAATAAGCTTACAATTTAGGATGAACATACACCAATCCATACAATACGACGAGGTTCTCAGAAAGGTACTAATAAAGTCTTATAGGAATACATCTTAAGAGAGTCTAAACTTAGGACTCGTTATACAGAGCAGTCGACCCTTTTTGACATCGCGTTCAAGTCATGGTTTCCTCCTGTTTCGAGGTTTCCTGATACTTTGGTTCCTTGCACTCTCTTCTGTAGTGCCCCTTCTTTCCGCACCCATAACAGGTCTCATCAGCCTTCCGATTTTTCCCTGACACTATCTTTGCCTTTGCAGGGGGTTTTGAACCTACAACCTGTAGTCAAGTGTCCAACCTTCCAGCATTTGCGGCATCTCACGGTGCAAGACCCGTTGTGGTGTAGTTTGCAACGACTACACATTGGCAATTTTCCAGCATAGGCCTTTCCGTTACTAGATCCGGCAATGCAAGCTTCGACCAATTTGGCTTTCTAGGGGGTTGCGGAACCTTTTCGTTTCCTTGGTTGTTCTCCTGGTTCCTCTTGTTGTTGTTGTTGTTGTTGTTGTTGCAGTTGTGATTGTCGTTATTGATACCTTGAGCAATCCTAGTCCGCATGAATTGGCCCATTACATTATGCGCCATGTGGATGGCTTCATGCATAGTAGTAGGCTTGAATGAGGCGACACCTTTTCGAACCTCTGGGGAGAGTCCCTGGATGTACCGGTCAAGTTTCTTGTACTCGGGTTCTGTCATAGCAGGGCATAGCTGTGCCAGCTCGTAAAAGCGGGTGGTGTACTCGATGAAATCATCTCCTTTCATAGTCCAATCCCATATTTCTTGCTCCATTGCTCGTAATTCGCTCTTCGAGCAGTATTCTGCAATCATCATTTTTCTCAGTTCCTCCCAAGGAACTGAGTAGGCGGTATCAACTCCCACTGATTGAACAAAAGCACTCCACCATGCCAGGGCACGTCCCTGAAATGTGCAAGTAGCAAACTTGATTTTGTCTTCCTCAGGGCAGTTTTCACATCGAAGTAATGATTCCACATCTTCGAACCATTTGCACATTTCTACTGCACCTTCATTTCCACTAAAGGTGCGGGGCTTACTGTCCATAAACTCCTTGTAAGAGCAACCACGAGTTGCAAGCTCCGCTTCGACTGTAGTTCCACTGTCTTGATAGGCAGCAATTGTCTCTGCAACTTGTTGTGCTATGAGTTGTTTCATGCTTGCGGAGTGTAGGGTTTGCCTCTTAGATGACATGTTCCTTCAAGAGGAGGAAGAAAAGTGAGACGTAGTAAAATGTGTCATAAGGATAGATATTCCGAGGCGACATGTTAATTGGTGATAAGTTCGGGTCGTAATTAGATACGTTGGCAGGTTTTCGTATGATAGCATAACAAGTGTTTCGAAGGATTGAGATGAGTGTTCGGACTCGAAGTCGTGTAGTGAAATTGTGTAGGGGAAGATAAGTTGTGACAAATACGGTATGTATGTGTAAGTATATGAAAGTACTCATAGTAAATAGCGTAAGTTACGTATGTATAAATATACATATAATACATGTAGCTGAGTAAAAATCGACAGATAGTAATAAGTAGTTAAAACAAGTAATCAGTAAATAAACAGCAAGCAAGGCAGGCAGACAAGTGGCGGTCATACGGACTTGTTTTTGTAAAAAGTGGTTATAGTTTAGGGTTTATATGTACCTAGTTCTCTATAACCTAGGCTCTGATGCCAATCTGTAACACCCTCAAAATCTGGTATAGCGAAAGCATTCGGGTCATGGGGTGCTACTAAATTGAATATCACAACACAAGGTAATAAGGAACAGAATACATAATCCGTTTTAATTTAACCAAATTAAATATGTTTACAAAATAGTTTGAATTCATAAATAAAGCCCATAATTTAGCTTTCCCGGACAAAAACAAGTCATAGTTTAAATGTCACAATACTTCGGAAAACGGTCTATGACCCTTGCCCTGCCACAACCTTGTCACAATCATTCAGCTCAAACACCTGAGAAAAACATGCTAAAAGTCAGCAAAAAGCTGGTGAGTTCATAGGTTTATCAATAATCAGTAAAAATCAACGGTTTTGGACCATGAGTTTGGTATATGAACATTACAACCCATGCAATGTCATATAAAAATATAGTCTATTACGCTAGCACTAAGTTCATGTAACCGAAGCTATAACAGTGTGTGCATGCTCTTAGAAGCATGTTAAATATCAGGGCCCGACAATTGTGTATCCCAGACACTTGTGGTTTCGATATGGTATACGTTCGTTTGCCTATCCGGTCAACCCGAACGGGGACGTTACTCCCAATAGATCTATTTATAACAATCGCGCTTCCCAGCAGGAATTGACGGTTCATGAGTTTGGGCAAATTGGGACATAATAGGGCTTAGGCTAATCCACGTAATAGTTTTGATAAAACAATAGTTTTAGGCCATAATGTTTTGAAATAGTTCATACCACGAAGGATAAACAACTATAATTCAATGTGGAAGATATAAAGTCATTGTTTAAATAAGTAGTGATGATAATATAATTTCATACAAGTGATGACGGGCTGTTGTAAAATAATTTTAAGTTATAATCAGTTTCAACATGATGATTTTAAAAGTTTGTTGTGTTTGGAGAAAATTTAAGTTAAAAATGTTTTTAACATTTGAAGTTATTGGCTCATCGAGGTGTACGAACGTACAAAAGAATAGGAATAGTGACTCTTTGAATTAACGATGATCGGAAAGATACGCACGAAGGATAACAACTATGGAATGTCAATGTGAAAGATATATAGGATGGTTGGCGTTTAAATGAAAGTACGGGTGTATATATATATATATATATATTATATATATATATATATATATATATATATATATATATATATATATATTCATACATATATACGTGTGGTCTTTGTAAAAAAAAATATGTGAAGTTGAAAAAGGTTTCACTACTTATGATGAGTTAAAATTTTGTGTTTGCGAGAAAATGTTGTTTTAATAAATTTGAAGTTTAAAAGAAAAATAATCGATCTCCTTACTTGACTTATATACGTTTTGACATCACCGTTTCAAATTGTAAGTTATAAAAATCCTTTAGCTAGTGTATGATTTCCTCATTCTAATCATTTGTTCGTATATAACCAAGTGTCACATTAAAATTGATGCCTTTCCATTAAAAAAATTCACGTCACATATACATATTCTTACATATTGTTTATAAGTTAAGTGTTGAGGTTAAATGTCTCGCAATGTCCCATTTAAAATGTATGTTGTGTTTATATTTTTATCCGCAAAATATGTAATAGCTATCAAATTTTATGTTGCGATATTTATTTATTGTCAAGTTCTATTATATGTCGACGTCACGTGTATTTTAAATAATCACAAGTTTATTAAAATGTGTTGAGTCCCTTTTTTTTTATATATGTAGTCGCCATATATATAAATGGCCGCTAATAATTGTCGAGTTATAATATCACAAATGTGTGTCGAAGGAGGGGGAATGGGCTGCGGCCCACTCAAAACAGTGAACCAGGCCAAGACTTTGGGCCTTTAAATTGAACAGTGGCCTGTAAGGAACAAAAGAACTAGTTGGACCATTTGACAGCCCAAACTAGTTGATGGGCTTTGGCCCATGTGATGGAGTATGTACAAAAGAAATAGTTCCAGTACATAATTTCCTCTTTTTCTTTCATTTACTGGACAACAATTTATGGTACACAACAAGAGATTGGGCACTTAGAAATATATGTACACACACTCTACTGCCTATGGATTTCGAGTAGGTTTGGCGAGTGACAAGGGTTCGAAACAAAGTTTTGACAATTTGTTTGAGTCGCTAGTGTGGGCGAGACTTAGTCTCGAGTTCATTGTGGGACTTAAAAACCCAAAAATGATGTTGAAATCGACTAGAATGTCGACTCACCCAAGTGTAAATCACCCTTTTTGGAGCTAGTTCTCGGCTGGGACAATAGTCCTAGGCCACGACATAACATTCCCAATTTAGAACCACTAGTTAATGGTCGATTTAACTTAGGACCTAAGAACACAACATGGAGTGGAAAGGGGTTCTCGGAGTCCTTTTGGTTGCTCGAATGGCCTTGCTAAGGCTCGAATTGAGTACTACTCAACTCGCCTACAACACCATCACAACACAACTCAAGATTTTATTAGAATTCTAGCAAGACTCGAGTCTAAAGGCTATAAACATTTGCCAACTGTTTTAAGAAAAATAGACCTTCTTGGACACAAACACAACACATTTAGAGCACAACTCAAACTGAAGATTCGATTAGTATGATTTCTAGACCATCTTCCATGACATTCAAGCAACACAAATTGCCACAGTAGCACTTTTAAAATTTTAGTTTGGCTACTCTAGTTTTTTTGACCCATAAACCACAACCATACGAGCACTAAAGCTCTCACAGTAGCAAGTGGGTCGATTTACCCATTTCCAAGTTCACATTAGATTAACCAATTATACAACATCCTAATCCTAACCACTGATGAACAATTCGACAGGACTACAATTAGCACAACCTCAATGTTTTTGAGCCAACACTAGTTTTAAGAAATCATTTTCAAGTCACACCACACCAACATATTTCGACATACACACTTATGAATTCAAAGGCACAAAAATCACAAAATTGACTATCAAATCAAATGGATTTAACAGGAACAAAAATTACCAGTTTCTTATATCATTCGAAAATTTAAAAAAAATAAAATAATACAAGGACAAAGATTAAACCTTACAAAGGAATGGATGATGATTCGATTCTAGGAGGAATAGATGAGAGCCCAACCCGATTTCCAAGCAGCCACACACCCTTTTTCTACCCTTATTTCCTTCGACAGAAGTATTTTTGATAGAGGAGAAATTGATTTTTGGTGTGGTTGCTTTTCCTGGAATCGGAGCTCTTAAGGAGTGACCCATGGTAAACCCTTGACCCACTTTCGGCATAGAAAGAGGGGTTTAACCATTTTGGGTTAACTTTTCTTGGTCTTGATAAGATTCGGCCTCCAGTACAAAGTTTGGGTCTCGATGTAGTCTTGGAAAAAAGGAAAGTTTGATAAAGTTTTACAATTGATGGTGATGGGAGAGTGGAATTTCTGCTTGCGTGTGGAGAAGGGTGAATAGGGAGAGGGAATAGCAGTAGAGGGATGGTTTGGACCTCTTGCACCTCTTGATTGTCCAGATAATCTAGGGTTTTTGGGTGTCGATGGATTTAGGGATTGTCTCGATTGGGAAGAAAGGGGATTTGAGAATGTGAAAAAAAGGATTTGGGAAAGGTAAATGGGGTATCACGTGTGGGGGGGTTAAGGTTGGGATAAGATTGTTTTTATTTCATTGGTTTTTAAATTTTATAGTGTATCGAGTGTACCCCGTGTCCCGTTTAGCTAAGGTTTAATTGTGCTAACGCGCCTTTATGTAAATGTGAAAAATACAATTCCGGAGTCGTTTTCCCGATACTGATGTAAAATAAATTTGTCGACTCATAAAAATAAATTTTAAAATCCAACTTTTAGTAATGTGGTGTCAGTACGCGTGTGGTGTCGGTTTTTCAGAAAAACCAAATAACCTTTAGTTTTTGTTTCGTTAATGTCTGAAATTGTCAGGAAGTGATAAATTCACTTTTACTGATAATGTTTACATAGTTTGGGTGAGTTATTGTACGCTACTGCGCGCGGGTTTGCTTCCTGTTATAAATACGTAAACATATAATTGCTCAGTTTAACAGTTTAGTAATAATAAATAAACATTTATTATTAAAATATTAAGGTGAAAATTACCATTTGTCACAACTAGCTACAAATTTGATCCGCAGAGGACGAAAAATACATAGGATTCGTCTAACTTGATGAAATGCATCTAATATATGTAAATGCATCTAATATTTTGCTAGAAAATATATTATGATGCATATAAAATATTAGGGATGCATTTAATTCAAATTTATGCATCTCTAATATGTAATTGTAGTTATTTCTTATCCTTCTTATTTTAAGGACACTTTGTATTCAATTCATCAAAGACACTTTGATCTCACATTTAACAATCTCTCACTTTTTAATAATCACAAAAAATTATGGATGTATTATTAAAATGCTAACTTAATGAACAATTATGAAGCAAAATCATCAAAGCAATGCTCTGTCTATTCACTTCTAGTAGCTAGAAACATGCCTTGTAGCCAAAAAAAAACATTGAATGATATGGTTCGGAAGGTTTATTAAAGTTGTGTATCATACTTTATTTTTGAATTAGTAGAATCATCAATTGTTCAAAATGTTTATCACATCCTTAATTATTTATTTCCTAAAATGTAAAAAATACTATTATTTCCATTTTGACAAATTTACCAGAAACGGCATACCAAGAACTTTTCCACCTCTAAACAATGTAATAACATTATATTAGATGCATTTCATCAAGTTAGATGAATCATATGTATTTTTCACAAATCTAGAAACATTATGTAATAACATTATGTTGGAAAAAGAAGAGCAAAATCTAGAAGAAGATACAAAAGTAATAAAATCACCTTTATGAAAAAAGGAAATTTCACAAATTTGACAAACAAACTAAAATGGAAAATAGTTAGCAATGGCCAATGGTGGATAAGCTAGTACACTATTTATTTATTTTTCTTTAGTTAGGGACTTTGAAGTGGATGTGTCCCGTGGGATGAACTGATGAAGGGTACTTTCTCGATCTCTTATATGGATTAGGGAACACTAGTATCAAACTTTAAGCTAAAAAGTTGAGCAATCAATTAAAAATTTGAGAAATGCTAGAACCACTCACAAAATCTACACAAAAAGGCCACTCACTGACGTGTCAGCAAGTGATTTGTTTAAATGTTTAATAAGATATATGAGAGAGAAACTGTTAGAAAATGCACCAATCACCCACTGACACGTCAACGAGTGAATTTTTTGTGGGACTTTTGTGAGTGGTTCTAGCATTGCTCAAAAAATTTACATAAAAATGGGAACTTATAGGATATCATAATCTTTTAGCTGAGGAATTATCAAGTATGCGATATATGCATGAAAATACTTCGACATGCCATTATGCCAACCATCAGGGAAAATAATTTGGCCTAAAATCCATGGTATGAGACACGACAATTATGGTTGCATTTATATAATTAATTTTTTCTTCAGAAAAAGCTCCACAATATAGGAAATCTGTGTATTCTAATTTTTTTTTTAGGATAATTTCATATATATCCAATATATAGACATCGAAATGTCATATATACCAAAAGGGAATTGATTTAACCACGGACAAAATTGATTCATCCACATAATATGAAAAGAAAATTACTTATCTACCCTAACATTTGTTCACCATATATTTTTAATCTTTTTTTATACATTAAAAGTAACACATTTGCTTTTGCTTTCTGGATCACTTTCAGCTGTTGTTACTTCTTTGGTGAAATTGTTTTGGATCAGAAAAGATGATAGTTCGTTATACCATGCCCTTGGAGCCTGTTTAAACCATCAATGACTTTCTTTAGCTTGTAGACGTAGTCTGGATGATCTTTATCAATGAATCCGTCTGGATGACTCACATAGACTTCTTCTTTCAGAGTTCCATTCAAGAAAGCCGTCTTGATGTCCATCTGATAGACTGTAATGTTCTTGTGAGCTGCATAGGCCAAGAAAATCCTGATTGTCTGAAGTCTTGCTACTGGCGCGAATGACTCTTCGAAATCTATCCCTTCTTCCTGTCTAAATCCCTTGGCCTCTAGACGAGCTTTGTTGCGAATGACAGTCATTTCTTCATCCTTCTTGTTCTTCCATAACCACTTTAGATCAATGACGAGTTTGTCATTTGGTCTTGGAACTAATTCCCATGTGTCATGTAAGTGGTATTGGAGAAGTTCTTCCTGCATCGCTTCAATCCAAGTATTGTCTGCCATCGCCTCCCAAATGTTCTTAGGTTCTTTTAGACTAACTGAGCAAACGTAGATACACATGTCGGGGTCGGTGGCGAGTTGTTTTCTCGTCTGAACTGGCCTTGAAGGTTCACCAATTACTTGTTCTATTGGATGGTCTTTTGTCCAATGTAACGTAGAAGGGTACCTTGGGTTTAACGTATGCGTGTTGGATGGTTCATGTAACCTTGAAGAAGATTCAGCAGAGTCTGTTGCAAATGGGTTTTCGAATACTTCTTCTTCTAACACAGCATCGTTTTGTGTTGGTTCTTCTTGAAGTGGTGTATTGTGGTTTTGCTCATCAACTCTTGGTAGAACAATTTCAATTACTGGAGTTGCTAGAGTTGATGTTGATGATGTTGAGGGGGTTGGTGCGTCAGCTTCGATTGTTGTTGATGCATCTTGTGGTGGTGGTGGTGGTGGTGGTTGTTGTTGTTGTTGAGCGGGTGCAGCGAAATGTTGTTGTGATGCATTTGACGAAGTTTCACCATAGAATTCATCAAACATAAACTCGAAGAAATTTTTCAGTTCTTGATTTGAAAGTTTTTCAGTGTTAGTTGACTAAGCTCCTTGTGGTATGAGTCCTGAACTGATATGTCCAAAAGTCTGTACGTTTGGTGCGGGTCCTAATCTGGTATGATTAGAAGCCATCGGGTTAAGCGCGGGTTCTAGAGCGTTTTAGCTATTAACATAATCAACCTACGCCAACACAAATTATTTACAAACTCGTCATTAGCTATTAACATAATCAACCTATGCATAGACAATTCAAGCGTTTTATATGTGAAAACGATCAAGTATAAGCTTTACTTAGAATCCACTCGGTTGCTCACTCGGTTTGTATGGAGTATTTTTCAATTTAGACGATAAGCGGGAAGTCGTCCATCATCCAAAGTGGACTCGACTCACCGGTGATCCCACCAAACCGAGTCGGCTTATGATCGAGACCTAAGAAAGTCTCAAGAATCGATCATTTAATGATTAACATCTCTATTACTTAAATTAATGTAGTTTACCTAAATCACCCTTAAGTGATGGTTGCTAGATATTACACCCCTAATTTTTCTGTGGTTGATATTTCATACCTAAAGTGAATAAGTGGTCTAATACCTTTCGTCTTTTAAAATTCCTACTACCCTCTTTAGTCTTTATGTCGATGGTATTTTCATTTTCATGCCAAACTCATGCTGGTTTAGACTTTAGAGTATCATTAACTGAAAATACACAACCGAGATAAATAAGATAGTGCAGTCTTTATCGTACTCGTCTAAGGGACCTAAAGTAGCGACACTGAAGGAGCAACGCATGTGAAGTTCCTAGTGGTTTTCAATGTAGTATACTGAGCTAATAATTATAGATATGATATAGCAAGTCATACAGAATCGACGTGTAACCATAAACTTGTTCCGTTATGGTATCTCAACACGGTTCGTTAGTGAGTGTGGTCCATTTGCTGTGTATTGGTCTACCATTCTTGATTGCGATATTTAAGTTTTGGTTATGTCATTGTTCGGGTTCTTATCGCTTTAATTGTCAATTTATGCATTGTAAGATTGGCTAGAGGGGGGATGGGTCGGATTTATAATTACGTGATTTTAATGACTAGTAAAAGAGAGATGATTATGAAAGATGCAAGGTATAAGACCGGGGCACATCAAAGGTGCCCGTGAATCACACAGATTCTTCATCACGTGACATACCTTTTTTTATTGCTTTTAAAATTGAATAAATGGAAAAAGAACTAGTGTATTACACGGGTTATAACAAGCTAGTTACGTAAGCATGTATGATACTAGATCATGTAAAAAGTTTATACGAATATCAAGATTACATGTACTAGTCAGCAGTCACTGCTCACTAATGACGACTATCCAAGTTTATATAAACTATCAGCGTTTCTTCGATGTCCACGATCAGCTCGCCCTCTCAACAGGAACAATGCTCGTTGATTGACGAGTCAACTACGTGTGCGTAAACATTCGTGTTTGCGTTTTTCACTTAAGGTGCCATGAACTTTAAAGTATTGGGAGCGTAAATGCTATTTTAACTCTAATTTAGTTTGAAATGTACTACACCCAAGAACACAAGAACAACACTCTCTGAAACCAGTTTTTGTCATTTGAAATTACGTGAATACCAAGTTTTAGTAAATTTTGATACCTTGATTCCGATTATCGTAACATATTGACTCCTCGTTGACAATCTGTAGAGGAATCGACTCTCATTTTTTCGATGATGACATCATGACTATACGTGCATTGTTACATTTGTTAGAGATATATTAAGTTTAGGCCTTAGGGGCAATTTCATATTTCCGAATATAAACATCAAATGTCATACGTGTTTTCATTTTACAAGTAGTATGGCATATTGGCACGATTTAGAGCTTTTTTGGTAATGAGCGTGTATGGTTTTATTTCATTTCGTTTGGTAATTTTTAGAAGCTTTTAGAAAAAAATTTTAGAGAGCTTTTTTCCAATGCTTCATTTTGAAGCTTTGGAAATTTACAAGAGTTTTTATATTCAATGACAAAATACCCCTACCTCATCCTAATAAAAATCTATATATCCTTTTACGTCATTTTACATATATATAATACAGCTACAGCTATATTACCAAACGTTTTATTAAAAATAGTACTGCTCACGCTACTGCTCACAGAACTGCTCACTGCTACTGCTCCTTTTACCAAACAAGCCATAATCTCGTGTGTTTAATAAGCTTTTGGTATTACGAATTTACGATTAGTTTAATTTAGGTGTGTTTGGCAAATATTGCTGTGCTTGTGCTTGTGCTGGTGCTGTTGTGGTGCTGGTGCTGATGCTGATGCTGTGCTGGTGCTGAAAAAGATTAAAGATTGTAGCTATTTTTTTTTGTAAGAAATTGTTGGCAAACTAAGCTGTAATTGTAGATTAAAAGTGTAAAATGACGTAACTGGACATACAAATAATAAATGTTGGGTTTTTTAAAGGTTAAAATGCTGTAATTATACAAAAAATAATTCTAGCCCTTTCTAAAAGTTGGTTAAATGAACTTTTAATTTTAGAGATTATTTTTTCTATAATCTTATCTTAATTTTGCAGCAAACGACATACTTTATTTGAAGAATTTAATGATTTTGTGGAAAAAAAAGTTTAGTTCCCCCTATTCTCCCAAAATTCCGGTACCAAACACTACCTTAATAAGAATAATAGATGGTTGATCTTCTAGTTTTTTTAACATACGGCGAAAAGAAAACTTAAAATAAGAAGAATAAAAAATAATTATAACCGTATGCTATTTGAGATGCATCGACTTGAATTAAATGTATCTCTATTCATTTAGATGCACCACAATTAGTTTCGAAAGTGATTTTGAAGTGAAAACGATGCAAAGTAGTATTAGTAACAAATTTGACCCGCAGAGGACGAAAAATCCATATGATTCGTCTAACATGATGAAATGCATCTAATATATGTAAATGCATATAATTTTTAGCTAGAAAATATATTATGATGCATCCAAAATATTAGTGATACATCTAATTCAAATTTATGCATCTCTAATCTGTAATTGTAGTTATTTCTCATTCTTCTTATTTTAATGATTCTTATAATTTGATCGTTAGTCATGAAATATAAACATTTTGTATTCAATTCGTCAAAGACACTTTGATCTCACATTTAACAATCTCTCACTTTTTAATAATCACAAAAAATTATGGATGTATTATTAAAATGCTAACTTAATGAACAATTATGAAGCAAAATCATCAAAGGAATCCTCTGTCTATTCACTTCTAGTAGCTAGAAACATGCCTTGTAGCCAAAAAAAACATTGAATGATATGGTTCGGAAGGTTTATTAAAGTTGTGTATCATACTTTATTTTTTAATTATTAGAATCATGAATTGTTCAAATGTTTATCACATCCTTAATTATTTATTTTCTAAAAAGGAAAAAATACTATTATTTCCATTTTGACAAATTTACCTGAAACGGCATACCAAGAACTTTTCCACCTCTAAACAATGTATCATGTATGCCAAAACCGTATTTAGAAACAGAAGTTATGTCATAACATTATGTTGGAAAAAGAAGAGCAAAATCTAGAAGAAGATACAAAAGTAACAAAATCACCTTTATGAAAAAAGGAAATTTCACAAATTTGACAAAAAAACTAAAATGGAAAATAGTTAGCAATGGCCAATGGTGGATAAGCTAGAACACTATTTTTTTTTCTTTAGTTAGAGACTTTGAAGTGGATGTGTCCCTTGGGATGAACTGATAACTTTAAGCTAAAAAGTTGAGCAATCAATTAAAAATTTGAGAAATGTTAGAACCACTCACAAAATCTGTTGGGAATTATGGTACGATTCAAGAGAAGACTAACTTAGGTTGGTAATATAATATGAGTAGTGTCTGTCTTTGTAATTAGTCTGTAATGTCAAGTTAAGTCTGGTATATGTTTAAGTCTGGTTGACTTATAATGTTAAGTCTGGTCGTGAAGTTAGAACAGTCTGTTAGTGATAAGTTAGATAAATACAAAAGTGTAAGTATCTTTATAGAAGATTTGAATATCTTCTTAGTCGGTTAGCATTAGGGTTTCCTTGTGTTATAAAATATCCTAAGGATTGTTGTTGTGTGTGAGTTGTACGAGTTTCACTATCATGATAATAATCAATTACGAGTTAGTATAATCTTGTGTGTTCTTCATTTTCTGTTAAAGATTCCCATTAAAATTAACAATCGTCTAGGGTTTCTCACTTTAGTTGGTTTGGATTTCCAACATTCTACTATATTCAAGCTATTTAGAGATCACATACAAATCGTTGACCAACAAAATCTACACAAAAGGTCACTCACTGACGTGTCAGCAGGTGAATGGTTTAAATGTTTAATAAGAGATGATGAGAAAACTGTCAGAAAATGCACCAATCACCCTAGACACGTCAACGAGTGAATTTTTTGTATGACTTTTGTGAGTGGTTCTAGCATTGCTCTAAAAATTTACATAAAAATGGGAACTTATAGGATATCATATCTTTTAGGGTGTGAATTATCAAGTATGCGAATAGCATGGAAAATACTTCGACATGCCATTATGCCAATCATCAGGAAAATAGTTTGGCCTAAAATCCATGGTATGAGACACTACAATTATGGTTGCATTTTATATAATTAATTTTTTCTTTAGAAAAACTCCACAATATAGGAATCTGTGTATTCTAATTTTTTTTAGGATAATTTTATATATATCCAATTATTAGATTTATAGACATCGAAATGTCATTTTATATTAAAAAAAACCTAGTGGGACTTTTACATTTCAAAAAATCAAATCATACTTATTAATAAAACAATTTTATTAATTTATTTTCTTAAATATTAAATAAGAAAAAGCCTAAATACTTCAAATTATCCATATTTCTACAAAAAAAGAATGTGATTTGTAATTCATTCAATAAAAATTAATGAAAAAATATGTGTCAAAATATAAAAAATTAAAACTTGAAAAATCGTGCTAAAAAGTTTCAAAGATTTTGGTGTAACTTAAAATTCATATCATTCAATAAATATTTGAAGTCCAACATTCCAAATTATCTTTCTCATCATAACAATCAAAAATATCTCTAATTCTAATATTCAGCAAATCATTGACAAAAAACATTCCGTCAAAATTAATTTATACTAAAAATCATTCGATAAATTAACCCTAATTCAATATTAATACCTCAATCAAAGTACAATGGTTTGAATGTCTGTTATAATAATTAAAACCCGAAATTAAGAAATAATAATTATTTAAATGATTAGAAAAAACCCGCGTCTGTGCGCGGGCATTATATCTAGTATATACCAAAGGGAATTGATTTAACCACGGACAAAATTGATTCATCCACATAATTTGAAAAGAAAATTACTTATCTACCCTAACATTTGTTTACCATATATGTGTCCCTGACACTAACGACCGTTAGTCCATTTCAGTTAGTTGATACATAAATGGTCCTTGTCCCTACGCTAAATTGCGTCCAACGTTCTTATTTTTTTGAAAAAAATATTTTTTTTCAGAATTGTTTTTTTCGAAAATACTTTTTTTAGAATTTTTTTTTTTTGAAAATTTTTTTTTAGAATTTTTTTTTCCGAAAAGAATTTCTAAAAATTTTTGTTCAGAAAAATTTAATGGAAAAAAACAATTATTTTTCTAAAAAAAAAAATTTCAGGAAAAAAATTTCTGAAAAAAAAAAATTTTTGGAAAAAAGTTTCTAAAAAAATTATTTCAGAAAAAATAAATGGAAAAAAAAATTTGAATAAAATATTAATTTTTCTAAAAAAATTTTCAGGAAAAAAATTTCTAAAAAAATTTTTTTTGGAAAAAAGTTTCTTAAAAAATTATTTCAGAAAAAATAAATGGAAAAAAAATTTTGAATAAAATATTAATTTTTCTAAAAAGTCTTTTCGGGAAAAAATTTTCTAAACAAAATTTCTAAAAAAAAAAATTTTGGAAAAAAGTTTTTTTAAAAATTATTTCAGAAAAAATAAATAAAAAAAAATTAGAAAAAAAAAATAATTTTTCTAAAAAAATTAATTGCGAAAATAAATTTAAGAAAAAGAAATGATTTCAGGAAAATATTTTTTTTTCGAAAATATTTTTTTCAAAAAAATAAGGACGTTGTATGCAATTTAGCGTAGGGACATGGACCATTTATGTATCAACTAATTGAGATGGACTAACGGTCGTTAGTGCCAGGGACCAAAACGAACCAAAAGTATGAAGACCAAGGAGGCCGCCTGCACTTATTGAAGACTAGGGACGATACATGCAATTTTGGCAAACCACAAGGACGATTTCTGCAATTTACTCATCTTTTTTTATACATTAAAAGTAACACTTTTGCTTTTGCTTTCTGGATCACTTTCAGCTGTTGTTACTTCTACCATCGCCACTTCTACCTATTACTAGCCATGGTACAAGTGATTATTTTGCATTGTTAATATTAAACTTTAAAGTATATCAAGAACGTTTGTTTCCTTTGTTTAACAATTTTAATAAAATAAGCATTCATAACTATAATTGAATAACATAATCACTATCATTCGCTTTGAGAAACAAGAATAAAAACTACACTGAATAAGATTTTAACATATACGAGTACAATTCTTGCTTTGAAAAATAATGATAGCCATTATCATTTGCTTTGAAAAACAATATTGTAGTTGCGTAGTATTATGACTACTATAAACTGGTGGTTTATGTGCTTAAAATTTACTTGGGACTATAGAAAATAATAAAGTTAAATTACTATCAAAATATATTACTTACATATAAAGCATTTGATCACACTCCCTAATTCAAAAGCATAAGAAAGTATATGATTAACCATAAAGAGTGACTCAGAGGTAAGAATATAAGATTTTTAAAGAAGAGGTAAAGGGTTCGAATTCAACGGGGAAAAAATTAATCCCTTGTGACTACAGAGGTTCACCTATTCCGGCTCCGAACTATTCAAAAAAGTAGTCACCTTGAAGTTAGTTAGCTCGCAGTAACCGAGGTAACTCAACAGCATAAGAAAGAAACCTAATTAAAAAACAAAGTAATGTTTGACAACCTTGTTTGTGTAAAGTTGTGAAAATAAAAATAAAAAGTTTGGTAAATTGACAATGAAAGTAAAAGTCCAACACGTTAATACCGGATAATTAAATGCACTATGTTAAGGGCAAACATAAAAGGCATATGTAATACTCCGTTACATATTGAGGGTAAATGTGTAATTTCATTTATATTAGTTGTGGATAAATCAATTTGATTTCATGGATAAATCACCTCCCATACGAATAATACATGTTTTATGGTATACAATGTTATTAAAACATGTTTGGAAAATGATATTCTTGCCGAAAATTTATGCTTAAAGATATTCCTAACGTGAAGATGAAAACATGTGTCAAAATCAAAAGTAGAGATCAAGAGTGAAAAAATATGCATGTGATGTGTCAATTGATAAATTACTAGGTATGAAATTAGGCTTATATTTTAGGTCTCTATATTATTGCTCATCATGTTTTTGGTAAATATAAAACGAGTTTTCTAAAAAAATTATTCTTTGTAGAGATAAATTAAAAAGTTCATTCTATTTTTAACAAATATTTGAAGATAAAAACTATTTCCTTTGACAACTTACTACTTACGTGCTAGGGGGTTGAATTTAATAACGTCCTCTTGTACACTTCGTGGTGGCCCAGAAGAGCAATGTTTTAAAAACCGGTTTTTTAGTCGAACCGGCCAAGCTTCCGTCACCGGTCGAACCGGACCGGTTGAACCGGCCGAACCGCACAACAAAAAAAAAAAAAAAAAAAAAAAAAAGTCAAAAAGTCAAAACCGGTTGAACCGGACCGGTCGAACCGGAAAAACCGGCCAAAAACCGGAAAAAACCGGCCGGTTCGCTACAGTAAACGGGACTATAAAAAACCGGGGTTTTTTAAACCGGCCGACCAGCCGGAGGCCGGTCGAACCGGTCGAACCGGCCGGTCCGGTCCGGTTTTTAAAACATTGTTCACTTCGTGGTGGCCCAGAAGAGGATGTAGTTCATGTACTGTTTAAGTGCTCAAAAGCAAAGGATGTATAGGATCATTGTAGTTTTGGAAAAAGTACATGTTAACGACATTGCTAACCTCTTGTAATCTTCCTCAAGTACAATATTACTAATCCAAAGTATAAGGTAATAATTGTAATCCTTACAAAATGTGATTAGGTGTCTGTCTATTCAAAGTGATTATGCAAGGGATAGTGAGTGGCTAATTACCGCGTATGATTTAGTGCGATATTATAGAAGGATTAGATGTGGATCTAATATAGTAAGCCAATTAAGTCAGTAAGCAAGAGAAGAATATACTATCCGCTACATGATGCACATATAATCTAATTAAGGCACACCGCACATGATAATATAGCTTTTTAGAATTGTAAGGCTGGATGCAGTAAGGCGACCAAGTTCTTCCATTTTTCTCTGCCACGTCAGCTTTCTCTCTCCAGCGACCTACAGACGATTAGGTGCCCCAGTAAGGGCGACCAAGTTCATTTTTTTTTTTTTTTTTTTTTTTTTTTTTTTTTTTAATACATTTTTAAACACAAACTCAAATTTTATTTAATAATTAAAACATTACATAATAATTCAAATAAAATAAAAACATTACAATAAAATTGAAATCACACTAAAACATTACGATACTTATTAAAAACTAATAATTAAGGTTGTGTCGTTCCTTGATTTCGTTCTTAATTTCTTGCATCCTTTGTTTGACAGTTTCTGGCAAAGCCGGGTCGATTGGTGTTATATAGAATAGGATGTCTTTATCCCGTTTCTTTTGCCGGTCAAATTCAAGTCTTTCTCTTTCGACTTGAACTTTATTTGCCTCTATTTCCAACGCTTTTTTCTTCAGTTCGTAGTAGCCGTCTGCCATTTCCTGCCTCTTTTCCAAAGCAACATCCTGAAAGCACTGCCATTTCTCGGCTACATCTGCCATATAAGAAGACTTGGAAGAACTCCCCGAGGACTTCTTCTTATTTTTCTTAGCGGCGTCTCGGCCAATTGGTCGCTCATTTCGAATGACTACTTCTTCATCATCAGGCACATCCGAACCCGTTTCGGAAGTCCTTGCCTTCTTTCGACCCACATCTTGGCTTAAAAAAACCGGCATCTCATTGTCCTTCCAAACCTCATGGTCCTTCAGAATTTCCCAACAATGCTCCAATAAGAACGCATGTTCATACATTAATTGGTATTCTTCACACGCTCGTCTGTAAACTGTGAGGTCATTCTCACCACTTCCATAATTCTTAAACGAATTATCGTAAATGGCACAAAACTGACCAACTCTAGGAAGAATCCTATTTTTCCATTTGGTAACTATCGAGTTGTAAGTTCTTTCTGCGTCAATCTCATTTTCAAAGTACTTAATCACTTTCCGCCAAAATCCTTTGGCATTTTGGCTGTTTCCCACAATGCTATTCTCGGACACATCGCACCAAGCTCTGCACAATGCGACCTCTTCTGCGCGTGACCAAAGCGAAGAATCATTCTTTGTTTCCTTCTCCACAGCCGGCTTCTTACCCTTCGTTGCTCTTTTTTTGGTTTCACCGGAAAAGTCTCTTCTGAAATAGCATCTTCATTTGGAACCGATCCATGACCCGAACCATAACCCGAACCTTGACCGGAACTGTGATACTCTTGAGTCAGATAACCCGAACCGGTTCCCATATAAAAGTCAGGATTGTTATATAATTGTTCATCAAAATCACAAGCATTAAAATTCATACGGTTAACCGGAGAATATTCTTGATAACCTGAATATGAAGACATTGACGAGTCCATCGTTGGACGATACACGGATTCGGGTGAGCCGTACGGTTGTTGTTGTTGTTGTCGTTGTTGTGGAGGTGGTTGTTGATATGGTGGAATAAATGGACGATTTGTAGGACGATTTACATAAAATAGATTTTCAGTTTGTTGTTGTTGAGGAAGTTGCGATTGATAATCAAAACTAGGAGCTCGGAGATTAATGTTTGGTGACATACCGGTTAACCGGAAATTCGGATCCGGTGTTAATTGCGGTATGTTTTGAGTCAATCGGGATTTTCGGCCTTTTGATTGTGGTGTTTTCTTAGACATGTTGAATTAAGGATTGATGTGTGAGATTTTGATTAAGAGAATTGAGAGAGTTTGGTGTAGTGAAGTGTGTTAAATATGTGTATGTATTTATAGTGTTTTTGAAAGAATTTTTTTTTTTTTTTTTTTTTTTTTTTTTTTGAATTGTAGCATGTTTCCGTTAGGCTACATGCAGTAAGGTCGATCGACCTCTAAGTGATCGAGTAGGGAATCGATTTCCCTTAGTGTGGGACTCGATCGTGTGATTCGATCCCCCCTTACTTGGTCACAATGCCGATCTAATTGAAAAGGAATATTGTCCCATGTTTACCGTTTGAGTTTGAAAAAAAAAACCCTTCCAAACCACTATAAATATCTAACATATTCAACACACTTCAAACACCAAAATAACTCACAATTCTCTAATTAAAAACTCACACATTCTCTAAATTTTTCCATACTATGGATTCTTACGAGATATTCTTTGCCGATTCGTCATCGGATGATGAAAATGAAGTTAGTAGCAATTTTATGATGTTTGCAGAAGAGTGTTGGGAGGCTTTTCAAGCATCACAAAAAGTATCACGAAACCAAATTGTTCGAGATCGTTTGGGTGCACATAACTGTTTAGTTGCTGCTTACTTCTGCGAGACCCCAATCTACGGCGATCAAGCATTCCATGATCGTTTCCGAATGACCCGAAGACTATTCACACGAATTGTTCGAGAGGTAACCGATCATTCACCTTATTTCCAACAAACTCCTAGTTGTGAGGGCTTACTTAGTATTTCTTCATTGATGAAGTGTACTTCGTCAATTCGTCAATTAGCATACGGAGTCAATCCTGATGCTCTTGACGAATTTGTGCAAATGGGTGGGTCAACAATTCGTAAGTGTCTCCAAAAATTTTGTGAGGCCATCATGGAGTTATATGGTCCAGAGTATTTGAGGAAGCCGACGGTTACTGACATTGACAAACTGTATGATCATCACTACGAAAGGCATGGGTTTCCTGGGATGATAGGAAGCATTGATTGTACGGATTGGATGTGGGAGAATTGCCCACATGCTCTAAAAACTCAATTTTGTAGGGGTGATCACGGGTCTACTCCTTTCATTTTATTGGAAGCGATCGCTTCACAAGATTTATGGATTTGGCATGCGTTCTTTGGTGTCGCAGGGATGAATAATGACATCAATGTTTTACGTAAATCTCCCATTTTCAATGATCTCAAAACGGGGAGAGCACCGGATGTGGAATTCTATGCTAACGGGGTGCCTTATAAACGGGGATATTATCTTGCTGATGGGATATATCCGAAATACTCTGTTATTGTAAAGTCCATTAAAAATCCAGGGACGGGTGATGAGAAACGAAAACTGTATAAGACGATGCACGAAGCAGCAAGAAAAGATGTTGAACGTGCATTCGGTGTACTAAAGAGGAAGTGGCTTATGATCAAACATCCGGCTAAAGGGCTAGACAAAGACCGTCTATCAAATATTATGTATACATGCCTCATATTACATAATATGATAATTCAGGACGAAGGGCGGGCGATATCTCCCACTTTCTTTCCGGCAGAGCAGCACCGTTCTTATGATCCCATAAGAACACATGTGGAATCGTTGGAAATTACCAGGGAGATATGCAACAAAACAACTCATCTTAGCCTCAAAGCCGATTTGGTAGAAGACATTTGGAATCGTCATAATCAAGATTAGTCGTTTTAGTATCGTAATGTTTTAGTGTGGTTTGAATTTTATTGTAATCTTTTTATTTTATTTGAATTATTATGTAACGTTTTAATTTTTAATAAAATTTGAGTTTGTGTTTAAAAATGTATAAGTAAATAAAAAAAAAAAAAAAAAAAATTTGAGTTTAAATTGAACTTGGTCGCCCTTACTGGGGCACCTAATCGCCTGTAGGTCGCTGGAGAGAGAAAGCTGACGTGACAGAGAAAAATAGGGAAACTTGGTCGCCTTACTGCATCCAGCCTTACAAAAAAGGGGCATTAATTCTCTTTTACATTCGATCGACCCAGTGACCAAGTTCTATGCGATCGAGTGAGGTGATCGAGTTGTGCAGTAAGGGGATCGATCCCTATATTCGATTGAGTAAGGGTCGATCGACCTTACTGCATTGAGCCTAAGAGTGTGTTTAATGATCATTAAAACCTTAGAATGACGATAATACTTATGCTAGTCTATATAGTAGACTAAATATATAAAGAGGAAATGATCAAGCTATAATTTAGCTTAACTCTCAAAATAAGAAAAGGCTGATTAATATTATGCCCTTAATTACTATTTCACAAAACAAAATCACTAAGAGTCCGTTTGGTATGCGGGTTTGTCGGTTTGAGAGGGTTTGGTTTGAAAGAAAGCTAAAATTATTTGTTTGATAAATTCTCTTTTCACGCTACTCTCAATCACAAATTTCATTTCACTATAGGTTGGTGGGTTTCACATAAAAGGACCAATAAAGAATCTTTTTTGACTTTTAACAATTAGCAACCACATGATCACATGATTCTGTTTCATTTTTATTTTTTATGAGTAAAAGATAATGTACCTCATCTTAATTAAGTTATAAAATATCGGGAGAATTGTATATATATATATATATATATATATATATATATATATATATCCTTTCAAAGACTAAAAATTGCATATATATCCAACATAAAGTTGTAATTGCATATATATCCTTGCTAAACACAAAAATTATCACATTTATCTAAATAATTATTTTATATATATTTAAAGCCAAAAAACACATGATAATAGTAATTTAAATATAAATCAACTATTATACCCTTGTGCTTATAACAAATCTATACATCAATCGTATAACCATCTCAACACACAAATTTTTAAAAAATCAAGTAAATCATAATTTTTTGTTATCGTACTAACTTCTCTATATAATGTTTTCATTTATTGTTATTGTTTTTGCTTGATCGAATTTTTCCATCATTGAATTATAATTGTTTATAAACAACTGAAAAACCCCACTCAACCAACGATTATTTTTTTTCTTTCGAACATTCAGTTGGGATACAACATCTGTGAAACCTCACTGAATAATAGTGAAGCTTTGCACGTACCCTAGACAACGAGATGTTGATCATGGGCCGTTACAAGTATTCGGAGGGAAAAACCCCAAAACTTGTCATCCCTAAGGATCAAACTCAAAACCTTGGGTAAAACCGACAGCGCCTCTAACAAACGATTATTTACTGCCATTAAATCTTTATTACAACGAGCCGGGCAGCCCGCGCGTTGCGCGGGGTGGTTGACATCAGTTTTTTTGCAACAATGTTGGCCAAAACATTTTAGCAATACAAAGTACTATAAGTAACAGCAAGATATTTGTATGTGAAAAAGGACTCGTTCTGCAAAGAGGCCACGACTTCAGGAGTATTTTGTGTCATTTTCTCAAACTTTCGAAATAGAATTTTTGGAAAAGGACTCTTTTTGCAAAGAGTCGCCAATGTCAGGGCTTAAAAAAAAACGGTCGTAAGTTTTAAAAAAAAAACTGTCGTAGTAAAAAAAAAAAAAAATTTTTTTTTTTTTGGAAAAGTTTTGCAAAGAGTCGGCAATGTCAAGGGTTAAAAAAAAAGGGTCGTAAGTTTAAAAAAAACAGTCGTGGTAAAAAAAAAAAAAAAAAAAAAAAAATTTTTTTTTTTTTTTTGAAGAAGGACTATTTTTGCAAAGAGTTGCCGATGTCAGGGGTATTTTTTGTGAATTTTCAAAACATTTTTTTGGGAAAAGGACTATTTTTGCAAAGTCGCGTCAACTTCAGGGGTATTTTTTGCCAAGTTGCCAAACTTGATATTGGGCCGAAGGTTGGGCTACCCCAATTACTGTAGCAAACAGTAAAAAAATTAATATAAAAATGGCCACCGTCATTGTGTTTTTATAATAGTATATAATTTATTGCTTGAATGAATTAGAACATAAACTCTATACGAGTCCACGTCGTTTGATGTCTATCAAACGTTAACGCTTGAATGAATTAAAAATCAATTTTTAATGTTGTATGGTTGAATCTTGAATGAATTAATCCTTGAAACCTATGATCTCTAACATTGACTTCTAGTGGAATACAATATTTAGTGCTGGGTAGTGCTGTAAACGAACCGGACGAACATGAACGGAGCCTTGTTTATGTTCGTTCGTTTAATTTTAACCGGATAAATAAACGAACACGAACTATTAAACGAACGAATTTTCTTGTTCATGTTCGTTTATTAAGAAAATGAGTTGTTCATGTTCGTTTATGTTCGTTCAGTAAGACACTAAACGAACATAAATGATCGAACACAAATGAACTTAGACAAACAAACGTAAACTTTATTAATTATGTCCAATATATTGTATTTCAAGTATTATTTTTTTTAAACAAACTAATTTAAAATTATATAATTAAAAGATATGATATTCGAACATAAATAAATAAATGAACATAAACGAACGCATAATCGGACGTTCACGAACATAAATGAACGGACGCGACTTTTGTTCATGTTCGTTCATTTAACTAAACGAACGTAAAATATTGTTCATGTTCGTTCATTTAATAAATAAACGAACATAAACGAACTTTTTACCGAACGGTTCATGAAATGTTTGCTGAACGTTCAGTTCATTTACAGCTGGACTGCTGGGAATAGATTAAAACATATATCTTCATATGAAATGTTTATAGATTCGCATAAGCAAGTATACAATATTTAATAAAAGTTTATGGGATACAATATTGTTAGATTTGAAAAAGTGATGGTCATTTCGTATTTAATGACTTTGTAATGTGTCGTGTATATTGTATTAGTTATAGATTAGTCAAAGGCTTTATGGACCTAAGCTAATATGTTGTATGTTATCTTAGAATTGTCCAATCCATGAAAGCCCAATCGTAGCCCACTTAAAAGCCCCTAGGGCGTCACTTGTTTAATATAAATACATGCTCCCACCTTATAAGTTAGTGTGCTTCAAGAGGTGTATAGGTGGGAGTGTGTGTGTGCTCTTTGTATTTCTCTCTTCATCTTATTCTATACATTCGATATACATACACGATCCATATATCTTGTCTAAGTGTACCATTCGATCTACATATTAGTGTGATAAAGTATTGTTCTAGTGTCTTAAAGTTAGATCTCTAGTCTTACAAGTGGTATCATATAGCCAAACAACGTTGTAGGAGTTATGTTCTTTTCGTTTTTTGATCAAATAATAGCATAAAGTTTCGTTTTTTTCTCCATAAAACGTAAACTTTGTGTGAAAATTTTGATTTTTACGCAAGTTTTAGGTTAAAAGGTTATTACTTTTTATAGTTTTTACGATTTGTTAGTGAGTTTTGGTAGCTTTTCATTCGGATCTTAGTTTCAAAAACTAGTTTGTGGCGTTAAAGTTTAGACTTTGTATCGAAATAGTGTTATAGTGAGAAAAAGGCTATAAAGGTTCGAACTTTATAGGTATGTACGGGTTTTTGAAGTTGGTTGATCGTGGAAAATTTCTTAGAAGATTGTTTGTGAATTGCTTGTTGGATCTACGTAGCACTTTTGTTGAAATTCCTTGTATAAGGGGTTTTGTCAAAATTGTTGGTGAATTTAGATAAAAGAGGGTTTATCTAAATTGTGGACGAATTTAGATAAAAGATGGTTTATCTAAATTGTGGATGAATTTAGATAAAAAAGGGTTTATCTAAATTGTGGACGAATTTAGATAAAAACAAGGACTTATCGAAATTGGCAGCAAGGGCTTATCGAAATTGTGAGGCTTATCTAAATTCCAGGATTTATCGAAATTGTGAGGCTTATCTAAATTCCAGGATTTATCTAAATTGCTCGAGTTTATCTAAATTGCAAGTAACTTCAAACGATCATAAGTTCAAGACCAAAGCTTCACTACAACAACTGAATTTAACCTTCACCAATCACAACTCTTATTTCGTTGCAACGATCCAAGTTCAACTTTATCATACGAAACATCATCAATGGCTACTCAGCAAGACATTCATGCAGCCGGTGCAGAAAACCGTCCTCCTATGCTTGAAAAATGTGGATATCTTCCATGGACGAGCCGTATGCTTCGCTATATCAAGACTAAAACTGATGGTTAAGGCAAACTCCTACTCAACTCCATTCAACATGGACCATTCAAGCCTCGTCAATTTCAAGACCCTGGAGATCCAAATGCAACACCTCCTGTCCTACCATCCCTTCGTGAACAAAGAGAAGATGAATACACAACAGAGGATTGGAAGCAAATTGCAGCTGATGACTTAGCAATGCACTTAATTCAACTTGGTTTACCACGAGAAATATTTGCTGCTGTCGATAGTTGTGAAACTGCTTATGATATGTTGGAACGAGTTAGAAGACTTTGTCATGGCATAGAAATTGGGCAACAAGATGTTGAAAACAAGCTTCTAACTGAATGGGAGAAGTTCACATCCACTCCAGCGGAACCCATTGAATCTTACTACACCAGGTTTTGCACCCTAATGAACGAGCTCATCAGAAACAAGTTGACACCAAGACAAATTGTTCAAAACATCAAGTTCATCAACAATCTACCAGAAGAATGGGGATGATTCGTCACAATTGTCAATCAAACCAAGGACCTTCACCAGGTGAACTATGATCAGCTCTATGATTTTCTAAAGTAAAACCAGGCAGAGGCAAATGAAGTCAGGAAAGAAAAATTAGCAAAGCAACATGATCCTCTTGCATTAATTGCTCAAACACCAACACCTGTACCAGTGAATACACAACCATTGACCGGATCTACACACACTCCTTGTGTTAGATAGATACTTTGAATTATGTTAGTCTAGCACGCGGAATTTACTAGCCAACACTCAGAAGATTTATTTGATGTAGTTTCTAGTATGAACGAATGTAACAGTGAATGAACAAGAGACAATTTACTTTAACAAAAATGATTCAATATTATTGATGAATAATACGAGTACTCTTTGGTAGTACTAGGGTTTACAACCTTGAATCTTAACAATCTAGATACGTACAACTTCAACCTAGGAGATCCTTTTATAAACTAAGGATTCCTTTACAAGATAACTATAATCTATATTAATAGGATATACACAAAATCCTTTCTATACTTATCTTCTAATCGTTTACAAAAATTATAAGCAGTACTAACTATAATGTGTGAGCAGTACTAACTGACTTAGTACTGTCAGCCTTGTCTTCAATTTCTTCAGCATTACTAACTTATATACTAACAGTTCCAACTGTTAACCTTAATTCCTAACAATCCTCCCCTAAACTTATGATTTCTGTGCAAATCACTAAGTTTCTTAGAATTAAGCTTCATCTCCTATGATGAGGGGGGATTCTTCCAAACATCTATCATGTCTGTCTCTTGTTTCTGGCTTTCTTTTGCTCTGCAAGGTTAAATATCTTTGTCACTAACATATCTGCCATCTCAAAATCTTCTTTAACCTTGAGTGTCATTGATAGCATAGCCTTTAAAAAAACTAATCTGAGTGGATATTCTTTTTCCACCAACATATAAATTTCAATTTCATCTTTGGTAGAAATTCTATGCACTCCACATGTCTCAAATAATTTCCAAGTAACATCCTTGACTTCAGCTTGAAATCTCCACATTGATTCTCCATCATCAGGTTCATAAATCCTCTTCAATTGAACCCATAGTTCTTTATCTTTGTCTTCAAGTGGATCTTCAACTCTGAAATTTTCTTTTACTAAGCTCCACAGTTGATTAAGATCTTCTCTATCAAAACCTCTGAGTAAATCTTCAAACAACTTGTATCTTTCAGTTATTTCACCAACTCTCATAATCTTCCATCCTTTCATCTTTCCTTCTGTGAATACTTCCCAGCCAATGATGGGATGTTTTACTTGTAAAGGTTTGATGTTTGATGACTCAGGGACTATCACTATCATGCTCTTGACTTGTTCTTCAGTCAATCCTTCAGCTCCCTTCTTTTGTTTCTTTGCTGCATCAGATTCTAACAACTCTACATCTATTTTCTTTCTTTTTGTGGTATCCCTTGCAATTGGTGTATTCAAACTTGCATAAGCTTCATAATAAGCTTTTTCAATTTCAGCATCTGATTTTTCTTTAAAATAACTTGTCTTCCAAAGAGCTTGATTCTTCTACATTCATATCAGCTGCATCACCAGTATCCATATCAATCTTTTCACTAGTTCCTTCATCATGCCTCCCCTGAGTTTCTGATCCATCCCCTTTGCCTTTATCTGATTTCCTCCCCTGTTTGGGAGAATCACCACCATCATCATCTGAGTAGTCACTATCAGAAGAATCTTCATCTAATACTGCTCTTGCCCTTTTCCTCTTGAGATGATCTTCCAACTTCTTTACTCTACGAGTCAACCTTGAGTAGACTTTGGAAAAATTTCCTTTATGACTTTTAAGCTCCTCCTCCAAAGAATCTACCTTAGCTTTCAACCTGGTACAAAGAGCCATCAATTCAGTTTGTGAAGAACTACCCTCATCACTTCTAGCTGTGTGACCTGCTAGGAGAGGTGAATCATGGGGCAAGGATCCAGTTGCAACTCTAGTATGACTAGGTTGAGACCTTCTCCTATAAGTTGTGATGGTTGGGGGTGTTTGAGTATTTTCAGGATTTTGATTGGATGTGTGATGGGGATCAGTTGGGTTTACTGACCCTTCACCCAATTCAACTTGAAGCATTTCAGGAAACAAAGGTATTTCTACCCCTTTGAAAAGTCTACTAGCCATAGCCATATTCTGAAAAACCTTTGATTGTAGGCTAGGAGTAGTAAAAGTTTCTGTTGGTTTTGTAAGCAAATTCTTTTTCTTATTCAAAAGAGTTTGAACAAATCTTGGGTACATTAGAAACTTTGTTTTGCTGTTAACATTTGATGCCATACTCTCAAAAATAAATTTTGAAAAATTAAAGACCTTGTTCGTTGACAGACAAATAAGAGCAATAGCAATATTGCTACTGAATTACTCCCATGCTGTCTTTTTGGGACTTAAGCAATGTAAGAGAGTATGTATCAAAAATCTCCATTGTGGGGAGAAACAACCCTTTTGAAAAGTGAGTTTTTGGTTGGATGTGTCATACCCCATTCTGGCAAGTTCTTTCCAAATCTTAGTGTTTAGCATATTGATGATACCATCTAAATCTTGCAACTTAAGATGTCTCCTAAGTGCAGACTCGGTAACAACAAAAAGTATGCCATCCACTTCAGAATGGATTTCTAAGTCTCCATCTTCACTAGTCAAGACAGTAGCATTCTGCCAGAACTGTGTGATGTGAGAGACATAAAGAGTAGGAGAAACGGTTAAAGCATACCTTATGTGAGAATGGTTTAGGAAATCCACAATCTCATAAAATTTCAGTCCGTCTCCTTCCTCTGTTTTCTCTAGAAAAGCGACTTGGTTGTGCGTCTTGACAAAATCCAAATTAGCCATGATATTCTTAGTAAAGTTTGATTTTAACTGTGGTGAATAATGAAGATTTAGGTTAGAAGTAGAAGATGAAAGTTAGATGAGATATTATTGAGAGAATTAGGATTTTTAATTTGAACGACTTAAAGAATATGGTAACTTTTATTTTAGAATAAGAATATAATAGAATAAAAGTTAAAATATCTTGAAGAGGATCCCTCGAAAATCGTAATTCAATCAGTAAAAATCGCAACAAACCACCAACGGCTAGTTTTTAACTGAACATTAATTACTGACACATCAGTTATAACGGCTAGTTCAGCAGTACTAAGTTTACACTAGCAGTATAAACTTTGCACTAGCAGCATAAACCTTTATCAAAATTTTCAAAGAACAGTATGAACTTATATTGATTTCAAAGACATTATTGCACATATATAGTTTTTAGCAAACTATCAGCTATCAACGGATTTGATATGTCTTTACCAATAGCCGTTTGCTTTGGACTAGCCAACTCTTCACTGTTAGATATGGTGAGTTGATAACCATACAATTTTTGGTAAATTGTCAACCATTAACGGATTTGATTAGTCTTTACCAGAAACCGTTTGCTCTGGACTAGTTGGTTCTTATGTGGGTTAGACATGGTGAACCAATAACCATTTATTGTGTGCACAGATAACACACTGAGCTCCAAATCACCATATAGTCCAAAACACAAAGCATTCAAAACTCCAATCATCCTGCAATTGTTAGTCCAACAATAGAAAACAAAGTGCAAAGCACTTGTCTCATAACATACAAGCATATGACTAACATTGCACATAAAAAGAAAGATTAATTCCTTTGGTGTACCCAAACCATTACAGACTTAGGCTTTCCTCTTGCATCAACATAATTAAACCTTTTTAAAACAGTTGGAGTACCATTGGATTGAAGTGGTCTCCAAACCCATGATGCAGATGCATTAATACCATTACCCAAATTTCCCTTAGCAGTGTTTTTAAAACTTCCAGTGTTAACTGCTTGCCTAGCAGTATGAGCTACTGGGTGTGCAATTGCAACTTTAGGTTTCCAAACTTGTTTATTAATCACTGCATTGTTTTGAAATGGTCTTCTAACAGTTGTTGGTGCTGATTTAGAAAGAGTTTTTGCACCTTGAACTGTTTGTCTAGGGTAAAAAGGTCTATTTGGTCTAACAGTATGAACTGCTGGTCTAGCAGTGTTAACTGTTTGTCCAACAGTATGAACTGTTCTTGTTCCAGACCTTAACAGAATTGATCTAGGTATCATTATAGCATTTGTAGGGTGAGTGGGAGGTCTAACAGTCTCAGTCTTAACCATCTTTGGAACTTTTGGTTCCTCTATCTTAACACTAACAGGCTTAACCACAGCCTAATCATCCTCATCATCAGAAGTCCATTCCTCTATGGTTGGAGCATCTGAGTCCTTAGCTGAGGACACCTTATCCTCAGAAAGTGAGGCATCACTTGCACTCTCATACACAGGTTTATCAACTACATTTTCTTTAGGTTGAGGACCATATTTAAGCTCAGGTAGTTGAAATTCAGGTAGTCCTGTGTGTTCTAGGTCAATGCCTGGAGGTGTTGGAATTCCCCTATATGGAGGTGGAACTGATTTGTATCCTAGGCCTGACTTAGCTTTATTGAGGATTTGACACTCAACTATCTTACTAACACCCTTAGATGCAAACTCTAATGTGTCTACACTCATCTGAATGTTTTCCTTTGCCTGTTTTATCTTTTCCAATTCATTTTTCAACACACTAATTTCAGCATCCCTAAACATTATATCTCTCTTAAGTATAGCTACAGTATCACTAAAAGTAGACTCATTTTCCTTATAGTGAACTATCTGTTCTTCTAATACAGCCAAACCTCTCTTATGATTTGCTAAATTAAAAGCAGTCTGGTTTAGCTCTATTCTCTTATTATCATACTGTTTTCTAAGTGTTTCTAATTCTTTTAATGCATCACATGATTTAGAATATTTAGAAATTTGTACCTCAGAGTCTGAGAAAGCCATAAGTGCCATCTCTGTAGGTGCTTCTGCTTCCTCCTCTGCAATGTAGCTCCAGTCAAACCCTAAGCCATCAATGGCAACCATAGCCTATGAGCTTGAATCTGACACTTCCACAACCCTTGATTTGCTTCCAAATCCTCTGCTCTTGCCATCTTGTTATCTTGGCATTCTGCACTCCCTTGAATAATGACCTTTCTTGTGGCAATTATAACATTCAATCTTTGACTTGTCATACCCAGCAACATCATTGCTATTTATGATTATCTTCTTGCCAGTCTTCTTCAAGAATCTTCTAGCTCTCAAGCTGAGAAGAGAGAGTTGCCACTTGATATCCATCTCTTCAATATCATCTTCATCAATCTCTTGAAGATCTGCATGACTCAACATACTTCCATTGTGCTGAGTAGTCAAGAAAGCACAATAAGTATTCTCATCCAAAAGTCCATTAGTACTGCTTGAGGTACTAGCAGTACCAATATTTGAACTAGCAGTTCCCACTGCTCCAGCAACTTGAACTTCTTCTTCTGGATTAGAGGTACTGGCAGTTGACACAAAGGCCAAATTTCCAGAACTTGAGCTTGAAATTGATCCAGCAGACTTCTTCACTTCATGTTCTACTATCTTGAAGTTGCTGTAGAGATCCATCAGACTCATAGAATCAATGTCTGGCTTGTTCTTCCAGACAATTACATGCATAGCCCATTCTGATGGTAGACTCCTAAGGAATTTTGAGTTGAGATCTTCCTGAGGCATCTCAATTCCTAGAACAGCAAGTTGACTCACTAGCTTTTGAAGCCTATTAAACATATGATCGAGTGACTCATTGCTTGTTGCTGTGAAATTCTCAAACTGTTGCTTGAGAAGTATCTTCTGGGTTTTCTTGGTGGCTTCATTCCCACCATACCTTGCAACAATAGCTTTAAAAAGAGTTTTGGCACACTTGTATTTGTTGAAGTTCAGTAATTGATCATTGGGGATTGTCATCAGCAGCATGCTCCTTGCTTTAACATCATTCTTGTGCTGAGCCTTCTCATCAGTAGTTAATGGCTTGGTCTGCACAGTTGTTTCAGTCTTGCCCTCAACAACAGTTTTAGTGGTTGTAGGCTTAAAAGAGTTCCCATCTTCTATAATCTCCCAAAGTGCATAATCCTGCACTTGAAAGAATTGTTCAACTCTTAGTCTCCACATATCGAACTCATTAGGTTTAAGCATTGGTAACTTAGCAGCAATGTTGGTTTGGGTTGTTGTCTCCATGTCCATCATCTTCTTAATCAAAATCGTCTGGATCTTCTAAATCAAAGTATCAATAACCTGGCTCTGATACCACTTAACTGGATCTACACACACTCCTTGTGTTAGATAGATACTTTGAATTATGTAGTCTAGCACGCGGAATTTACTAGCCAACACTCAGAAGATTTATTTGATGTAGTTTTTAGTATGAACGAATGTAACAGTGAATGAACAAGAGACAATTTACTTTAACAAAAACAATTCAATATTATTGATGAATAATACGAGTACTCTTTGGTAGTACTAGGGTTTACAACCTTGAATCTTAACAATCTAGATACGTACAACTTCAACCTAGGAGATCCTTTTATAAACTAAGGATTCCTTTACAAGATAACTATAATCTATATTAATAGGATATACACAAAATCCTTTCTATAATTATCTTCTAATCGTTTACAAAAATTATAAGCAGTACTAACTATAATGTGTGAGCAGTACTAACTGACTTAGTACTGTCAGCTTTGTCTTCAATTTCTTCAGCCGTACTAACTTATATACTAACAGTTCCAACTATTAACCTTAATTCCTAACAACCATCATCATCATCTTCCACTCAGAACTACATGCAACAACAATACCTTCCACAAACTGCTATCATACTACAACAACAATGCTACCCACAACAACAAGTCATTCCACAACAACAGTATCCACAATTCCAAGAACCAGAGTTCACTGACTCTGATGAAGCTATTGCTGCTATGACACACGCATTTGCTTTAATGTCAAAGGCATTCCAAGGACGCTATTCCACACCAACTAACAACAACCAAAGGATTTCATCGAACACTCGCAATAGGCAGATTGTACAGCCGAGTTTCAACATAGGTCAACAAGGACAAATGGTTTGAG
The DNA here is from genome assembly GCA_021014915.2 of Artemisia tridentata subsp. tridentata. Classification (NCBI taxonomy): domain Eukaryota; kingdom Viridiplantae; phylum Streptophyta; class Magnoliopsida; order Asterales; family Asteraceae; genus Artemisia; species Artemisia tridentata. The sequence goes on along the minus strand of CP139504.1, from coordinate 370,324,912 downwards.
TTATGGAAAATCAGCAGGGATATGCTCCTAGATATCTGATGGGTAATGCAGGGTAGTATGTCGGAAATCAGATGGGTCAAGTTGTTGGAAATCAGAGGGGTCAGAATGTTGGGAATCAGAATGCTGGTAATCAGATTGGGAATGTTGCTGCTCCAGTTGCTGGGAATTATGGAAATGTGAATCAGGGCAATCCAGTAAAGTGTTTCAACTGTCAGGGAGTCGGTCACATGGCAAGGAACTGTCCTACCAAGCCGAAAAAGAAAGACCTAGCTTATCTACAGAAAGTGTTGACATAAATAATGCCTAAAAACATTATCAATATTTATTCATATCTCTATGTTTTGATGATCACAAAATGTAAACTCATTAAAACATAAACTTATCAAATAAACAAGTATTTAGTTGTAAATATTCATTTCTACAACTTAATCACTTAAGGTATGAATAGACAAGTGCTTAATGCATTATATGATCAAAGGAACATTTTCTTAATAACTAGATTTTTTATAAAACATCAAAAACATTTTATATATTTTTGAAAAACATTTTTGGTATTAAATAAAAATGTTTAATCTTTTATAAAAATATGAATTCAAATTTTTAACCAAAATCAGTTAAAATGTTCCAGAAAAACCTTCCCCACAAAAGGACAAAATTGGCCAACGTTCAGTAGGGGCGGCCCCCTTAATTTTACTTGGCGGCCCCCTTAATAATTAAGGGGACCGCCCCCGCTCCAGTAGGCTCCAGCTATCCAGATTTTTCCCTATAAATACAAGCCTTCTCCTGGATTTTTTCTCAACCCTTTTGCACTAAAACTTTCTGTTGTAGATCTCATTTCATATCTTAAATAAACCTTTGATCATGTAATCTTAAGCATTGGTTTCCAAGTGATCCAAGCTTCCACCATCCAAGTGCAAAAGAAGAATACTTCTATCAATCAAGATTAGAAGTATTACAACTTAGTATCATTTTGTTACTTAAGTTGTGTGTTTAACAAAGTTTGTAAATCATTCATTCATTTGTATGTAAGGTGTGTGTTGTAGATTAGTGTTGTGTGTAAGTAGTGAAGATGTTGTATAAGTAGTTGTGGTATAGAAGTTGTGAGGTCAAAATGTAGAAGTCGTGAAGCCGTGGTGTAGAAGTTGTGAAGCCGTAGCTTAGAAGACATGAAGTCCTTGTGTTGAAGTCATGAAGCCGTAGCATAGAAGTTGTGTAGCGGTCGTGTTGAAGCCGTGAAGTCCTAGTCGTGAAGTCCTAGTGTTGAAGTCGTGAAGCTGTAGCATAGAAGTTGTGTAGCGGTCGTGTTGAAGCCGTGAAGTCCTTGTCGTGAAGTCCTAGTGTTGAAGTCATGAAGCCGTAGCATAGAGGTTGTGTAGCGGTCATGTTGAAGTCGTGAAGTCTTAAGTCATGAAGACATAGTGTTGAAGTCGTGAAGCCGCATCATAGAGGTTGTGTAGCGGTCGTGTTGAAGTCGTGAAAAAGTCGTGAAGAAGTCGCGAAGCCGTTGTGAAGAAGTCGTGATTAAGTCGTGTAGAAGTTGTGTTGTGAAGTTGTGAGATTGGTTCTAGCTACGATTAGAACTCGACATTTAGCTTTGTGTCGTTAAACCTGTGTAAGCCAAAGTTGTTTACAGTTTTCTCCGCCATAAGGGAGCTTATTGAAGTTGTGAAGAAAACTCTCGAGCAAGGTGTGCTCGGGGAGTGGAGTAGGGCAAGGAAGGTGTCCTTGTAGCTGAACCACTATAAATCTCTCGTGTCTCGGTTAGATCTTTCCATACCTTATTTATTTCTTTACTTGCATCATCATTACTTTCATACACATAGGCTTATATAATTGCTAGTATTAATTAGAGGTCGACTTCACATAAAGATCAAATTGAAAATCCATTCAAGAAACCAAAACTTTTACAATCAATTTAAAAGAATACATATATAACTAATAATAAGATTTAAGTTTTATTTTTCATAACAAACTAGAATCTAAAGTTTTTTAAAAGTATAAAAAAAAGTTTTTATAATAAATTAAAAAGACGTAAAACTATTCAACCCCCCCTTCTAGTTTATCCACAGAAAGCATTGCTGTTGGCACAGAAGGAAACGGCAGGGTTTCAGTTGAGTGCAGAAGAGAATGATTTTATGGCACGCATGGATGATATGAAAGACATTGAAGATATTGATGCAAACTGCATTTTCATGGCAAATCTTCAGGAGGCTAAGTATGATACGGATTCTGAACCACCTCCTGTTTATGACACCAATGCAGTCTCTGAGGTACCATCATTCAATACATGTCACAATAATGAAATATTTGATATGTCAACTCATGATGAACAGTATCCTGCGACTCCAGCACCCACTTATGATACATATATGGACATGCCAAGTTGTAGCAATATTAATTTGGCAACTCCAGATATGAATCCTAATGGAGGCTTCGAGTCACAGCATACTGAGAATGATGAGGAAACACGTGCGTTATTTAAATCATTATTGAACAACTGTAGTATTGAAATTGAAAAAGTAAAAAAGGTCAATCGCGATGTTAAGGCCGCAAATGTGAAATTGACCGCTGAGCTTGAGAGGTATAAGGAAAATGAAAAAGTTTTTGAATTCCATAAAACACGACAGTCAGAATTAGAAAATGGTTACAAAAACTCCGTTTTAAGAGAAAAACAATTGCAAATTAAGTTTGACACTCTTGATGTTAACTTGAACAAGAAAATAAAATCCTTAAACACGAAAGTTACAAATTTAAAAAACCAACTTTCTAAACAAAAATCAACTTGTTCTGATCTTGAAAAAGAAAAGAAACAGTTGAAAGCAGATTTTTCAAAACGCGAAAATGATCTTCTTGATGAAATGATTGAGAAACAAGAAACAATTAAGAAATTGGAAGATTTGCCTTTAAAAACGGGTCATTCTGCTCAAACAATTCATATGCTAATTAAAGATCCAAACCCGCTTTTATACACAATGAAGAAAATGGCAATCGGTTGCGGAAATCCTTATACACTCAAGAAAGCTCAGAAAAATTTGTATAATGGTAATGTGATATTTGCTAAACATGATCCTCCCGAGGTTCGGGATTCTGATGAAACGATTGAGCTTGCCGAAGAGAGAAGAATCAAAATGAGACAAAAGAACCCAGAAATAAAACCAATTGATTATAATAAGCTTAACATACTTTCTGGAGTACATTTTGTCAAACAACAACAAACACCAAAGGTTTTCAAAAAACCAGTTGTTTCAACAAAACAAAAAGTCATTTCCAAAAATCTCTCAAACTTGGAACAAATGTCCTCTGGCAATCCTTTTAATACAAGTGAAGCTAGAAGATGTTTGGATGATCTTAAAGATAGAGTGAAAACACTTCAAAGTATTGTTGAATCCAAAACGAATCTTAGCATCAGCAACTGGCATTCAAGTTTTCATATTGAAATGAAAAAGGTGTTTCAAACAGAAATTACTACTCCACTCAATAACATTAGTGCGAGAGTAATCCATGTTGAAAATGCAATTTTAAAAGAAACACTCAAATTTGTCAAGGACCACAAATCCCTGGTAAAGGAAGCTAATGAAAACATTGAACGTATCAAAGTTTTGGAAAACCACAATGATTCTCTCTTCGAAATAGCTTTGTCGACTGATATTATGTCCATAATTTATCAAACATATTCTGTTGAAGACGATGAAAGACTTCGAGCTGAGACTTCTGCAATTGTTTTAAAATATGAAAATGCTCTTGTTAAGCTTGAAAAAGAAAATGTATCATATTTTAAACAACTTGATCGCAAAACTGAGGAATGCAAGTATGAAAAATTGTCGTATGAGCGTGCCTACAAGGACATACAAGAGCAAAATTATTTTTTAAGGACTCAGCTGCAAAGTCTAAAAGGGAAGGGTGTGGATACTAAGCTTGCAAAACCATCGACTCAGGAAAAACCAAATGCTTCAAAACCGGTTGAAAAACCAAAAATGTCTATTTATCAGGTTGTTCCAAAAGTTGATGAGAAAAATGATTTGTCAAAACCAGTCACTCCACAATCCTTACCTATCAAGAAAAGAATATTAAAGATTGATGAAAAAGGTGTTGAAAGAGAAAAATGTTTGTCGAGGAACAACAAGTCATTACACCTCATCTTTCTAGGAATAGCTCACCGAATGTGACCACAAAAACTGTTAAAGAATCTGTTGGTTCAAACGACATGGTCCGCAATCACCATCTAGAAAGAGCTAGGAAAAAAGAACAGCTTCGAAAAGACGGAATTTTAGGTACAAAACCTAGAGTGATGAATTCTACAACATTACTAGGCTCTGCTAGTAGTAGTAAACCATTACCTAGGAACACTCAACAAAAGACTAGGGATTGGCTTGCATCTAAGATTAGTTGCTCAAAAGAAAATGTTATGCACGTAGAATGCAACGGTAAGAACTTAAATTCCTCTTCGAACAAGAAACAATTTCCAAATGACAGTAGTGACAAAATTAATGTTGCTGTTTTAAACAAGAATATTGAATTTGTCTGTCCTACATGTCAAAAATGTGTCTTTTCAGCTAATCATGATGCATGTGTTGAACAGTATATCAAGAAAGAAAATTCACGTGCTAAGGCACAATCCACTAAGACACCAAATAAAAACAAACCCGTAGATAAGAAGCAAGAGGCTAAGAAACCTAATAGGTGGATCTCTACAGGACGTAGTTTTTCTCAAAATGAGACTTCCGCTGCATCTGAAAAGAAAACAACTCCTAGATCTTGCCTTAGGTAGATTCCCACGGGAAAAGTTTTTAACACAGTTGGTCTTAGTTGGATTCCCACAGGGAAGATTCTTGATAGTTGCACTACAACAAATAATAGTGAAAATCATCAGGACAAGGATGTAGAAACCACTGTAACCATTGATAGTGAACACCCTCAGAGTGATGATTCATGTACTTCTAATACTGTTATTTGTGAAAACTCTTCGTCTTTAGTTGCAGGTGATTCAACTATCTCAGAACCCAGTTCATCAGAGGGTTCTAATTTTGTAAATTCTTCAAAATCATTCTTTCAATCCTCTATTTTTGATTTTCCATTTCTTTTATAAAAACAAAAAACAAAATACAAAATTTGAAAAACAAACAAAAACAAAATACAAAAATATAAAATTTCAAAAATACAAACAATATAAAATATAAAAACCAAAAATATTCTTCTCACGACATGTCTCTCGTATAATCGATATTCTGTACGTATCTAGAAATGTCATTCAACAATGATACAGACATGTACAGATGCTTGAGCGAGAGTTCACTAAAATTATTTTCAAAACATGTCGATTCTCAAAATTTTCTTCATAATGGCTTCGGAACAACTCAGTTTCAGACCCGAGCTTAATGTATTGGCTTCTGGAAACATCAGTTCAGGACCCGCGCTTCAAAGAAAGGAAAGTGCTTAATCAAATCAAAGGTTTTAAATATTTTTCGAGCAATTATCCTAAAAATCTCTATGGCTTTCGTATACTTTAGTACGAAACCCGTGCTACAATGATGACTTCTGATTATTTCAGATCAGGACTCGTATTGTTAATGGAAAAATAAAAAACCCTTGAGCACATGATCAAGTTTTTTTAAAAAGATTTTTCAAAATCTTTCTCAAAATTTTGTACTCAAGTTCTCAAAATTTTGTACTCAAGACAACTCCCTCCAAACCCAATAAAACATGCTTTGTTTAAGGAGGAGTATAAATTTTTTTTTTTTAAAAATGCTCCAATTTCATGCTCAAATCCGTCTATCTCTCCAAAAAGCTTTATTTTAATCAGTTGATATAAAAAATATCACTACATACTATTTTTGAGGGGGAGAAGACGTGACTAAAATGTGATCAAAATGTTTAAAGATCGTGGATTAAATCTCAAAAAGAGCTCGACTCAGATCTGAACCCTCGAATTGACGAAAACTAAATGTCAGTAATCGAAAATACTTGTCCGGGACGGGTAATAATTTCAAGCTAGTTTATCCAGTGATGTAAACGTGTCTCGCAAAGGCCTTGTCTGAGTAGAATGTACCAATTCGAGAGATTATCTTTTAATATTACCGGGACGGGTAATAATTTCAAGCTAGTCTAACTAGTGATGTAAACGTGTCTCCTAAAGGTCATATTAACTGAAAATCGATCAATTCAAATGTGCAAACTCTACCCAACATGTGCAAATTTATCTTAAAAATGCATGAGCACATGTGAAGGGGGAGTATTTCAGAAAAATGCAAAACTCTCGAAGTGTTAAATAAAATGTGTTTTATTCATAAACACTTTGAGAGATTTTCACAAAAGGTTTTGTGGCAAGTGATCAATAAATCTAGGATAATCATGGAGTAATAAGGTGATTATGGTTAGGTTTATGTCCTATGATCCACCAGAGCCGGAGGGATCTACCCAAGGACAATTCCAATATATTAGAATTAGAAGTCCTTAGGTAAGATTGAAAAAAGGAGTAAATGAGAAAGGGAAAGAAGGGGTTGAAGAATGAAAAAGAAAATTTTAATGGGTGAAAAGAAATAGCCCTCCATGAAAACTTAGGGCAGAAACGGGTCAATACATCTGCTATCAGTATTCACTAAGATGATACTGATATTAAAGACAAGACGTCATGGACCCAGTGACGCGCTGCACCACCCCTCCTAGCCACTCAGGTATCTATTAAAAGATATTTGTTTCATTTCTCACGGAGAACACTGCATAATCTATCGGCCTCTTACTCCGAGATGCGTTGATATTGAAAAAGTGGCACTCTGCTCCATGCCTCCGACTACTAAAACCAAAACGCACATTATCGAGTCTAGAGCCACGAGATTCATCTAAAATCTCTTAGGAACACTTCCAATATAATACACTTGTGTTCGCCAAAAAGGACACAAGTTGTAAGAGTCTTAATGAGATCCGTGGATCTTGCCATAACATATCATGATGGTTATTTGTTTCAAAATGGTCTACAGTCGTGAAGTGATACTTAGGTATACTTCAGCGGCTCACTTGGATTATGGGTATACTTCGGTATATCTGTTGTAAGCCTTCTTGAGGGTATCCAATTCAAGAATAACCTTTATAAGGATTAGAGAGGGTTTTCACACTATGCTGTTGATTCTCTCAAAATCTGAGCCTGTAAGTGCTAGAAATCCCGCCAAGGAGATTCCTATCACGAATTGAGTCCTTATGACGTGGGTCTCTACTTGGAATTTATCCATAGTAGTGATAACTGTCCCTCACGGGATTAGGACGGCTGATGTGCCCGACCAATGTGAATGGAATCAAGACATTCATCAGTAAAACAATCGTAGTGGTTGATTCTCTAAGAAAAGTCCACCGTGATCGATTTGTGATTTTATCTAACAACTCTTATGCAGCTACTGATGAAAGTCCCCCTGGAGAAAGATTGTACACCATCATCATATAGCTCAACATCCAAATCTCCTCATACTCATACTTATGAAGATCATCCTCAACAAAGCTCGAAGTAAAAATGTTCAAGACAAAAGATCAAGTGAAAGACAATGAATTACAAAGTCAAAAAGCTAATCAAGATGTCAAGAACAAGTTCATGTATCAAGTGAGGACGACATAAGTATGAAGTTCAGAAGAAGTATGAGTATGATGGAAGATACGGCACTGTAATCCCATGAAGATGTTGATCAAGGCAAGAATAACCAAAAGACGATTACATTGAAGATCACAAAGCATGAAGGAACAAAGAACCAAGACTATTCTACAACGACACACAAAGTTAAAGACAACGAAGACGAAAGACCAAATCACTGGGAGCATCATTTGAATGACCATCCCTTAGGAGGAGATTGTTAGCATTGAAAAAGTGATGGTCATTTCGTATTTAATGACTTTGTAATGTGTCGTGTATATTGTATTAGTTATAGATTAGTCAAGGGCTTCATGGACCTAAGCTAATATGTTGTATGTTATGTTAGAATTGTCCAATCCATGAAAGCCCAACCAAGCCCAATCGTATCCCACTTAAAAGCCCCTAGGGCGTCACTTGTTTACTATAAATACATGCTCCCACCTTATAAGTTATTGTGCTTCAAGAGGTGTATAGGTGGGAGTGTGTGTGTGCTCTTTGTATTTCTCTCTTCATCTTATTCTATACATTCGGTATACATACACGATCCATATATCTTGTCTAAGTGTACCATTCGATCTACATATTAGTGTGATAAGGTATTGTTCTAGTGTCTTAAAGTTAGATCTCTAGTCTTACAAATATTTTTGTATGTCATTTTTGGTGTTTAATGAAGTTGTTGATCTTCTTTAGAAGGTATATTTGTAATTATTTGAAATGATGTGACAACCGGTAATTTTTGGGAATATTTAAATACCGCATTTACGTTTATAGACTAATATTTAATATTTGAGAACCGTTTTGGAATGTTTTAGGAATTTATTTTGGAATATTGGTTATGTTGTTGGAATTATTGCTATATGATACGTGAAGTTTCCCCGTAGAGTTTTAGTTGAGCACTACGCGATTCGGCATGAATATTAACCTAATACTACGTTATTAATTGGTTTTAACGTTTTGGAACAAATATATACTTATTAATAGTCATTTTTATTAAAAAAATAATTTTAAAAATATAGGTGTGAGTTAAAAAGTCATGAGAAAATTTTACGGCATGTAAACGAGCCCCGGAAGCTATTTATATAAAAGATAGTTAAAATAACACAAATAGCCCCCTTGCCCAATATTACAAAACCGACCCTTTAGTTTGGTTTTTGGCAAATTCAGATTGGAAGGAGTATATAAGCCTTGTGATAGGGATTTAGGGTTCCATTTTGCACACACCAAAACCCTAGCCGCCCCCTCCACCACTCCCTCCACTACCATCGTCGGTACACCACCACCACCCAAGCACACCGCCACCACACCCACCCTTACTCCACCCTTTTGAGCCCGTTGTGAAGAACATCTGCCGTAATACCCTCGTACCACGCGCCACCGCCGTTAGTTTCATTAGTTTTTTGTTGGTAAGTTCGAGGTAGGGATAGATCGAGTTAAAAAGTGGTTAAAACACCGATTCACCACTTGTGTGGGATCGGTGTGGGTTAAAAACGAAAAGGAAATGAGTTTTGCTAATAAAAATGAGTAGGAAAAGTCTTGGTATCATCGTTTAGGGTCGTGTTTGTGTTTGTAGGTTTGATGCCATGAGTATAAGCTCACGTACAAGCTTGTGGTTAAGCTTTTGAAGCTTGTTTTGCTCTTGGTCTTGTCGTGTTGTACGAGTCGTGGGCCGAGACCCACAAGAGTATAGTTTGATTTATTTTTTTGTACGACATAGAGGTTATGGTTAACATTTAGGTTCGTTGGTTTGTTTGCGACATCATGGCTCGAAGCCGAGACCTTAAAGGTCTCAGCGTGGTAAGTTTCTTCTTATTAAACGTTTCAAGGCACGTGTATCGAATAAAATTGGGAAACGTGAGAGTTATTAAACGTTTCAAGGTACGTGTATCGAGAGATACCGTATTTGGAATTAGCGGTATATTTGTGGAATTATTGTTTGAGTTACGGGTTGTTTAACGTTAGTATACCCGACCGAAACGGTTATCAGACTTATTGGGTTGACAATTCCAATAAGGGCCCGGTAAATGCGTTGGAAGAATTTATTAACGAGTAACCCATCCTTATGACTTACCATTTATTTGTAATGTGTAGGTTGGCTTTGGATTAATAAACGATACGAAGGAATTGTTGGACTTATCGAGTTGACGAATTCGATAAGGATCCAATAATTCGTCCGGATTACCTTATTAAGCTTTTAGCTTAATCGTTTAGACCTTTGATCTTTACCGTGTGTGAGATTGATTTAATGAATAATTGGTAGTCGGATTTATTGGGAAAATGGCAACACCGGACTTGAAAATATATGTTGGACTTGAAACGTCATTGAACTTGGACATATTTGAGCATTGGAATAAGAAATGACTACAATACATTAGACTCATAATGAATTTAATGTATTTGAGCCGTAACGGACGAACAATGGAATATAATGTCGAATGAACTATAATAATTGTAACATTTATTGCTTAAACATTTTGGAAATTATAAAACATCCGACATGGAAACGTTCTATATATGAACGAGCCATGGCAAAATTTTGTTTTATAATATAAAACAAGTATGTTTTATAACTAAAAGGGAATTTGGGAGAATACCGGCGACTACCAATCTATTCATCTAACGTAGTGTGTTTGTTATGTGTGATTACTTTGAGTTGACTTCATCATTTTTTTTCTTGACTTGTGTTTTGTTTTTCATGGCGACTCCGCTATTTATTCCCCATTTTGGCGTGTGTGCACTTGAGTCATGTTTTCCCACCATTGCACAAATGATGATACCAAGCTTTGTTAAAAGGCTAAAATAAGAATATTTTTGGAAATGGAAATGGTTAACTTTTGGGAACTTTTGCTCGTATAGTTTACTTATGTGAGATACGTTTTAAGACGATACTTTATACTATTAGGTCGTGCCAAGTCGGTAGTGCCGTGACGTTTAGCTGCCGTTGTGCTATAGCACTGTTGACTTGTATGTTGTGCTTTTCTTGACTGAGGTGAGTTTCATAGCCCCACTTTTACACTTATACTGCTTTGTTGAAAACTTGGGGTGAGAAAACATGTAAAACCGTTTTGAATGAACCAAATGTTATTTTATGATTTTGATATGTTTGCTATGTTAGCTGGCTAAGGTTATGTGCAGGACTATATGGTGCACCTATATGGATTATTATTGTGGTTTGGCACACTTATGTGTGAGTATGATATATTGGTTATGTGACTTAGTCCAGTATAGCAAACTTATTATTGATTTGGTCCACCGTTATTAGTTAGGAATAAACCTATGAACTCACCAGCGTTAGCTGACCTTTTTAGCATGTTTTCTCAGGTAATAAGTGATGTTTGCATTTGGATAGCTAGTACTTGGAGGCTTGGCAAGCGGCATGGTTGAAGAATCAATTAAGACTATGATAATTTATTTGGGGACCTACCTTTATGTTTTAATTTGGGCTTGCTTACGTATTTTGGAATAAATGTAGACTTGAAATATTTGGGTTGTAATGTTTTAATTAATGGATAATGCTATTCCGTTTTCTTGTGCTTGTGTTATGTACCAATCCCCGTTGCACCCCGGAGCTTTGATAAGTCTTCCGTTGTACCAAGTTTTGGGGGTGTTACTGGGTACTTATCAAAAACCTAGATTATAACTACTTTTGAAAATTGATCCTATGACCGACACATGCCTGACTGCCAAGCTGAAGCCTCATGAGATTGATATATTATGGGAATGCGATATGATTTATGCGGTATTTGTTTTGGAACATGTTCAGAGTAATGCGGTATATTTAATTATTTAGTTTGGATATAGTTTTTGATATTTTGGATGTTTGGGATAGATTTTGCGTATAGTTTTTGGATATGGTTTTTGGATGTGGTTTTTGCACTGTGTAATTTAGTTATTTTTATACACTTATACCTACCCTCTACCGTTGTCACAGACCATGCCTTCCCTTGCTTTTGACGCATCTAAGGACATTCTCGTGGCTGGATCCCGCCCAGCACGACCTCGGATGAGTCCTACTCAGGACGATCCCTATGCGATTGTTCAACACTCAACCCTTGCTTCATCATCAGTCACTCCTGTGTTACCAATTTCACCTGCATTTCAGCCGTATTCATCATCAGCTGGTCGCCCCAGTCCTACGCGACAGCTTACCCTACATTAGGCGTTAGCCCGAGCCCAGACTCCCTTGCTTGCCAGCCGTGGTACTGCACGCATGTCAGTGCGACCACCCACGTCACCACCCATGCACTTCTCAGCTCACTCCCTTCTATAATCACCACCTGCATCACTGTCACGTAGACGACCCCGATCACCTACTCCATCATTACAGTCGTCTCATGATTCACTTGCCCCACAGAGACATTACTTAAGTGACTCATACCTTGAGGATGAGGATGTTGACCCTGAGGAGGAACCTCAGGAGGAGGAGGAGATGGAGCTTGAGGATGATATCCGCACCCCTAATGCACTCACTAGGACATGGCTCTCCCTGGCACTTGCCTGACACACCAGAGCACCCCTATGAGTTGGCCTCACCTCCTCACTTACCCGAACCAGAGTTCCCACCGGCCCCAAACACATCATCGGAGATTTCCTCTGAGGCTGCTGAGCGTGGAGAGATGGGTCAGATTTGGGATCAGATAGTCGCTAATGAGAGGAGGATCAGCGATCTGACTGATCGACTGGTTGGCATATCTGCTGTGAGATATGGGGATAGTGTATGGTAGGACCACATCGTTGAGACGGGATTTGATAGATTGGCGTGATATGATGAGAGACTTGCAGAGAGCCTTCATGACTGCTCGAGATACCGACAGGACTCTCTGGCGCAGAGTTGCCGAGCTGCAGACAGAGAACACTCAGCTCAGGATAGATCGTGAGGCAGATCGCATTGAGATATCCTCTATATGGAGGCAGATGGCGGATATGGAGGCTACTTTGAGCGACATCTGCCGAGATCGTGGCTAGTTGCTTATAGGTTCCTGATTTTGTACCATCTCTAAACTGAGAAGTCCTCGGTTAGAGATGTTAGTCTTGTTGTTTAGACTTGTTGTCCTTATTATTCAGTATCGTCGATGACGATCACCTATCGTTTTGTTTTGTTGAATTTCCAGAACTATGTATCGATGTTGATGTTGTTATGGATGGATTTTGTTTTGAGCGTAAATATTTTGATTGTGTATGCAATAGTATTCCAATTGTGGCAATTGTTATTTGTGTTGGTATTCGATCCTGTGATGTTCACTTCTTTGCGTGATGTATTTTGTGGTTTGGAATCTTATGACTCCTATATGTTGTGATTTAGATCGATGGCACCGAGGCGAAACCCAGCCAGGACTACTTGAACAGGGCCTGCTGTTGTTAACATCAGTCGGCGTCCCGTTTGAAACGCCGACATCCAGAATATCGACAATCAGAATACCAACAACCGTACCGATATTGATAAGAATGTCAACCATGAGGGTTACAGTGGTCACACTCCACCTAACAGCCCTCCTGTGAACCAAGCTCTAATCGATCAACTCGTGGCTTAGCGTGTTGCGGAACTGTTAGCCGAGTCGAATCAGTCGAACACCTCTGCTGGAACTCCACCACCTAACAAAAATCGTTGTTGTACGTACAAAGAATTTCAGAGTTGTGGACCAACTGAGTTTGGCGGAACTGAAGGTGTAGTTGAGTTAATGAGGTGCATGGAGAAGACCAAGTGTGTGTTTACCGTCAGTAACTGCGATGAAGATGCCAAATTGAAGTATGCCACGTTCACTTTGAAGGATGAAACCCTGACCAGGTGGAACAACTATCTCAAGTCTGTGGGAAGCAATGTGGCTTATGCCATGACTTAGGATCAGTTCAAAGCATTGTTGATCAAAACCTACTGCCCACGAAATGAAGTCAATAAATTGGAGATCGAGTTTTGCAACCATAAGGTGAAAGGTACCGACATGACAACCTACAACTGCCGTTTCCAAGCGTTGTCATTGTTGTGCCCAGAGATGGTTCGTACAGAGGCGCTCAAGATTGAGCGATACACTGATGGGTTGCCACTGGCCACTAGAAATGACGTGATTGCTGCAAACCCAACCAATCTCCATGAAGCCATCATGATAGCTCAACGTCTAATGGACTCACTGGTTCTTGAGAATGCGGATAAGGGCAGAAATGATAAGAGGAAGAGGGAAGATAACTCTAAGGGTAGTAATGACCCGAACAAGCGACAAGAGGTCGCCAAAGTATATACTATCAGGGATGGAGAGAAGAAGGGTTATAATGGGAACCAACCAAAATGAAATCATTGTAAGCGTTATCATCACGGACAATGTGCTGTGGTGTTCCAAAAATGCTCTAAGGTAGGACACATAGCCAGGGAATGTAAATCCCGACCCCTTGCGATGGTGCAAACAGCCCCGCGAACGGATTGGAAGGCTAGTGTCACCTGCTATGGATGTGAGAAGAAAGGGCATTACAAAAATGAGTGTCGAGAGCCATGGAACCGAGGAAACCAAGGAAATGGAGGAAACCCAGGGAATGGGGGGAATCACGGGAACCGAGGAACAAGCGAAAATGGGAATAACCAGGGGAACCGTGGAGCAAGAGGAAACCAAGAAACCATGGCACTGGGAATCATCAGGAAAATGTGGGAGCAGCTCAAGGAAGAGTGTATGTTATTGGAATGGAAATCGAAGAGGACCCGAACGTCGTTACGGGTACGTTCCTTCTCAATAACCGTTATGCTTCTATATTGTTCGATACTGGAGCTGATAGGAGTTTTGTATCCACTGCGTTTATGCCTTTGCGTGCAATCTGTAACACCCCCAAAATCTGGTATAGCGGAAGCATTCAGGTCATGGGGTTCTACTAAATTGATAATCACAACACAAGGTAACAAAAAACGGAATACATACTCCGTTTTAATTCATTAAAAAATGAAAATATTGTTTACAACATCGTTTTAAGTTAATAAAGCGAAGCCCACAAATTTTAGTTGTCCCAGACAAAAACAAGTCATAAATAAAAAGCCACAGCATTCAGACAGTAACCTATGACCCTTGCCCTGCCACCACCTTGTCATATTAGTCAGCTCAAACACCTGAGAAAGACAAGCTTATAAAGTCACCAAAACGCTGGTGAGTTCATAGGTTTATTAATAAGCAGGAAATCAGCAGTTGGACCATGAGTTTAGCATATGAACATTACAACCCATGCAATGACATATAAAATACAGTCTATTATGTTAGCACTAAGTTCATGCAACCGAAGCTATAACTTGTGTGCATGCTCTAGAAGCATGTTAAATATTAGTGGCCCGGCAAGTGTGTATCCCAGACACTTGTAGTTTCGACATGGTATACGTTCGTTTGCCTATCCGGTCAACCCGAACGGGGACGTTACTCCCAATAGATCTATTTATAACACTCGCGCTTCCCAGCAGGAATTGACGGTTCATGAGTTGGGCATATAGGGACATAACAGGGCTTAGGCTAAACCACGTAATAGCATAGACAATAGTTTGGTCCTAAAAATAGTTTTGCATGTTTCTCACCCCAATAGTAAAACAAGTTTAAATAGTGTGGGGCTATAAACTCACCTTGATAAATAGCAGTCAGATCACAAAATAGTTCAGACAGAGTTCAGCACTGACACGCGACCTACATTAGTAAGGTTTATTTAGTTCACAGTTCAAATTCAAGAATTTCAAATGTTTTAAAGAGTTCATGTTGTTGTTGCTGGTGTGGCAGCATTTAAGTTGGAACAATGTTTTTAACATTTGTAGATATTGGCTCATTGGAGTGTACAAGCGTACAAAAGACTGAAACGAGTAAGCCTTTGGATTGACAGAATCGGAAAGCTACGTACGGAAGACACTTGCTATAGCATGTCAAGTATTGATGACATCTGGAAACGTTGTTGTTAAGTGAGTGTATGTGTTTTTCATAAGTAATTGTGTGTACGATGGTGTGTGTATATATATATGTTTATATATACATATGGTTTTTGTGAAAAAAAAAATGTTTAAGTTTGAAAATGTTTTCATTATTTCATGATGTGTTATAATTTGTGTTTACAAGAAATCATTGTTAAAATAAAATTGAAATTTATGTTCGGAAAATAATCGTTTCACAATCACTTGACTTGTATAAGTTTTGTAACAACCAATTCGAGTTATATGCTATGAAAAACATTTAGTTAGTTTACATTTATAACTTTAATATTTGTTTATATATATATATATATATATATATATATATATATATATATATATATATATATATATATATATATATATATATATAATATATGTCGTTATATGTGAAAATTTATGTTTTTCCTTTATATATGCCCGTCAATTAAAATGATTCATAAATCGAGCGTTTGTTATAAAACTCACGTCGGGTTTTTACTTTGTCCCGTGCGATACATGTATATATATATTGAGTGTTTTCAACTTTAGGCATGAAATGAAATGAATGTTTGTCGGGTTGTTTTAATATGTAGTTGAAATAAAATTTTAATGACGGCAATGATCACGTCTCGTATGTTGGAAACAATTTATATCGATTCGACAATAAAATTTATGTGTGTGACGGAGTGGGCTGTGGCCCAAGCTAAATAAAAGAACAGGTTTAATTTGCACATTAGGTTGGGCCGCAACATATGAAGGCCAGCGGACTGGTTGGCTTATATAACGAGTGGGCTTCGGCCCATGTCTAAGAGTTAATAAGAATTCAATAGATCCAGTGCATATTTTTGGAACCAAATCCAGTATACATGAGTTTTAGAACATGGGATATGAATTTATATGGCTCTTGGATTGAGCAATTTTTGCGAGTGACCAATGGGTTCGAAACAAGAATATTGACAAGGACTTAAGTTATACGGGTTTGGTCTTTTCGTGTACCCGTTGTAGGGCTATACGAACCAAGAAAAACGAGCACCCTACGTGGGTGTTATGCACCGAGACAACAACTCAAAACACAACTAGTTGGGTGGTTTTCCCAAGCATACCATAGCACCCTTCGGGGTGGTGATCGAGCCAAACAAAATAAGAGTAACGAGTGACATCTACGGGTGAGCTTGTGTGGCCTCTCGGCTCACCCAGGACACACTCAACCCGAACCAACACTCAAGGTCTCATTCGAACTGAAATAAACTAACACAACCTTAAGCATGTTCACTGACTAGATTCGAACATTTTTGATTCGAAATAAACCAAGACCAGACACAACTTTAAACACCAAAACCAACCAGAAGTCGATTTCTAGTATTTACATGACTACACTAAATTCGAGTGCAGGCAACAATCTAGACCCAAACACAAGCACAAACATAAACAAGGAAGTTGAGTACAAGGCAAGGATTTTGGTTATCTAAATCTACTCGATCCAAACTCCTATTCGAGTATAGACATTTTCTTTCAAGCAAAAACACAAACAGTTTACGGACACCTTTTTAGACCATAATTTGGCTAACAAAAACTCTTAACACAACAATTTACTCTCGATTAAGATGAACATGGACAAGCATAGCAACCTAATAATCGACAACAACACATGATTCTGAGCCAACATCAGTTTCTAAATTGTGTCCCATGTTTTATTAGTTTCAACATTTGGTTCGACCACACCAAGACCAACATCATATTAATCGACATAACTAATGACTAAAAGAACATTCATATCAACAACAAAGTGATATACAATTCGAGAGTTTCAAAGAACAAAACAACAAGAGTGAGATTAACCTTACAAGGGATTGATAGTGGATCGATTACAGGGGGAAATGATGAGAGTCCGGCCTGATTCCAAGCAAGCCACAGACCCTTTTTCTTCCTTAATCCCTTCGACTGAAGTATTTGATTGAGATGAAGTGGGTTGTGATGTGGTTGCTTGTCCCTGGAATCGGTGCTCTTAAGGAGCGATCCATGGAAATTTCTTGACCTTCTTTTGATCATCCAAGGATGAGGTTTCACCCTTTTTAGCTAATGTCCTTCTCCTTGCATCGATCTAATCATGTTTGACTCTGTTTTTGATCGGATTTTAGATCCGACAAAACAATAGGGAATTGCAAAAGTATTCTTAGGTTGGCTATGGATGGTGATGGGTGAAGAAGGTGGGATTTTCCTGGGTTTCCTCACCGTATATAGGTCAAAAGGGATAGCTTGTTGTGTGGTGAAGGAGATCGAAAAAGAAGGGAAAGAACAGGCTAAGGAAGAAGAACAAATATAGATATTGATGATGTACCCTCCGAACGGGTCGAAGGACTCCCCTTTGAGCCCATGTGAAGCCCTCTCTTCGGAGGCCCAGGTTAATCTCCTAAAACATTTCATTGGCGAAAAACCATTCATCTATGAAGTAGTTACCATGTGGGAATCCGCCAATCGAAGCCCTAAGCCCTTCGGGGTATCTCCTTTGAAGGAATTAGAACGAAGAATCACCTTGACCTAGTCATACCCACGTTCCCTCTTCTTTTAGGCTTTCCCGCCAAGGATGAGATCGTGGGCCACATAGCCCTAGCGGTTACCACAAATCATGGGACGCCCCCATGATCTCTGAATCAAGTGCAACCGCCCTCTAAGGCCTATTTCTCCCCTATAAATAGCTTAGTCGGGCAAGAACCATGGTAATGCCAACTGAACTCTATCGATTTACTACAAACTTACCATATCACATACTTACTTGCACGCCGGAGGTGGTTCGCAGCGTCCAACCCCTGCGCAATCACTTAACGTAGTGTCTTAGTATTTTTTATTTTAGGTTAAAGACAAACTTGGCGTAACCTCAACACCCCATAAATCCTTTGATCATCATCGAAGGCCTGGTCGTGCAATTTATTGTACAATCAGTGGCGCCATCCGTGGGACCGCTACAATTGGTCTCGTTATTTCCAAGCTTATAACCAACCTTGCTCTTTCGGTTTCAAGACCAGTGCATTTCGACTCAAGTGTAGCAACTTGTGTCTTATACGCAGAAACCTTAGCCTCCTCCATCTTCAGTTTACCCTGCGACTCTCTAAGTTGTTCTTCAAGGCTGTCAATCTTGGCCCGAAGGGCTTCATTCTGAGGATTCTTCTCAAAATCCAACATGGCCGCTTCACACTTGGCCTCTAGCTCAGCATACTGCTTCTCACTGTTCTTCTCCCTAGCAACAATAACAGCTACATCTTCCTTGGCATCTTTCACCATACGAACTAGCTCCCTTGTCCGGGTGTTCAAATGATTATCCAACATGGCCTGACTGGTATAACTCTTGTCGTGCAAGTCACACAACCCTTCAATGGATATATCATTCAAGGTTCTCCTCCAGCTAGCAGGAGTAACATTTTCAACCAACAGATGACAGGTGAGAGCATTTGGTAGCTCCTTGGTGTTCGGCAATCCTGCATAGAGAATATCCATCAGATACGGAAAATATTAAGAAAGAATGGGCTACAAGCGATTTTACTTACCATGAATATCATCATCAGCGACTTCCTCAGTCGAATACATGATTGCTTTCCCATGAGACTTCTCTGTCTTTTGCTTGGTAGTCCTTGAGGTAGGAGTGGGGATGTTCAACTTCCTCTTTGGGGTGGCCTTCAAAGGCCTTGCACTTGTGCCCTTCCTGCTTCACACCCTGTCTGCGATGCCGGAGGACCCCATGATTTTCAGTTGGTCACCCTCGGAGGGAGGGTCATCCGAATCAACGATGTTCTCCACAAGCTGGGGGGTTCCCTCAGTACTCACAGGTTTTGAAGGATGAACTACTGCAAGTGGCTCAACTGGTGAAGCATCAACATCATTGTTATTCACAGACACAGACGGAGACCCAACTCCGTAGCTCACATCTTGTGGGTCCTTGGGGATGAAGCTAACCTCCTTTGCACCTCCTGACACAACAAAGTTCCTGAATGCCATTCCTGCAACAACAAAAGAAAAGAGATAAATATCAGCAGATAAGTTATTTGTTTTATTTAAATGGGAATGTACATACTTCGTCATTCACAAACTATCTCAGGCTTTGACGGAGACCCCTCCCAACGGTCTACAATTCCCGCCATAAACAAGATTGGCTCAGGGAATGTTTGCACATCAATTGGATGACGAGCAAGACGCTGGTACATAGGAATGCTTCTTATTTCATAAGGTAATAGGTCATTGAATATTTTTTCATCAAACATAAATGCCTCATCTAACAAAGCTGGATACTCAGAAGGTATGATTATGTTCTCAATATAGAAAAATTCCCCTTATCAATTTCTGATATTCGAAAAGGGTTTGGTCACTAGGTAGGGCACATCTTGTTCACTTCTCCTAGCAATGGTTATCCAATCCCCATCAGGATATAGGTTAACAAAGCCCCTCAGCACAGTTAGTGTGGGCTCATAACCGTACGCTTTGCACATGAAAATGTAGGTGGTTAATTTGGCTAGGCCAAAGGGATTTAACCTAGAAATGTGAACTTTGGAGTATTGCAAAAACTCCAAAATTAACTGATGGATGGGTATCCTAAAGTTTGACTGAGTAAATGCATGCACATATAAGCCCACATACCCTGTGGGAGCATCAAAAATATTTTGATTTTTGCTCGGAAGCATGATTTTGAACTCTTTGGGTATGGGATAATCACGAAGAAAGTCAGATAATATTTCTTTTGACATAGTACATTTTTGTTGCCAAATGATCCTTTTTGCTGCCATACTCATATTGCAATAACAAGATCAAGAAATCAAAGAAGGATGATGGAATATTACCTTTTGAGCCAACGGAAGCACAAAAAACACAGTAAGGTGTTTGTGTATTTTGGGCGGAAGGTAAAAATGGGCTAGGGTTTACCGTACCATATCATTTTATACCCATGGTATTTTCAATCTTGGCCGCACACGTGTTCATGCATATTTGAGGCATTCACGGATTTCAAATATAATTTAAACTTTGAAAGGATGTTTACTTTTACCGAGATCATAGCCGTTTGGGTCTAAGTGGCAAGTGGAAGGATAATGATTAAGTTGCATTAAATGCGCAGTTAGTTAGGCATTTATTTTATTTTCGCACGATTGTGTAACACGAGGGACATATTGCATATTTATTTTTGAATCGAATGCAATATAAACTCATACGTATATATCACTTTCGATTGGGGGGCTTGATGATGTACCCTCCGAACGGGTCGAAGGACTCCTCTTCGAGCCTGTGTGAAGCCCTCTCTTCGGAGGCCCAGGTTAATCTCCTAAAACGTTTCATTGGCGTAAAACCATTCATCTATGAAGTGGTTATCATGTGGGAATCCGCCAATCGAAGCCCTAAGCCCTTCGGGGTATCTCCTTAGAAGGAATTAGAACGGAGAATCACCTTGACCTGGTCATACCCACGTTCCCTCTTCCCTTAGGCTTTCCCGCCAAGGAGGAGATCGTGGGCCACAAAGCCCTAGCGGTTACCACAAATCATGGGACGCCCCTATGATCTCCGAATCAAGTGCAACCTCCCTCTAAGGCCTATTTCTCCTCTATAAATAGCTTAGACGGGCAAGAACCATGGTAATGCCAACTGAAATCTCTCGATTTACTACAAACTTACCATATCACATACTTACTCGCACGCAGGAGGTGGTTCGCAGGGTCCAACCCCTACTCAATCACTTAACGTAGTGTCTTAGTATTTCTTATTTCAGGTTAAAAACAAGCTTGGCGCAACCTCAACACCCCATAAATCCTTTGATCATCATCGAAGGCCTGGTCGTGCAATTTATTGTACAATCAGATATACTGTTCCACGTGGTGAGTAGGTGAAAGGAGTAGGTTTATTTGTTTATTTTAAGTTTATAATGTATTGTGTATACCCCGTGTCCTGTTTAGCTAAGGTACAATTTTGGTACCTCGGTTTCACGTAAACGTGAAAAATATAAATCTGGAGTCGTTTTTACAATACTGATGTAAAATAAATTTGTTGACTCCTAAAAATGAATTTTTAAGTTCAACCTTTACTAATGTGGTGTCTGTTTTCAGGAAAAACAAGATAACCTCTCGTTTTTGTTACGTTAGTGTCTGAAATTTTCATAAAGTGATAAATTCACTTTTACTGATAAATTTAAATAGTTTTGGTGAGTTATTGTACGCTATTGCGTGCGGGTTTGCTTCCCGTAATAAATATGTAAACACAGAAGTATTCAGTTTGACAGTTGTGTAATAATAAATAAACATTTATTATTAAAATATTAGTGTGAAAATTACCATTTGTCACATCCTCCCCGCCTTAGAACGAAAACCATCCTCGGTTTTCACTTAGAGTTATCCGATGAATTTGAGAAAAGGTGTGGGTATTTGCGCTTGATCTCATCCTCGCGTTCCTACGTGTATTCGGGACCTCTTCGAGAGTTCCAACAAATTTTAACAATAGGAATACGACTTTGCTTAAGTCGTTTGATTTCCCGATCCATTATTTCGACTAGTTCTTCGATGAAATTCAGTCTCTCGTCCACCTGGATTTCCTCCAGAGGAATGGCAAGCGTTTCGTTTGAGAGACATTTCTTCAGATTGCTCATATGAAACACGTTGTGTACAGAGCTGAGTTTTGACGGTAGCTCGAGTCGGTAAGCTACCAGTCTGATTCTAGTGATGATTTTGAAGGGTCCAATGAAGTGGGGATTTAATTTCCCACGTTTGCTAAAATGAATCATGCCTTTCCATGGCGAGACCTTCAACATGACGCGGTCACCAACTTGGAACTCAAGTGGTTTCCATCTCTTGTCAGCATAGCTTTTCTGACGGTCTCGAGCCCCTTGCATTCGGCTCTTGATTTGCACAATCTTCTCAGTGGTCTCCTGTACTAGTTCGGGACCAGTGAGCTGGCTTTCTCCGACTTCAGCCCAACATATAGGTGATCTGCACTTTCGACCATAAAGTGCTTCATAAGGTGCAGCTTTGATGCTTGTGTGATAGCTATTATTGTAGGAAAACTCGGCTAACGGCAGATGCCTATCCCAGCCATTTCCAAAGTCTATCACGCACGCCCGTAACATGTCCTCTAGGCTTTGGATGGTTTTTTCGCTTTGACCATCTGTTTGAGGATGATATGCGGTGCTCATATCGAGATCGGTACCCAATGCATCTTGCAATGATCTCCAGAAGTTTGACGTGAAAAGACTGTCTTTGTCGGAGATGATAGAAATTGGGACTCCATGTCGTGCAACTACTTCTTTCACGTATAACCGTGCAAGTTTATCCATGTTATCATTTTCCTTGATCGGTAGGAAGTGGGCGGATTTGGTGAGACGATCAACGATTACCCAAATGGTGTCGTAACCGCTAGATGTCTTTGGCAATTTTGTAATGAAATCCATCGTTATGTGTTCCCATTTCCATTTGGGAATTTCGGGTTGTACAAGTAAACCCGATGGTCGCTGATGTTTAGCTTTGACATTTGAGCATGTTAAACACTAACTGACATAAGTTGCAATGTCAGCTTTCATATTGGGCCACCAGTAGAGTTTCTTCAGATCGAGATACATTTTGTCAACTCCCGGGTGGATGGAGTACTTTGATTTATGGGACTCGTGCATGATGAAGTCACGTATCCCTCCACAGAGTGGGACCCAACTTCTGTTTTTGAAACACAACGTTCCGTCAGCTCTCTTTATGAATCCGTTTTTGTTTTCAGGCATCCCATAAATTTTCTCGTTAGGTCTGTTTTCTTCCCTGAGCGCCTCGGCCTGAGCCTCAAGGATCTTTGCTAGGAGTGGTGAGATTATCGTCATACCCAATGATCGTACTCTAAGGGGTTTTGGCCGTTCTTTTCGACTAAGAGCATCTGCTACTACGTTTGCTTTACCGGGATGGTATCGAATTTCGCAATCGTAATCGCTAAGCAATTCTAACCAACGGCGTTGCCTCATATTGAGCTCTTTTTGGTCGAGGATATATTGCAGACTCTTGTGGTCAGTGTAAACTACACATTTATTGCCATAAAGGTAATGTCTCCAGATCCTTAGTGCAAACACTACTGATCCCAATTCCAAATCATGTGTAGTATAGTTTTTCTCGTGCTTTTTCAATTGTCGAGAAGCATAGGATATCACCTTCTCTCGTTGCATTAAGACCGCTCCTAGCCCTTTGTGTGAGGCGTCACAGTAGACCACAAAGTCTTCACTACCTTCAGGTAGGGCTAAAACTGGTGCGCTACACAACTTATTCTTAAGAAGTTGAAAAGCTTTTTTCGCTTTATCTCCCCATTCGAACCTTACGTTCTTTTGAGTTAACTTAGTCAATGGCTTAGCAATCTTTGAAAACCCTTCGATAAACCTCCTATAGTACCCTGCAAGTCCTAAGAATTGGCGTATTTCGGTGGGTGTTGTGGGTGTTGCCCAATCCTTTATCGACTCGATCTTTGCAGGATCTACATGTATGCCTTGACTGTCAATCACGTGTCCTAGAAATTGAACAGTTGGAATCCAAAATTCGCACTTCAAGAATTTTGCATACAAATCTTCTTTCTTTAATAGTTCTAAGATTAGCCTGAGATGTTCCTCATGTTCCTTTTCTCTCATAGAGTATATCAGAATGTCGTCGATAAAGACGATCACGAATTTGTCCAGATACGGCTTGCACACCCTATTCATTAGATCCATGAATACCGCTGGTGCGTTGGTTAGGCTGAATGGCATAACCTGGAACTCGTAGTGACCATAGCGAGTTCTGAAAGCCATTTTCGGGATATCCTCTTCCCGAACCCTAAGCTGGTGGTATTCAGATCTTAGATCAATTTTGGAGTAAACACATGAACCCTGGAGTTGATCGAACAGATCGTCGATTCTCAAAAGTAGATAGCGGTTCTTGATGGTTATTTTGTTTAGTTCGCGGTAATCGATGCACATCCTGAAAGATCCATCTTTCTTTTTGACAAAAAGAACTGGAGCTCCCCAAGGGGAAGAACTCGGTCTGATGAATCCTTTCTCTGTGAGTTCTGATAATTGGTTTGACAGTTCTTGCAGTTCAGTCGGAGCTAACCGATAAGGTGCCCATGCCACGGGTACCATAAAGGTAATGTTCTCAGAAGTAGATAGCGGTTCTTGATGGTTATTTTGTTTAGTTCGCGGTAATCGATGCACATCCTGAAAGATCCATCTTTCTTTTTGACAAAAAGAACTGGAGCTCCCCAAGGGGAAGAACTCGGTCTGATGAATCCTTTCTCTGTGAGTTCTGATAATTGGTTTGACAGTTCTTGCAGTTCAGTAGGAGCTAACCGATAAGGTGCCCATGCCACGGGTACGGCACCAGGTATTAAGTTGATTCGATATTCGACTTGTCGGTTTAGCGGGAGTCCAGGTAAGTCTTCGGGAAAGACTTCTGGAAAATATCTTACGATTGGAACGTCCTCCAAACGTTTTCCCTCCTGCTCCTTTTCTTCCCGTTCAGAGACTTGTGCTAGGAAGAGAAGGCATCCTTTCTCAAGGCATTTCTATGCCTTTGTGCAAGAGATAACGTTTAGTCTCGAGGCGTTTCTTCGACCTCTTTTGTCGCCTTCAACGTTTAGAACTTCGTCTCCATAAGGAAGTCGGACGATTTTCTTGTCGCAAAGAATGGTGGCATGATATTTTGACAGCCAGTCCATGCCGATAATGACATCGAAACTACCCAATTCTACCGGCATAAGATCGATGTTGAATGGGTGGTTTAACAGATTTAGAGTACAACCTCTTATGATAGTTTCTACTCTTTCTACGTTCCCGCTAGCTAGTTCCATATTGTATACGTTATCTAAGGTGGTCGGGGCGATATCAAGTAGTGTACTAAATGTAGTTGAAACAAAACTCCTATCTGCCTCCGTATAAAACAATATGGATGCGTAGCAGTTATTTAAAAGGAACGTACCCCTCACGACATTCGGGTCATCTTGTGCTTCTGCTTAGCACATTGCATAGACCCTTCCGCGGGCTCCTTCATCGTTACCACGATTTCCCTGCTGACCAGCAGCTATCTGATTTCCTCCAGCAACTTGATTTCGTGGCTCACGGTACTCATTTTTATAGTGCCCTTTCTTCCCGCACCCAAAACAAGTTACATTGGCTTTCGGGTTCTGTTCTAGTGCTGCCTATGCAGTGGCAAGAGTTCTCGATCTACAATCTTTGGCCATATGCCCAACCTTCTGATGGTTGCGGCATTTCACTGTGCACAGTCCGCTGTGGTGTAGCTTACAGCGATTACATAGCGGGTGCTTTCCGGCGTATCCCTTTCTCTCAGCTGGATACCCTTTCTTCTCTGTTGGTCCAGCAGCGTAGACCATAGCAACATCTTTCTTCTTGTTTGGGTGATGGTTGCTGTTGTTGCGGGAATGGTCATCCCACTTACGCTTGTTGGTTGCAACCGTTTCAGCTGAGTCCTCGATCACCTGATCCATCAACTTATTGGCTACTTCCATGGTTTCATGGAGGTCAGCAGCCTTGTAAGTTGTAACATTACCCTTGATAGGCGCGAGTAATCCGCCAATGTATCTCTCCAGTACGCGGGTCTCAGTTTGGACCACGTTGGGACAGAGTAAGGCAAGTTCCTGAAAATGCTGGTTATACACAGCCATATTGGTACCTTGTACCTTGAGATTCCAGAATTCAACCTCTAGCTTCTTCACCTCATTTTGAGGGCAATATTTCTTAAGAACCATCTGCTTGAAACTTTCCCACGACATTGCATACGCAGTGTCGTAGCCATCTGTCACACCCCCAAAATCAGTGTCGCAGCGGAATGGAATTCCGGGGGCGTGATGTTCTCGGTCACAAAGTACAAGGCAATAAAGAACGACCTCTAAGTGAGTCATTTAAAAACAAGCGTTTGATTTAAAGTTAAGTTTTACAAAACATAGTTATCAGAGTTCACCATCAAAATATAAGATTTAAATACAAAACCAAACGCTTAATATTGTAAGAAAATCTCCATCATGATGTGCATCCAAAATGTGACTCGAAGTGCTTCCATACGAAAGGTGTATCAACATCTCCTAGTTACCTGAGAATACACGCTAAAAGGGTCAACAAATAATGTTGGTGAGAGTCATAGGTTTAAATAACATTAAGGCGGACAACAAGATTTCAATAGCAAGACAATACAACAAATATAATGTCACAGCCAAAAATAATAATACAGTGCCTAAGCTCATGACCCCGAAGCTCGACGTACTGGTATGCAATTATGCACAATAATAATGCCCCAAATAAGTGTTTGCCAGACACTCGGAAATAATCCGAATGATATGCGTCCGTTTACCCAGTTGGCGCGACCAACCCGGACGGGGTGTCAACCCAAATAGATCTATTCATAACATCCGCGCTTACTAATAATTAACGGTTCATGATACGTAGGGGAATTTAATGGCTATGTGGTAACTTAGGCAAAGTAACAGTTTTAGTACTTGTGTCCGTATGTAAAAAAAAAAAAGCGTTGTATATTGGTTATGCGTTCGTAAATCAATAGGTTATACGGCTAGAAATTACGTGAGCCTATCGGGGCACACACGTATACATTTAGAGAGCGTTTATTAAATATAATTAATATGTTTAATGTATACTATTAATTATAATTAATATATTTCACGAAATAATTTAATGGTTATTAGTTTAAATCGTTAGACGCTTTAACTAATTTAAATATATGTTAAATATAAAAGAGAGGGACTTAGATGTCAGAAAACGAAACTCCCGGACTTCCTTCTAATGTGGCCAGTTATGGGAAGGTTCTAGGAGGGGAGGAGAGTGTCGATTTTGTGTAACTAAAGGAGGTGAAAGCAATGACTTGTTAGACAAGTTGGGGTGCTATATAAACACACCTTTGGCTCATTGTTTAGATGATACAATATAAAACCTTAAAACCTTTCACGTACAAAGGTTGTTTTATATTTTCCTTGGTCCACAATTGCGGCTGGCAATTTGATTCGTACAGTATTAATAAAAATTCTAATTCTTGTTTTTTTATTTTATTCGTCTACTATCCTCTTCTTTTAATACACGTTCGAACGTATACCAATTGGTATTCGATCGTGTTTAAGCTACAACAAGAACACAAGTTTGTTTGGTTGTATATGTGAAGTAAGCACTAGCATCCTAACGCTCTTGTTAGACGTGTAGTGTGAGTTTTCGATAGAGATCAACTCACTATAGTTGATTAGGGTTTCGTGGTGATACGAGATCCGTTGGAGTGTTCGTGATCAAGATCAAGACTTGGTGGTTATCTATTTTTCAATAGATTCGATGTTAGTATTTATTATGTGTTTTAATTATGTGTTTTAATTCATAACATTAAACATAGATCCATCCGCTGCGTACTCTTGGTATTGATGGTTTAATCAATATGAAATCCCTACAGTGGCATCAAGAGCCATCTCGTTTGGTGTTATGGGTTACACATAGAGTCGCTTCCTACGCTAATTAAACACATATATTAATTGTTATGACAATAACATGCATTATTGTCATTTAATTAAATCTTGACCTTGTTTAATTATTAATGGTTAATAAGAGTTAAAAGGGGTTAGGAAAATTAAAAAGATTATTGTAACATGTACTTCTTCTTTTCTTTTCCAATCTTAAGGCTTACGCGGTCATTAGTAATGACGTCTGTGGTCCACAAGGTACCTAGCTCGAAAACTTGTGGGAGCCTTAGATTCTCCAATTGGGGAAGATTCATTCTTGAGTTTTGGAGCATTACTTGTTTTACTGCTTTCCATTAGAGTCTGTCTTCTCCTTCTACCCCTCTTTTGTCTGTTTTAATTGCTTATATGTTTTATTCCTTGTGACCTGTTTTACATATATGCTGTTGATTTTGGAAATAAAAACAGACTAATTACTTATATCGAAACTTGCTTTTAATTAAATCGTGGGTTCCATCAAGCTATTGAGGGTGTGGATCATTACTCGAAGCTACCAGGATATAGCTTGCTGGATATCGTGAGATTTAATTATTGTCTGTTAATATACACACTTAATTCCTTGTGACCAGTTATGTGTTATGTGTTATGTGTGAAATTTTTTTACACTTAAACGGACTATAAACTATTGAAATATGATTTAATTAAATCGCGGGTTCCATCAAGCTATTGAGGGTGTGGATCATTACTCGAAGCTACCAGGATATAGCTTGCTGGATATCGTGTGATTTAATAAACTTTAACTATAAGATACCTAAAGTTTTGTGCTTTTATTAATGATCTTTGATCAAATCAAGATCTAGGGTTTTGTGTGGTCTGTTTCCCGCCCCACTACATGCTTCGGCATATGAGGGAATTATTGGAAGAACTTGGGTCTTTTGACTCATGCAGAGTACAATATAGGGTTTTTGACCATTCTTTGCCCGTGATAAAAGTACACCTAATAAGTTGAAAATTTGTTTTTTGCAAACTTGTGTTACAAAGATGTATGCATGCCTCTTTGTACACAATTTTTGATACATGCTTTTGTCAAAAAATTATGTGATACCCTATTTGAAATTTAAGTTTATGCCATCCAAAGTTGAGGACACTTGCACTTGCCTTTTGCTCTTCGTGGGACGTGAGTGAATTGCAACCCAAGGTGTTTATTCTCTAATTGGACAACTTAATCGAGTCAAGCGGTGAGATCCTTGAGCCCGAGGCATAGGATGAGACAAAACATGCATGACACTAGTAGCTTGTACTCTAGTGCCATAAGTCTCATAAATCTAAGAGTTGCACTTGTAATGCAATTGTCGCACGCCGCCTACCTCTTGTACCCACAAGACTTACCAGAGTAGTAAGCACTACCGTGATGAGTGGGAGTTCAAGAGGGTCTTAGTCTTTTAGTAAATTAATTGTTTTATCTATTAAGACAAGGGTAGTTAGTTTCTAAAAGAATCAATTATCGAAAATACTAAAAATTAAACTTAACTGCTAATTGTATATTGCAACATATACTGTAAACAATGGTTTGTCCTTTTTCCTGGAAAAGGCAAGGACAAAATGGGTCTCTTTTCCTTGTAAGAAAGAGAGAGACATATACCTATTCATTTTCCTTGCTAGAAAAGTGGATAAAAGGAACGATTGAATTTACCCCAAATTCTAATCATACTCATAAGTAAACATACTCATGAAATTGTTTTTCCTTGCAAAAGTCAAACAGTTAAGTATGGTTACTAAATCTTATACTTTTAAACATGTTTCACTACCCCTGTTTGGTTTTGAACTCTTTGAAACTTATAAGATTTGTTTTAATAACTATATAACGTGTTTTTATAGCTATTAAATATTAATGTCTTGTTATTAGCGAGACATCTTATGAGTTTTAATTAGGAAATTGAAATATTACCGTAAAATTGTAAAAGCAATAACTAGCATTATTAACCTAGTTGTTTGCTTTAACCAAATAAAGGTACTACACCCTTGTGGCAAGGTAGGCCAAATAAGGAGGAATTGCATGCCAATTTCAAGTTAACATTAGCATAAATGGCTAGTCCATCGTTTATGTCATAGAACTTGACACACTCCCTTGGATATCTAAGTACATGCTTACTTGTTCACATTAGCAATAATGTGTAGATATTCAAGATAAGGAAAGTAAATAAATTGTCATTTGCTTCTCACCAATAGGAAAACACTTGTAATGTTTGTCTAATTCAGTGGGAGTAATACATTTTTATTTTCTAAGCTGGCATTCTAGTAATGTTATCTGATTCAGTAGGAGCTATGAGCTTGTCTAACTTATAGCTGTCCCATATTATTTCTGGCCTGCCCAAAAATAATTTATTACTTTCCAAGTGTGATACACTTTCATTTAATACGAATCACTGCATATTGTTTTATATGATAACTTGTTGCTTTCTGTAGCATTATCGATAACGTCATCATGCAAGATTACTTATTAATTGAACCTGTTCTATATACACTTTTCATGAGGATATGATTTAAGCTTGACTTAATTCATATTCTATATCTGACATAGTCATATTATCTATACAAGCAAATGATTGTCGTGTTGTTTTGTATACTTGCTTAATGTTGCATCATGCACAAGTGGGAGAAATCTTAATTGTGTGCAAGAAACAACATATAATAATATGACTAATGGTTTTCCTTGACCATAAGGTAAGGAAATTAATATTCTACTAAGACTTCTACACATAAAATGTATGTTGCCCTATTTAGAATTTGAGTTGATCAATGACTTATAACGTATAGTAAGATATTAAATGTTTATGTCTTCATGTAAGGACATACACATAAAGTAAGTGAATTGTTCAACGAATAATATCTAGTATGCAATTGGTTTCAAAATACTATGTAAACAATTTGGTTTTACCCAATTGGCAAGTATATGACCAAAAGAGTATTAAGTTATCTACGGAATTGTGGTATAGTCTCACAATCCCGTAGGATACCAATCCTTGTGGTATGTCTAATGTGTTATATCAAACTCTTCTGACATTGTTTGATTCATGATAACTTAAACTGCTTTAATCTCCAAAACTATCAAGGTTAGAAAATTGAGTATATCATGCATATACTCAATATGACTCTAACATAGAAGGTAATTAAGACATCATCTATTGACGGAATGGAATGATTTCCATTATGTCTTAATTGAAGTTCAAAATTTTGTTAAATCTCTTGGAGCATGTCATTAACAAACTAGAGTTGAGAACTGTGGATGCATTTTAAATATTCCAAGTGGAAACAATTTATTGTGGCTCAAGACGCTTAGTATTTAGAGAATAGTCTTTACTTACAAAAGTAAGTGGGAGCATCTTGAAGATATTTAAGAACAAAATGCACAACCTTCTAAATACACTTGCTAATGTCATACTAAGGTTAAACATGAAAATGTTGAACCAAAGAATGATGTAACTCACATTCATAGATCCGCAAGGATACCTCATGCACTTGAGTGATATTGTATATCAATGCCGAGGAATGAAAGTTTAAGAATCTCTGAGAACCTGTTAACTATACAGAGATGCATTATCAAGATCTTGAATCTGGTAAATGTCTCAAAACTATGAATGAAAAGATGCAGTCCTTGAAAGACAATCATTGTTTTGAACTTGATTGATCTCTTACTAAACAACTGAACTGTGAGATTAAGAATGAGTTTCTTTAGAAGAAAGACTCATAAGGACAAAGTTGTACAAACATTAATGTATGTCTTGTGATAGAAGTTTTAATCATACTCAAGCAATTGACTATGATTAAATTTCATCTCTACACGCATTAATGATATAAAGATGGTTAATTATCATACTTGTTTTCATGCATATGTAATGTGACAATTGTTGATTACCTTTGCGAGGACGGTGCGTAATCAAAAGGGTGATGAATCCATATGATCTTTATTAAGTACACAAAATAGTAGAATCCAAGTGTGGATTAGATCATGCATCTAGGAGCTGAGATCTTAAGTTTAATTGTAAATCAATATTTTGATTTTGATTAAAATAAGATAACTCCTGACCTGAGAGCAAGTGGGAGTATTATGTTTGTTCCTTATATCTAATATGTCGTGCAACATATTGAAAGCTATTTTCCATGCGAGCAAGATTTTATCCCTCGACTTGGAATATAGTTTTCACTTCAGAGATTTAGGAATTAAAACATACAATCTTGGAATAAATGTTTATGGTGATAAACATGTACGGTAATTAAGTATAACACAATTGTAACATATCATTGAGCAAGTCTCAAAGGATATATTTCACTTGCGATAATTTAACACATGGATGGATACCTTAAGTTTTACTAAGTTTTCATCATGTACATTAAATTGTGTATGGGGATAGTTGTAACTTTTGCATGAGTGCAAAGTGAGTTAACAACTACAATATCTAAGTGAGAGTCTTTAGATGACTGTTAAAACAAATGTCTTATTGGATGAACCTGGTAGTTCAGAAAGGCACCAAACATTGCCAAAGAAAGGTTCAATCGTTTAAGAGCATAGTGTTATTGTATACACTAATGCTAGTCTGATTGAGTGGATACTCAATCCTAGTCATTGTAGGATTTCATCACGAATGATGATGTTGTTGACTAGACATGCTCAGCTGAGAGCATTGTTGCAATACACATTAAAGGACAAGAATACTTTACGGTTTAAGAAGCTGTTGAGATGACTGTCTCATATAGGTGTTGTGCTAGCTTCAAACACCCTATAGAATGCACCATGGCAATACTAGTGTATTAGAATGTGCACGTACAAAATGACGCTCATCATGTTATTCAAACTTTCACTATTGTGAGTTTGAAATAAGTACTCTTAAAGTTTACTCAGATGACTACTTAGCTATCTTGTACCTTACAAGTTGATCATGTTAAGAACATTGGATTTTAACTTACTAAGTAGTCTCATGCGAATCTGTGTTTAGTATTTGGATAATGGGATATGTAAAACAATTATTATTTTGATGATTAATATACGTGGTACTTGAGTTATTCATTCATATATTAATTGTGTCCTATATTTGCATGTTTAATCCATAAGTAATTTATTACTTTAAATTGTCCATTGTCGATCAATAATATGGGAGTATTGTTGAATTAAGGCAAATGTGAGAGATTGGTTAT
The DNA here is from genome assembly GCA_021014915.2 of Artemisia tridentata subsp. tridentata. Taxonomy (NCBI): domain Eukaryota; kingdom Viridiplantae; phylum Streptophyta; class Magnoliopsida; order Asterales; family Asteraceae; genus Artemisia; species Artemisia tridentata. Next base: position 370,291,790 of record CP139504.1, on the reverse strand, counting down.
ATTTTTTGAATACTAAGGATGTGTCCGCCAAACTCACATGTTATCCACGTGCTATGGATATTGGATTTCCCCAACCCACGAGTCATCACTTTATGGATCGGCGTCATTAAGTGATATCTCGCAAATGGTTATTTTATTTGTCCTCTGACTTGAGATGCAAGCAGGTCTTGCATGTGTGGATCTTTCTTCTTGACTATAGTCAAACGCTATCCTGAACAAGGTGGTTATAACGGCTATTCTCAGAAGTTGGTTGAAGCACATGAATGACACGTGTAGTCAAAATAGAATTTGTTCCTCCACTTGTCTTCTGGAGCATGATACTACTGGGCCCCTCGCTGAATTAATCAGATGTTTGCATGGCCGTGCCCAAAGTGTAAATCAAGATGATGCTTGTTTTACGTTTGGTAATCTTGATTAATTTCTAAAATGAGAAACAGAATAGTTGAGCAATATGGAATGACTTTGATCCATATCCATAGTTCAACAAGTATCTGAAACAAAAGGATAATTTAAAATTGTAAACCATTTACCTAGGTGTTTTATGAAACCACACTCAGGTATTTCTAGGAGCAATGTGGTGTTGCTAGACGCTTAGCATTGTTAGTATACATTATTGATTGTTACGATCGCAAGTGGGAGCTATTGGTTATGCGTTCGTAAATCGATAGATTATACGGCTAGAAATTACGTGAGCCTATCGGGGCACACACGTATACATTTAGAGAGCGTTTATTAAATATAATTAATATGTTTAATGTATACTATTAATTATAATTAATATATTTCACGAAATAATTTAACGGTTATTAGTTTAAATCGTTAGACGCTTTAACTAATTTAAATATATGTTAAATATAAAAGAGAGGGACTTGGATGTCGGAAAACGAAACTCCCGGACTTCCTTCCAATGTGGCCAGTTATGGGAAGGTTCTAGGAGGGGAGGAGAGTGTCGATTTTGTGTAACTAAAGGAGGTGAAAGCAATGACTTGTTAGACAAGTTGGGGTGCTATATAAACACACCTTTGGCTCATTGTTTAGATGATACAATATAAAACCTTAAAACCTTTCACGTACAAAGGTTGTTTTATATTTTCCTTGGTCCACAATTGCGGCTGGCAATTTGATTCGTACAGTATTAACAAGAATTCTAATTCTTGTTTTTTTTATTTTATTCGTCTACTATCCTCTTCTTTTAATACACGTTCGAACGTATACCATTTGGTATTCGATCGTGTTTAAGCTACAACAAGAACACAAGTTTGTTTGGTTGTATATGTGAAGTAAGCACTAGCATCCTAACGCTCTTGTTAGACGTGTAGTGTGAGTTTTCGATAGAGATCAACTCACTATAGTTGATTAGGGTTTCGTGGTGATACGAGATCCGTTGGAGTGTTCGTGATCAAGATCAAGACTTGGTGGTTATCTATTTTTCAATAGATTCGAGGTTAGTATTTATTATGTGTTTTAATTATGTGTTTTAATTCATAACATTAAACATAGATCCATCCGCTGCGTACTCTTGGTATTGATGGTTTAATCAATACGAAATCACTACATTGTATTCCCACCCCGAGGGTTTAGAAATCATGCATAAACAATGTAAAAGTCGGGGCTATGAAACTCACCTTAGCAAAGCAAGTCTCGTTTGGTATTATGTGATCGGCAAACTAGGTCCAATAACCCTACTCGCGACCTAATTATGCATATGTCTTAGTTTCCGAAATCAAGGTTAAGCATGCAAGTCACACTCTACCTTATCGCTTGTACATGTCGTCGCATCATTTGTTGTCAAAATATAAATACGTCGTTTTGATCCTTTATTAGAAGTTACCACTTTTTAGAAAATATAACTCGTTTATTTGTAACCAAGTTTTATTTGTCGCGCTATTATATATTTCAAAGTTTTCTAACGCATCTATTATGTACCCATATAGTTCTACCATTTTCGTTTACCTCATTTTAACTAAAATGCACTCAATATGGCTTACAATTCACTTTTAAAAATTCTAACAGCCCACTATTAGAAAAATAATAGGCTGTCCAAAATTATATGTGCCGCAAACATTCTTTTAGCCATATCTTTTGCGTCGTAGGTCCGTTTTTTAAGTGTGACCTATCCCCGCGAAGGTATTTTAGTGTACTCTAGGTTTTTCAAAGTCTCGGCTTGCCTAAATATCATTTACCTCTCTGTTTTCTGTCCCAAAAATTCGGACAGAATGCATGTTTTTCTGATTTTTCAGAAAATGTTATTTTTCGTCGTTTAACTTCAAAATAGCGTATCTTTTTCATTATAAGCCCGTTTTAACTCATTCAAGCGACCACGTTTTCATTATTAAGTCTATTTTCTATATTTCTAACCCAAAAATACCCCTGAGTTACTGATTTTTCCAGATTTGGTAAAGTTGGACAGATTGCTTATTTTGAGTGTCAAAGTCTACTTTTTAATCTTCTAATCTTTAAAATCACTTAACCACAAATTCAAATTTCATCCTAGATCATCCATCAACTTTCTAACATAACAATAGTGATCTAGACTTAGGCTTAACTACAACCCAAGTCCATGAATTAAATCATCTAGCACATCAAAATATACAAGTTCATTAATATTTATAAGGTTTCTTACCACTACTTTTTATGGATAGTTTTCTAGCAAATTTTCTTGTAACAACATGTTGTTAAAACATTATCTTTACTAAAGGATCATTAGTGTATGTAATTCTTTTCAACATGTACAAAGTGACAATGAGAAATGAGGCTTGATCAAGCATGTAAAAATGTAAGAACCATGAAATGTAAGTAAGTTTGCTTACAAAGAGGATTGTGAAGAAAAAGTTGTAAGTTACTAGATTAACCACAATGCTTGTGCTCTAAACCCTTGTTAATGAGCCCTAGTACTTCTTGATTTATGCCATAACAAGTCTTGCTCCTCTTGCTCCCAAATGAGTGTGTCGAATTGTATGTAGTAAAGAGTAGGATGATATTTTTTTTTTGTTAACTTCACTAGTAGGAGTGCAAAAAAAATGTGTTTAGTTCATGTTATTTATACTTGAACCAAGTCAAGTATGCAATAAGAAAGTCAAGTGTCATCATATGGTCCGGGGGGGGGGGGGGGGGAGGCCGGCTAGGGGGGCTATGGAGGGGGCAAGGAGACACAATGGTGGCTTGATTGCTAATGTAGAAAACTTGTGGAACGTTTTGTTTGTTCTTGATTGAGATATTTATGTATTGAATGTGTTTAGCATGCGGAATCTACTACAACACACTTTAAAAGAACACAAGATGGTGAGTTTGAGTAAATGAGAGAATGTAATGAACAAATAATCACAACTTTGGTTAACACAAAACGATTCAATATTATTGATGAAATAATACGGATGATCTAAATATCACCGGGATTACAAAGTAATCTTGAATCAAAGATTGTAAAAGGATTTGTGATTCGAAGTAACTAAGTTACTTGAGAGATAGTTTGTTTTTGGTTATTTGGTTCATGAAGATGCATGCATGAAGAAGTGACTAAGATATCCTTTTATAAGATAAGGATATCTTATTACATGTTGTCAAGTAGATGAATATAATACTATACTTTGACTATTATGGCGCCTACAATTAAATACAACTACCCATGTACACTCTGATATATTCTTCTGTCACCACAGAAGACTATTCTACTTCTACATAACGTATAACAATGTACAAAGACTAATAATTCAACTAAATATCTATTACAAAATATCTAATCGACACAACAGAAGCTTGGCAGGCTCTTCATTAGCTAGCAGTACCTTCTACCCAGAAGGTACTGGTAGAACATCTTCGTACACTACAAAATCAACTAGCAGGCTCTTCTCATCATTGGCAGGCTCTTTGACTTTGATCATTTTATTCCCAACAATCCTCCCCTAAACTTGTTATTTCCATTTAAAATACACAAGTTTCTGATGAATAAAATACATACCTTGAGGATTTGAGAACTCTTCCAAAAACCTTACTTTCTATCCTTCCTTTTTCTTTCATATTGCTCAGATATGCTTCTTAGCAAACTCTGAACAATCTCTGAGTTTTCTTCATCCTTGTCACACCTTAATCTCTTGGAGATCATAGCTTTAAGCACTTCGTAGCTAAGAGGATACTCTTTCTCAGCTAACATAAAAAGTTCTATCCCACTCTCTGTGAAAAGATGATGAGTCTTCTTGAACTCTTTTGGCCTCTTTTTCTCAGATTCCACAATTGGATCATTGTTAATAATCCATAACATCTGTGCATCAAAGGTCTCTTGAGCAATTTGAGTATCAAGAAGAGCTTGAGCAGCTTCTTCAGCTTCTTTCTGCTCTTTCATTTCTTCAAGCATTCTTGAAGCTTCTCTAGCTTTTAGCTCTTCTTCTTGAACTCTTTTGGCCTCTTCTTCTCCTAAAGCCATCTGAATTTGCTGAGTTCTTTTCAACTTCTTGGACTTTGGCTCATCTTCAATTAGAATACCTTTGCCCTTATCCTTTGGAGGTGAATCTTGTGATGGAGCAGAAGATTGCTCATCAGCAATTAAAACCTTCTTTCTCTTGTACACTCTCTCAGCAGACCCTTTATACCCCATAGCCAATAGCCTTTCTCTCCTGGCAGACTCTTCTTCTGCCCTAGCAGGCTCTTGCCCTGCTCCAACAGGCTCTTCATCATAAACTTGAGTTCCATCATGGAATTCAAATTGAGCCTGTTCCTCCTCTTCTTCCTCATCTTCAGACATATCCTTCCTCCCCTTTTTGGAAGAGTGATCTATCCTATCAGCATCTGACTGTGAAGAACTAGATAAAACAACCTTTGCAGACTTTTTACCTTTTAACTTCTTCACTTCACCCTCCAATCTCTTAACCCTCTTAACCAATTTGATGTTGATCTTAGAAAACCTTTCATTTTGACGTTTAAGAGCTTTCTCTAAGAACTTCACCTTGTCTTTCAACTCTTGCATTGTCTGAGGTGATTGGGTTTGTGATGTATGATGTGGGGATGGTGGTGGTGTTGCTGATGGTACTGGAGATGGTGTTGGTGATTTTTGATGTGTTTGTGAAATGAAACCATGTGAAGAACTAGATGATGGTGTATCAGCAGATGGTGTTGGTTCTTCTGGGTGTTGTGGTACCATTTCATCAAAAAGTGGAACTTCCTCCCCTCTAAAACCAATTCTCATATTTGAAAATACTTTTTGAGAAAGTTTTGGTGTTTCATAAACTGAGTCTGTGGGAAGCAACACATGTTGTAATTTTCCAATGATGCATCCAATGAATCTTGGATACATCAAAAATTTTGTTTTACTATCCACATTGTTTATCAATCCTTCAAAAATATATTTAGAAAAATTGTATTTTCTGTTTGTAGCTAAGCAAATGAGAGCAGAAGCCATGTTGCCACTAAATTGCTCCCAAGAGGTTTTCTTCTGGCTCAAACAGTGAAGGATTGTGTGAATCAAAAATCTCCATTGTGGAGTAAGATGCTTTTTCAGAAAAGTGAGTTTGTTGAACTCAGCATGATACCCCATTCTTGTTAAATTTTCAAAAATTTCAGTATCTGGTAACTGACTAATACCATCAGAATCATCCAAATGAAGATGTCTTCTTATGGATGACTCAGTAAGAGTCAAATGTTTACCATCCACTTTGGCTTTTATTCTTTGTTCCCCATTTTCAGAAGTTTTAATTTTAGCAGATTCCCAAAATTGTAAAATTTGATTTTCATAAATAGTGGGATTGACTAGCAAAGCAAACCTGATGTAGGAGTTGTTTAAAAAGTCCACTACTTGATGAAATGAGGCATTATCCTCTGACTTCTCCAAAAATGCTAACTGATTGTGACGTTGAACAAAGTTTAGATCAATTGTGGAAGCCATAATGAAAATTTTGAATATGATGGTGGGATTTGTTGGTAGTACTGGTAGAAGATGAAAGATGTATGTGAATTATGATAATGACTGATGAAAGAAGTTATGAGAGAATTACTTTTAACCGACAATAATAAAGATTAAAATAAGTAAGTGAAAAGGCGGTTAAAAAGATCTTTTATATGTAAAATATAATATAATATATTCATCAGTGAATTACATAACTACCCCAACGGCTAATTTTAACTACCAGGCCTAAAGGCTAAAACTTTTTCTGACAGGCTCAACGGCTATCTAGCAGTACCTTTGTACTCTAGCAGTACCATTTTTGTACTAGCAGTACCTTTGAAAGTTTTTAAAAATCCCTTATAGTTTTTAGCAAACTACCAGCTATCAACGGATTTGAGTTGTCTTTACCAAAAGCCGTTTGCTTAAGGACTAGCTAACTATTTACAATTAAGTATGGTCAGTTAACAACCATATAGTTTTTGGTAAACTATCAACCATTAACGGATTTGATTTGTCTTTACCAAAAGCCGTTTGCTTAAGGACTAGTCAACTCTTAAGTTTGTAAAAACTTGGTGAGATGAATACCAAAAGCCATGATGGCCCAAAAGATGGTGCAATTTCCTTGGATGGAGGAAATTTGAATAAGGCATTGATGCTGTGTATCTTGGATGATTGGCTCAACAAGTGAAATCATCTAATAGCATGCCTTTGAGTTGAAAACATTTCTTAGTTTGATCTAGATAGAACTTTCTCCTTGAGAAATGCTTCATCCCTTCTAGATATGTGATCTAACTATCTCTTTTTCAACTCTGCATCATCTTGTATGCTCTTGTCTTTTCATAAATTGGTCTTTCTTCCATTCTGGGCTATTAATTCCTCCCTGAGATTGTTATTTCTCCTGAAATGAATAAAACTTTTGTTGCCCCTTTTGTTTGAAAGAACTCTTGTTTTGTTATCAACCTGAAATGTGTTAGTTGCAAACCAAAAGAACAAAGTGTAGAACACTTGATCTATAACATTTTAAGTATTCAAGCCTTTAAATGAACAAAATATAGCAATTTTGTATCAGCAGGACCAATTATGAACTAACAGGACCTTTTGACTAACTAGCAGTACCATGTTTAAAATCCAATACCAGTTAATATTATGAACAAAAACATATGATTTTCAAAGATTTATCATTCCAATACCTCCTACAAGATATTTGAATCTACCTAAATCAAAAGCTTTGGTGAGAAGGTCTGCATAATTCTTTTCAGAATCAATTTTAACAACTTGAATTAACCTTTTCTCATTGCAATCCCTTATGAAATGGTGTCTGATTTCAATATGTTTTGTTTTTGAGTGTTGAACTGGATTTTTAATGATACAAATAGTACTGCTATTGTCAATATAAATAATGGTGTTAAGAAAATTGTACCCATAGTCAAGCATTTGATTTTGGATCCAAAGAACTTGCCCACAACAACTTGCACCAGCAACATATTCTGCCTCAGTTGTAGAGTTGGCCACCATTGTTTGTTTCTTGCATTGCCAGGAGATTAGTCTGCAACCAAGAAATTGACATCCACCAGTTGTGGATTTTCTGTCTAGTGTTGCACCAGCATAGTCACTATCCGAATAAGCCACCAATTCAAAAGATGATTCCCTTGGATACTAAAGACCCAACCTAGGTTGACCCTTAAGATATCTAAAGATTCTTTTGACTGCTGTGAGATGAGAGATCTTGGGATGTATTTGAAACCTTGCACATACACATACTGAGAACATGATATCTGGTCTTGATGATGTAAGATACATCAAAGACCCAATCATTGATCTATAATTGTGCAAATCCATATCTTCTCCATCAGCATCTTTGATTAGCCCTTTGTCTGGATCCATTGGTGTACTTGCAACCTTAGAATCAGCAAAATTGAATTTTCTTAGGATCTCTGCTACATACTTATCTTGGCTGATAAATATGCCTTCTTTGGATTGTTTCACTTGGAGACCTAAAAAGAAAGTAAGTTCCCCCATGGAACTCATCTCAAACTTACTGTGCATAAGTTTTTCAAATTCTACACACAAGCCTTGGTTTGTTGATCCAAAGATTATGTCATCAACATAAATCTGTACTAACAAGATGTCTCTCTTTGTCCTTTTGATGAACAAAGTTGGATCAATCCTGCCTCTTTGGAATCCACTTTCTAGTAGAAAACAAGCCAATGTTTCATACCATGCCCTTGGAGCTTGATGTAGACCATACAAAGCCTTGGTAACTTTGTAAACTTTATCTGGATACTCAGCATCAATGAAGCCTGGAGGTTGAGATACATATACTGGTTCTTCAATTTCACCATACAAAAATGCACTCTTAACATCCATTTGATAGACAGTGAAGCCTATGAATGAAGCATAGGCTAAGAAAAGCCTAATTGCTTCAAGTCTTGCAACTGGAGCAAACACTTCTTCATAATCTACCCCTTCCTCTTGAGTATATCCTTGTGCTACCAATCTAGCCTTGTTCCTGATTACTATACCCCTTTCATCCTTCTTGTTTCTGAACACCCATTTGGTTCCAATTGCCCTATGACCTCTGGGTAAATCAACCAATATCCAAACCTTCTGAATCTTGAATTGGAGAAGCTCTTCTTGCATAGCTTCCACCCAACTTGCATCATCTAAAGCTTTGTTTATGTTTTTGGGTTCAGCCTGAGATAGAAAACATGAAAACAGGCATATATTGGAATTATCATTATTCTTTTCTTCATAAAGAGAGGAGATTAACCCTTCTTCATCTGAGGATAAGACTTGAGATAAACCAACTTGAGATCTTGTTCTAACACCAGAAGTTATGCTTCCAATCACATCATCAGTTGAGTGATCTTTGAGAATTCTAGTGTTTGGTGTTTTAGGAACTTCATATGTAGTTGGAAGATTGCTAATCCCAACTTCTTCTTGAAAAGAATCATCTATTTGAACATTCAATGGCTCAGCAGTACCAATACTTGTACTAGCAGGACCATCTGAAGAACTGGCAGTACCATTGTCATTAGCACCACTCTCTTGATTCTCTTGATTCTGAGTTCCTTGATCTTCTTCATTGCCTTCTTTTGTTGTGTTTGAAGGTCCTTCTTCATTTGAAGATAGATCCATACTTTTCCAAATTGGCATCCAGATGAAATCTTGATTTTTAGGAATTTCAACATTATCTTCAGAACCTGCATTTTCATTAGCATTTGTACCTGTAACAGACACATAATTCATAGATTCTGAAAGCCTATCAACATCAAACATCCAATCTGGTCCAACTCCTTTCACATTTGTAAGTTTCTCTTGAAACTCTATGTGAAGATTCTCTTCAACTAGCCTAGTGCATGTGTTAAACACTCTATAGGCCTTACTTTGCAAGGAATACCCTATCAAAAAGCCAACATCTGCTTTTCCATCAAATTTGCCTAAATGATCTTTGGTATTGAGAATAGTAACCTGACAACCAAAAGGTCTCATAAAACTTAAAGATGGTTTTCTACCAAAGAAAAGTTCATAAGGTGTTTTTCTATGTGGTTTTGTCACAAGAACCCTGTTTTGTACATAACAAGCAGTACCAACTGCTTCAGCCCAAAATGAAATAGGCAACTTAGAGTCTACTAACATAGTTCTAGCAGCCTCTATAAGTGTTCTATTCTTTCTTTCTGCTACTCCATTTTGCTGAGGTGTTCTAGCTACACTAAACTCTCTTTTTATGCCTTTTTCCTTGCAAAAGTCATCCATAACTCTATTCTTGAACTCTGTCCCATTGTCACACCTGATGATTTTGACTTTCTTATCAGATTGGTTTTCTACCTCAGTGATATAGGTTTTAAGTATCTCACTAGTTTCATGTTTAGATCTTAAGAAGAAAACCCATGAAAATCTGCTATAGTCATCAGTAACAACCAGACAATATTTCTTTCCATTCAAGCTACACACATTAGTAGGACCAAAGAGATCCATATGAAGCATATGTAAAGCCTGAGAAATAGAGTTTTGGGTCTTGGGCTTACAAGAAGCTCTATGTTGTTTGCCTTTTAGACAGTCAACACAAGTTTGGTCGTTTTGGAAAATCTTTTTGGGTAAACCTCTTACTAAATCATATTTTGCAATAGTGTTGATTGTTTTAAAGTTTACATGACCAAGCCTTCTATGCCAAAGCATAGATTCATCCAATGAGGCCTTTGCTATCAAACAAGTTAAACCTTCTTTGGGATCAATGTTCTTTAAATTGACACTATACATATTGTTCCTTTTTGGAATTTTAAGAAGGATCTGACTTTCATCAGGCATCTTAAAATCAGAAGAAAGAACCATACATCCATTGTCAGTAAATAGAACATTGTTCTTTTTGTCACACATTTGTGAGACACTAAGAAGATTAAACTGAAGTTCTTTCACAAAATACACATTTTCAAAATCTATTTTACTGGTTTTAATAGTACCTTTACCAGTAATCTTTCCTTTAATTCCTCCCCCAAAGGTAACATATCCTCCATCAAATGTTTTGAAATCTGAGAGGAATGACATGTTGCCTGTCATGTGCCTGGAACACCCACTATCAACATACCCTTGATCTTCACTATCAGTTGAATGTTCCTGCACATGAATAAACACATTAGTTTCCTTGGGGTACCCAAGCCATGACAGACTTGGGTTTGCCTCTTGCATCAATGAAGTCAAACCTTTTCAGGATTGTTGATGCACCTTTTGATTGGATTGGTTTCCAAATCCAACATGCTGAGGCCTTAACAGCACTTTCCCTTCTAATCCATTGTGTGGTCTTTGGTCTATCAGTACCAATTTTGGCAATACCAATTTTGGCAATACCAATTTTGGCAATACCAATTTTGGCAGTACCATTTAGTCTAGCAGGACCTTTTGTTTTTGGACTCCAAACTTTTGTTTTGACCACATTTATCTTTTGAATAGGATTCTTCTCAACTTTTGGTACACTTTTGAAAGTGTTTCTTGTACCCTTTTCAGTTGATTTTGTAATAACAGGCTTATGTTGTCTAACAGTATGATTATCTTTTGTAGTGTTAGACTTAACAAAACTTTTTCTGGGTTGAGTAACATTTGTTTTAGCTTTTGATTTACTCCCAGAAACCCATTTATTACAATAAGCATGAAGATGATTAAAGCTACCACAATAATAACAAGCTTTATTAAACATAACAAAGTCATCACCTAATTGTTGTGATTTAAGGTTGTTCCAATTTCTTTGGCTTCCCCTAGGTTTGTTATTACATTTTTTACAACTTTCAACTGTCTTCAAAACAGTTTTGGCTTTAGCTTTAACTTCTACTTTCTTAGGACTGGATGGTCCTACTTTGATTCCTTTAATAGGAATAGTCTCATCTTCATCATCATCAGATACCCAATCCTCAATAATTAGGACATCTGGTCTCTTCTCAGTGAGCACCTTGGAGAGTGAGACATTCTTAGCACTCTCAGAAGGTTCACCTATCACTACAGGTTTAGCTAATGGTTTTGCAACAAATTCATGTAAACCTGATGCAGCAAGATCACTACCTTGTGGACAAGGAATTCCTCTATAAGGTGGAGGACAATTATTATATCCTATCCCTGATTTTATTCTCTTATTCAACTGAGTCTCAACTATGCTCTTAGTACACTCAGAAGCATTTTCCAATTTAGTAACAGTCAGTTGAATATTGTCTCTAGCTAATGTCACTTTAGTGCACTCTGTCCTTACCATTTCTATTTCTCTATCTTTCAAAAATATTTGTCTTTGAAGAGCATTTTTAGCATCAGTAAAGGTAAGTTCATTTTCTCTATAGTGAGTGATTTGTTTTTCTAGCTTGGACATACCACACTTATGGTCAAATAAGGTTTGAATGGTTTTTTCTATGTTCTAATACTTCTGTATCATAAGCTTTACTTATGATTTTTAATTCTTTAAAAGATTCACAATCATTAGGACATTTGATAATTTGTACCTCAGGGGTGGAGAATGCCATCAAAGCCAATTCATCAGAAGTTGATTCATCTTCACCCATGAAACTCCAGTCAAAACCCATGCCATCTATAGCAACCATTGCTTTTGGCTCAGCAACTTCAACAACCTTACTCTTGTTTTCAAAGCTTCCTTTCTTCTCAAAGCTTCCTTGGTTTCTGTTGTCAAACCCTCTACCTCTGTCATCTTGCCTCTTAGGTCTTCTACACTCTCTAGAGTAGTGACCTTTCATGTGGCAGTTGTAACACTCCACCTTTGACTTATCATAGCCAGCAGGCTCACTTCCATCTATCAGTATCTTCTTGCCAGTCCTCATCATCAACTGCTTAGCTCTAATGCTTAAAAGTGAAAGTTGCCACTTTAGGTCCATTACTTCAAGATCATCAGGATGAATCTCTTGAAGGTCTTCAAATGTTAATACAGACCCATTGTGTTGAGATGTAAGAAAAGCACACCCAATTGTTTCATCCAAAATGGATTTAGTGCTACTAGAAGTACTAGCAGTACCAAAGGTTGTGTTAGCAGTACCTTCTTCTCTGCCACCTTTGTCTTTATGATCAACCTTTGAGATGTTTGGGGATGAAACAAATGCCATATTTCCTGAGCTTGACCCAGTAGTCTTCTTAACTTCATGTTCTACAATCTTGAAATTGTTGTAGAGATCATTGAGACTCATCTGGTCAATATCTGACTTGTTCTTCCATACAATGACATGCATAGACCATTCTGAAGGTAAACTCCTAAGAAATTTAGAGTTTAGGTCTTCTTGAGTTATCATCACTTCATGGATGGCTAACTGACTTGCAAGCTTCTGAAGTCTATTGAACATACTGTCCAAAGACTCATTGGTTGTGGCTGTGAAGTTCTCAAATTGTTGTTTGAGAAGGGTTTTCTGTGTTTTCTTGGTAGCATCATTACCACCAAACCTAGCCACAATAGCTTCAAAGAGGGTTTTGGCATCTTTGTATTTGTTAAAAATCAGAAGTTGATCATTTGGAATAGTCATCAGTAACATACTCCTTGCCTTGAGATCATTTTTCTTCTGAATTCTTTCATCTGCATTCGATGGTTGGGTTTGTATTGTTGTTACAAGAGCATCATTTACTGTTGTTGTGGTGGTTTGGGGTTTAAATGAATTGCCTTGTTCAATAATCTCCCAAAGTGCATAATCCTGCACTTGAAAGTATTGTTCAACCCTGAGTCGCCACATTTCAAACTCATTTTGTTTCAGTAATGGAAGTTTAGCTGCAACATTTGTCTGAATATGTTCAACATCCATTTTTCTTTTAAATTAGTAAATATCAAGCCTAGCTCTGATACCACTTGTGGAACGTTTTGTTTGTTCTTGATTGAGATATTTATGTATTGAATGTGTTTAGCATGCGGAATCTACTACAACACACTTTAAAAGAACACAAGATGGTGAGTTTGAGTAAATGAGAGAATGTAATGAACAAATAATCACAACTTTGGTTAACACAAAACGATTCAATATTATTGATGAAATAATACGGATGATCTAAATATCACCGGGATTACAAAGTAATCTTGAATCAAAGATTGTAAAAGGATTTGTGATTCGAAGTAACTAAGTTACTTGAGAGATAGTTTGTTTTTGGTTATTTGGTTCATGAAGATGCATGCATGAAGAAGTGACTAAGATATCCTTTTATAAGATAAGGATATCTTATTACATGTTGTCAAGTAGATGAATATAATACTATACTTTGACTATTATGGCGCCTACAATTAAATACAACTACCCATGTACACTCTGATATATTCTTCTGTCACCACAGAAGACTATTCTACTTCTACATAACGTATAACAATGTACAAAGACTAATAATTCAACTAAATATCTATTACAAAATATCTAATCGACACAACAGAAGCTTGGCAGGCTCTTCATTAGCTAGCAGTACCTTCTACCCAGAAGGTACTGGTAGAACATCTTCGTACACTACAAAATCAACTAGCAGGCTCTTCTCATCATTGGCAGGCTCTTTGACTTTGATCATTTTATTCCCAACAAAAAGTTAACTCCCTTTTTTGGCTAATGTCATAATTTGTCTAATATGTATTGCTAATTAGGGACAAAGCAAAAGGGGGGGGGGGGGAGGGGGCGGCACTTAGCTAAAAATGGAAGATATTTGTGTAGTTTGATACAAAAATGTATATATTGTAGGTATCGGGTGTTAAAAATATGTATCGGTTGTTGTTTCGGTAATTAACGAAAAGTATACGTAATTAAACGTATGTTGTAAAGAAAATACTTTAGGTGTCAGAAAATATTTCTGGAACTTTTGTAATAATTTTAGAAGTATAAAAATACCTTAAAAATAATCGTTGAGAAAATCGGGTATGTCGGGTGTTAAATATTACATAACAATTAATGTTTGTTGAATTTTAAAACCATAAGTAACTAAAGAATAGAAATTTGTTTTATGGTTTAGAGTTGTGAAATGGATCAGGAGCAAGATACTGGAGCGTTGTGGACTAAATGTGACTTATGTTCTAGTGTACTTAGGAATTTACTCTAGGTTTGCTTGTCGGTTCAAGTAAAATCCTTACATAAATTGTTTTCAAATAAACGTCAAGAAAGTAAATTCGAGTTTTGTGAATAGTATTGACCTAAAATTTTACTTGCAAAAGCTACTTTGGATGAATCTAAATTGTGGCATAAAAGGTTAGGTCATGTTAATTTCAAGAATATGAACAAACTTGTGAAGGGTAATTTAGTTAGAGGCTTACCTTCCAAGGTTTTTAGGAATGACCATGCCTGTGTAGCTTGTAATAAGGGCAAACAGCATAGTGCTTCTTGTAAGGCTAAGTTAGATAGGATTGTTACTGAGCCTTTGCATACCTTACACATGGATTTGTTTGGCCCTACATCTGTTAGAAGCATCAACCATGCTAGTTATTGCCTTGTCATTACTGATGACTGCACCAGGTATTGCTGGGTATTCTTTATGTCTACTAAAGATGAAACCTCTGATTTAATTTAAAGGTTCATTAGGCAAATAGAAAACCTACTCAATCACAACGTTAAGATCATTAGGACTGACAATGGCACAAAATTTAAGAATAGGAGCATGATTGAGTTTTGTGGTGAAAAAGGAATTAAGCAACAATATAGCAATGCTAGAACTCCACAGCAAAATAGAGTTGCTGAGAGAATGAACAAGACCCTGATTGAGGCAGCTAGAACCATGCTAGCAGACTCATTCTTACCCACAACCTTTTGGGCTGAAGTAGTTGCAACTGCTTGCTATATATTCAATAGGGTTAGAGTAACCAAGCCTCAGAATAAAACACCTTATGAGCTTATTTTTGTCCATAAACCAGTTGTTAGGTATATAAGGCCTTTTGGGTGCCATGTGACCATTCTTGATACCTTAAGTGTGCTTGGAAAATTTGAAGGAAAATCTGATGAGGGGTTTCTAGTTGGGTATTCACTAAATAGTAAGGCCTTTAGGGTTTATAATTTAGTGACCAAGAAAGTAGAGGAAAATCTTCATGTTAATTTTCTTGAGGAAAAACCCAATGTGAAAGGACTAGGTCATAGATGGATGTTTGATCTTGATTATTTAACTGATTCTATGAACTATATTCCTGTCTCCAAGGAGAATCAAGCTAACCCTGATGCAGGTTCCATAGAAGTGCCTAACAATGTAGGTACTCAAGATGCAAGCACTGCTGATCAAGGCAAAGAAATTGAGGAGCTTATTGTGATTCCTACCACAGAAGTCAACCATGTTGCTGCAAATGAAGGAACAAAGAAATCTTCTACAAATAGGAAGGAGACTGTGAACAAGCCTCAAGAAGAAGAGGGTTCTCCTACAAAAGTTTCAAAAGAAATCTTATCCTTCAGAGAAGAAATGAATGCTTTGGCTGACAAACATCTTGGGAAGAAGGCTACCAGCACTAATCTGGTTAATCCTAGTAGTATTGTCATTAATTCTGATGGAGAGAAGCCTACCAGCATTAACTCAGTTAAGTCTGGTAGAGATGCTGTTATATCTGCTCAACCTGAGTCTACTCCAAATGCTGATTTTGATGATTCTGAGATGCCTGAACTTGAGGTCTTTGATAAGCCAGATGAAGGCATTTTTGATGGGGCTTCTTATGATGAAGAAGGGGTAGTTACTGACTTCAACAACCTACCCACTGAAGTAGATGTAAGTCCAGCTCCAACACTCAGAATTCACAAAGTTCAACCCAAAAGTCAGATAATTGGTGATCCTCAATCAGTTGTTCAAACCAGAAGTAAAGTGCAAAAGATTCCTGCATCTCATGCACTTATCAGTCTTATTAAGAAGCAGCAAAGAGTCAACCACAAAGACCAACAACATTGCTTGTTTGCTTGTTTCCTTTCTCAAAAGGAACCCACCAAAGTCTCTAAAGCACTTAAAGATGAGAGTTGGGTGGAAGCAATGCAAGAGGAGTTATTTCAATTCAAATTGCAGAAAGTTTGGGTTCTTGTAGATCTACCAAGTGGAGCTAAGGTGATTGGCACAAAGTGGGTCTTTAGGAATAAAAGGGATGAAAGAGGAGTAGTTGTAAGGAATAAGGCACGATTAGTAGCACAAGGGTATAGACAAGAGGAGGGGATAGATTATGATGAGGTTTTTGCTCCGGTAGCTAGGATTGAGGCTATTAGGTTATTTTTAGCCTATGCATCATATATGGGGTTCATAGTCTATCAGATGGATGTGAAGAGTGCCTTTTTGTATGGCACTATAGAAGAAGAGGTATATGTTCATCAACCTCCTGGCTTTGTTGATCCAACAGAACCCATGAAAGTATACAAAGTCATCAAAGCTTTATATGGTCTCCATCAAGCTCCCAGAGCTTGGTATGCAACTCTCTCCAACTTCCTTGAAGAGCATGGGTATAAAAGAGGTGTAATTGACAAGACCTTGTTCATCAAGAGAAACAAGAAGGATATCATCTTAGTCCAGGTTTATGTGGATGATATCATATTTGGTTCTACTAAAAGGTCTTGGTGTGAGGAATTTGAAGCATTAATGAAGGGGAGGTTTCAGATGAGTTCTATAGGTGAACTCACATTTTTCTTAGGACTGCAAGTGAAACAACAAGCAGATGGACTCTTTATCTCTCAAGACAAGTATGTAGCAGAGATTTTGGAGAAGTTTGCCTTTTCAAATGTGAAGACTGCAGTTACTCCCATGGAGAACAAGGTGCCTTTAACAAAGGATGAAGATCCTGCTGATGTGGATGTGCATCTTTACAGATCAATGATAGGTTCTCTAATGTATCTTACTGCTTCTAGACCTGACATTATGTATGCAGTCTGTGTTTGTTCACGTTTTCAGGTTAAGCCCAAGACTTCACATCTTCATGCTGTGAAGAGAATCTTTAGATACCTAAAGGGCAAACCCAATTTGGGCCTTTGGTATCCTAGGGAGTCATCTTTTGACCTGGAAGCCTATTCAGATAGTGATTATGCAGGTGCATGCCTTGATAGGAAATCCCACAACTAGAGGTTGTCAATTCTTTGGAAGAAGATTAATCTCTTGGCAATGCAAGAAGCAGACCATTGTAGCTACATCAACAACTGAAGCTGAATATGTAGCAGCTGCCAATTGCTGTGGACAGGTCTTGTGGATTCAGAACCAAATGCTGGATTATGGTTTAAACTTTATGAACACTAT
Organism: Artemisia tridentata subsp. tridentata; assembly: GCA_021014915.2. Taxonomy (NCBI): domain Eukaryota; kingdom Viridiplantae; phylum Streptophyta; class Magnoliopsida; order Asterales; family Asteraceae; genus Artemisia; species Artemisia tridentata. The sequence goes on along the minus strand of CP139504.1, from coordinate 370,274,242 downwards.
AATTCACATAGATAATGAGAGCACTATCTGTATAGTTAAGAACCCTGTGTACCACTCTAAAACTAAACATATAGAAATCTGGCATCATTTCATTAGGGATTGCTATGAAAATAAATTAATTAGTGTGGATAAAATACACACAGACTTCAATGTTGCAGACCTCTTAACTAAAGCTTTTGATGGCCCTAGGTTTAATTACTTAGTGGTTAGCATTGGTATGATAAACCCATAGCTGGACTTAAGGGGAGGTTAGACTTAAGGGGAGGTTAAACTTAAGGGGAGGTCAAAATGTAAAGTTTGTATAATAACCAGTACTTAGGATTTTCTTTAATTCTGGTAGTATTAGAAGTTAATCCTTGTAGTAGATTTAATTATAGCTAAAATATATATGTTTTTAGTATTTTTAATTCTGGTAGTTAATATATATATATATATATATATATATATATATATATATATATATATATATATATATATATATTTATTTTTTCTTGTTTTTCTCTTGGTGTTGGGACTAACTTTTGCAGAACAATATGGATTGGTGATATGAAGTCTTGCTCAGTGTGTAAGTCTGATTCTTTAGTTAAGTCTGGTGAGTCAGTGATTAAGTCTGGTTGACCAATTTTAAGTCTGGTAGTGTCAAAGGTAATTAATTTCTAACCGTTAGGTCTGGTCAGTCAAATATAAATTTTTTATCTTATTTAAATATGACCGTTGATATTTTTGGGGAAAGAGGTATATATGGATAAGATTTAATTCATTTTTCATCTTTATCCATTATTTACTTCTATTTTCAACAATCTTTATTCACGGCCAAGATTTACTCTGTTTTTCTACTACCAGTAAAAACCCTAATTTAAATTCTCAACCAGCACTTAGTCATTCTCTCATCAATGGCTTCACTAAAGTTTGTGGACAAGCACAATCAAGTTGGTTTCTTGAAGAAACCAAACCAAAGTGACGGCTTTGAGCAGATAGTAGATTTCTTGAAAGGTTCTAACCTTCGGTACGCTTTAACTGCAAATCCTACTATTTATGCATCTATTGTTAAGCAATTTTGGGGGTCTGTGACCTATGAAACCCTAGCTGATGGTACACCACAGCTACGGGAAACAATTGACACCCATGACTTCACCATTACTGAAGCCTCCATTAGGAGTAGTCTCTAATTGGGTGATGCTTCAGGGGAATACATATTGTCCAATGATGACCTTTTTGAGGGTATGCGAACTATAGGATATCCTACTGATGGTACCTTTACTTTTTGGAAAAGCCATTTTACACCACAGTGGAGATTTTTACTTCATCATTTGCTCCATTGCCTAAGTCCCAAGAGTGGTGGATGGGATCAGTTTGGAAGCAACATTGCTTCTGCATTGGTCTGTCTTGCACTTGGACGACCTTTTAATTTTTCAAAATTGATTTTTGATGGCATGGTTGCAAATGTCAAAAATGAAAAACATAAGTTTTTGATGTACCCACGATTTTTGCAAATGATTTTAAATTTTGAACCTGAAGATAAAATGCAAATTTATGTAATTGTGGCTTTTACTACTAAAATCTTTGCAAACATGAAAAGGGGATTCAATGGGGCACATTGGCCACTTTTGCCTGCTATGCTTCCTGGTTCCACTAACATTGCAGGTACATCTCATGTTGAACAACCAACCAATGTGGAGCAAGCTCAGGAACAACCAAGATCACCAACACCACAACCAAGTCCATCACCATCTCAACAAAGAGTACCTACACCTACACCATCTTCACCACCACAGCAAACCCATATTCCAAGTCCTATTCAGGAGGAGGAATCCAACCCTATGACTGTGGAGGATCTTCTCACCTTGGTGCCTGCTTTCGTTAAGCGAATAGAATTCTTGGAGAAGGCAAACAATGCTAAGAGTGGGGCTATTCTAACTTTGGTCAAGAGGGTTAAAAAGTTGGAGAAAGTGATGAAGGAGAAAGGAGTTGCTTTTGATGATCAAGAAGGTGAGGATGAAAATTCTTCCAAACAGGGGAGGAATTTAGAGGAAGAACAAGTTGAAAAGACACCAGCAAAGGATAAACCAGCTGATGAAGTAGATATAAGTCCTGAAACAAAGGAAGCAGCATAAACACTAGCTCAATCTCTGAGTAAAATTCAACAACAAAAGAAGAAAAGCAGATATCCAAAAAGAAAGTTGATAATTGATGAAGAATCTGATGAAGAATTGGATAAGTCTGCTGAAGGTATTAATTCTGGTGAGATTAAGTCTGGTGAAGTTAATGCTGGTAAGGAAATTAAGTCTGGTGGTCAAGATAAGTCAGGTGAGGATGTTAGTTATGTTCATAAAGATAAGTCTGTTGATGAGGAACAACCTAAGAAACAAAGAGAAGGAAAACAAGTTATGATTGAAAGTCCTAAGCCCAAGAGGACAAAGAGACAAAAAAGAGAAGATCAAGCTTCTTTGGCTGATATTGCAAGGATACAAGCAATGGAAAAGGCTGAGATAGAGAAAGAGGAGGAGCAGAAAAGGCAAGATGAAATGCTTGCAAGAATGATATCAGAAGAGGATAATGATGATCCACTGAAGGAAATGATTGAAAAAGATGCTTAGTTGAGGGCAAAGTTTGAAGAAATTAAAGCTATTCCAGGTTTGACTGCTGAGGAGAGAGCCAAACTACTAGCAGAATTCATGAATGCTAGAAGGAATGAAGAAACTTTGGGAGATTTTATGTCAGTGATAAGACAAATTCAGAAGAGAACCAAAGTTTCCAAGAAGTTGTCTAAAGCAGATCAAATGCATGGGATGAAGGTGTCTCTAAAAAACATGCTGCACTCAACATGGGAAAAGATGAGAGGAAGATCATTTGAGGAAATTCAAGCTGAATATGTGGGTGCATATCAGAGAGATCATGGATATAGGCCAGTGGATTATGAAGATTCTTTGAGAAGAAGTTTCAAGAGACAGAAAGTAGCAGAAACTGAACCAACAAAATTAGCTAAGAAAATGGATGAAAAGGTAGCTGAAGTTGAAAAAGCATCTGAAGTTGAGAAAGCATCTAGTGAAATTGAAAAGGAGTCTAATGCTGAAAGAGTGTCTGATGTTGTGGAAGAAAAGAAAGAAGTCAAAAAGCCCGTCATAAAGTTTACAAGGAGGAAAATTATAGCAAGAAAGAGCAAGTCCAAAAAGGTAGTACATGAGGAGGAATCAGAAGAAGAACCTTCATCTGAGGGTTGTACTATGGGTACAATTCCTGAGATTTCTAAGGAACCAGCTAAGGTTGTCAGAAATCAAATTATCAAGTCTGGAAAAAGAGCTGCATATCAAATTATAAGGGAGGATAATTATGATATTGTGTATACTAATTTCCCAGGGATTTTAAATGATGTGAGTAGACAAGATCTTCAAGAGCTTTACAAATTGGTGAATATCAAACATGGAGATAATCCACCTGAGGAAGAATTTGAAAGAGTATTTTGGTGAGATTTGAAAGTGATGTTTGAGCCACTAGTTGAGTCAGATGCAGTGTGGAAACTTCCTGAGGAGCAAAATATTGTCAGTTGGAGATATTTTCACAACTATAGGGTACATTGTTTGTCTTTGCAAAATGCTGATGTTTATATGCTTGCAGAAGTGGAATATCCCCTCTCACCTTCAGTTTGCAAGGAAATGATGAAGAAAAAGTTATATGCAGATAAGAGGGATGAGGTATATGAACAGATTTTGGATTTAATTAAGTTACAGTCTTTGAAGGAAACATTGTTGGATTGAAGTGTTTGAAAGAATTTTCAAGTAGTAAGTGAGACTATAGGAACTTCTCACTTAGTGAAGGTGCATAACACTAACACAACAAATGGTTATCAGTCCACCATGTTTAACCAACATAAGGACTGACTAATCTAGTACAAACGGATCTGGTAAAGATATTTCAAATCCGTTAATGGTTGGCAATTTACCAAAAATTGTATGGTATTCAACTCACCATATCTGAGATAGTGAAGAGTTGACTAGCCCACAAGGTATGGCTTGTGGTAAAGGCTGTGGAAAACCATACATGGTAATAAATTCACCAAGATGAGGTGCATTCCATCAAAAGAATTGGCTAGTCCAAAAGCAAACAGCTTTTGGTAAAGACAAAACAAATTCGTTGATAGTTGATGGTTTACTAAAAATCATATGGTTATTAATGTACCATGGTCTTACACACCAAAACATTGGCTACTCCAGTAGTGATGGCTATTGGTAAAGAGACATCAAATCCATTAATTTTCAATGATTCACCTCTCAAAGGAGTTTACACACCTGGAAGTGATGAGAATAGTATGAAACTTAAAAGTATTGATGTACAAGTAGTCATGGTTGCTGTAAAGATCAGATGGATTGCATATCAGATGGTGAAAAGATTATTCAAGTCAAGTTGCTGCATAAAGATCAGATTTGAAGTTTTGAAGTGTTAGAGATAATTCCAAAAGTTCAAGATTAAATCCTCAGAAGTTTATTCAGAAGAAACTTGAAGTTCATGAAGCATGAAGATCAAGTTAGGGGAGGATTGTTGGGAATTATCACAAGACAAGAGAAGACTTAATGGAAGAACAGAATTAAGTCTGGTGGACTACGTTATTAAGTCTGTTAGCGTTATTAGTTAAGTCTTGTAATAGTTAAGTCTGGTTGTTTATTATTAAGTCTGGTAAAGTAAGTTAAGTCTGTTTGACTTTAGTTGTTAAGTCTGGTCATGAAAGTTAGGAAAGTTTGTTAGATAAGTTAGGAAAGGATACGTAATTATCTTTAGAGAAGATACGTATATCCTTCAACAAGTTTTGTATCTAGGGTTTCCTTAGTGTATAAAAGGAACCTTAGTCATTAGTTTTGAGATAACGACGAAGATTGTAATCACTTAGATTAAACAAAATTAATATACGAAGTTAGTTATTATCGTGTTCTTCATTGTTTGTTGTTAAGATTCCGCATTAACAATAAGCAAAGTGTTAGAGTTTCTTACTTAGATTGATTTGGTTTATACAAGTCGTCTAACAAGTAATCAAGGCTACTTGGATCCATAATTCGTGTGGACTAACATAGCTCTTGCAACTCTGATGGTGCTAGTCGGTAGGATGCTCTTGCTACTGGTGCTGCTCCTGGCACCAAATATATCTGGAACTCTACCTGACGGGTAGGCGGTAATCCAGGCAAGTCTTCGGGAAAGACTTCCGAAAAATCTCGGACAATCAGCACATCTTCCAATCGTTTCTCCTCTGATTTCTTTTCAGTTATGTGTGCCAGAAAAGCATGACATCCCTTCTTTATATACTTTTCGGTCTTGACACACGAGATGATATTTAATCGAGTTCCGCTTCGTTCACCACGGATAATAAAGGTTTCACCATTAAAAGGGAGATGAACAACTTTTTCATCGCAAATGATCCTAGCTTGGATTTTAGATAACCAATCCATACCGATTACGACGTCAAAACTACCGAGTTCGATGAGGATAAGATCGATGCTAAATGGATGATTTAGGAAATTAAAAGTACAATCGCGGATTATGGTGTTGGAGCTAACTAGGTTACCATTTGCTAATTCAACGTCGTAGGTGGTGTCTAAAATGGTCGGTGCAATATTAAGTAGAGGAGCAAAAGTAGTAGACACAAAACTTTTATCGGCACCCGAATCAAATAAAACTGAAGCATAACGATCATTGAGAAGGAAAGTACCTGTGACAACAGTCGGGTCCTCAGCAGCTTCCCTGTTTCTGAGATTATAAACTCTTCCCCGAGCTCCGTTATTCTGAGTTCCCTGATTCTTCTCCTTTGGGCATTCTTTCTTGAAATGTCCTGTTTTGCCACATCCAAAACATGCTCCAGGAACCCTTTGATTTGTTGTTGCAGTAGGAGACCTACAGTCTTTGGTTAAGTGCCCAATTTTCTTACAATTGCCACATGGAGTAGGGCAACGTCCTGGATTGTGGTGGCGTTGGCACTTGTCACACTTAGGAAGATTTCCTTCATAACCTCTCTTCTCTATCGGGCCCGCAACATAGGCCTTAACAACTTCTTGCCTTTTGTTGGGTTGCTGAGTAGCATTTCCTCCCTGATTAGAATCCCACTTTCTCTTGTTGTTGTTGCTGTTGTGGTGGCGGTTGTTGTTATTGTTGCGGCTACTGTTATTGCTATCTCGAGCAGCCTTGGCTCGAACAACTTGATCCATCAGATTGTGAGACATTCGAATTGTCTCATCCAGAGTACTCAGCTTAGAAGAGGTAACATTTCCTTGAATATAAGATGGAAGACCCCAAATGTACCTTTCAATCTTTTTCTGAGTAGTCGAAACCATCTCAGGACAGAGAGTAGCCAATTCATGATATCGTTGAGTATAAGCTGCAATGTCGTACCCTTTCACTGTTAAATTCCAAAATTCAACCTCCAATTTTTGAACTTCATTTCTCGGGCAATACTCAGCAGTTACCATTTCCTTAAACTCAGCCCATGGTAATTCAAAAGCAGCATCAATTCCCACTAATTGGGTATAAGCATTCCACCAAGATAAGGCACCGTCCAACAAGGTACCTGTAGCATATTTCACCATACAGTTTTCCGCACAGTTGCATATACGGAAAGTCGATTCCAACTTCTCGAACCATCGTACCAAACCGACAGCTCCTTCCATGCCACTGAAAGTCTGCGGCTTGCAACCCGAAAACTCCTTGTAAGTACATCCGCGAACCGCGGTCTCAACTCTGGTTGCAGTCCCACTAGCTTCTCCTCCGTTACCACTGTTGCGATTGTTCTCATATTCAGCCATAGCAGCAGCCACCTGGGCCGTGACCCGTCGGGCAACGAGTCGATCAATCTCAGCTGAACTCATGCTTTGTTTCTTAGGCGGCATTGTTTTTCTAATCACAAGAAATAACAATAATTAGGATCCATAAGTAACAAAGGTCATCACAAGTATATATATATATACAACCATGACGTGTGAAAATCACAACAATATAGGAATAAATCATGACAAAAATAGATCATGATAGAAATATGACGTGATAAGAATAATCCATAATAGATCGCAATAATCATAACATATTTTCACCATGAGTAGGTACAACCATAACAAGATAAAAATACATCACGATAATGATAAAGCGCAATAAGAATATGGCATGATAATAATCAACCACAATAAGAATAAATCACGACAACCATAATAAAATCACAACATAGATAGATACATCACAACATACATAGATACAAAAGGAAAGTCTCGATTCACATCGACCGATATCGCATCATAGCGTACATAAGAAAAGTCTCGGTTCACATCGACCGATATAATACATCCTGACATAACTTGCTACATTGTTGTACAACTAACAAAAGATCGCAAGCGTCACTACTAATGCCACACACCCCGTGGCTAGGATATACATACAAAAGATAACTATGATACAAATCTAGTCTAAGCACTGCCAGGGGCAGCATCAAGACGGCGCTGGAGATCTCTGATCTGATCACGGATACTAGCAATCAACTCATCCTGGTCGCGTCTGCGCGCCTGCTCGTCCTCTACGAAATGCTCAAGAGTAGCAATCCGGGAGTGGCCAATGATCTGATGCTCCAACTAAGTCTCTAAAGTCTCAATGCGCTCTAGGGGAACCTCATCGAGACGATCAAATATCCTGCCAATACGGTCCTCATGACGGACCATCCTGACAATCAGAAGTGGTATGGTGTGGTGAATCAGCTCATGGGTCACCGGTAGAATACGAGCAGCTGCCATCTTTGAGCTCTCTCCTAACTCCCAAGCACGAGGAGTACCCTTATCGTACCTCCACCTACTGAGAACAGGCAGAATAAATGACCATCTGCGGGCGTCAAACCGTCTACGAACCTCGCGTCGAGCGGAGGCCTCAGTAGTTGTAAAACCCGAAAACCTAAAATGTATTAAAAGACCAAAATGCCCTCATAATTTAAAACTTAATTAAAGTTTATGTAACTAATAATTAAATTGCAAAACCTATAAAACTAAACCGTAAATGGCATAAATTATTTACGAGACACCAAATAATATTTGTACAAGCCACCCAAAATGTTATAACACATTATAAATTACATAAGGACCGAAAATTCTTATTATTTATGTTATTTGATTTTTAAAACTATTAAAGAAAGGATAATGTCAATTAAAAAGGGAAATCTATCAAAATTAAGTTGTGATTGATTTGGGTATTCTTTTGGGCCGATCCATACTTGTTTCCCCCTCCTAAATGTCGGCTAAACATCCCTACAAGTTAGCCTATCTCTTTTGTTCCTTCACACAAAATACCGATCTTCATATTGTACTCAAGAAACCCTAAAAGCTCTAGTTTCTGCCGCCTTTTTCTGCTGCTGTGTCGACCCATAGAAGCCACAAAAAGTCTCCATCTTGATCTCGTTCTAAGGTATACACATAATACTATATCAATATACGATTGTACGAATCAAAAACTAATAAAAAAGAACGTGTTTTGCTCTTGTTTTGTGGCTGTCGTGCGATCCAAAGGAAGAAGGAGGGGAGAAAAGTTTTCGTGTGGTGTTGATCTCTTGTTACCGTGTTCTTCGTGGTCTATGAGGGTATTGTATTCCTTTACACGATTCTTGTTCTCATTTAAATGTTCTATTCGAATCTTGGATTGAAAACATGCCACATAAAATCATAGAAACAATGAAAACCCTAAAAACTAGAACATGTGATCGACCTACTGTTTTGAGTGGTGAATAATTCGATTTGGATGGGTAATAAACTGATATGATATGACCTAAATGTGTTTTGGACTCACCCAAAGTCGTTTGGTATGAAGAGTTAATGAATGGGATTAAGAAAACCCTAGAAATTACATGTTATTATAAAAACTGCTACTGATGTAAAACTTTACTCGACTTTAACCGGCTGTGGATTGATGATATGAACGTATATTTTCATGTTTCTGGGGTCTAGATTGTATTTCAATGAAATAGCTACCTGGAGAAATTTAGTTTGTAATTTTTAGAGGCTTGTAAGGTCACTTTTTGATTTTTTAAAAATCATGTGTCCAGTCGTGTTTAAAAGTCTGGAAAATCTGTTCGGGTTTTTGAATTTTAATTTCCAAACCGTGTCGAGTTAGAAAGAGCCCTTTGACCTGGGTAAACTTTGGGATGTTTATTAGTAGATGGAATTTTTGTATATTTTTGTGAATTTTTATGAAGGGGTAATGAAGTGATAACTTATCGGGTGTTCCATCAGACATGTTTCTGGGACAGGTTGTAAAAATGGATTTTTCATTCGTACCAAACCAAATCAATAAAATATGGAAAAATTATGATAAATACTAGGAATATTGAGGATGCTCTGTGAATTTTTTTAGATTTTAATTCAGAGTTCTACTATGATTCTATAATTATATAAAACAGTTCCAGAACATGATTAAAATCTGAAAAAGTGCATTTTGTTGTTTTAAAAGTGTTAAGTGTTTACATTCAAACATTTGAGGGTCTATATGGTTATTTTGATTATACTAGAGGACTAAACTTGTAAGAACCTGTAACTTGACAATAATTACATTTTGTACCCTAACCGTATGATAATTACACAATTGGTCCTTCAACTTATCCTAAATACTTAATAAACCCTTAAAGGATTAAAACTACCATAATAACCTTATGAACCTTGAACTACCTAAAATGAAAAGACAAACTAAACATGAAGTTAAGAATCATTTGTAATTCTCTTCTAATCCTTTAGGTGTGAAGAAGGAGAGACCTTGAGCCGTTCCTTGTTTCTGTGCTTTGTTCTATTTGTGCTTTCGTCATAAGGTACAGATATTCTGACCTTTCTTATAAGGTTTCTCATGATCTCTTTCATATTCTGATCCGTTAGTTTCTGAATTGATGCCATTGCTATGATTCCCTGTACCTTGATGATTCATTTGATATTCGTTCGTTACCTTGTGATATTAGTATTCGAGTCTCGTGACACTTAGAAGGTTCATTTGATTTTGGGTAACTAGAAATGAAAACCTTTTTAAATTATACCGTGGAAATGTTTTGAGAAAAAACCATTTTAAAATGAAGTTTATAAGGATGCAATACCACTTTTATATGAAATGTACTAACTTTTATGGAAATTATATTTTAAGGACTATTTTTATGAAAACCATTGTTAAAGATCATTTTTATGAAAATCATTTAATTAAGATTTCTTTAAATGAACCATTTGACTTTGAACCTTCGATTATGAACCTTTGCTTTGATCCTTTGTTATGAACCGTAATGATAAACTCTGATTTTGGACCTTTGATATTACTTCTGAGATATTTGATATGAACCATCTGTTATGAAACTTTGATTATGACACTCTGATTTGATATGATATCTGACTCTTAGTTTGATACCCGAGCCAAAATCTGTTTCCTAGCCATGAAGGTAACATGGCCGTGTCATTGATGCACCAATGGCATGACTCTAGGGCGGTAGAGTGATGTTCCGCCACGTCCCCATTCTGATTATGATATGCGCATTACTTTGATTATGGATTATATATGTTCTGGGTGGGGGCGTATGGATGCATCCTAGATCTGTTCTGTTTAGTGGATTTAACTATATATATGATATGATTTCTGTTCTGGTGTCTGGTACTGTGTGCAATACATGCCTTTCACATTTATCTGGGAGCTGATCACTCCATTTGATACATGAGGACACCCCTCATATTATCTGGTTACTTAAGAGGCATCCCCTCTAGATTATGATGGTTACTATCTGATATGTTCTGGGCTCGTGGTGGATGACTATCCTTAACCTTTACTCTTGTATCTTATTTATATTTCATTCATTATGCTACATTCTGGTTATTTCCGTTTACTTTCGTTTCCGTTTATCATGTATCTGTTCACTGGGCTTTTTAAGCTCAGCCGCACGTTTTCTTTTCGTGTGCGGCAGGTAATAAGCAGGACGACGGGTTTGGGTATGAGTGAAGAGACTTTTGGACTTAGAAGACTTTGATAGTGTTCTGAAGTAGAGACCATTAGAAGAAGTTGCTTTTGCAGACTTAGTGTTTAGTTTTGTTTCCGTTGTAACCATGTAAATTTCAGAATTTCATTTGTAACCTTTGAGAATTTTTGTATTACTTGAAATGTATGCTTTGTTTTGATCTGATGTGAAACCATTAGTGTGACATCTTTACCCTTATTGGGTTGGGGTGTTACAATTATGGTATCAGAGCGACAGGCTGCGATTCGTAATACATTTACCCTTGGCCTGTGTAAGTTAGGACCACTAAGTTTTCCCTGTAGGCGCTCGTAAGTCAACCTTTGAAAATTGCTTTAGGACTTCCCTATAGGAACCTAAGTTTTGACCAGTGAGGAATGGGTAGACTATAAGGCATTCGTTTAAGTATCTTTGCTTCCGCATCACTCTGATTCGTGCCTTACTTTTGGTTAGATCCTGTTGATATCACTTTGGAAAGCGAAAGCTTATGTTTTGCACCACCTAAGATTTTGAACCTGAGTAAATTTGAAAGGCATTGAGAAATTTCATAATAATTGCCGACACTTTTTGAATCCTTATCTTCATATTTCTTTCAATAATCATTTTGATAAAGGCCCACGTTGCACTCTGATCATTTTGTTAATCACTTTGATGCCTATTCGGGCATTCTGAGAACCTCCATGGCGATGAAGTACTGTATATGTTTTGTTATATGTCTTTTCTTTTGATAAGTACCTATGAATCCTCCGACACTATTCAATTTCGTTTCGCCCATCTCTGTCCCTATGAGAAGTCTTGTGGTGTGTAACCACGAAGATAAGAATGTTTTCCCCCTCACTTTTGAATGATAAAGCTATGATTTGCGAACCGTCTTTCTTTGAATAGTTAACTTCGATTTTATTCTGACAAGGAAATTGTGGGATGATCAGCCAAATATTGACAACTACCTTTCTATGTCTCACCTTTAACGTTTGCAATAATTTTGAACTCCCTACCATGAATACCGATTAATAAACCCTCTGCTATCACTATTACTCTGGAGTCTCTTGTGTTAATTTAGCGGGTATGAAGTCTTCCTAGAACCCATTTCGTACGCTAATGAATGAACCTTATCTTGAAAGCTATTTGGCACTTTGAGTCGTCTGAGCATGAACCTTGTATTGAACGCTATTTGGCACCCTGAATTTTCTGAAACACCATTTCTGATTGAACCACCAAGTCTTCCACCGGAGTGTAAAGTAAGTTTGCTTAAGTGCATTCTTTTGGCGTAATTCAGTTTTGTTCGCGATAAAGAAGAATGATGACAGGAGATATGTATTGATTTCTGGAAGCCGAATCGTAATACTGTTAGGAACCAATATTCCTCCACCCTGAAACGGCTATGTGTTTTGTTTAAATTCAGAGCGCGAAGTTTCCTTTTGATGAATTGATGTTATTCTTGAAATCTCCTTCCGTATTCGTAAACGACTGCTATGACGGCTAGTGACGCTAATAGTATTAGCTAAAGCTCTGACGATGTTTTGAATTTGATAAATAATGTTTTCTCGTGAGTACTTGGGCAAGTGGTCATTGTATGACTTAATAGTACGTTCAGAAACGAGGAAGAGCATGAAAATCATTTCCTTGCACCTTCTTAGAAATTTGACGATCATTTGTGCATTCTAGGAGATTGATATTTGTTGATAACTGTGGAGGCTACCCCGAAGAGTGAAGACATTCCTTTCAATACAGAAGTGTTGGCGATGCAGAAGAAGAAATCCTAGTCAAGATGGCGAACCTGGAGCTGATGAAGACATGCAGTCTCACTTCCCTATTCATCTTGGTTGTACTAAGATGAATTGAGAGCGGAAGCAGACTGTATGATGAAGAGATTTAAAGATCGTGCCAGAAATCCACAACACTCCATCACATTCCAAGAAGAACTGCAGGAGGCTCGACTAATCAGACCCAAGTTTCTGATTTTGATTTCACTTCCCGATTGATGGAAAGACGAAGACAGATTAACCGGACTTGAAGAGATTGGAGGTGTTGAATGAGCAAAATTTTGAAGCAGACCTTTCATGTTTAGAAGAATTGATTCTATGAAGACGGAAGTTCTGGGCGATTAACTTTCATTTCTGTTGACCCTCTTAAATTTCGTTATATCGTTAAAAGATCCTCTTATGATCTAAGTTCCCTAGAAGCAATTCTGTTTGTGTTTATCTTTCGTATGATTCGGTGATGACTTTATTTTGAGAGATTTTGGCGAATTGTGGAAGATATGATACTCGTGACGGCATACCCCACTTCTGCTAGACAATCTGGGATGATACTCTTGCGAATAGTTTTGTTTTCTCTCTTGACTGTGGCAATTGTATTTGTTGACCTCTGAGACTGTAGAAGTACTAGGTGGATTAAGATAGGTGGTTTTGATTACGACTTGAGATAAAGTATGACCATCATGAGGGCATATTTATATGATGCCAGTATTATGACGTCTGGCCAACGTGATAATACTTACATCATATAACGTGCACTTGTTGTGGGCATAGGATATCTTGGGGAGTACCTAAGAAGTTAAGAATTTGAACTCCGTTGGATTATCCGTGATTAGTGAGACTTTAGGTTCATCCTATCGATGCGTATACTCTGCTTTCGTTCATTAGATATCTGATCGAGTTTGGACTCTCGTTTGCATTGTGTTGACCTCCGTTATAAATCTTGAACTCTTTGTAGAGCTCTCTATTGTTGATGCAGTCGATTCAATTTGAAATCTTGATTCGTATTCCAGATGAACTTTCTGAAGATTCACCTATTGTCCAGTTTATATTGCATGGACCTTTTGATCAAGATCAACTTATTTTGTCTCTTTCTGAGAAGTTTGAAACCCCCTCATTTTGATCTGAGTCATGAGAAACTTTTGGTCTGAAAATCTTTTGGGAGAACCTCCTCGGACATGAGAATGGTTGTGATGATCTTTTGCGACTTGCTACGTTTTCGTTTAGCTTTGCGACTTCAATTTTCGAGGACGAAAATTTTTTTTTAGAGGGGAAGAGTTGTAAAACCCGAAAACCTAAAACGTATTAAAAGACCAAAATGCCCTCATAATTTAAAACTTAATTAAAGTTTATGTAACTAATAATTAAATTGCAAAACCTATAAAACTAAACCGTAAATGGCATAAATTATTTACGAGACACCAAATAATATTTGTACAAGCCACCCAAAATGTTATAAACACATTATAAATTACATAAGGACCGAAAATTCTTATTATTTATGTTATTTGATTTTTAAAACTATTAAAGAAAGGATAATGTCAATTAAAAAGGGAAATCTATCAAAATTAAGTTGTGATTGATTTGGGTATTCTTTTGGGCCGATCCATACTTGTTTCCCCCTCCTAAATGTCGGCTAAACATCCCTACAAGTTAGCCTATCTCTTTTGTTCCTTCACACAAAATACCGATCTTCATATTGTACTCAAGAAACCCTAAAAGCTCTAGTTTCTGCCGCCTTTTTCTGCTGCTGTGTCGACCCATAGAAGCCACAAAAAGTCTCCATCTTGATCTCGTTCTAAGGTATACACATAATACTATATCAATATACGATTGTACGAATCAAAAACTAATAAAAAAGAACGTGTTTTGCTCTTGTTTTGTGGCTGTCGTGCGATCCAAAGGAAGAAGGAGGGGAGAAAAGTTTTCGTGTGGTGTTGATCTCTTGTTACCGTGTTCTTCGTGGTCTATGAGGGTATTGTATTCCTTTACACGATTCTTGTTCTCATTTAAATGTTCTATTCGAATCTTGGATTGAAAACATGCCACATAAAATCATAGAAACAATGAAAACCCTAAAAACTAGAACATGTGATCGACCTACTGTTTTGAGTGGTGAATAATTCGATTTGGATGGGTAATAAACTGATATGATATGACCTAAATGTGTTTTGGACTCACCCAAAGTCGTTTGGTATGAAGAGTTAATGAATGGGATTAAGAAAACCCTAGAAATTACATGTTATTATAAAAACTGCTACTGATGTAAAACTTTACTCGACTTTAACCGGCTGTGGATTGATGATATGAACGTATATTTTCATGTTTCTGGGGTCTAGATTGTATTTCAATGAAATAGCTACCTGGAGAAATTTAGTTTGTAATTTTTAGAGGCTTGTAAGGTCACTTTTTGATTTTTGGAAAATCATGTGTCCAGTCGTGTTTAAAAGTCTGGAAAATCCGTTCGGGTTTTTGAATTTTAATTTCCAAACCGTGTTGAGTTAGAAAGAGCCCTTTGACCTGGGTAAACTTTGGGATGTTTATTAGTAGCTGGAATTTTTTTATATTTTTTTGAATTTTTATGAAGGGGTAATGAAGTGATAACTTATCGGGTGTTCCATCAGACATGTTTCTGGGACAGGTTGTAAAAATGGATTTTTCATTCATACCAAACCAAATCAATAAAATATGGAAAAATTATGATAAATACTAGGAATATTGAGGAAGCTCTGTGAATTTTTTTAGATTTTAATTCAGAGTTCTACTATGATTCTATAATTATATAAAACAGTTCCAGAACATGATTAAAATCTGAAAAAGTGCATTTTGTTGTTTTAAAAGTGTTAAGTGTTTACATTCAAACATTTGAGGGTCTATATGGTTATTTTGATTATACTAGAGGACTAAACTTGTAAGAACCTGTAACTTGACAATAATTACATTTTGTACCCTAACCGTATGATAATTACACAATTGGTCCTTCAACTTATCCTAAATACTTAATAAACCCTTAAAGGATTAAAACTACCATAATAACCTTATGAACCTTGAACTACCTAAAATGAAAAGACAAACTAAACATGAAGTTAAGAATCATTTGTAATTCTCTTCTAATCCTTTAGGTGTGAAGAAGGAGAGACCTTGAGCCGTTCCTTGTTTCTGTGCTTTGTTCTATTTGTGCTTTCGTCATAAGGTACAGATATTCTGACCTTTCTTATAAGGTTTCTCATGATCTCTTTCATATTCTGATCCGTTAGTTTCTGAATTGATGCCATTGCTATGATTCCCTGTACCTTGATGATTCATTTGATATTCGTTCGTTACCTTGTGATATTAGTATTCGAGTCTCGTGACACTTAGAAGGTTCATTTGATTTTGGGTAACTAGATATGAAAACCTTTTTAAATTATACCGTGGAAATGTTTTGAGAAAAAACCATTTTAAAATGAAGTTTATAAGGATGCAATACCACTTTTATATGAAATGTACTAACTTTTATGGAAATTATATTTTAAGGACTATTTTTATGAAAACCATTGTTAAAGATCATTTTTATGAAAATCATTTAATTAAGATTTCTTTAAATGAACCATTTGACTTTGAACCTTCGATTATGAACCTTTGCTTTGATCCTTTGTTATGAACCGTAATGATAAACTCTGATTTTGGACCTTTGATATTACTTCTGAGATATTTGATATGAACCATCTGTTATGAAACTTTGATTATGACACTCTGATTTGATATGATATCTGACTCTTAGTTTGATACCCGAGCCAAAATCTGTTTCCTAGCCATGAAGGTAACATGGCCGTGTCATTGATGCACCAATGGCATGACTCTAGGGCGGTAGAGTGATGTTCCGCCACGTCCCCATTCTGATTATGATATGCGCATTACTTTGATTATGGATTATATATGTTCTGGGTGGGGGCGTATGGATGCATCCTAGATCTGTTCTGTTTAGTGGATTTAACTATATATATGATATGATTTCTGTTCTGGTGTCTGGTACTGTGTGCAATACATGCCTTTCACATTTATCTGGGAGCTGATCACTCCATTTGATACATGAGGACACCCCTCATATTATCTGGTTACTTAAGAGGCATCCCCTCTAGATTATGATGGTTACTATCTGATATGTTCTGGGCTCGTGGTGGATGACTATCCTTAACCTTTACTCTTGTATCTTATTTATATTTCATTCATTATGCTACATTCTGGTTATTTCCGTTTACTTTCGTTTCCGTTTATCATGTATCTGTTCACTGGGCTTTTTAAGCTCAGCCGCACGTTTTCTTTTCGTGTGCGGCAGGTAATAAGCAGGACGACGGGTTTGGGTATGAGTGAAGAGACTTTTGGACTTAGAAGACTTTGATAGTGTTCTGAAGTAGAGACCATTAGAAGAAGTTGCTTTTGCAGACTTAGTGTTTAGTTTTGTTTCCGTTGTAACCATGTAAATTTCAGAATTTCATTTGTAACCTTTGAGAATTTTTGTATTACTTGAAATGTATGCTTTGTTTTGATCTGATGTGAAACCATTAGTGTGACATCTTTACCCTTATTGGGTTGGGGTGTTACAGTAGTAGCCATAACATAAGGATCTGAAGGAGAAGGAATCATGGTAAATGCCCTATTTCGAGGTGGTAGCATGGTATCAGGAACATCTCTGGATGGTGATGGTAGGGGAACTGTGGTAGTCTGACGGTAAGTGACTGGTGGTGGTAGTGGAGATGATGGTGGTGATGGAATACGATGTTGGGAATTTTGGAAGTTCCTTCTGATGAAGTTCTTCTGACAGGATTCTGCTGAAGCTATAGATGGTTTCTGCTGACATAGTGTTCCTGCTGAAGACTTATAGTGTTCCTGCTGAAGACTCGGATATAGTTATTCCGTGTTATTTATTAGTTTGTTAGGATATGCATGAGCTATTTTAGGTAGTGATATGCATTGATATTTTTTATTTATTACTGTATTAGTGTTCCTTGTGTATAAAAGGAACTATAGGGCTTTTGTATTAGTACGCTTATTCAATAAATCTCTCCAGGAAAAACACCTTTAGTGTGTTACATAGATCCATAGAGGATCATTGTTCTTGTTTTATTAGTAAAACCTTGTTAAGAAACTTTGATTGTGTTCTTGTTCTTAATTCCGCTGTGCAACAATCATTGTTATTATAATCCTAGAAGAGCTAGATCTTGGATTCTACAATTGGTATCAGAGACTCGTGCTCTCGAGATCTAGGGATTTTACAAGGTTTTCATTGGTGTCAAAGGATAGCAGATTCGTCGAAGAAGAGCAGTAGCAGATCTGGTAAAGTATTTAACGTGTTTACGATATTATTCTCAGCGACAAAAGCAATAAAGGTATAAATTAGATTAAACCTCGTACCTAACGTATTGAATTGTGGGGCTTGAAGAGTGAATTGATCGAATTTAAGTGGTCAAACGATTTGTCGTTAGCGGCAAAGGGTTTTAACAAATTAATTGGTCGGTGGTCACACGAATTAATTGATTTTTACCTCATATCATTTAATTCGTTGAGGTAATTAATTGGTTGTTATCAAATCTCGTACTGTTTGTGATAGCACGTGGGTTTGTGGAGCAATATTAATTTGGTCTGTGATTTTTGTCGTGTGGTGTATTTGATTTATTTGGCGTTGGCTGCTTCCTCTATACGATCATTATTAATTAGGTGGGTCCCATGTTCGGTTGCTGCTGAATGCCTTGTACTCAATTCTGCTGGTATTGTTGACTCAAGTCGTGGGTTGATTTGCTAAAGTGGGATCACTTTTTGAGTAGTTTTGAGTGTGGGACTGATTTGAATTAATCAGTGGTGCTGTTATTGATATAAATTTGGAACTGTTTGAAGATTATTGGTTCATTTGGGCTTCATCAGTGAGTGGTGGATTGATTTTGGTCAGTGAGCAATTCTGCTGTTACTGTCAACGAAGAAATTTTTCAAACCATTCTCTTAAACCCTCAAACAATGTCTTTATTCGAATCTGGTGATTCTTTTGAGACTCGTGCCATGAAGCTTTTAAACATCCTACCTGTTCATCCTAGGGTAGACTGGGCACAAGATGAAGAAAAAGATGAGGAAAGATGTGCCACTCAAGTGAGGGAAATGGTTGCTGGACATGAGACAAAAGGTGAGGAAAATGTAACTGAGGCTGGAACTACACAGGACTATGGGATGATTGCTGGATATGGTACACACGTGGCTGGAGACTTTGGTATGAGGGGCATCTCTCAGGTACAAAATTGTATATTTGGTTGTAGTGAAAGGTATAATGAACTTAAAAAGGAATATGATGAATTGAAAACCAAATATCATGAAAGTTATATAGATGTTAAGGCTTATAAACATTCTTTAAAAACGCTAGAAAGACAAAAAGTCTGGTTTCAAAAGAATGAGGTCGCTTATGATGAAAAGATATGGGTGTTAGAGAGAGATTTACATTGTGCTAAAAATGAATTAAAATGGTGTGAAAAGGAAAAGGCTAAACTAGTGGTAGAAAAACAGGAAGTGCAGACTAAACTAGATGATAGCTTGGCTAGGTTTGATAAATGGAAAGATTCATCTAAAAATCTAAACAGGTTAGTTAATAGTTCTATGTCTGTAAAAACTAAGATTGGTTTAGGGTTTGGTGATTACATAGGGAAAGATCAATTCTATGACCCTAATGAGTATAGTGTATTTGACCCTGAACCTGTAGACTATCAAGTTCCTGTTAAGTTTGTCAAGGAAGGTGAATTACATGCTGTGCCTGGACCTATTAGGGGAGAACACATGCCATCTAGCACCACCACCTCTGACTTTGATGGATCACACCATCTTTATGGCAAAAAGTCCAAAGACTTACCTGAACCTGATGACTTTGTCTCTTGTTCCACAAGTGTCAAGTCCTCAGAATCAGAGTCCAAAGACTATGTCTCATGTGATTCAAGTGACAAGTCTTCCAAGGTCAATGTCTCTGCCCCCAGTGTTTTTGATGTTAAAAGCTCAGAGTCCATCTCAACTGAGTCTACCTCCTTTACTTCTACTTCTAGTGTTTCCACATCCAAGAGTAAAGTTGAGATTGAATCCAAAGTTAGGGCACACAAACAAGAACCCATTGTTGTTCAAGATTTACCTAGTGTCACTTGTAATAAATCTGATAAGAATACATACAATTCTAGGACTTCTTGTAATAAGAATGGCTGTTTTAATAAAAAGGCTGGTCATGTTAAGAAGAAAACTTGTTTTGTGTGTGGTAGTAAGTCTCATCTCATTAAAGATTGTGATTTTCATGAGAAGAGAATGGGTGTGTGTGCTTACCAAAAGAGATCTAGACCAATGTGGACCAATGTTAATGATATTCCCCCATATGTTCCACAAGCAACACATAAAACCAGCAAACCCAATTGGAAAAGACATGTTGCTAGACCATTCTACATACCTACTAGCACTTACTTTCAGAATGGTTTTTGGACTGGTTATTATGACCCAAGGTATATAGGGGGAACAAGATGGGATACTGGTGTTAAGCCCTCAACAGGTTGTTCTTGGACAAATAAAATGAAAGGTTCATTCTGGGTACCCAAGAACAATAGTCCTTGTCAGGTGCACTGATTGAGGGGAGGCATAAGCCTAAGGGGAGGCTTATTATTGTTGTATATTTTGTGCTAACTAACATTTTTGTTTAGTTTGTTTTGTGTTCTCTAACTATAATAATGCAGCTGTTGAGTTTGTGGCTTCTTATATTTAATTGATTGGATGAGAAATAATGTGGTCAGTCAATATGGGGCAAAATTAATTCTGTGATTGGTCCAAGCATATGCTTGTGGGATTTAATTAAATGGATTTGTCACATATGGGTGCTTGGTTAAAAGCTTTTAGTGGGTCGGTGGATATGTTATTCAAAGCGAATAATATTATTTTGGAAGGGAAACAAGAGGAATATCTGATGCAACAAAGGTATTGATCTATCATGGGTGCATTAATGGGGATGATGTGTTGTCACATGTGGTTTTTGGTTAAATTAAGGGGACTGATGTGTAATACTCAAGTGGAAGTGAGTCAATTTTTTTTTATGAAGATCAATAGTATATTAAATATTGATGAATTGACTGCACATGGGATTATTTTGTGGATTGCCTCTTGTCGCCTAGTTAAGCAAATTCTCCATTTGATGACCAAAATAATGGTTAAATGGTAATACTGCTATGGCATAGTTTAATTGGTAAAGTTGCTGCTGTTTTAATTGAATTGTGGGGCTATATTGCATCTTCGGTGGTCAAACATGGGATACTGATGTTTCTTATTCGCTTTGTCAGTTGTGGTCAAAGTGATTAATTCACCTTTGTTATTTGGTTTGTCTCATGTGGGTATGATGGATTGTGTTTGTCATGATTGGTGTTAAAGCAACTGGGTATTTTAATTCTGCTGATCTCACATGGATACTGCTGACAGTGTTCCCATTACTGCTGATAGTGCTTCGATTTCTGCTGTCAGTGTTCCTGTTTCTGCTGATCGCTCATCCATTCCTGCTGATCGCTCATTTCTGCTGGTAACCTCAGATTCTGCTGATATTAAAAAAAAAAAAAAAAAAAAAAAAAAAAAAAAAAAAAAAAAAAAAAAAAAATTCTTTTCGTATTTATTTTATTATTCTTAAAAAAAAAAAAAAAAAAAAAAAAAAAAAAAAAAAAAAAAAAAAAAAAAAAAAAAAAAAATAAAAAAAAAAATAAAAAAAAAAAAAAAAAAAAAAAAAAAAAAAAAAAAAAAAAAAAAAAATTTAAAAAAAAAATGTATATATTTTTGTACTAACTTTTCTGCAGGTTTGTTGTATAACTCTGTTGATGGTTATCAACTCACCAGATGTGACTTGTGTCCATCAAAGAGTTGGCTAGTCCAAAGGGTACAGCTTTGGTAAAGACACATCAAATCTGTTGATAGCTATAATGGCTTGCTCAAAGCTATAGGGTACTCAACTCACCCATGCTTCATTGCTGAGAGTTGAAATGGTCATCAATTCACCATGGATGTAACCCTTTCTGGGATCCAAAGACTTGGCTAGTCCACAAAAGTATGGTTTGTGGTAAAGACAACTAGTATCCATATTTGGTTCTCAATTCACCAAGGTTTGCTATGAACCTAAGAATTGGCTAGTCCTGAGCAAACGGCTACAGGTAAAGACATGTCAAATCCGTTTATGGCTGTGATGATTTGCCAAAAATCATTAGGGTATTTCAACACACCGATGATTCACGTTCTAAGTGTTGGACTGGTTATTAGTTCACCAGGGTGATGTCATGATTCCACCAAAGGACTAGCTAGCCCAAGAGTGAGTAGCTACTTGGTAAAGGCTTATCAAATCTACTCATGTTGCTGCTGGTTCTGGTTGCTGCTGATAGGTTCAAGCTGCTACTAGAATCTTGGTCTTAACAGATGATTACTGGTTGGCTATTGACATAGAGTCTTTGTTGCTGCTGGTTACTTTATTTTGCTGCAGAAGTTAAAGTATCAATCCTCATGCTTTGGAAGTTAATGATCTAACAGGAATCTTGAACTTAACGTAGTCAAATTCAAGATTAGGGGAGGATTGTTGGGAATTTTGGAAGTTCCTTCTGATGAAGTTCTTCTGACAGGATTCTGCTGAAGCTATAGATGGTTTCTGCTGACATAGTGTTCCTGCTGAAGACTTATAGTGTTCCTGCTGAAGACTCGGATATAGTTATTCCGTGTTATTTATTAGTTTGTTAGGATATGCATGAGCTATTTTAGGTAGTGATATGCATTGATATTTTTTATTTATTACTGTATTAGTGTTCCTTGTGTATAAAAGGAACTATAGGGCTTTTGTATTAGTACGCTTATTCAATAAATCTCTCCAGGAAAAACACCTTTAGTGTGTTACATAGATCCATAGAGGATCATTGTTCTTGTTTTATTAGTAAAACCTTGTTAAGAACTTTGATTGTGTTCTTGTTCTTTCTAATTCCGCTGTGCAACAATCATTGTCTCTATAATCCTAGAAGAGCTAGATCTTGGATTCTACATACGAGGTGGAGTAACAGTGGGTGCTGGTGCACGTCTGGGTCGAGAGCAAACCCTCTTCCTAGCGGTGCGTAACATGACAGGGCCATCCTCATATAATCGGTAGCGACGACGAATAGGGATCTGATATGGTCGCACAACAGGAACACGCCTAACACGGCGCACTGGTGGTGAGGCGGGTGGTGATGGTACTGGAGGAACAGGTGCAATAGGTGGTGATGGTATAGGTGGTGTAGACACAGTCTGGGCGTCCTCGAATGGCTCGGTCTCAGTAGACTCATCGCCAGAAGGTACGGGAATAGGAACAACTGGTGTGACCGGAATGGTAGATGATGATGAATCATCCATATCCGAATCAGAATCGAGAATGATAGGATCGGTGGGTGAAGACATATCACTGTAAACCAGGTCAATATAAATATGTATAACTGCAAATGACTTATATAAAATAAGTGAATAAAAACATATTTCGCAATCCTAAGCACATCATGATATTGTGAAGTGTCGTGACCTAGTGGTTATGATCTAGGGTCAATGATGCATCCTAATTCTCTATAACCTTGGCTCTGGTACCAATCTGTCACACCCCCAAAATTTGTGTCGCAGCGGAATGGAATTCCGGGGGCGTGATGTTCTCGGTCACAAAGTACAAGGCAATAAAGAACGACCTCTAAGTGAGTCGTTTAAAAACAAGCGTTTGATTTAAAGTTAAGTTTTACAAAACATAGTTATCAGAGTTCACCATCAAAATGTAAGATTTAAATACAAAACCAAACGCTAAATATTGTAAGAAAATCTCCATCATGATGTGCATCCAAAATGTGACTCAAAGTGCTTCCATACGAAAGGAATATCAACATCTCCTAGTTACCTGAGAATACACGCTAAAAGGGTCAACAAATAATGTTGGTGAGAGTCATAGGTTTAAATAACATTAAGGCGGACCACAAGATTTCCATAGCAAGACAATACAACAAATATAATGTCACAGCCAAAAATAATAATACAGTGCCTAAGCTCATGACCCCGAAGCTCGACATACTGGTATGCAATTAAGCACAATAATAATGCCCCAAATAAGTGTTTACCAGACACTCGGAAATAATCCGAATGATATGCGTCCGTTTACCCAGTTGGCGCGACCAACCCGGACAGGGTGTCAACCCAAATAGATCTATTCATAACATCCGCGCTTACTAATAATTAACGGTTCATGATACGTAGGGGACTTTAATGGCTATGTGGTAACTTAGGCAAAGTAATAGTTGTATTACTTGTGTCCGTATGTAAAAAAAACAAGCGTTGTATTCCCACCCCGAGGGTTTAGAATCATGTATAAACAATGTAAAAGTCGGGGCTATGAAACTCACCTTAGCAAAGCAAATCTTGTTTGGTATTATGTGATCGGCAAACTAGGTCCAATAACTCTACTCGCGACCTAATTATGCATATGTCTTAGTTTCCGAAATCAAGGTTAAGCATGCAAGTCACACTCTACCTTATCGCTTGTACATGTTGTCAAAATATAAATACGTCGTTTTGATCCTTTGTTAGAAGTTACCACTTTTTAGAAAATATAACTCGTTTATTTGTAACCAAGTTTTATTTGTCGCGCTATTATATATTTCAAAGTTTTCTAACGCATATAACATGTACCTATATAGTTCTACCATTTTCGTTTACCTCATTTCAACTAAAATGCACTCAATATGGCTCACAATTCACTTTTAAAAATTCTAACAGCCCACTATTAGAAAAATAATAGGCTGTCCAAAATTATATGTGCCGCAAACATTTTTTTAGCCATATCTTTTGCGTCGTAAGTCCGTTTATTATGTGTGACCTATCCCCGCGAAGGTATTTTAGTGTACTCTAGGTTTTTCAAAGTCTCGGCTTGCCTAAATATCATTTATCTCTCTGTTTTCAGTCCCAAAAATTCGGACAGAATGCATGTTTTTCTGATTTTTCAGAAAATGTTATTTTTCGTCGTTTAACTTCAAAATAGCATATCTTTTTCGTTATAAGCCCGTTTTAACTCATTCAAGCGACCACATTTTCGTTATTAAGTCTATTTTCTATATTTCTAACCCAAAAATACCCCTGAGTTACTGATTTTTCCAGATTTGGTAAAGTTGGACAGATTGCTTATTTTGAGTGTCAAAGTCTACTTTTTAATCTTCTAATCTTTAAAATCACTTAACCACAAGTCCAAATTTCATCCTAGATCATCCATCAACTTTCTAACATAACAATAGTGATCTAGACTTAGGCTTAACTACAACCAAGTCCATGAATTAAATCATCTAGCACATCAAAATATACAAGTTCATTAATATTTATAAGGTTTCTTACCACTACTTTTTATGGATAGTTTTCTAGCAAATTTTCTTGTAACAACATTGTAACACCCCGACCCGACAAGGGTAGAGACGTCACAACAATGGTGAGATATCATAAACATACACTAGCATACATCTTCAATAATACAAAGGAATACAAAGGTGACAAGAAATTACAAGGAAATACAAAATTTACAAAGGAATAAATACTGAGTCTGAAAGTATAAATTCTTCTAGTCATCTCTATAACAAAATCACTATCACACTGTAGTCTTCTAAGTCCAATGGTACTCTCCACTCATACCCAGCTTCCTACTAAAACCTGCCGCAGGAAAAGAAATGCGGCTGAGCTACGAGAGCTCAGTGAACAGATATAACGGTAACAAAGCAGTAATAAAGAATAGTATAGAGTGTCAGAAATATATGTCATGCAGATATAATCAGAATCAAAGCATAAATAAAGGAGTAAGGATAAAGGATAGGGAATAATAAGTAGGTAAAGGTAAAAAGAAATAGTGCAAGGTATAATAATGGTCAAAGGTAAGTAATGTATATGGTAAAGGTAAACAGTAATCCGCCACGAGCCCAGAAACAGAGATATAATATATATAACAATGCCATCATCATCAATCAGAGGGGTGTCCTCTCAGTAACCAGATAATATGAGGGGTGTCCTCATGTATCAAATGGAGTAGCTAGCTCCCAGAGGTTGTGAAAGACGTGTATCGCACACACCATCAGTCACCAGAGATATAACAGATAATATAAACAGATAACAGAAACAGAACAAATCTAGGATGCATCCATACGCCCCAGGTGGCCAGAGTCTACCAATACACACCAGATAAAATAAAGTCAGGGACGGGACAGGTCATCACTCTCCTGCCCTAGAGTCATGCCATCGGTGCATCAATGACATGGACATGAAACCCTCATGCCTAGTGAGGTGGCTCGGGTCTCAAACTGTGGGTCATGGTCAAATATCAGGTCAGAAATCAGAGTATTATATCAGAGTTTATAACAATGTTCAAGTCCAGGTTCAGAAATAGTATATCAGATTAATGCTTATATCAAAGTTCAAATTAAGTTTCAAAACAAGAGTTTATAACCAGGTTTAGAATAAGGTTCAAATCAAGGTTCAATAGGTCATATCAAAGGTTCATAATCAAAAAGGTTTATAGGTTCATAGAAAAGATTTTAATTCAAAGGTTTCATATTAAACTTGTATTTAAATAATCTTTCAGTGACTTTCATAAAATGATGTTTGGTAAAACCTTCTTATACATATAGTCTTTAAAAGAAATTTTCATAAAACCTTTAGTGCTGTTTATAACATCGTACTCAAAAGCTTTTCAAAACATTTTCATATCATTAAGGAAAGTTTCCAATTTCAGTTAAAATGTCAAAATGAATCTTCAGGGTATTCAGAGGTTTGCATATTCAGGTCACAAGGTGAAGAACGAATCATGTCAAGTATCAAGGAATAACACAGGGTTCAGTTTATCAAGGGAACTCAGAATCAGATAACATGTCAGAAGGGTTCATAATCAAAATTCTTATAACAAGGTTCTAATCAGGGATTTATAGGCAAGGGAATCATATGAAAGGTTCAAGTAAAGGGAATCATAGCAATGGCATTAATACAGAAACTGACAGATCAGAAAATGAAAGAGATCATGAGAAACCTGTGAGAAGGTTCAGAATATCTGTACCTTATACCGCAAATGAAAACACAACAGAACAACAAGGTCGGAAGCAACTCCGTCTTCAGCGGATCTACATTAATTCATGATCTGTTTTATTAATAGCTTGTTCAATTCAGATTACTTATTTTAGTCGGCTTTCCGTTTTTTTTTTTTTTTTTTTTTTTTTTTTTTTTGTAACTTTCCTTTTTAGGTACCTTTCTAGAAATAGTAACTTTCCAGATTTAGCAGGTTTCTATAATTAGTAGATTTCCGTATTAAGCAAGATTCAAGTATTTCAAAGCATGTTAAGTTATCAGTAAATCAGTATTGTGGACAATAGGGTTTATTTTGACAAGTTATAAAAGTCCAGGGTTAATTATGACAACTTCCCATAATTTAGGGTTTGAAATGTAAATATGCCAAGATAAGGGTCTACAGAGAAAATATTACAAGACACTCATTTAGTTTAATAAAAGTACGAACCAGCCTCAATTACAAGTAATTTACATAACAAGTCCCTCAAATTAAATAATTTTACAAACCAAACCCTTTAATTAATATATACAATTCGGTTTACATATTTACATATATTTACCCATTTAACCTTCAAGTGTTCACATTTACAGAATATCTCCTTAACATTTATATTTTACCAATCAACCTTTAATTTACAGAATTTACACAATTAGTCCCTTAGTTTTAAAATAAATACAAATCGATTTACAACTTATACACGATTTACAATTAAATCCTTCTAGTTACCATTTTACATAAAACATCCCTATATTATATTTTATACGACTCACCCCTGGTCTAACACATCTTACAAAATTAACCCACAAGTTTAAATAATTACAAAACACACCCTTAAGTTTTTAAAATCAAATCGGTAAACATTTTTAATTACAAAACCCTAACTCTAATTGTACCAATCATTAGCCAATAATCAAATCATCATTAGAACACCTTTAATAACCAGATCTAATCATAACACATTAACCCTAGTTCCATTCGAATTAGGTTTTTTATTTTTTCCCTATTTTTCTTAAAACTGATTACAAAATAAATTCAATCACAGATTATTTAGGCTTCAACAAATGAAATAAACATTTTTCCAGAGCTATAAGATGCCTATAGAACCCAGATAAAATATGTTCGAAACCTAGAAAAATCGTATGATCAGATTTAGGTTTTATTTGTGTTTGCGATATTCATAATTAACACGACTAATCTAGCGTGCATGGATCAACATAATTATTTTATACGAATCAGATGTGATGTAAGGATTACCAAAAAAATACCAGATGTGGTTTTGAATGATCGGATGGAGTGTGAGAGTTTTGCACCTCTCGGCTAGAAAATTCGACAACACCAAAACTCCTACGATCACCACTAGCGACCCAGCACCTTAGCACTATTTTTCCCACCTTCATTGGGTTTGATCATGGGCAACTTTGCAGCAACATTTGTTTGAACATCTTGTACATCCATTTCTTGTTTCTTCTAAAAACAACAATATCAACCTCTAGCTCTGATACCACTTGCTAGGATCCTGGACACACGATTAAGGTGGTTAAACCTTCTAACTTTGTGTGTATGATATGTTGTGTTAAAATGATTAAGTGCGCGGAATTCACTCAACCAAACTTAGAAGGTTGTGTATGTTATGGAAATGGAATTGTTATGTTTGTTAGTTAGCAAAGAACACATAAAGATTATCACCAAACGATTCAATATTATTAAAGATAATAATACGAGTGACCTTGAAATATCACTAGGGTTACAACCTTGAATCTTATGTTTCTATCACTTGTGATATATTTGTGTTTGTTCTAACAGTTATGCATGTTCTAACGTATGCATGGACTAACTCTTAACACTTCTATATTTTTTCACACACTTGACAACTAACAACACTAATATCACTAGTCTAAGATCTCTTTTATAGTCAAAAGATCTTTACAAATTGCTTAATGTCTTGACCGACTTACTTGGTTAACTTATCCTTTTGAGTGTCAGTACATAAGATACAACATGTATCTATGTATACAACTTGTTAACTAAGCACATGGAGTAAGATATTATCTACCGTATATTGTTGACCAAAATACAATAAATATCTTTTTGATCTTATCCTTCCATCAGCAGAGTTGTTCACTATCAGCAGGAACAATCTATCGCTATCAGCAGAATCATCAGTAGAGTTGTTAAGCCTATCAGCAGAGTGAAATGCTCTATCAGCAGAATCAACCTCATCAGCAGAAACCATTTTGCACTATCAGCAGAATTATACTTAGAGTAGAATCCGATATTAAACATCTTGAATATTTAATTCCCAACAATCTTCCCCTAAACATGTGAATCCTTTCAAACATGTTTCTGAATTAAATCTTGGATTGAAGATCTTTCAAACACTTATGTTCTTCAAGATTGAATATCTTCTCAGTAATTCATCTACTTTGCTCTTCTTTGACTTTAGCAATATCAAAACATATTGAACCTATCTTGGACTAAAAGATGGTGCAATTTCCTTGGATGGAGGAATTATAAGAGGCAATGTTGCTGTGTATCTTGGATGCTTGTTTCAATAAGTGAAATCATCTAACCAGCATGTCTTTGAAGTGAAATTGAAACTTTTCTTCGTTTGATCTAGATAGAACTTTCTCCTTTGGAATGTTCATGTCATTTTCAACCTCCTCATCATCTTGTATGCTCTTGTCTTCTCCTTCCATATATTGGATTATCTTCCTTTTCTGGGCCATTATTTCCTCCCCTAAGATTGTTACCTCTCCTGAAGCAAATAACTTTTATTTCATCCTCCCCTTGTTTGGAAGATCTCACTATGTACTAAAGAACTTCGCTTCATATCACCTGATCTATCAGTTTGAACTTGTTTTCAGACAATATTGTACATGTTGGCCATCAATTCCTCAAAAGTTTAAGTTTCTGTCCTCATCACTTCTAGGTGTGTTAACTCCTATGAGAGGTGATTCATTGAACATTTGACTCTTGGTCCATCAATGGATGGTTTTTGTGAGTCCCTTGAAAAATCCTTTTTAAGAAACTTTTTCCTTAGCAGTATGTTCATGATTTTAGAATTGAAAAATCATACTGCTTCCAACCATTTTGAAAGGATTAAGTGTATAACAGACACTCAATCATAATTTCGGTTTAATGCAACCTCTGGTTGTGTGAGAACCAATATTTTTCAGTTATAAATAACTGCCTGTGTAAAGATAAATCTATTCAAAAGATTTTCTTGACAGGGTTTCCAGCTCGTGGCATTTGTTACCTCTAACACAAGTGTTAGATTCACTTTTGCTCGCTGTTCTTTCTATCAGATGTCCTCAGACTTGCACATTATACTTAAAAGTATAAAATGATAGAAAGTGAGTTGTATCAGTTACTATCTGATCAACTAAGTCATCAATTCAATGTGAAATATCATAACTAGATTTCAAGAAAGAAGTTTTAAGGAGTTTTTAAATTCCCAAACTCAGTCCATCATAAACCTATTATTGTCAGCAGCTAATATCTCAATTCTGATGTTTCCATTTCACTTGAAACATCCTTTGTGTTTACATATTCATACCTGAAATTGTTAGTCTAAAATCAAAAGAACAATGTACAAAGTACTTGTCTTGCATTAGTATAATCATAAGACCAACTATATGAATAACACAATTTTAATTTTGTACTAGAAGCACCTTGTGTGCCTTAGCAGTACCTTATGATACATTAGCAGTACCTTATAAATCAGCAGCAACAACAAAAATTTATTTACAAAAACACATCATATTGAAAATTTAAAGATTAAGCATTCCAATACTTGCTACCAAGTACTGAAACCTTGAAACATCAAAAGCTTTTGTTAGCAGATCTGCAAAGTTATGTTCTGAAGCAATTTTAAGAACTTGAATTAATCTTTTCTCATTGCAGTCTCTTATAAAGTGATGTCTAATTTCAATGTGTTTTGTTTTAGAATGTTGCACTGGATTTTTAATAATACAAATTGTACTACTATTATCAATATGAATAACAGTGTTTAAAAAATTGTACCCATAATCAAGGAGTTGGTTTTGAAGCCATAGAACTTGACTAGAGCAACTTGCAGCAGCTATGTATTCAGCTTCAGTTGTTGAATTTGCCACACTTGTTTGCTTCTTACACTGCCATGAGACAAGTCTACACCCAAGGAATTGACATCCTCCAGTTGTTGACTTTCTGTCCAAGCTAGCACCAGCATAATCACTATCCGAATATGCTACCAAGTCAAAAGGAGATTCTCTAGAATACCATATACCCAACCTTGGTTGACCTTTGAGATATCTAAAAATTATCTTTACTGCAGTTAAATGAGAAACCTTTGGAGTAACTTGAAATCTTGCACAAACACAAACAGGAAACATGATATCAGGTCTAGATGATGTAAGATACATCAAAGAGCCTATCATAGATCTGTAATTGTGTACATCTACATTTTCTCCATCTTCATCTTTCAGAAGGTGCTTCTCAGAGTCCATTGGTGTGCTTGCTATTTTTGAATCAGCAAATTAAAATTTTCTAAGTATCTCTGCAACATATTTGTCTTGACTAATAAATATGCCTTCAGATGATTGCTTAACTTGCAAACCCAAAAAGAATGTAAGTTCTCCCATAGAACTCATCTGAAACTTATCTTTCATAAGCTTCTCAAATTCTAAACACATTTCTTTCCTAGTAGATCCAAAGATAATGTCATCCACATACACCTGCACTAACAGAAGATCCTTCTTGTGTTGTTTGATGAAAAGTGTCTGATCAATCTTTCCTCTTTGAAATCCATTTTCTAATAAGTAGGAAGCTAGTGTTGCATACCAAGCTCTTGGTGCCTGATGAAGGCCATATAGAGCTTTCACTACTCTGTACACTTTTTTTGGATGTAATGGATCAATGAAGCCTGGAGGTTGTGAAACATATACCTCTTCTCCAATTTCACCATATAAAAATGCACTTTTGACATCCATTTGGTAGACTGTGAAGCCTAAAAATGAAGCATAAGCTAGAAACAGCCTAATCGCCTCAATCCTTGCTACTGGAGCATAAACTTCATCATAATCTATCCCTTCTTCTTGTGTGTACCCTTGCGCTACTAATCTAGCTTTGTTCTTGATCATAATTCCTCTTTCATCCCTTTTGTTCTTAAAAACCCATCTAGTGCCAATTACCTTCACACCTGTAGGTAAATCAACTAGCACCCAAACCTTTTGAATCTTGAACTGAAGAAGCTCTTCTTGCATAGCCTCTTACCAGCTTGAATCATCTAGGGCTGTAAGAATATTCTTTGGTTCAGCTTGTGAGAGAAAACATACAAACAAACAAGAGTTTGAAAGCTCATGTTGTTTTGAAGCATAAAGGGCATCAAGAAGCCCTTGTTGGTCTGAAGACATCAATTGTTGTCTTGTCTTCACACCTGACTGTATATCTCCAATCACATGTTCCAGGGAATGAACTTTGTGAATTCTTGATTGTGGTGTAGTAGGAACTTGATAATTTGATGGAAGATTGTTGTAATCCACCTCATTATCTGAGAATTCTGCTTCTTTTGTTTCTGAAGGGCCAGCAGCAGAGTCATTTGGCCGAACAGCAGAATCAGTATGCTTATCAGCAGAGTCATCAGCAGAAACAGATACACTACCAGCAGCAACAGAAATACTACCAGCAGAAACACTTTGTTGTTCCTGAGTTCCATACTCTTTACTTTCATATTCAACACTTTCTTTAGCTTTGCTAGAAGAAGGTTCATCAGTTGTCGAAGTTGATTCCACAATTGTACTTGACCATATTGGCATTATCACATAATCTTGATCTTTCTCTAACTCTGCCTCATTTGTTGTATTTGAACCTGCAAAATCATTAGTTTCTGCAACAAAAGGCACATAATTCATTGAATTTCTTAGATATTCCAGATCAAATAGCCATTTTGGTCCTTGACCTTCTACATTGGATTTGTTTTCTAAAAACTCCACATGTAGATTTCTTCTACTATTTCTTTTCTTGTGTTGTAAACTCTAAAAGCTTTGCTATTAAGAGAATAACCAACAAAGAAACCTTCATCTGCCTTACCATCGAATTTTCCTAAATGGTATAAGGTATTGAGAATTGTCACATGACATCCAAAAGATCTAAGAAATCCTATTGCAGGAGTTCTACCATTAAAAAGTTCATATGATGTCTTATTTTGAGGCTGCACAACTAAAACTCTATTTTGAACATAACAAGCAGTGTTGACTGCCTCTGCCCAAAAGTTTATTGGTAGCTTAGAATCAGCTAACATTGTTCTAGCAGCTTCAATTAGTGTTCTATTCTTTCTTTCAGCTACACCATTCTGTTGTGGTGTTCTAGCAACACTAAATTCTCTCTTAATACCTTTTTCTTTGCAGAAATCATCCATAACTCTATTCTTAAATTCTGTCCCATTATCACTTCTAATGACTTTTACTTTCTTGCTTACTTGATTTTCTATCTGTGTAATGAAGTCCTTAAGGATGCTAGATGTTTCATCCTTAGTGGCTAAAAAGAAAACCCATGTAAATCTACTATAGTCATCAGTAATAACTAGACAATATCTCTTATGCATTATGCTCATCACTGAAACAGGTCCAAATAAGTCCATATGCAGCATAAACAAAGACTGATTGATAGAGTTAAAAATCTTGGGCTTACAAGTGGCTTTGTGTTGTTTGCCTTTTAGACAAGCAATGCATGTTTGATCATTTTCAAATCTTTTGTGAGGTAAACCTCTTACCAAACCATTCTTAACAATTTTATTTATGGTTTTGAAGTTAATATGACCAAGCCTTCTATGCCATTTCATTGATTCTTCCAATGTGGCCTTTGCAACAAGACAAGTTAAATTCTTTTTAGGAATAATATGCTTCATGTCTACACTGTACATATTGCCCTTTCTAGGAATTCTAAGAAGTACTTGACTTTCATCAGGCATCTTAAAATCAGGAGAAAGTACAAGACATTCAGTCTCACAGAAAAGAACATTATTCTTCTTGTCACACATTTGTGAGACACTAAAAAGATTATAATTTAGCTCTTTTACATAGTACACATCTTCAAAATCTAAATTTTCGATTTTGATTGTACCTTTACCAGAAATTTTGCCACGAACACCCCCTCCAAAGGTAACATATCCTCCATTGAAAGCTTCAAAATCTGAGAGATAAGACATGTTGCCTGTCATGTGCCTAGAACATCCACTATCTGAATATCCTTGATCCTCTTCCTGATCATTTGAATGTCCCTGCACACGAATAAGAGTGTTAGTTTCTTTTGGGGATCCAAGCCATTACTGACTTGGATCTGCCTCTTGCATCAATGTAATTGAATCTTTTAAGAATAGTTGATGAAACATTGGATTTATGAATCCAACATGCTGAGGCCTTAACAGCATTTGCCCTTTTTCCCTTATCAGCAGAGTGAACCACACACTTATCAGCAGAATCTGCTAACTTTGTAGTTCTACCCTTTGGTCTCCAAATTTGTTTATGGACCACTGCCTTTGATTGAATGGGACTTAGAACAGTTGTAGGTGCATGTTTGAAAAATGTTTTTGCACCCTTAGCTGTTGATTTTAGGTTAATAATCATAAATGGTCGAGCAGCAGAGTAAAATTTGCTATCAGCAGGATCATTTGGTCTATCAGCAGAATCAGATTTTGAGATAGACTTGTTTTTGACTACTCTGGGGTTTGATTTCTTAAAACTAGAGTGAAAGTGAGATTTAGGAGTTTTCCTTTTGAGATTCACTCTATGGATTTCATACCCAGATACCCATTGATTGCAGAAAGCTGCAAGATGGTCAAAACTACCACATGTGTAACAAGCTTTATTATAAAAAGAAAAGTCATCACCTAATTGGTTAGACTTGAGGTTGTTCCAATTCCTTTGGTTACCTCTGGGCTTGTTGGTGGTTCTATATTGCTCACAATATCTAACTGGTTGCCTAACATGCTTAATGTTTGTATGAGGCCTATCAGTATTGTGTTTGACTATCTTAGGAACCTTTGTTCCTACTTTCTTAACCACTTCAGGTTTAGACATAACCTGTTCTTTTTCATCATCACTATCAGTTGTACAATCTTCAACAACTATAGCATCTCCTTTCTTAACAAAGGACACCTTGTCCTGATAAGTTAAAGTTTTATCTAAACTTTTACTTATCTTTTCTACCTTAAGACTCTTACTAGTCTTAGAACCATATTCCATGATTGGTTCTTGAAACTCAGCTAAACCTGTATGTGATAGGTCAACACCTGGAGGTGAAGGAACACCTCTATATGGTGGAGGAACAGTTTTGTAACCTACACTTGGATTAGCTTTATCAATTACCTGAGCTTCCCAAATCTTATTCATTCCTTGTGAGGCATGTGCTAGAGTATCTATAGTTACCTTAACATTTTCTTTTTCAATTTTGACTTCAGATA
Organism: Artemisia tridentata subsp. tridentata; assembly: GCA_021014915.2. Taxonomy (NCBI): domain Eukaryota; kingdom Viridiplantae; phylum Streptophyta; class Magnoliopsida; order Asterales; family Asteraceae; genus Artemisia; species Artemisia tridentata. The sequence goes on along the minus strand of CP139504.1, from coordinate 370,238,966 downwards.
ACTGTCTACTTTGATCATTAAGTAGTTCATCTCTAAATGCTATTCCTCTTTTTAAAGCATTTAAATCATCAGTAAACGTAGATTCATTCTTTTTATAATGAAGAATCTGTTTTTCTAGAACTCCTACACACCTCTTGTGATTAGCTAAATTATGAAGGGCATCAATTAACTCTTCTCTAAAAGCATCAAATCTCTTTTTAATGTCTTCATAATTTTTAAGATTAGGACATGAATTAGTACAAGTAGGAATAGTATCTACCTCTGAATCAGAAGAAGCCATTAGAGCAAATTCAATGGCCATAAGAGCAGCATTTGGTGGTGCATCTTCTTCAGTAGCCATAGAGCTCCAATCATATCCAATACCATCAATAGCCAGCATAGCCTTCGGCTCTTCCACCAGTACTTCCTTATTCCTCTCTTGTTTATACCAAGTGTTCCTATTATCCTGCTTCCTTGGGCTTCTACAAACTTTAGCAAAATGTCCCAACCTATGACAGTTAAAACATTCCACTTTCTTCTTATCGAACCCAGCAGTATCATTACCATTTATGGTAATTTGCTTTCCAGTTTTCTGCCAAAACTTCTTAGCCCTCATGCTAAGTAAAGCAACTTGCCACTTAATATCCATCTCTTCCAAATCATCTCCATCAACCTGCTCAAGGTCTTCATGATTTAAAGGAGAACCACTAGCTTGACTGGTTATAAAGGCATAAAATGTTGGATCACCAAGTCCAGCAATATCCTTTTGTACACTAGTAGAAGGACCACCATAAGTAACATTAGAAACACTTTCAACTTCATCTACCTCCTCTGTATGACTAACACTAGGAACTGATAAGAGTGCAGCATTCCCAGAACTAGTACTATAATTTCCACCTCTCTTTAGACTTTGTTCAACAATTTTAAAGTTGTTGTACAAATCATTAAGCTTCATAGTTTCAATTTCTGGTTTGTTCATCCAGACAATAACATGAGTATGAAAATCACCAGGTAGACTTTTCAAGAACTTCATGTTGAGATCTTCCTTCTCAATCTCAACACCCAACACAGCTAACTGACTAACAAGCTTGTGTAGTCTTGAAAATAGCTTATCAAGAGACTCATTACTAAAAGCATTAAAGTTTTCAAATTGGTGCTTTAGTAAAGTCTTCTGTGTCTTTTTGGTAGTTTCATTACCACCAAACCATGCACAAATCTCTTCAAAAAGAGTTTTTGCATCAAGATATTTGTTAAAAGATAGCATTTGCTCACCAGGAATGGTCATAAGCAACAGGTTTCGTGCTTTCTGATCATTTCTCTTCTGTATCTTTTCATCATTGGAGACTGGTCCAGTATTTCTTTTTCTAACTGTCTTCCCTTCAACAAGAACATCTGAATAGCCTAAAGTGAAGGAATCACCATACTGAATTATGTCCCAAAGAGCATAATCTTGAACCATGAAATATTGCTCAACTCTCATCCTCCATAACTCAAACTCATTGGGTTTGATCATGGGCAACTTTGCAGCAACATTTGTTTGAACATCTTGTACATCCATTTCTTGTTTCTTCTAAAAACAACAATATCAACCTCTAGCTCTGATACCACTTGCTAGGATCCTGGACACACGATTAAGGTGGTTAAACCTTCTAACTTTGTGTGTATGATATGTTGTGTTAAAATGATTAAGTGCGCGGAATTCACTCAACCAAACTTAGAAGGTTGTGTATGTTATGGAAATGGAATTGTTATGTTTGTTAGTTAGCAAAGAACACATAAAGATTATCACCAAACGATTCAATATTATTAAAGATAATAATACGAGTGACCTTGAAATATCACTAGGGTTACAACCTTGAATCTTATGTTTCTATCACTTGTGATATATTTGTGTTTGTTCTAACAGTTATGCATGTTCTAACGTATGCATGGACTAACTCTTAACACTTCTATATTTTTTCACACACTTGACAACTAACAACACTAATATCACTAGTCTAAGATCTCTTTTATAGTCAAAAGATCTTTACAAATTGCTTAAAGTCTTGACCGACTTACTTGGTTAACTTATCCTATTGAGTGTCAGTACATCAGATACAACATGTATCTATGTATACAACTTGTTAACTAAGCACATGGAGTAAGATATTATCTACCCTAGAGTCATGCCATCGGTGCATCAATGACATGGACATGAAACCCTCATGCCTAGTGAGGTGGCTCGGGTCTCAAACTGTGGGTCATGGTCAAATATCAGGTCAGAAATCAGAGTATTATATCAGAATTTATAACAATGTTCAAGTCCAGGTTCAGAAATAGTATACCAGATTAATGCTTATATCAAAGTTCAAATTAAGTTTCAAAACAAGAGTATATAACCAGGTTTAGAATAAGGTTCAAATCAAGGTTCAATAGGTCATATCAAAAGTTCATAATCAAAAAGGTTTATAGGTTCATAGAAAAGATTTTAATTCAAAGGTTTCATATTTAACTTGTATTTAAATAATCTTTCAGTGACTTTCATAAAATGATGTTTGGTAAAACCTTCTTATACATATAGTCTTTAAAAGAAATTTTCATAAAACCTTTAGTGCTGTTTATAACATCGTACTTAAAAGCTTTTCAAAAACATTTTCATATCATTAAGGAAAGTTTCCAATTTCAGTTAAAATGTCAAAATGAATCTTCAGGGTATTCAGAGGTTTGCATATTCAGGTCACAAGGTGAAGAACGAATCATGTCAAGTATCAAGGAATAAAACAGGGTTCAGTTTATCAAGGGAACTCAGAATCAGATAACATGTCAGAAGGGTTCATAATCAAAATTCTTATAACAAGGTTCTAATCAGGGATTTTTAGGCAAGGGAATCATATGAAAGGTTCAAGTAAAGGGAATCATAGCAATGGCATTAATACAGAAACTGACAGATCAGAAAATGAAAGAGATATGAGAAACCTTGTGAGAAGGTTCAGAATATCTGTACCTTATACCGCAAATGAAAACACAACAGAACAACAAGGTCGGAAGCAACTCCGTCTTCAGCAGATCTACATGAATTCATGATCTGTTTTATTAATAGCTTGTTCAATTCAGATTACTTATTTTAGTCGGCTTCCCATTTTTTTTTTTTTTTTTTTTTGTAACTTTCCTTTTTAGGTACCTATCCAGAAATAGTAACTTTCCTGATTTAGCAGGTTTCTATAATTAGCAGATTTCCGTATTAAGCAAGATTCAAGTATTTCAAAGCATGTTAAGTTATCAGTAAATTAGTATTGTGGATAATAGGGTTTATTTTGACAAGTTATAAAAGTTCAGGGTTAATTATGACAACTTCCCATAATTTAGGGTTTGAAATGTAAATATGCCAAGATAAGGGTCTACAGAGAAAATATTACAAGACACTCATTTAGTTTAATAAAAGTATGAACCAGCCTCTATTACAAGTAATTTACATAACAAGTCCCTCAAATTAAATAATTTTACAAACCAAACCCTTTAATTAATATATACAATTCGGTTTACATATTTACATATATTTACCCATTTAACCTTCAAGTGTTCACATTTACAGAATATCCCCTTAACATTTATATTTTACCAATCAACCTTTAATTTACAGAATTTACACAATTAGTCCCTTAGTTTTAAAATAAATACAAATCGATTTACAACTTATACACGATTTACAATTAAATCCTTCTAGTTACCATTTTACATAAAACATCCCTATATTATATTTTATACGACTCAACCCTGGTCTAACATATCTTACAAAATTAACCCACAAGTTTAAATAATTACAAAACACACCCTTAAGTTTTTAAAATCAAATCGGTAAACATTTTTAATTACAAAACCCTAACTCTAATTGTACCAATCATTAGCCAATCATCAAATCATCATTAGAACACCTTTAATAACCAGATGTAATCATAACACATTAACCCTAGTTCCATTCGAATTAGGTTTTCTATTTTCTCCTTATTTTTCTTAAAACCGATTACAAAATAAATTCAATCACAGATTATTTAGGCTTCAACAAATGAAATAAATATTTTTACAGAGCTATAAGATGCCTATAGAACCCAGATAAAATATGTTCGAAACCCAAAAAAATCGTATGATCAGATTTAGGTTTTATTTGTGTTTGCGATATTCATAATTAACACGACTAATCTAGCGTGCATGGATCAACATAATTATTTTGTATGAATCAGATGTGATGTAAGGATTACCAGAAAAATACCAGATGTGGTTTTGAATGATCGGATGGAGTGTGAGAGTTTTGCACCTCTCGGCTAGAAAATTCGACAACACCAAAACTCCTACGATCACCACTAGCGACCCAGCACCTTAGCACTATTTTTCCCACCTTCCTTGGATGTATGTGAACACAGGAAAAATAACCACAGCCTCCAAAAAAATCGTTGGATGAAGGGAGAATTTTTGTGTGTGTATTATTAGGGTTTCGGTGGTGTAAATGAAGAATAATTGGAAATACCATGATATGGTGGGGGGGGGGGGAAGGATCAATATAATCGGCCAATTAAGTGGAGAAAAATCAACTCCCTAATTTTGTGTGGGTTTCCAAATTCACATTGGTGCTTATCTTGTTTTAAAAGTTTTTAAATACCTAAATAAATAAATAAATTATTTTCGGTATACATATAATGTATTTTGGTGGTGACAATAATTTTGTACATTGTAAAAATATTAAAACGTAATAATCAAATTTACTTTACTTCATATGTTGCTTATTTTCAAAGGTTCGGGATTTATTTGGTGCTTTAAATAAGCTTTATTTAAATTTTAAATTTTCAGGGGCAAATTGGTAATTTTGCATGTTTTAGATTTTTGGGTTTTTCAAACATGTTGTTAAAACATTATCTTTACTAAAGGATCATTAGTGTATGTAATTCTTTTCAACATGTACAAAGTGACAATGAGAAATGAAACTTGATCAAGCATGTAAAAATGTAAGAACCATGAAATGTAAGTAAGTTTGCTTACAAAGAGGATTGTGAAGAAAGAGTTGTAAGTCACTAGATTAACCACAATGCTTGTGCTCTAAACCCTTGTTAATGAGCCCTAGTACTTCTTGATTTATGCCACAACAAGTCTTGCTCCTCTTGCTCCCAAATGAGTGTGTCGAATTGTATGTAGTAAAGAGTAGGATGATTTTTTTTTTTTTGTTAACTTCACTAGTTGGATTGCAAAAAAAATGTGTTTAGTTCATGTTATTTATACTTGAACCAAGTCAAGTATGCAATAGGAAAGTCAAGTGTCATCATTTGGTCCAAGGGGAGGGAGGCCGGCTAGGGGGGCTATGGAGGGGGCAAGGAGACACAATGGTGGCTTGATTGCTAAAGTAGAAAAATTAACTCCCTTTTTTGGCTAATGTCATAATTTGTCTAATATGTATTGCTAATTAGGGACATAGCAAGGGGGGGGGGGGGCACTTAGCTAAAAATGGAAGATATTTGTGTAGTTTGATACAAAAATGTATATATTGTAGGTATCGGGTGTTAAAAATATGTATCGGTTGTTGTTTCAATAATTAACGAAAAGTATACGTAATTAAACGTATGTTGTAAAGAAAATACTTTAGGTGTCAGAAAATATTTCTGGAACTTTTGTAATAATTTTAGAAGTATAAAAATACCTTAAAAATAATCGTTGAGAAAATCAGGTATGTCGGGTGTTAAATATTACATAACAATTAATGTTTGTTGAATTTTAAAACCATAAGTAACTAAAGAATAGAAATTTGTTTTATGGTTTAGAGTTGTGAAGTGGAGCAGGATCAAGATACTGGAGCATTGTGGACTAAATGTGACTTATGTTCTAGTGCACTTAGGAATTTGCTCTAGGTTTGCTTGTCGGTTCAAGTAAAATCCTTACGTAAATTGTTCTTTTGTGGGTCTCGAGTTCCCCCCTTCAGTACCTCCAAAACCTCCAGTCATTATCTTCCGGAAGTCTTGATAAGTACAGCCACGGGTGTTCTTGTTTGTGGGTCTCGAGTTCCCACCATCAGTCGTCGAGTTGTTAGCTGCAGCTAGTGCCGCTGCCACCCGTTCTTATACCAGCTGGTCGAGCATGGCTCGATTTACAGGTGGAGCCGCTGCAGTTGCCCTAGCTGGGCCTAGATTTGCTGGTTGTGCACGAGCGGTTTTGGTTGTTCTTTTTGAAGGCATTTTGTTGTATCAGAAAGATAGAGATATTTGAGATTTCGAGAGTTTGTTATCGCACAAGTGTATAATCATAGGTAGAGTATATGAGTAAGATCAATCATAAAGAAGTTGACACAATGGAATAATAAATCAAGCTTGTCATAGATTTAAATCAATTCGGGTTCACAAAAGTTACAAGCTCGAATACATAGAGAAATATCATAAGTTTTGAATACAGATAAAGAAAACTACAAATGCCACTAACTGACGGCTACTCAGTTTAGTGGGACACATCATGACTGCTGAGAGAAACTATGACTGGTCTCTGGTCCTATCCAGGTGTCGGAATCTGCAAGCAAACTCCCCAAGTTGTGCCTCAATCTCGACAAGACGGGTCCTCAATGCTGTGTTCTCCCTGCGGTGAGCCTGGTTAGCCCTCAACAATTCTGCAACCTGGGCCTCGAGGAGTAGTATCCTCCCATGCATCATCTGAGCTGCCTCTCGGGCTATGACCTGTGTCTGCTCGAGTCTACCCGTTCTGTCACCCAAATCAAGGATATCTCGACTGTTAGAATGTGCCCTAGCATAGAGTCTGATGAAGTCATCATCGTACTGCTCAAAACGTGATGGGTATAACTCATCAAAAAAATAAGAGTGGAGACCTAGTATGTCAGTATGTAGATCTAGCTGGGTCTGAATCTGCGTGATGACATCGGTCTCTGTGGCAGCTGGAGAATCTAAAGGTACAAAAGAATGTGAAGAGAGCACATGATCTGAAGTGATCTCATGGGGTAGCTCTGCGTCATCACCTGTCCCATCCTGAGCTCTCCTCGAGCCCTCTCAAGTCTCACCGATGCTAGGTACATTCTCTAGAATTATGCTGATTCGGGGCTCAACTGCCCTCTGCCCTATACCTGAATCCAAAACAGCATCAATCCTTGTACTCTCAGCAGGAGTACTCTCAGCTAGTACCTGTCCAGTAATCACCTGCTCGGTCTACTCCTCCATCCTCTCTGGCACCACGGTCGAGTAAGAGTCATCGGCTCTCCTGAGCCTCTGATGTGGTGGAGACTGATCTGTGGATGATCCGGGTGAAAGAGATACTGGGGTGGTAGAGGTACCCATATAGACAGCTCGGACCCTCTTTTGGGGTAAGGATGGTAAGTCTGAGTACCGCATTCAATATCCTGGGACTCTCATGCGGGTAGTACGGCGAACAGGATGAGTATGGACATATGGAGTGGTAGTATTAGTAATAGTAGGGATAAGCTAGATAGGAGTCTGATCGGTAGTAGGTGTGGGTAATGCTGAGGTGAGTACAGGCTCAGTGTGATCAGGGTCTGGTGGTGCATGAAACGTATGTAACACCTGCATGTATGGATCGTCGGAGTCTGGCGAGATTGGAGGAATGTGATGTGAAGACATAGTCTATGACAAAATGGTATATATATGTGTAAGTATATCGAAAATACTCATAATGAATAGTATAAGTTACGTATGTATAATTATAAATATAATACAAGTAGCTGAGCAAAAATCAACAGATATTAATAAGCAGCTAAGACAAGTAATCATCAAATAAATAGTGAGCAAGGCAGGCAGGCAAGTGGCGGTCATAGGGACTTGTTTTTGTAAAAAGCGGTTATAGTTTAGGATTTATATGTACCTAGTTCTCTATAACCTAGGCTCTGATGCCAATCTGTAACACCCTCAAAATCTGGTATAGCGGAAGCATTCGGGTCATGGGGTGCTACTAAATTGATAATCATAACACAAGGTAACAAAGAACAGAATACATACTCCATTTTAATTCATTAAAACATGAAAATATTGTTTACAACATTGTTTTGAGTTAATAAAGCGAAGCCCACAAATTTTAGTTGTCCCAGACAAAAACAAGTCATAAATAAAAAGCCACAGCATTCAGACAGTAACCTATGACCCTTGCCCTGCCACCATCTTGTCATATTAGTCAGCTCAAACACCTGAGAAAAACATGCTTAAAAAGTCAGCAAAACGCTGGTGAGTTCATAGGTTTATTAATAAGCAGTAAATCAGCAGTTAGACCATGAGTTTAGCATATGAACATTACAACCCATGCAATGACATATAAAATACAGTCTATTACGTTAGCACTAAGTTCTTGCAACCGAAGCTATAACTTGTGTGCATACTCTAGAAGCATGTTAAATATTAGTGGCCCGTCAAGTGTGTATCCCAGACACTTGTAGTTTCGACATGATATACGTTCGTTAGCCTATCCGGTCAACCCGAAAGGGGACGTTACTCCTAATAGATCTATTTATAACACTCGCACTTCCCAGCAGGAATTGACGGTTCATGAGTTGGGCATATAGGGACATAACAGGGCTTAGGCTAAACCACGTAATAGCATAGACAATAGTTTGGTCCTAAAAATAGTTTTGCATGTTTCTCACCCCAATAGTAAAACAAGTTTAAATAGTGTGGGGCTATAAACTCACCTTGATAAATAGCAGTCAGATCACAAAATAGTTCAGACAGAGTTCAGCACCGACACGCGACCTACATTAGTAAGGTTTATTTAATTCACAGTTCAAATTCATGAATTTCAAATGTTTTAAAGAGTTCATGTTGTTGTTACTGGTGTGGCAGCATTTAAGTTGGAACAATATTTTTAACATTTGTAGATATTGGCTCATTGGAGTGTACAAGCGTACAAAAGACTGAAACGAGTAAGCCTTTGGATTGACAGAATCGGAAAGCTACGTACGGAAGACACTTGCTATAGCATGTCAAGCATTGACGACATCTGGAAACGTTGTTGTTAAGTGAGTGTATGTGTTTTTCATAAGTAATTGTGTGTACGATGGTGTGTGTGTATATATATATATATATATATATATATATATGTTTATATATACATATGGTTTTTGTGAAAAAAAATGTTTTAAGTTTGAAAATGTTTTCATTATTTCATGATGTGTTATAATTTGTGTTTACAAGAAATCGTTGTTTAAATAAAATTGAAATTTATGTTCGGAAAATAATCGTTTCACAATCAATTGACTTGTATAAGTTTTGTTACAACCAATTCAAGTTATATGCTATGAAAAACATTTAGTTAGTTTACATTTATAACTTTAATATTTGTTTACATATATATATATATATATATATATATATATATATATATATTTATATTTATATATATATATATATATATATATATATATATATATATATATATATATATATAATATATCGTTATATGTGAAAATTTATGTTTTTCCTTTATATATGCCCGTCAATTAAAATGATTCGTAAATCGAGCGTTTGTTATAAAACTCACGTCGGGTTTTTACTTTGTCCCGTGCGATACATGTATATATATATTGAGTGTTTTCAACTTTAGGCATGAAATGAAATGAATGTTTGTCGGGTTGTTTTAATATGTAGTTGAAATAAATTTTTAACGACGGCAATGATCACGTCTCGTATGTTGGAAACAATTTATATCGAGTCGACAATAAAATTTATGTGTGTGACGGAGTGGGCTGTGGCCCAAGCTAAATAAAAGCGGCCTGGTTAGCTTATATAACGAGTGGGCTTCGGCCCATGTGTAAGAGTTAATAAGAATTCAATAGATCCAGTTCATATTTTTGGAACCAAAACCAGTATACATGAGTTTTAGAACATGGGATATGAATTTATATGGCTCTCGTATTAAGCAATTTTTGTGAGTGATCAATGGGTTCGAAACAAGAATATTGACAAGTACTTAAGTTATACGGGTTTGGTCTTTTCGTGTACCCGTTGTAGGGCCATACGAACCAAGCAAAACGAGCACCCTACGTGGGTGTTATGCACCGAGACAACAACTCAAAACACAACTAGTTGGGTGGTTTTCCCAAGCATACCATAGCACCCTTCGGGGTGGTGATCGAGCCAAACAAAATAAGAGTAACGAGTCACATCTACGGGTGAGCTTGTGTGGCCTCTCGGCTCACCCAGGACACACTCAAGGTCTCATTCGAACTGAAATAAACTATCACAACCTCAAGCATGTTCACTGACTAGATTCGAACATTTTTGAATCGAAATAAACCAAGACCAGACACAACTTTAAACACCAATACCAACCAGAAGTCGATTTCCAGTATTTACATGACTACACCAAATTCGAGTGCAGGCAACAATCTAGACCCAAACACAAGCACAAACATAAACAAGGAAGTCGAGTACAAGGCAAGGATTTTGGTTATATAAATCTACTTGATCCAAACTCCTATTTGAGTGTAGACATTTTCTTTCAAGCAAAAACACAAACTCTTTGCGGACACCTTTTTAGACCATAATTTGGCTAACAAAAACTCTTAACACAACAATTTACTCTCGATTAACAAGATGAACGTGGACAAGCATAGCAACCTACTAATCGACAACAACACATGATTCTGAGCCAACATTAGTTTCTAAATTGTGTCCCATGTTTTATTAGTTTCAACATTTGGTTCGACCACACCAAGACCAACATCATATTAATCGACATAACTAATGACTAAAAGAACATTCATATCAACAACAAAGTGATATACAATTCGAGAGTTTCAAAGAACAAAACAACAAGAGTGAGATTAACCTTACAAGGGATTGATAGTGGATCGATTACAGGGGGAAATGATGAGAGTCCAACCCGATTCCAAGCAAGCCACATACCCTTTTTCTTCCTTAATCCCTTAGACTGAAGTATTTGATTGAGATGAAGTGGGTTGTGATGTGGTTGTTTGTCCTTGGAATCGGTGCTCTTAAGGAGCGATCCATGGAAATTTCTTGACCTTCTTTTGATCATCCAAGGATGAGGTTTCACCCTTTTTAGCTAATTTCCTTCTCCTTGCATCGATCAAATGAAGTTTGACTCTCTTTTGGATCGGATTTTAGATCCGACAAAACAATAGGGAATTGCAAAAGTATTCTTAGGTTGGCTATGGATGGTGATGGGTGAAGAAGGTGGGATTTTCCTGGGTTTCCTCACAGTATATAGGTCAAAAGGGATAGCTTGTTGTGTGGTGAAGGAGATCGAAAAAGAAGAGAAAGAACAGGCTAAGGAAGAAGAACAGATATAGATATACTGTTCCACTTGGTGAGTGGGTGAAAGGAGTGGGTTTATTTGTTTGTTTTAAGTTTATAATGTATTGTGTATACCCCGTGTCCTGTTTAGCTGAGGTACAATTGTGGTACCTCGGTTTCACGTAAACGTGAAAAATATAAATTTGGAGTCAGTTTTACAATACTGAAGTAAAATAAATTTGTTGACTCCTAAAAATAAATTTTTAAGTTCAACATTTACTAATGTGGTGTCGGTACGCGTGTGGTGTCGGTTTTCAGAAAAAACAAGATAACCTCTCATTTTTGTTACGTTAGTGTCTGAAATTGTCATAAAGTGATAAATTCACTTTTACTGATAAATTTAAATAGTTTTGGTGAGTTATTGTACGCTATTGCGTGCGGGTTTGCTTCCCGTAATAAATATGTAAACACATAAGTGTTCAGTTTGACAGTTGTGTAATAATAAATAAACATTTATTATTAAAATATTAGTGTGAAAATTATCATTTGTCACACAATCGCCCCCACTGCCCTAGGAGTTGGTTACGAAGTAGAGTTAGCTAATGGTAACCTTGAAAGGATAGACACTATAATTCGCGGCTGCACATTGAACTTTCTTAACCACCTATTAAATATCGACCTCTTACCCGTCACGTTAGGCAGTTTTGACGTCATTATTGGTATGGAATGGTTATCTAAGTATCATGCCAATATTATCTGCGATGAGAAGATTGTTCATGTGCCATACGGAGACGAAATCCTAGACATACAAGGAGATAGGAACGATCGTGGAAGTCCTTCCAGATTAAACATTATCTCTTGTACCAAGGCACAGAAATATATCGAAAAAGGGTGTTACCTCTTTTTAGCCCAAGTTTTCGAGAAGATGGAGAAGGAAAAGGGTGAGAAGCGGTTGGAAGAGGCACCCATTGTTCGCGACTTCCCGGAGGTATTCCCAGATGATTTGCCTGGGATTCCGCCGGTTAGACAAGTCGAATTCCAGATCGATTTGATGCCCGATGCTGCACCCGTAGCACGAGTACCTTATCGGCTCGCCCCTACCGAACTGGAGGAGTTGTCAAAGTAGTTGGCAGAATTTTCGGAGAAAGGATTTATACGACCAAGTTCTTCGCCATGGGGAGATCCAGTACTATTTGTGAAGAAGAAGGACGGATCCTTTCGCATGTGTATCGACTACCGAGAGTTGAACAAGTTGACGGTGAAGAACCGATACCCACTACCCAGGATCGACGATTTATTCGATCAGCTCCAAGGGTCGAGTGTTTACTCAAAGATCGCTATGGCCATTATGAGTTTCAAGTGATGCCATTTGGTTTGACCAACGCACCGGCTGTGTTCATGGACCTCATGAACCGGGTGTGCAAACCATATTTGGATAAGTTTGTGATATTATTGATAGACGATATTCTAATTTACTCAAGGAGTAAAGAGGAGCACGAAAAACACCTGAGACTCATCTTGGAACTACTAAAGAAGGAGCAATTGAAAAACACCTGCAATTTCTGGGCCACGTGATTGATAGTCAAGGAATTCACATGGATCCCGCAAAGATCGAGTCAATCAAGGAATGGGCCGCACCTACAACCCCAACTGAGGTTCGTCAATTTTTGGGACTTGCTGGCTATTACTGGAGATTCATCGAGGGATTCTTTAAGATAGCCAAGCCGCTAACCAAATTTACTCAGAAGAACGTAAAGTACGAATGGGGTGAGGAAGAAGAGGAAGCATTCCAACTCCTGAAAGAAAAGTTGTGTAGTGCGCCTATTCTAGCCCTCCCTAAGGAGAGCGAAGATTTCGTCGTGTACTGCTATGCTTCGCATAAAGGATTAGGAGCCGTCTTAATGCAGCGAGAGAAAGTGATAGCATACGCTTCACGACAGCTTAAGACTCACGAGAAAAACTACACTACTCATGACTTAGAACTTGGTGCCGTCCTGTTTGCACTCAGAATCTGGAGGCATTATCTGTACGGCACAAAATATATTGTATACACAGACCATAAGAGCTTGCAACACATCTTGGATCAGAAGGAGCTGAATATGAGGCAGTTTCGCTTGTTGGAGTTACTCAGTGACTATGATTGGGAAATTCGCTATCATCTCGATAAGGCGAATGTTGTTGCTGATGCTCTTTGCTGGAAGGAGAGAATGCCACCGTTGTGAGTCAGTTCCTTGGGAATGACGATTAGTTCACCATTACCCTCTCAAATCCTCGAAGCTCAAGCCGAGGCTTTAAAAGAGGAGAACTGAACTGCCGAAAACCTTTATGGTATGGTAGAGAACGAAGATGTCTATCAAACATTAACGCTTGAATGAATTAAAAATCAATTTTTAATGTTGTACGGTTGAATGAATTAATGCTTGAAACCTATGATCTCTAACATTGACTTCTAGTGGAATACGATATTTAGTGCTGGGAATAGATTAAAACATATATCTTCATATGAAATGTTTATGTGATTCGCAGAAGCAAGTATACAATCTTTAATAAAAGTTTATGGGATACAATATTTTTGTATGTCATTTTTGGTGTTTAATGAAGTTGTTGATCTTCTTTAGAAGGTATATTTGTAATTATTAGAAATGATGTGACAATCGGGAATTTTTGGGAATATTTAAATACCGCATTTACGTTTAAAGACTAATCGTTTTGGAATGTTTTGGGAATTTATTTTGGAATATTGGTTATGTTGTTGGAATTATTGCTATGTGATACGTGAAGTTTCACCGTAGACCTTGAGTTGAGCACAATGCGATTCGGCACAAATATTAACCTAATAATATGTTATTAATTGGTTTTAACGTTTTGGAACAAATATATACGTATTAATAGTCATTTTTATTGGAAAAATGATTTTAAAAATATTGGCGTGAGTTAAAAAGTCCCGAGAAAATTTTACGGCACGTAAACGAGCCCCGGAAGCAATTTATATAAAAGATAGTTAAAATAACACAAATAGCCCCCCTTGCCCAATATTACAAAACCGACTCTTTAGTTTGGTTTTTGGCAAATTCGGGTTGGAAGGAGTATATGAGCCTTGTGATAGGGATTTAGGGTTCCATTTTGCACACACCAAAACCCTAGCCGCCCCCTCCACCACTCCCTCCTCTACCGTCGTCGATACACCACCACCACCCAAGCACACCGCCACCACACCCACCCTTACTCCACCCTTTTGTGCCCGTTGTGAAGAACACGCGTCGTGATACCCTCGTACCACGCGCCACCGCCGCTAGTTTGATTAGTTTTTCATTGGTAAGTTCCAGGTAGGGATAGATCGAATTAAAAAGTGGTTAAAAACACCGATTCACCACTTGTGTGGGATCCGTGTGGGTTAAAAACGAAAAGGAAATGAGTTTTGCTAATAAAAACGAGTAGGAAATGTCTTGGTATCATCGTTTAGGGTCGTGTTTGTGTTTGTGGGTTTGATGTCGTGAGTATAAGCTCACGTACAAGCTTGTGGTTAAGCTTTTGAAGCTTGTTTTGTTCTTGGTCTTGTCGTGTTGTACGAGTCGTGGGCCGAGACCCACAAGAGTATAGTTTGATTAATTTTTTTGGTCGGCATGGAGGTCATGGTTAACATTTGGGTTCGTTGGTTTGTTTGCGACATCACGGCTCGAAGCCGAGACCATAAAGGTCTCGGCGTGGTAAGTTTCTTCTTATTTTTGGTTTTGTCGAGAGGTTTGGACTTGGATTGATTGGGAAATCGAGTCGTAGGTTTAGTTTGGCCGATTGATATTGATATTGTCGAATGATGTTTTGTGAGACTTGTGGATTTAGACTTGGATTCGTGATGATTTGTGCTACGTCGAGTGCTAACCAAGACTTTGTAGTCTTGGTGTTGCCTCGACATGCAGATAGATGACTTGGATTTATTATTTGGACGTGAGGATTGTGATGTTGACTTTTTGACCCGAGATTGTGAAATTTGGAACGTGGCTCGAAATGGTTAATAACTAGCGACGCATATATACTTGACATGACTAAAAAGGAAAAGATAAAGAAATACTAGTAATACTAAATGCAAATATTAAGTAACAAATTAAATTTTGTTAATTAATATTTAAAAATAGAATCATAGATTTAAAAATGGGACTATTAAAGTGGGAATAAAAATGGGAAAACGTGAGAGTTATTAAATGTTTCGAGGCACGTGTATCGAGAGATAGCGTATTTGGAATTAGTGGTATATTTATGGAATTATTGTTTGAGTTACGGGTTGGTTAACGTTAATATACCTGACCGAAACGGTTATCGGACTTATTGGGTTGACGAATCCAATAAGGGGCCGGTAAATGCGTTGTAGGACTTTATTAACGAGTAACCCATCCTTATGACCTACAATTTATTTGTAATGTGTAGGTTGGCTTTGGATTAATAAGCGAGACGAATGAATTGTTGGACTTATCGAGTTGAAAAATTCGATAAGGATCCAATAATTCGTCCGGATTACCTTATTAAGCTTTTAGCTTAATCGTTTAGACCTTTGACATTTACCGTGTGTGAGATTGATTTGATGAATAATTGGTAGTCGGATTTATTAGGAAAATTGCAACACCGGACTTGAAAATATATGTTGGACTTGAAAGGTTATTGAACTTGGACATATTTGACCATTGGAATACGAAATGACTACAATACATTAGACTCATAATGAATTTAATGTATTTGAGCCGTAACGGACGAACAATGGAATATAATGTCTAATGAACTATAATAATTGTAACATTTATTGCTTAAACATATTGGAAATTATAAAACATCCGACATGGAAACGTTCTATTTACGAACGAGCCATGGCGAAATTTTGTTTTATAATATAAAACAAGTATGTTTTATAATTAAAAGGGGAATTTGGGAAAATACCGACGACTACCAATCTATTCATCTAACGTAGTGTGTTTGTTATGTGTGATTACTTTGAGTTGACTTTGTCATTTTTTTTCTTAACTTGTGTTTTGTTTTTCGCGACGACTCCGCTGTTTATTCCCCGTTTTGGCGTGTGTGCACTTGAGTCGTGTTTTCCCACCGTTGCACAAATGATGATACCAAGCTTTGTTAAAAGGCTAAAATAATAATATTTTTGGAAATGGAAATGGTTAACTTTTGGGAACTTTTGCGCGTATAGTTTATTTATTTGAGATACGCTTTAAGACGAGACTTTATATTATTAGGTCGTGCCGAGTCCGTAGTGTCGTGACGTTTAGTTGCCGGTGTGCTATACCACTGTTGACTTGCGTGTTGTGCTTTGCTTGATTGAGGTTAGTTCAATAGCCCCACTTTTACACTTATACTGCTTTGTTGAAAACTTGGGGTGAGAAAACATGCAAAACCGTTTTGAATGGACCAAATGTTATTTTATGATTTTGATATGTTTGTTATGTTAGCTGGCTAAGGTTATGTGTTATATGAGCTGCATCCGTGCAGAATTACTGTTGCATGTGTTGCATTTGTGCATGATTATTATTGTATGTGCTGCATTTTGTGCAGGACTATATGGTGCACATATAGGGATTATTATTGTGGTTTGGCACACTTATGTGTGAGTATGATAGATTGGTTATGTGACTTAGTACAGTATAGCAAACTTATTATTGATTTGATCCACCGTTATTAGTTAGGAATAAACCTGTGAACTCACCAGCGTTAGCTGACCTTTTTAGCATGTTTTCTCAGGTAATGAGTGATGTTTGCATTTGGATAGCTAGTACTTGGAGGCTTGACAAGCGGCATGGTTGATGGATCAATTAAGACTCTGATAATTTATTTGGGGACCTACCTTTATGTTTTAATTTGGGCTTGCTTACGTATTTTGGAATAAATGTAGACTTGCAATATTTGGGTTGTAATGTTTTAATTAACGGATAATGCTATTCCATTTTCTTGTGCTTGTATTATGTACCAATTCCTGTAGCACCCCGAAGCACCCCGAAGCTTTGATAAGTCTTTCACTGTACCAAATTTTGAGGGTGTTTCAAATGATAAGAATAAGGGTATAATGGTTATTTTGTGTTTAAATTATAATTGTCATGCATTATTTGGTTGTAAATATATATAAAATAACTATTTTGATATAAATGATAATTTGTGTGTTTGGGAAGGAAATATACGCAATTATAAGTTTAGGTTAGATATATATATGCAATTATGAATGTTTGGAAGGATGTATGCAATTCCCCAAAAATATATATTTTTTTTCAAATAATAATTAATTTTCTCTTTCCTATTTTTCTTTCAAACCAACCCCAAATCTAAATTCAAGTCCAACCTCACTTATAAACCAAACAGGCCCAAATTTCCTCTAAACTTATTAGCAACGCTAATAAAATATAAAGGCATAACAACAATATGACAAGTGTTTAAACTCATGGCAATTTTTTAAATGCATGTTACTATTTCACTAAAGAGAAATAATATAACCTCCTACTACATGTTCCTACTCGTATTCCTACTCACAGGATCTTAACAAGTGTCAGAATAGACAGTTTGGATGCAGAGAGATAATCAGTGGAGAAAAAACATATACTATTATTGTGTGTGTAGGAGGATATGTAGGAATATAATGTAAGAGGATATAACAAAACTCTTCACTAAAATTTCACTAAAATAAACTACTAATCTCTTCACAACTATTTGAATACATGTTAATTTAACCAAAACATTTTAGCAACTTTAAAATTTTGGTGTTATGAAATCTTGTCTCGCGAGTTGTATCTAAATTTTCTATTAAGTTAGGCTAAATTAATAAAGTTTATAATCAATGAAGATATATCATATTTTTTAAAATCATAACATAGACCTTTATTATTGATCAATAGCAATACTATACATCTTAGCCAGTTGGCCATGTGTTGATGCATGTCCAAATAACGCCTAAACAATGAATCATATTGATTTAATAATCGATGTTTTTACTTTGGTATTCGACAGTTTGTATATGTACTTAAATCACATTATTACAAATATGGAAAGTACGTTAACAAATCATGTAGACTCGAGCCAAATCATGAATCCAATATGATATATGATGTTGGAAACAGAAAGTTATAAATAGATAATGATTCAGTGAAATCAGCCTTGGAAAAAATAAACTTTCACAAATTTGTATATGTTACACCCCGTGCCCGCTTAGGCCAAAAATTGAAACTTTTTGCGCGGAAACGCTTGACTTTTACGGACATCATGTTACTCTTTTGACTATTTTTAAAAATCCATAAACATTCAGACCTTGAAACTATTTTTAAATGAAACTAGACTCAATTACCTTCAAAACGACGGGTGGCGCGACCCGTAACGACTTACGATTTAAAAGATATGATTTTTCGAAAATTGCCATAAACTGAAAAATGCCCCCAAACCGCAGGTTGGGATTCCCAACCGCCGGTTGGGGTCCAAACCACCGGTTGAGATCCCAACCGGGGCGGTTCAAACATTCTGACCAAAAAGGATTTTCGCCCAACCGCCGGTTGGGGACCTGCAGCTCCCAAAAACTTATGTTTTGGCCCGTTTTTCACGATATACAACCCATACCACATCCGTATTACACCAAACTTAACCAACAACTTTACTTTAACATACTAAACATGTTCCATAGACACTTGACCCGTTTACAACCCAAAATGGGTATATTTACACTTAATCCAAACGCCCCCTTTAACTTTGACTATAAACACTTAAAGCGTACTTTGACACAACGGTTGACCACCAAATCGTTAGGACAACCTTAATATACAATTTGCCACACGGCTACACTTTACCAACCAATAAAAGACCAACGGGGGTATAACTTGACCTTGAGCTCGGTATCTACCTAAGCTCCTAACCCTTTCTATCTTCCAAACCGCTTTTCAATTCTTTAAGCCATAATCCAAATACTTTCTTCCCGTCGCGTATAAACCTACAAGGACATTGAAACACTAAAACGTAAGCTTTCGCTTAGTAAGTAACTAGATTAATACATGATTAATACTTCAATTCAACTAGATATGCATCAAGAACATCTTTAATCATTTGGCTTATGACCAAACCAATCTCGTTACCATTATCATAACAACATCATAACCATATCACATGAATATCATAACATTATACACATAACAAACATCGACTTACCTTAGGCCTTTCAACCCCATGTCCTATCTCTTGATCCTCACTCATTAACATACCTCCTATTAACCCAACTTACTAATCCAAGGTTTAATCCTAACAACTCATTCATTAACACATAACAAGAGAACATTCATATTAACGCATATAGTAATCAAAGTTACTTACCTTGGGCACCATAGCTAAACTACCATATTATTATATCACTATCAAGATCTTCATCATCATCTCCATCACCATCTTCCATCATCATCTTCCATTACAATTTATCAAGACCTAATAACATAATATTCAATAACATAAACAAGGGTTTACATAACCTATCAAACATACTCATCTTCCTTTCTACATCATCATATGATCATACCTTGATCATTTGATGATTTCCCACTTTATTCATAAACCTTAACTTCATTAGAACCAAGATAGAAAGTTACTTACTTGTGGGAATATCATGGTTTAAGCTTAACCTTTGACAAAGAACACATCTCATCTACCACTTGATCATCAAAGCCTCATCTTCCCTCCCTTTTTCTTCTCTAAACCGACACACCCATAAACACCTCAAGAAAATGGTAGAACCTTATAGAAACTAATGGATAATCTTGATATTTATCTAGTTACTTGAACTAGTTTGGCCATTGGGCAAGATTGGCCCTTCTAGTCTCTTTCCTTCTATTTCGGCCACACTACATATTATAACACTTTTAGTCTATGACAACTTAAACCCCTTAGGTCCATTCCCTTTCTATTTTTGCCACATAATACTTTCCATAACTATACAATACATTCATTGACCATTAATTGACTTTCGGGTTTGACTATAATGTTACATTCATTGACTAGCCAATTACAACAAGCCTTATTAAACTCATCTAGAGTGGGGTCTAGTTGTATACGGGAAACAGGTCTAACAGTATAAGACCTAAAGGGAAACAAGTAAGTGATGGTGACATTGCTGTAACTTCTTTTGTGATTATTTTGGAGGGTTTTGGCTGAGAAACCATATGCTTGTGTTGAATTTGTCCTTTGGGGAATTGGGGTAGAGGGTGATTTTTCTTAGCTTAAATATATGCGGTTTATAAATGGTTATTCTCAATTAAACTCATAATAACCTGTGTTTGAGAATTATCTATGGTTTGGTTTATATGATCTGAATGTTTAAAAGACCGGATAAGTAAGTAAACTGGTTCTAGCTTCAAACTTAGATAAAAGATCATTTGAGGACAAAACTTGCCTTACATACAAAGGGACAAATCCCTACCTTTCATTCATTTTGATCTAATGGTTGAGATTAAAATAATACTTTACACTACAAGGGCATTTTTGTCCATATAAAAACCATAATTTAATAACCGCTCCTTCAAAACACACACTAAATGTGTGTTTCTCTCAACTAAATCATCCTTCTTCATCCCGCACATCACGAAACCCTAATTTTTGTTCCTCAACTCAATAAGCGACATCTACTATCCCAATACGTTATCATTAGAGTGATCAATTTCACGTTTTTTTTATCCTTTTAATTCAGGTGATCGATCTTAATAAGCTAATTCATTATCATCGAATTAAGTTATTGTGCTAAATTATAAGCTAAATGATTCATGTTTGAGACTATTTTGTTCAATGTATGTTGATGTTTATTCTGAAATATTGTATTTAGAGGAGGAGGAGTAGGATTAATGAGAAGCTGAAAGCATTGCAGACGTTGGTTCCGAATTCTAATAAGGTATAAAGGTCTAAATTTGAACATTTATATCAATTTTCTAGCAACAAATTAGCGGATCTGTTTGAGTTTGGATAATTGAATTTCTCTTTCTTTTTTTCTTTTTTATTATTATTTTTTTTTATTTTATTTTTTTATACTATATTATGGTAGACTGATAAGGCTTCAATGTTGGATGAGGCAATTGAATATCTGAAGCAGCTTCAACTGAAAGTGCAGGTATTGTTTTTAATTTTTATTGTATTTCTGTGTGTAGCACTTTAATCTTTTTAGCTTTCTGTTTTGTAATTTGTAAACAAGAAATTATTGTGTGTTTTGTTTGATGATAGTTAAAGCTTTAGTATAGCAATATAGCTTATAACAATAAACATGAGCCAAGATAAGTATATAGTTGATGTAAACATTATAAGAGATAGAAAGTGATATTGTCCCGGTTCATTGCTTGTAAATCTTAATTTTTAGATACTATGGAACCGATTGCTATATTTTATCTTTTAAATGATGTGCTTAATTCGGGACACATTGTATATTTGTATGTGTGCTTCAGTGTTGTCACCAGAATAAAAAATTGCTATGAGTGTTGTCGATGGATTTTGATGCAATATTTCTAGTTCTAGATTGGCTGCTGCTATAAGGCTTGGATAATTCGATGGAACACTAGTAATTATATGCTACAACCACTCTGCCAAAGAATTATTATTTCCAGCAAATCGGAACGATCAATCTTGGAACACGTGCTTAACCAACTCAATATGCCCAACAACTTGACAATAAAAATAGATCTTGTTCTCATGTGCAAGTCTGCTGATATAGTTCTATCTAGATTAACCAACTCAATATGCCTAACAACAAGACCAAGCGTGGAGCTACTGCCCTAGCTAGGTTGAAGGTGTACGAGGGAGTCCCAACCCCTTACAACAGGAAGAAAAGAATGGTCATCCCTGATGCTCTTAAGTAAGTTATCCTTACACATGATTTGCTACTCTTATTTATGTTACTTGTAGTTTGTCACAGAATAAGAATGGCCTTAGCATACATCTAATTATAAATTTTGTGTTTGGGATTACTTTTTCAAACGAGTATCTTGTGATTGTCTTCTGGTGCATATTTAAGCAGTTTTTTTGGTATTTGAAATGTTTCATTAAAACTGCTTATTTTATTATTTGAGATGAGCTTTCTTGAAAAGCATGTTTTCAAACATCCCGTAAACAGCCCATGATTTTGGTGTATAAATATTTCCTTTTGCTAAGCGTGTTCTGATATTTATTTTTGTAATGCGATTATAGGGTATTGAGGTTAACAGCTAGACATAAGTATTGCTTGCTTGGTAGCTGGAGTTGTGGCAGTTGAGGTGACTGGTTGTCCGACTATTGACTTTGTACCTGGAAGGAAGGTATAAAGTAACAGTTCAAAGAACATATTCTTATGAAAGTTCTACTGTCTACTTATTCTTATCTTTATCTCAACCAGGATTCAAATGAGTCGCCTAATGAAGGACGTCTTCCTGATGCCAAGCAAGGTCAGTCCAATCGTAACTGATTATTTTGATCCATTTCACTGTTTGTCCTTCTAGTTGCGTATTTATTTCCAATGCCAAGGACTTAGTAGTACAAAAAAACCAGTGATCAAATTAGATCAGTCTTGTGAAACATCCCTTTGATCTACATGTCAAACTAAGGGCTACCCTAGTCTAATATATGAACATTGGTCTTCCATTCTGGATTCTTAGTGGATGCTTCGATTAGCTTATTAAGGGAATTTGGCTTATTTAAGCTTCAAAACACCATAATCCCAGAAAATGGACCTTATTTGAGGGCCTACGGGTACAAAATACTAAAAATGTTTGTAGAGTTCTTTCATACTGCATAAGCTCTAGCATATAAGTTAACCCAAACACCCCCTTACATCTCCAAAGTTCTGAAAGTGTGAAACCACTCACAGTTTGTATGTAAAGAGCATTTTGTATCACAGTTCCTTAAAGGAAAAGAACGATGCACATATTTGTAACATCACAAGTATTAAAATCCGTGATGACACAAGAAAAAATATTCTTTATTCCAAACTAGTGAAAAGAATGTTCAAGCCTACATATTTCATGGTATTTGGATCAACGGTTTCTTCTCCTTTACTGCAAGTCCATCACATCTTCGTGATGTCTTCTATCGGATGGGCCTATCTGACAAAGATATAGTGGCACTTTCTGGTGGTCGCACATTGGTCAGTTTTCTCACAGTCCTATATCAATTTTCACATAGTTTCTTTTTCTTAAAAAAATATGCGAAAGCTTGGTTGTTCTGACTGCAGGGGAAGGCACATCCTGAGAGATCAGGATTTGAAGAAAAACCTTGGACCAAAGATCCTCTTAAGTTTGACAACTCATACTTTGTGTAAGATCCTAGTTAGAATTGAGCACTGTTTAGTCCATTTGGTTATTTAATAAACATGACGATTGCATAAATGATGAATCAGGGAGCTTTTGAAAGGAGATGATGCTGGACTATTGAAACTTCCTACTGATAAAGCTTTAGTTGAGGACCCAAAATTTCGTTGCTATGTTGAACTTTATGCAAAGGTAAAATTCTATTAACTTGCTTTTATGTTTTAGATAGTCACAATCATTAGGTGTTCTATATGCAAAGATAAACAACAATTTGGGCTTCTTATGTGGGCAGGATGAAGAGGCATTCTTCAAAGACTATGCGGAATCACACAAGAAGCTTTCAGAATTGGGATTCAACCCACCAACATCATGTCTCAAGTTATCGTCAAAGAATGCTGCATTATTGGCACAAAGTGCTGTTGGAGTTGCTGTTGCTGCGACTGTGGTCTTTCTCAGTTACTTCTATGAAGTCAACAGGAATTTTTTTAGTTTTCATGGGATCTGAACTTTTTAAATTTCCCAGATTGTGTTGATGAAATTTTTTAGTATCTTTGTTAATTTTAAATTTCCCAGATTGTGTTGATGAAATTTGAATAACAGACTTATACATGATTGATTATTACTAAGTTTTTATTATTGAGTTTGCGTAGACTGTAGTTACCTACTTACATTATGAGGTATCACCTGTGATACAAAATAACTTATTAGGTATCACCTGTGATACAAAATAACTTATTAGGTATCACAGGTGATACCTAATATGTAGCTCAAAACACATGTGATACAAAATACATAGCTGGTGTCACAAATGTAGCTCAAAACACATGGTAGGTCTATTTGCCTAATATCTTATTTTGTATCACAGGTGATACCTAATATCTTATTTTGTATCACAGGTGATACCTAATAAGTTATTCTGTATCACAGGTGATACCTAATATGTTAACTGTTTGTTTATTTTGCCTTTTTCACCTTAATTCTCAAGTTATAAAAAATTTGTTTTCACAAAAGTTGTTCATTTTTAGCTTATTAATAAGTTTCATGAAGAAAAAAAATTTTCAAAAACAAAAATTGGGAAGCCCAGAGTGAGCCTAGGCTCGAACCCCAGACCTCTACCATCCTCAACCAGTTTAACACACTACAACCATCTCTGCCCTTGGGTCTTTTTCGTTATAGCTTGCACCTTTAATTCACTTAACCAATTTTTTCCCTTTTATCTTAACTTCCCTTTTTGCTTATTGACAGCTTATTCAAATAAGCTGTCGATTCCTTTTTATTTTCCTAAGTTCAATATAGCTTAAAGTAGTTTTCCAGAATTTTTCATAAGTTTTCGTATTAATTTAGTATTTTTAATATTATTCTTAGTCCAAAACTGTTTTTAATTCATTAAAAATAAAATAAAAAGCAAATTTACACATCTTGGGGTAAGTTTTGATTTTTAGGTTTTCTTAGGCTCGTTTAATTCCCGTAAGAACTCGTTTTTCAGTTTAATTTGCGTTTTTGCTTATTTGTACCTTACTTACTTATTTTGTATCACAGGTGATACCTAATATGTTATTTTGTATCACCTATGATTTTGTATGTATCACAGGTGATACCTCATATTTTGTATCTACAAAAACAAGTAGCTAACTACAGTCTAACTATCACAGGTGATACCTAATATGTTATTTTGTATCACAGGTGATACCCAATAAGTTATTTTGGATCACATGTGATACCTAATAAGTTATTTTGTAGGTAACAACAAGTATTTAGCCGCATAATGTTAGTAGGTAACAAGAAGTATTTAGCAAAAAAATAAGCTTAAAAGTTTACACAATAAGCAACATGAAAATAGCTTATCAAATTCTTAATATTTTGATAAAAACATTACATAACAAAAATATTATAACTAAAACATAAAATTCAATATTTCTTGTAGAAACATATAAACCATCTTCAACTTGGCCTAAGACTTTGAAACATAAAATTTACCATCTTCAATTTGTTATGTAATGTTTTTATATCAAAAGTATCAGTTTTTCTGAAAATCACAGGTGATGCCTGAATTTATCACAGGCGATACCTCAAATGTTCGTTTCCTTGCATACAGAAAAACTAGTAATAAATCACATGTGATTTTTAGGATTGGGAATCATGGGAGGATTCCCACCGACCAATCACAGACTGCCATGTGGCAGACAAAAAAAGGAGGATTCGGAATCCTAAAGTGTTGGCAGTGGAGGATTATGGAGGATTCGGAATCATCCCTTTCCTAAGCGGCATACATGTGCTCTTCGTTCTCAACATAATGTTCTTTATACATATTATACATGAAAATAAAGATTTGCTTGTACTCTTGTAAATAAAGGACCAAATGTTCTTGAAAAGTTTGCATTTTGCCTTTAAATATGATACCTACACTACGTAATCTGTATTGATACATGTGACATGTGATATCACATGTGATATCACCGGTGATATCACGATATCACATGTGATATCACAGGTGATATCACCTGTGATATCACAGGTGATATGTGATATCACATGGTGATTAGGTTTGTTGTTGTTGTTGTTGGCCATTTAGCCTTCTCTTTTATGGGATTCTAATAGAATGCTTACTCTTCAAACTTTTTCTTCTCTTGGACACTGTTATGTCAATGACCATTGATGATTTTCACAATATTACAAAAAGTCGGGTTTCCAGCTTCACTTTATAGAACAGACTAGAGGAATATTTTATGGGCAGAAGAAGTTAGCTTTCCAGCCTCACCATACACAACAGAATAAATGAATGATTTATGGGCACAAGTGGATATCTAAAGGGGTTAATTTGATCTATACTACACTTTGATGGAATTTGTTAGCGTTGATACGATAATGATAGTAAATACTCTGGTTGCTAAACCTTACGCCTGCTATCAATGGGCACCGGACCATTACCCTTTTCTATTCGTGCTACCCGAAAATGATGATGAAGGCCATAATGACAGGTCTTCATATATTGGCACCACTTACCACACACACAACACGCACACGCATCAACTCAGAACTGTCAATGCAATTGGACAAACCATTTTACTAAGAGAAACAAATGAAAATGAATAGCGAATGCATACACAACTTGCATGATACAAACCAGCATCCAGTATGCATTCAAAAATGATGGTGGTGGAAGATACCATATTAAGCACTGGACAAATTTAAAACACTTGATTCTAAGAAACTCTTTAGACATTGTTGTGCTGACAAACAGTATTTGCAAAACCATAAGAAGATCCATATTTTAACATAATTCATCTAGCTAAACAAAGGCACTTGAGGTTCTGATACGGATCTGCACTCCATGAAACGTCAAAGGACAGATCACAAGATCCGGAAATTACATCTGCACAATCAAGTATATGAGAGTTAGTTGTATTCCATTGTCACTAGATCACTTAAAAACTTTTAAATCACTTCATCTAAAACAACTAATTTTTGTCATGATATTTAGCAAGTCAACCCAACCTGCCCATGACTTCTTGTAAAAACCTGTAGAACTGTTTGGTAAAACTATTGTACGGTATTATTATTATTACTATAGATGAATCATAGAAGAGGTGTTGCAACAATAGATTGGCTAAGCAAGAAGATAAAAAGAAGTCAAACTTTGTTGAAAAATTGAACTTGAGCTGTCAGTACCGAGATGCGAAAAGAACACTAAATTGTGTACGAATGAATCATTTCGAAAGATTGTGAAAACATAGATGAAAAACATATTGTACTCAGCACTGCAACCTGCAACGAGAGCATTTCCGACCATGAGCAACTGTTATATGAATGTTAATTAGTATTCATATTTGAACAGAAAGCGTATAGACTAAAGACTTACACGACCACATTCATATGCAACAGCTAGTTTAGCTCCATGGTCCACATATTGAAGTGCTTGAACAGGGGAATCAAGAATATGGAAACAAGCGCTGCACTTGGGCCCTTCAACTTGAGGTTGTTTCTGACCTGGAAAGAGTTCAAAAAATGCTAACTTAAAAAAAGTTTCGATAACACAAGTTTGGAAAAAAAGTACACAACACAACAACCCATAAGGGTACTACAGAATTCAAATGTAGGAAATAGCATACTTTCTTTTTTAGCTCCTGTGACAATGTGAAGACTCGTCTCTTTCGAGCTTGAACTTAAGTTATATACACGGACCTACAAACTCAGAATATAATGCAACTGGATATTAAGTTGTATCAAACTAAAGATTTTGTGTTCATATTTTAAACTCAAAATTTTGCATGTATCACAGGTGATAACTAATATGTTATTTTGTATCACAGGTGATACCTAATATGTTATTTTGTATCACAGGTGATACCTAATAACTTAGCCAAAACAGTTTTTTGGAGTTACTATGAAAAAATGACTACCTCACATTTTTTTTACAAAACAGTACTCTTAACCCTACAGGCACAAGCCTTCTTTTAGTGTCATCTTTATGGCATCCGCAAACCGTAAAAATCTACGTTACTAATATTCAGTAGAACTTTCGAATTAGCTCGAAATAGCAAGAGGCTTAAACTGGCTGTGTGCATGTTCTAGCACGAGTGTATGCCAATTTTGTGAAAGGAGTGAGCTACCAAAAAACTTTTACAACATAGCAAAAGGTGCTCGCTACGTAGAACTCACACTAATATCAACATATAATTCAAACCAACAAATATGACGAACGAGTCACCTTGATCCAGTGATGGTCATAAACTGTTGGACCTTGTCGCGATGCCCTCTTCCTAGTTTGTTCTGCCAGCGACAATGAAAATACAAGTTAGATACAATTAAATTGATAAATTGCAGCATACGCCCTGATGTTTCTCAAATGACTGCATTAACTCCAGCTTAAGGCATGTAACTATATAGTACACGCTAAATGTTACTCAGCTTGCTCCATTATAACTATCAAATAGAAAAAAAGATATGGAGTACTTCGGAACTACAAACCCAACCCAAATTTAGTTAACTTCTTATATAATACATGTTGAATACGAAAATGAGCTACTTTTAACTTTCATGGACAGGGAACATTTTTACAGAACTAAATATTCATTTACAGCTAGGCCCGCCTGGATATATTAAAATTCAAAAGCGTAAAATATACACCCATAATGAATCTAAGTCTAACATGTGAGTCGAATGGTTTTTTTTAAAGTTCACTAAATTATACCTCGGCATAAGTCGGTAAGAACATAACAAACACATTAAGAAAGTGACCAAACCATCTCCAAAATAGATGCTAAACGCGTGAAAGGGAGGGGTCCGTAGTGATGCTCAACGCACGATGATGCCCAAAAAGACGTTTTCACACGGGATGGTCCAAGAGGGATGTTTAAGTTACACTCACAAATTCTAAGGCAGAACGATACCATGTACCCAACGTGTACAGGAAACAAATATGAGAAGAAGCCATCAATCATCCTATAACAGTAAGTGCTTCTCGATATCATCTCACACTCACAAATTACCTATTCCTAGTAGCACTTGCTGCAAAACTCAACATAATCACATATTAATTTTGACAAAACGTCTACAATCAACTCAGCTACAGAATTAGTTCTTCCCAAAAGGAAAATTCTAATCACTTTCATCGCATAACTTTCAAAATTTTCATATTTTTAATAACGATTGCTACAAACTAACTTGATTACAAAAAGTATACAATCAATTCATCAATAACGATATCATCTGACACTCGACATATTTTCTATTCATATTTCCTAATTACAGTACCATCTTATTTTCTAAAAAACCTCAGCAATCAACTCGAAAATAACAAAACTAGTCGATCAATCAGTTAAACCTAGTTCTCACAAAAGGCAAAACTAAAAATGAATATCATCTCACACTCAACAAATACACTATTACTAGTAGCAGTTGCTGCAAACTCCAATATAATTAGTTAACTGACATACTTAAACACTAAACCTAGTTCTTCTTTAAGGCAAACTCGAAATCGATTTCATCACACGCTCACAGTAACAATTGCTACAAAAATTCACTTTACTCAGATCTTAGTCTCTACAATCAATCAAACAATAAACTATCTACAAAACCTCTACAATCAATTCATAAGAAAAAGAAAAAATTAAAAAAACTTATAAGCATAAACAGCACCTTCAATCGGAGGTGTAACGGATTATTTTGCACTGTAGCTATTACATAAATCGTTTAATTAAAGCTAGTTTCATCTATTTTTGTAGTGACTTGATGTGATTTACGGTTCATTTCTGTGTGTTTTTGGATCTAGGATCGATCATCATCAAAGAGTAATGTGTGTTTGTGTGTGTTTTGTGTGCTTGTGTTTGTGGTGAACGGGTTTGTGTGAGTAGAGTGTGTTTTGGTGTAAGTTTACAAAATTGCCCCTCCGTGTATTTTTTTTAATTGATCTCAGCCATTTATCAAATTTAAATCAATGAATGGGAGTTGTCCCTTGGTATGTGAGATTTTTATAGTTTGTAGAATAACTCCACTCTCCAACTTATTCTTGAAGTCTACTTAATAACTTCGAAACACATAAATAAATGGCCTCTAAGATATTTTCCTTTTACGAAAATGATTTATCTTCCAACAAATCTTCCTAATTATCTTCCTAATTAAAAATGTCTTGTTTTTATTGGATGAATTAAATGGCTCACAATTTCATCATCCAATAATTTCGATCATATTTTGAATTAGGTACATAATTAGGAAGATTTGTATAAGAATAAATCATTTTCTTGTTGTTTTTGAGGTTACCAATGCACATATTTACCTTGTCATTCGTATCTTTAATCCGAATTTTACACATAATGTATCCTTAATATTGTACATACTGACAACGGAAACTAAATTATCCTTAAAACATGCATGAAACTTCATAAACTAATACGGATGCACTAAAATTCTCATATTTTCCTCTTCTTCTTACCGGTATATTACAAAAACCTAAACACGCATAAAAACGCTCTCCCTCCCAAAACTATTACTCGTGAAAGAAAAAACTGTTGAAGACTACCCAATATACCCAACACCGACAAAAGATAATTCTTGTTGCTTTGCGCTAGTAACGTATAATTTTTCTTTCTTTTTGTTTTAGTCATGGTATCTGACATTTTGCCAACTAATTCACGAAGAATTTACTGTCACACAAACTCAAACCAGGTAAATCTTTATTTTTTTTTTAAGTTAGAGTAACATACTCATTTATATGCTATATAAAAACAGTTTCTACTAATCTCTTGCAGTGTTTTGAAAACTGAGTCGAATCGGTCGGTTCAACTAGAATAAAGACCTGAGCCGGATCAGCCGGTTCACTGGTTCAACCGGAAAAGTCCAGTTTGCTTGTCGGTTCGGTTTAAAACACTATTCTCTTGTCTAAAGAAAGTAGGAACCGTACATCTTTTCTTGAACGTACAAAAAGAATTATAGATTAGAGTGTTTTATGAAAATGTTTATACGTTAGGGAGTTTAAACGTCTTATAGTTTGAGAGAATATTTTTAAAATAGTTAAAAATATTTATACTTTAGAGTGTTTTATGAAAGGGTTTTTATACAGATAGGTTACTAAACTTTGCAACTTTGTTCGCCTAAGTTACTGAACTATTTTTTTGTGCAAATGGGTTACTGGACTATACGGGTTTGACATTTAGGTTACTCAAAACCAGAAACGTGTTGATTCAGATTACCCCAACAACTTGTAACCGGGAGATGGAGTTATTACATTGTCCACGTCAATTTTTTGTGGGCCCCATTGTCCAAATCAGATTTCCACTTACCCCTTTTTTTATATAACTTACCCTAATCCCACCACACCCAAAATAATTTACCCCCTTTCCATCTATGGTTCTTCCACGAAAGTCCACCCCAAAAACAAACCGAAAATCAATGGCCAATCTTTGTTGGTGTGGACAATTAGCAACTTGCAGAACATCATGGACAATGAACAACCCAGCTCGCAGGTTTCTTGGTTGCCCTAACTACTTGGATCCTACAACTAATTGCAATTACTTCATGTGGGTGGATGTTGAATTGCCAAATCAATGGTATCAAAGAAGGATGTATCAGCTTCATGTCAACCTGAGGGATGCTCAAAATGAGTTGAGGAATGCTCAAGCTGAGTTGGTTCAAGAGCAGGCACAAAGGGCTCGGATTGCATTCTTCAACAAGATGATGATGCTTTTGGTGGTGGCTATTTTCCTAATTAGGTTTATGTAGGTTGTCACTGTGATGTAATGTTGGTTTACGTAGGTTTATGTAAGGTTTATGTAGGTCTTTTGTGCAAGAATGTAATGGTGTTATGTAATGATATTTTGGTATCTATGAAATATGGTGTATGAAGTGTTTTGGTACCATCTGTTTTACCTTATGAATTTGACAATAATAAGAACCAAAGCAAAAGGTATACAAAATACATAAACTAAAACTGACATTCATACCATTTGATACCATGTGTTCAGTGTTACAAAAGATGAGTTAAGTGACGCAAATGGTAAGTTACCATCATCCATACAGTTTAGTTAATTGCCCACAAAAGCCATGAAAGACGGAAACACCCCGTCAAATGCGGAAACACCCCGTCAAAGGCGGAAACACGGGATGTAACTGAGAAAGGCATATTGCATAACATCATAGATTGTAGAGACCGAATACTATCTTTATCACACAAATGAAGCTCTCTACTACTCGTGACACTCACAAGAACAATGTAAAATAGATGAAAGATGTATGGATCGTATGAGATAAAAACTAGTCGAATGTTTATTAGCTTTATGAGAAAGAAATAAACAAACACAATAAGCTCACACATACTCTCACTTACACTAGACTTTGAGGCACACTACAAATGAGTGAGAGTGTGTGTTTAAGTAGCAACACAGCCACGACCTAAAGGCTTTAGTTGGGCTTTGGTTGGGCTTTTGGCTCATGGGCTTGACATTTGATGTGTTGTGTGTCGTGCAAGTTTTAAAAATTTATAAACACAATTTATCCAATTCTCTAATCAACACATACGAGCAAGTATACTCGTCCGTAGTAGTAAAGGTGGGTAAGTTGAGATCGTCCCAAGGGAATTGTTGTTTGGGTTTGGTAGTATAAGTTTTAACAAAAAGGGTTGTCAATCCAATTTGGTACAAATTCTAAAGTAAGTAAAAATCAATCAATCAAAAACAAATATACTTGTGTGTAATTCCATGACTAATTGTATAGAGTAATCCAACAAGTTGGGTGTAACTTGTAATGATGCACAACTTAAATTGAGTGATTCACAATCAATGGTTTTTATCATGAGAAATCATCTTCTAAGAATTCAATCTCCTAGTTAATTCCTTTCGGCCTTTGTTAACTAGTACGATAATTCTATTAGACTCTTTGTTGTTTGAAAAGCATTTCTTATCTTAAGAATTCCTACGAATCCTTTCGGCCTTTTCTCGTGATGAAATCGTTTCCAAATCCATTTTAATGAGCTAATATGGTGCTTGTCACACACCATAGTCCATACTAATTCGTGCACTAACTTTTTGGAATAAAAACATAAAGAAAATCCTTTCGGCCTTTGTTAATCTTTAGAACTGTTTTTACCAACCAATTGAGCAAGATTAGATTGTATTTCAACAAACTCATAAAACAAGACATGTTTTCATGCATCACTATGAAATAAGAATACTCCAACAATTGTCACATCATACATACAAGTATAACCAAAATCACTCCATAACAATTATAATCAAACACAAGTAGCAAACCATACTTTCATTCATCTTAAAGTAAAAGTAGTTCATAATAACTCAAACAAGAAATACCTAGTTTTGGAATTACAAGAACTAGAATTGTGGAACTATAGCAACCACACTCCTCCAATCGCCTATGATCACACGTAAACAACTCCACACTCGAACACAACTCTTGAGACTCGAACTCAAGGTTCCCTTTACGTTTTCACATCAACTACAAGCTTTTGGGCAATGATAATAAGTTTAGCAAGACTTGGTGTAAGCCTTCACCAAGTTTTGGGGTTGTCACACTTTGTAAACTAGCCAAGGGTTCTTTAAATAAGTGAAAGAACTCCTCCTCTCCAAGTAAAAACATCCCTAATGATTCAATAGCCAGGAAATGATAAGCCACCATGATTATGGGTCTTAAATTCGTCATTAAATGCGCTTTTGTAACAACAGCTTCCTCCAGCCGATCGGTATTGTGATCCAACCGATCGGTTGGATCTCTCGGTAAATTGTTCTTCTCCCATCCGAATCGGATATGGGCACCATCCGATCGGATGGGCCATTATGCCACACACAACTTTTGGTTTTTTCTTTCTTTTCTCGTTACGTGCTTGATCATTTGTTGTACCTCTAATTTCTTTCATAGAACTCGATCTTTTCTTGATATTTGAACATAGAGATCTTGACATTATTGAATCTTTGAGTTCTTGTGTGGTTTCTCTTTCGTTTTCCTCTTATGAATCTTCCAATGTGCATTATCACTTCATTTCTTCATCTTTTTATCATTTTCCTGTACTTGGCTATATTTACTTGCATATACACTTTTTCACAATTTAGTAACAAACATACACAAATATAACCAAATATGATGCACAAAACTAACGATAACGTGACTAAAAACATGTTCAATTTGAGCGTTATCAACATTGTACATTTACACATTACAAGTAATTATAACTATCTTTTCCCAAAAGCCCAACAAGTTTTAACTATTCTAATGACTTGAACTCGACACACACTAAGTCTTAAACTACAAATGACCATCACTTTCATTTAATAAATTAAATGCTAACAATCTCCCCCTAAGGGATGGTCATTTCAATGATGCTCCTGGTGATTGGTCTTTTGTTTTCAATGTCTTGAACTTCGTGTGTCGATGTAGAATAGTCTTCAATCATTGTTCCTTCATGCACTGTGATCTTCAAAGAGTCGTCTTTTGGTCGTTCTTGCCTTGATCTACTTCTTCTGACCAGTTGTGTCGTCGTAGTAGATGAAGATGGTAAATGGACTTTCGTCAGTGCCTGCATAAGACAGTTAGCAATAAATCGTCCAGCGCTTATAGGCTCAGATTTCGAGATCGTTAACAGCATAGTGTGATAACTTTCTCTAATTTTAACCAAGGCCGTTGAAAGCCTCTGAAGTATACCGAAGTATCACTTCAAGACTGTAGACCGTTTGGAGCACGTAACCATCATGACATAAGGCAAGATCCTTAGATCTCATCAAGACTCTTACAACTTGTGTCCTTTATGGTGAACACAAGTGTATTGTAATGGAAGTGTTCCTAAGAGATCTTTGATGAATCTCATGGCTCTAGACTCAATAATGTGCGTTTTGGTTTTAGTCATCGGAGGCATGGAGCAGAGTGCCACCTTTTCAATATCAACACTTCTCGAAGTGAGAGGCCGATAGATTATGCAGTGTTCTCCGTGAGAAATGAAACAAATATATTTTAAGACATATCTGAGTGGTTATGAGGGGTGGTGCAATGCGTCACTGGGTCCATGACGTCTTGTTTTCAATATCAGTATCACCTTACTGAATACCGATAGCAGATGTATTGACCCGGTTTCTGTCCTAAGTTTTCATGGAGGGCTATTTCTTTTCACCCTTTCATTAAACTTTTCTTTTTAATTATTCAACCCCTTCTTTCCCTTTCTCATTTACTCCTCTTTTTTTTTTCAATCATACCTAAGGACTTCTAATTCTAATCTATTGGAATTGTCCTTGGGTAGATCCCTCCGGCTCTGGCGGATCATAGGACATAACCTAACCATAATCACCTTATTACTCCATGATTATCCTAGATTATCGATCACTTGCCATCAAACCTTTTGAAAATCTCTCAAAGTGTTTATGAGAAAACACATTTAGATAACACATTGAGAGTTTTGCATTTATGAAATACTCCCCCTTCACATGTGCTCATGCATTTTTTAAATAAAATTCACATGTTGGGTAGAGTTCGCACATATTGAATTGATCGATTTTCAATTAATATGACCATTGCGAGACACGTTTACATCACTGGTTAAACTAGCTTGAAGTTATTACCCATCCCGGTCATGTTAAAAGATCATCTCTCGAATTGGTACATTCTACTCGGACAAGTCCTTTGCGAGACACGATTACATTACTGGATAACCAGCTTGAAATTATTACCCGTCCCGGACAAGTCTTTTCGATTTCGGACATTTAATTATCGTCAATTCAAGGGTTCATGCTGAGTCTTTTTGTAGAGCTCGACTTACTGACATTACTTTTTGATCACATTTAAACACGTCTTCTCCCCCTTATACCTAATCTCCCCCTCAAAAATAGCACGTAGTGATAATTTTGATATCGAAAGATTAAATTGAAAACTTGTTGGAGAGAGAGACGGGTTTAAGCATGAAAATTGGAACTTTTTGTTTTTCATTTTATACTCCCCCTTAAACAAAGCATATTTATAAACATGTGAGTTTAAAATCGGTTTAAGGGTTTAGGAGGGAGTTGTCTTGAGCACAGAATTTTGAGAAAGATTTTTGAAATATCTCTTTTGAAGAATCTTGATTATGTGCTCAAGGATTTTATTTTTGCCATTAACATTACGAGTCCTGATCAGAAATAATCAAAAGTCATCAATGTAGCGCGGGTTTCGTACTGAAATATACGAAAGCCGTAATGAAGAAAATTTTGAGAAACGACATGTTTTAGAAAAAATTTAAATGAACTCTCGCTCAAGCATCTGTACATGCCCGTATCATTGTTGAATGACATTTCTAGATACGTACAGAATATCGATTATACGAGAGACATGTCGTGAGAAGAATATTTTTGGTTTATTGATTTTCTATTGTTTTTGTATTTTTGAAAATTTTCTATTTTTATATTTTGTTTTTGTTGGCTTTTCAAATTTTGTATTTTTTTTTTCAAAAATATTTACAGCGAAGCTTTATGAGATAAATCAAAAAGATTCGAGAAGACTTTCTAACTCTTTGGGAGTTAGGCTTCGCATTCCAATTCGACGAACTAAGTTTTCAAACAGCTCTTTTGGGAGGGCTTTAGTAAATAGATCGGCGAGTTGGTATTCAGTCTTCTCGAAAAATAATTCAACAGTACCCTCTTCAACGTGTTCTTTTATGAAGTGATAGCGGACTCTAATATGCTTGGTCTTCGAGTGTTGAACTGGATTGCACGAGATGGCTATGGCACTTTTCGAGTCACAATACAAAGGTATGCGGTCGAAAGAGAAACCATAATCTGTGAGCTGTGTCCGCATCCATAGAACTTCGGCACAACACGCAGATAGAGACACATACACGGCTTCTGCGGTTGATAGCGCAGTGCAGTCTTGTTTCCTTGATGTCCAGCCTACTAGCTTTTCTCCCAAAAATTGTGCTCCGCCTGATGTACTCTTTGCTGTAACTTGGCAACCGGCATGGTCTGCATCTGAAAATGCGATTAGTGTAAACTCCGAATCCTTCGGATACCAAAGTCCCATGTTAATGGTTCTTCGTAGGTACCGAAAGATCCGTTTAACCTCTTGGAGGTGAAGTTCGGTAGGCCTTTGATATGTGTCTAATTACACATATATTTTATACTGTTAAACCCACATAAACGTCCAAAAACACACAAATAGCCAATAAATGTTATAAATATCATCAAAATGTGTTTTTATGTGTTACAAGTGCAAAATGATTAAAAACAGTCAAAAACGAGCTAAGTTTGCATAATTGGCAGTTTTAGTCCCCGAAGTTTCAAAAGTTGTCAAAAATAGTCCTTGAGTTTAAAAAATGGAAAATAAACTTTTGTGATCCTTGAACTATTGACACTTGACACTAATGGTCCCTGGAATATAGTTTTGATGTTTAGCAGGTTTGGTCCCTGGAGTTTCAGAATATTACACATTTGGTCCCTATACTACACCAAATCCTAAACAAATACTACTACTACTCTTGGTCTGTTTTATCAACCCAACCCAAATAACCTAACCCACTACCCAACCCTTTTTCCAAAGCCCAATTCACAACCAACACAACCCGGCCCACCTTTTCCTTAAATAATATCCAGGGTCAAACATTAGTTTGACCCGTCTCTTTCCCTCCCACTCTCACCTCTGCAACCTTATCCCTACACCTCAACCCCCCAGCTGTTTCACTACCACCTCACCCCCCAACTATCTCCACTTGTCCACCTAAACTTAGCTACTCTCACACAATCCCACGTGCTCAGAAGATAAGCCAAAATCCCACTTGGCTCATTTCCCGCCAAAAATCCAGATGGACCACTGAGATGATTTGAGAGCAATTAAACGGCTGGGATATGTTCGGACTTGACCAAAGAAGCTAATAGGATTGCTATAAAAGGATGAGAAGACCAAGAGTTCAAATTGTCACTCGTCTTAGACCAAATTCGTAGTGTAACCTTTAGTTAAATTCTGTATCAGTTTAAATTTCAGTTGGATTAGCATTTAAAGTTTGTTTCAAAGCTACTTGTTCTCAATTTCCTCTGTATTGTACTAATGTTCAAAGATTAATGAAATTCAAGTTTTCATGATTTTTGTGTTACTTCGAATTAAGATTTTCAGTTGTTAGCTACCATTCACAGACCTCAAAACCTTTCATATAAGCTTATGCAAGCTTATAAATAGCTTTTCATAAGCTTATATTAGTTACTTCAGTTACATTCCAAGAAAAGTCAACCCTGGTCAATATCTCTGTAGCCTAGCTTGTTAATAGCTTATTCTAACTTTTCCTGAGTTCATAACTCAATTTAAGGTTAATCTAAGCTATTTTTATAGTTAGTATCAGTTCCATCTCATTTTCACTTTAAAAACTTAAAAACAGTCACATAGTCCAAGTTTAGTCTTGTTGCTTATTAGAGCTTATTTGCTTTTGTAGTTTCCTTTTATCAGTTTAGATAAGTTGATTAGTCATAGAGAAGTCATTAGCATAGCTAGTATAAGCCTAAGTCCTATTTTCATTGAGATACTTAAAAACAGTCAACAAAGTCAAGTAAAAAAGGCATTAGCTTATTCTGGGCTTATTTGAATTTGAAAAGCACTTTTCTGAGTCTCTATAAGTCATTTAGTTACTAATTAGTCAGAAGTTCAAGTTCATTTTGAGTTTCATAGCTTTAATCTTCAAATCAGTCAGGGCAAGGAGTGTTTGGTTTTAGGGTCAAAGTGGGTCAAAATCGACTTACACTGTTCATTTACCATTGGGTCACTTTTGATTGAGCTTAATATAACTTGTTTAATCTGTTTTTGGCATGTTCTCTTTGATTTGAAGCTTGTTGCAGGTTAAAGGTTTGGGACTGCAGAAACAAGGCAGTCAAACTGCCTTCCATAAGCTCCTATAAGCTCAGCTTCTTTTGGACCTTCTTTGGCACTTTTCAGGTTCCACTTAATTCATTTTTAGTCTGCAAAAGATATACCTTAGCCTAGTTCTTTGACTTGCTCAAAACAGTCAACCAATTGCATAACAGTTCTAAAATTTTTGAATTTTCCTAGTTTCACAGATTTTCAAGAATTTTTGTAGCCCTCATTTTAAGCTCTCATTTGCTATAATTTAGGATTAGTTAAGCTCACCAGCTCATACATGTTTGGTAATTTTTGCAAGAATTTTGGGACAGCTTATCATAGGTATTATAGGGCTTGAACTTGTCCACTTTTGCCCTGCACATAGGCATAAGCAGACTGTTATACTTTAGTGGCTTAGTTCCCAGCTTATTTGTAGTTTTCAGCTTAAGTTATAGTTAGAAAAATTGTTTATTAAAGTGAGCTTTATAAGTTTGTTAAAAGAAAATTTAAAAAAAAAAAAAAAATGTTTCAAAAAATGGTAGTAAGCTAGATTCGAACCTGGGTTGATTGGTTCACAAAACCACTACCCGACCAACTGGACTAGTGGTCTTTTTCATTATACGCTTGTACTTTTAGTTATTTAATATATAGTAGCAGTTTATTATTTATTAGCTTATTAGCTTTCCAGCTTTTTTGTAGCTTATTAGAATAAGCCACCTTCTCCAACTTTATTTTTATTAGCTCAGTAATCACTTATATTAATTTAGTAAAAAGTTTCATAATTTATTAAATAGCTTTAGTACTTTTAATTAATTAATTTAGTTTAATTAGTAATTAAATCAAAATAAAAAATATAAAAATCTAAAAAATATAAATCCAACTTTCATAATTTTCTTTTGTTATTTGTAATCTAGGAAAAATATAAAAATATTTTTAGGTCTTAAGAAAATCAAAAATAGAAATAAAGTGATAGCTTCTATTTAATAGAATTTATCTTTTTAAATTTTAATTAAGTAAATTTCAATTTTATAATTTTCTTAGCTTTTTAATATCATATAATATTTATAGAAAAAGTTTTAGAATTTTCTTAGTTCATATAGTATTTTTTATAAATTTAAATAGTTTAAATAGTTATTAAATAATTAATAATTAATAATAATTAAATAAAAAGTGTAGAAAAATATAATTTAAGTTTTTAAATAAGTTTTAAGTCATTTTACATTTTTAGGTTTTAAATTTCATAAATTTTAATTTTAGTCCCATTTTAGCTGTCCCGTTACGCGTTTGTAATTTATTTTTATTCGCGTTTAATTTCCCTGTGTATATCTGTTTTTAATTGTTATTTAGGATTATTAAAACAAAAGCAAAATCAAAAGCAATCTAAATCATCAGTCACTCTAATCCTAGCTTTTCACAGTTTTCCATTCACATCTCGTTGGGAAACGATCCGGGTGATCACTTGCCTGGTTTCACACACTACACACGAGCATTCGTTCTGAGACCGTTTGCCTTTTATCATTTATTACGGTTGACCATTCACAAGTGGTTGACTTGTGTGATAGAGAAATAAAAGACATACGTTTTCAGACGGACCAAATTTTGGCGCCGCTGCCGGGGAGGTGTGCTGCGACTTTTGTGTTAAGTTTTAGCGATTAGTGATTCAAGATCCTTCTATCAGAAGTTCCTATTTCCCTAAAACAATATAAAATACAAAAATATTTTTCTTTTCTTTTCTATATATATTATTATTAATATTATCATATAAAAATTAAAAACCCAAAAACATTTTCAGTTTCCTTTAATAAATAACAATAATAAAATATTACCATCGAAAATCAAGACAGAGTACTACCTAACTGGGGGTACGACCATAATAAGTTCCCAAACGAAAGATAAAAACTTGCCTTTGTGTCGCTTGCGAATTCGGCTCACCTTTGATTGATAAACAAACTCTAACGGAGGTTCTAGGATAGTCTGACATTAAATTGTCGGACTGAAAGAAGCGGGTTTTTAAGGAGCGTTATTGCCCACCTTTGCTTCTCCGCCACTCTGTGCGTTTTTCAGTCAGAGAGCTACCGTACGCTGGTTGATTTAAGGTTTAAGTTCCTTGTGTTGTGCTTTGATCTTGTTGAAAAAAAAAAAAAAAAAAAAAAAAAAAAAAAAAAAAAAAAAATTGAAAAAACCAAAAACCCAAAAATATTCACCTTTTCCCTCTTACCCTTTTTGATTCTTTATCCCTTCACCCTCTATCCATTTGATTCTAACTTCTTCTATATTCTTATGGCATCTATCAACCCCGAATTCTTATTCGCGCTTGAAAAACTTCAAGCCTTGTCCAAAATTTCAAAAATTCGTGTTGATCATGATGATCCATTGATTCCTATTCCCTCTCCGATGAGGGAAATGGAACGAGAAACCGAGGTGACAAAGGACCAGGTACTTTCCTCTGACAATGAAAGTGCTAAATACGTCCAACCTACGGTTATCCAAAAATCTAAGCTCACAATTACTCCTAAACCGTCAAGAATCGATCCTACTCTTTCACGATTTACGGTTAAAAGTTTGTCAAGCAAACGTACAGAGCTTAGATCAGTGACTGAAAAGAACGACTTGCCTAATCTTCACGTTTATCAAGAACAAAAACCAGAGACCATAACGGAAGTGGTGGAAATTCCTAGCTCTCAAAGCACACCACTTGTCCCACCTCCGGATTTTATTCCTTGTGTTGGTTGTGGTGAGCCGCTTTTTGGTTTACCATGTCGTTGGTGTACATGTGAACAATGTGGTAATGATATTCGAAACGGAAGTTGTTTGTTTTGTGGTTCGAGGAATTCATTTTCTTATGATCCTAATCCGAACTCATTCAACGACTCTTCAAATTTTTCTAACTACCCATCACATTCATACGAGCAAGAATCATATTATCCAAATCTCAATGATGCTTCGTATCAAAATACACCAAACTTTTCTTGTGAATTTTGTGGAGATTGTCCTCATCCGGAATATGATTGTCGAACGGGAGATATGCTTGTCTATGAGCAGAACCCTTATAACAATCAGACATCATCCGGATTTAACACATCTCCATATTATCCACCACCACAACAGTTTTACTGTTGTGAATACTGTGGAGGTCCGCATTATAAATCCGATTGTCAAACGAGAACCCCGCTTGTCAATGAGCATGGTCCGTGTAACAGTTACGATCAAGACCAACCTCCACAGTATCAAACAATTCAACCACCACCTCAGCCATCATCACAAGAACTTTCTCAAGACACTCTTGAAATTCTTAATTTACTCAAAAAAATTAAGGATTCAATTAAAGAACTTCCCCATGAAGATCTTCATGAGAAATCTTGTGCAGAACTTCTAGCCGAAGATCGAGCAGCACACAATCGTTTCTTGTTTAAACAGGCGTGCATACTCGATGATGATGATGATGAGGATGAAGAAGACGAAGAGGAGGGTGTTATTCCTTTAAATGATACCGTTTATCAACTCCCTGAGTCTGCTGTTATCACACCCGAAGTTCACACTCACTCTCTAAGTATGGGGGATGAGCGTCTTGACACAATTCCTGCAAAGGAATCAGACGTATTCATAAAGTCTAGTGTCGAGAACCTTGTCCCAATCCCAAGAGAGTCACAGGGAATTCTCGAGCATTTGTGTGATATCCCTCCTCCTCTTATCTTCCCAAAAGATCATGTTGAGATGTTCTCCGATTCTAATGATGACGATTCGTTATCTTGTGGAGACATCATTTATGTGGAAGAATTACCTTCTAAGCTAGTCAGCTTAGAAGAAGAGAATAATGAAGAAATTGACACTGAAATCAAAGATGAAGCTCTTCGAGCAACATTATTGAATGTCAGTCTTCTCGTTTCTAAAATCGAGGCTTTCAAGGAAAAATCCATTTCATCTCCTATCCCCATAAAGGATAGTGACATACTTTCCGATGATTCTATTCCGGAAATGGAAGCCTTCTGTTTTGATCAAATGGGAGAGAAAATTAGTGGCAATACCACTTCTCATTCTTATAATTCTCTCCCCGATTATGAATCATTTACATTTGAGGAGTTCAAAGGTGAACTCACTCACATCAAATCCGAATATGATTCATTCATCTTTGATGAGTTCTTTTGTGAACTCACTCATATCATATCTCCGCCGGAGTATGATAACTTTTACTTTGATCTTGACAATAAAAATCTTTGTGTTCCGGAGGGAGATGTTCTCAATAATGAGAATTTGATTGATATCACAATCCCATCCCTCCCACCCTTGAATTGTCTTGATCAGCCGAGCTTAAATAATGAGATTCATGATCCAGAAATCATGAATTCTCCTTCTACTGATGATGAGTTAGTCATGATTTTTATCATGACTTTCTTTCTTTTCTTCACCTACAGGGTGACTTCTCCTGTTCTTCACTCCTTAGGGAATGAAGACACTATCTTTGATCCCGGCATTTTCATTTATCATTTGTGAGCCGGATCTGTGTATATCTCATCGGAATGGAACTTTCAAGTACTTCAGTGTTTTTCCAAACATCTTGAACGAAAGTCCGATGGAGAATTTTTGTTCCACTTGCTTCCCCATGAACCAATGAATTCGGGGTCGAGTCAAGCTAGCGACTCGGTTAATAAAAACAGTAGCAATATATGGGTTTTCACCCATGTCTCACCTTAGTGTGGGGGAGATGCCCCACATGTTGTCAATATGTACAGTCAAAAAAAAAAAAAAAAAAAAAAAAAAAAAAAAAATGTGTATATAAAAATAATGGCTATTCAGTATTTCCCTTTCACGTTCTAAGTGTTGGTTTAACAACCGGTACTTTGAATATTGAGGGCAATATTCAGTTCTAAGTGTGGGGGGGAATTCTTGCGAATTTGATCAAATGTACCATCTAGCACCCCCATTTTAGCCAAAATTTTAAAATTTTTTCTCACTTAGAACGCGATAAATGGTTATCAGTCCGCCATGTCTAACCCACATAAGGATTGGCTAATCCAGGAGCAAACGGCTCTTGGTAAAGATATATCAAATCCGTTTATGGCTTGCAATTTGCCCAAAATTGTATGGTATTCGACTCACCATATCTTTAAAAGTGAAGAGTTGGCTAGCCCGCAAGGTTATGGCTTGTGGTAAAGGCAGTAGAAAAACCATAATTGGTAATCAGCTCACCAAAGATAATATTAATAATTTATCTAAGAGTTGGCTAGTCCAGAAGCAAACGGCTTCTGGTAAAGACAAATCAAAACCGTTGACAGCTTATGGTTTGCTCAAAATCATTTGGTTATCATTGTACCAAAGTTCTTACTTGAACTGAAACAATTGGCTACTCCAGAGGTAATGGCTTTTGGTAAAGAGTCTTTCAAATCCATTAAATCTTCATAAAATATTGCTAGGGACTAGCAATAGTTTAGTGTGGGGGATTTGATATGTGTCTAATTACACATATATTTTATACTGTTAAACCCACATAAACGTCCAAAAACACACAAATAGCCAATAAATGTTATAAATATCAT
Organism: Artemisia tridentata subsp. tridentata; assembly: GCA_021014915.2. Lineage (NCBI taxonomy): Eukaryota > Viridiplantae > Streptophyta > Magnoliopsida > Asterales > Asteraceae > Artemisia > Artemisia tridentata. Next base: position 370,194,680 of record CP139504.1, on the reverse strand, counting down.
CAAAATGTGTTTTTATGTGTTACAAGTGCAAAATGATTAAAAACAGTCAAAAACGAGCTAAGTTTGCATAATTGGCAGTTTTAGTCCCCGAAGTTTCAAAAGTTGTCAAAAATAGTCCTTGAGTTTAAAAAATGGAAAATAAACTTTTGTGATCCTTGAACTATTGACACTTGACACTAATGGTCCCTGGAATATAGTTTTGATGTTTAGCAGGTTTGGTCCCTGGAGTTTCAGAATATTACACATTTGGTCCCTATACTACACCAAATCCTAAACAAATACTACTACTACTCTTGGTCTGTTTTATCAACCCAACCCAAATAACCTAACCCACTACCCAACCCTTTTTCCAAAGCCCAATTCACAACCAACACAACCCGGCCCACCTTTTCCTTAAATAATATCCAGGGTCAAACATTAGTTTGACCCGTCTCTTTCCCTCCCACTCTCACCTCTGCAACCTTATCCCTACACCTCAACCCCCCAGCTGTTTCACTACCACCTCACCCCCCAACTATCTCCACTTGTCCACCTAAACTTAGCTACTCTCACACAATCCCACGTGCTCAGAAGATAAGCCAAAATCCCACTTGGCTCATTTCCCGCCAAAAATCCAGATGGACCACTGAGATGATTTGAGAGCAATTAAACGGCTGGGATATGTTCGGACTTGACCAAAGAAGCTAATAGGATTGCTATAAAAGGATGAGAAGACCAAGAGTTCAAATTGTCACTCGTCTTAGACCAAATTCGTAGTGTAACCTTTAGTTAAATTCTGTATCAGTTTAAATTTCAGTTGGATTAGCATTTAAAGTTTGTTTCAAAGCTACTTGTTCTCAATTTCCTCTGTATTGTACTAATGTTCAAAGATTAATGAAATTCAAGTTTTCATGATTTTTGTGTTACTTCGAATTAAGATTGTCAGTTGTTAGCTACCATTCACAGACCTCAAAACCTTTCATATAAGCTTATGCAAGCTTATAAATAGCTTTTCATAAGCTTATATTAGTTACTTCAGTTACATTCCAAGAAAAGTCAACCCTGGTCAATATCTCTGTAGCCTAGCTTGTTAATAGCTTATTCTAACTTTTCCTGAGTTCATAACTCAATTTAAGGTTAATCTAAGCTATTTTTATAGTTAGTATCAGTTCCATCTCATTTTCACTTTAAAAACTTAAAAACAGTCACATAGTCCAAGTTTAGTCTTGTTGCTTATTAGAGCTTATTTGCTTTTGTAGTTTCCTTTTATCAGTTTAGATAAGTTGATTAGTCATAGAGAAGTCATTAGCATAGCTAGTATAAGCCTAAGTCCTATTTTCATTGAGATACTTAAAAACAGTCAACAAAGTCAAGTAAAAAAGGCATTAGCTTATTCTGGGCTTATTTGAATTTGAAAAGCACTTTTCTGAGTCTCTATAAGTCATTTAGTTACTAATTAGTCAGAAGTTCAAGTTCATTTTGAGTTTCATAGCTTTAATCTTCAAATCAGTCAGGGCAAGGAGTGTTTGGTTTTAGGGTCAAAGTGGGTCAAAATCGACTTACACTGTTCATTTACCATTGGGTCACTTTTGATTGAGCTTAATATAACTTGTTTAATCTGTTTTTGGCATGTTCTCTTTGATTTGAAGCTTGTTGCAGGTTAAAGGTTTGGGACTGCAGAAACAAGGCAGTCAAACTGCCTTCCATAAGCTCCTATAAGCTCAGCTTCTTTTGGACCTTCTTTGGCACTTTTCAGGTTCCACTTAATTCATTTTTAGTCTGCAAAAGATATACCTTAGCCTAGTTCTTTGACTTGCTCAAAACAGTCAACCAATTGCATAACAGTTCTAAAATTTTTGAATTTTCCTAGTTTCACAGATTTTCAAGAATTTTTGTAGCCCTCATTTTAAGCTCTCATTTGCTATAATTTAGGATTAGTTAAGCTCACCAGCTCATACATGTTTGGTAATTTTTGCAAGAATTTTGGGACAGCTTATCATAGGTATTATAGGGCTTGAACTTGTCCACTTTTGCCCTGCACATAGGCATAAGCAGACTGTTATACTTTAGTGGCTTAGTTCCCAGCTTATTTGTAGTTTTCAGCTTAAGTTATAGTTAGAAAAATTGTTTATTAAAGTGAGCTTTATAAGTTTGTTAAAAGAAAATTTAAAAAAAAAAAAAAAATGTTTCAAAAAATGGTAGTAAGCTAGATTCGAACCTGGGTTGATTGGTTCACAAAACCACTACCCGACCAACTGGACTAGTGGTCTTTTTCATTATACGCTTGTACTTTTAGTTATTTAATATATAGTAGCAGTTTATTATTTATTAGCTTATTAGCTTTCCAGCTTTTTTGTAGCTTATTAGAATAAGCCACCTTCTCCAACTTTATTTTTATTAGCTCAGTAATCACTTATATTAATTTAGTAAAAAGTTTCATAATTTATTAAATAGCTTTAGTACTTTTAATTAATTAATTTAGTTTAATTAGTAATTAAATCAAAATAAAAAATATAAAAATCTAAAAAATATAAATCCAACTTTCATAATTTTCTTTTGTTATTTGTAATCTAGGAAAAATATAAAAATATTTTTAGGTCTTAAGAAAATCAAAAATAGAAATAAAGTGATAGCTTCTATTTAATAGAATTTATCTTTTTAAATTTTAATTAAGTAAATTTCAATTTTATAATTTTCTTAGCTTTTTAATATCATATAATATTTATAGAAAAAGTTTTAGAATTTTCTTAGTTCATATAGTATTTTTTATAAATTTAAATAGTTTAAATAGTTATTAAATAATTAATAATTAATAATAATTAAATAAAAAGTGTAGAAAAATATAATTTAAGTTTTTAAATAAGTTTTAAGTCATTTTACATTTTTAGGTTTTAAATTTCATAAATTTTAATTTTAGTCCCATTTTAGCTGTCCCGTTACGCGTTTGTAATTTATTTTTATTCGCGTTTAATTTCCCTGTGTATATCTGTTTTTAATTGTTATTTAGGATTATTAAAACAAAAGCAAAATCAAAAGCAATCTAAATCATCAGTCACTCTAATCCTAGCTTTTCACAGTTTTCCATTCACATCTCGTTGGGAAACGATCCGGGTGATCACTTGCCTGGTTTCACACACTACACACGAGCATTCGTTCTGAGACCGTTTGCCTTTTATCATTTATTACGGTTGACCATTCACAAGTGGTTGACTTGTGTGATAGAGAAATAAAAGACATACGTTTTCAGACGGACCAGCCTTGCCTGAAACCGTGCTAATAAACAAACAGCAAAATGTATATCTGGTCGACTAGCAGTTAGGTACATGAGAGAACCAATCATGCTCCGATATTTCTTCGGATCCATGGGTTTCCCATATAGGTCAGCGCCTATTTTTGGTGAGGTGACCATTGGTGTACCAACAGAGACACAATTTTCCATTCCATGTTTTTTCAAAATCTTAATAGTATATTTAGCTTGATTTAGAAAAATACCACGTGGGGATTGATGAATTTGTAAACCCAGAAAGAATTTTAATTCTCCCATTATGGACATTTCAAATTTTCTTTTCATGAGATTTGCAAAATGTTTTGAATGCGTCGGATTAGTAGACCCAAAAATTATGTCGTCCACATAAATCTGAACAATCAAAATGTCATTTTTGAATTTTCTTGTAAACAAGGTCAGATCAATTGTTCCTTTGGTGAAGTTATTATGAAGTAGGAAAGATGATAACTCGTCATACCACGCCTGTGGGGCTTGTTTCAAACCATAGATAGCTTTCTTTAGCTTGTAGACGTATTCTGGATGATCTTTGTCCAAGAATCCGTCTGGCTGACTCATGTACACTTCTTTTTTTAGAGTCCCATTCAAGAAAGTCGTCTTGATGTCCATCTGATAAACCGTGATGTTCTTGTGAGCTGCATATGCTAAGAAAATCCTGACTGCCTCAAGCCTTGCTACTAGCGCGAATGACTCTTCAAAATCTATCCCATCTTCTTGTCTGAATCCCTTTGCCACTAGACGAGCTTTGTTGCGAATTACAGTCATCTCTTCGTCCTTTTCGTTTTTCCATAACCACTTAAGATCAATGACGAGTTTGTCAATTGGTCTTGGAACTAAATCCCAGGTGTCATGTAATTGATATTGGAGAAGTTCTCCCTGCATCGCTTCAATCCAAGAATTATCTGCCATTGCTTCCTGAATGTTCTTTGGCTCTATGAGACTGACTGAGCAAACATAGATGCACATGTCACAATCGGTGTTGAGTTTTTTTCTCATCTGAATTGGCCTTGAAGGTTCACCAATAACTTGTTCTATTGTATGGTCTTTTGTCCACTGTAACGTTGAAAGGTACCTTGGATTTGAAGAATGCGTGTTAGACGGTTCATGTAATCTGGAAGATGATTCAACAGATTCCGTTCCAAATGGGTTTTCGAATGGTTCTTCGTCTAACACATCGTCGTTTTGTTCTTGCTCATCAACTCTTGGTAGAACAATCTCAATTACTGGAGTTAGTGGAGTAGATGTTGATGATGTGGAGGGAGTTGGTGCGCCAGCTTCGAATGTTGTTGATGCATCTTGATGTGGTTGTGGTGGTGGTTGTTGATTTTGAACGGGTGCAGCGGAACGTTGTTGAGATGCATTTATCGAAGCGCCACCATAGTACTCATCATACATAAACTTGAAGAAATTATCCAGTTCTTGATTTGTTGGTGTTTCAGTGTGAGTTGATTGAGCTCCTTGGGGTACGAGTCCTGAACTGATATGTCCAGAAGTCTGACTGTTTGGAGCAGGTCCTAATCCGGTACGATTAGAAGCCATCGGGTTAAGCGCGGGTTCTAGAGCGAGTCTCTCAGAAGCCATTTGTAAAATCTCATCAAATTTCACATTCATCGTCTCCATAATCTTTTTCATTCTCCTGTTATACACCCTGAATGCCCTGGAGTTGTCTGAATAACCAATGAAGATTCCAATATCACCCTTAGCTTTCAACTTCCCCAGATCTTCTCTGTCGTTCGTTGGATAGCACAAAGCGCCAAATACATGAAGATATGAGATATCTGGTTTTCGTTTGTTTACTAGTTCATACGGGGTTTTATTGAATCTTGGATGAACTAGGGATCTGTTATGAGTGAAACAAGCAGTGGCAATAGCATCGGCCCATAAGAATAGTGGTGCACTAGAATAAATCAGCATTGTGCGAGCAGCTTCCACAAGAGTTCGATTTCTTCTTTCAACTATCCCATTCTGCTGTGGAGTTCTAACAGCGGATGTCAGATGTGTGATTCCAGCATCCTCAAAGTATGTTCTTAACTTCTGATTTGTGAATTCCGTACCATTGTCAGTTCTTACTATCCTAACTGGAGCTTGAAGTAAGACTTGAATTCGCTTCAGAAAGGTGATGATGATGCCTGGTGCTTCGTCTTTTGATCTCAGAAACTTTACCCATGTATATCTTGAGTAGTCATCGACGAGTACAAGAATATACTTCTTCCCATTTATGCTTGCAACTCTCATTGGGCCACATAAGTCCATATGCAACAAATGTTTACTAGTTCATACGTCTATGCCACAACCAGGACTTTGTTTCGCATGCTCTTGTCATGAGACAAATTTGTATTTTTGGTTGTTCCGAAGATGATGGTTTTGCAAACTTAGTTTCCTCACCCTTCCTTTTTAGACTGTCCAGCTGAGACTTCAAACGATCATTTTGTTCTTTCAAATTTTTGTAAGCACGCTCATGCGACAATTTGTCATACTTGCATTCTTCCTTTTTCTGATCAAGTTGTTTAAAATATGTGACATTTTCTTTTTGAATCTTAGCAAGAGAATTTTCATATTTTACAACAATTGCAGAGGTCTCAGCTCGGAGTCTTTCATCATCTTCCACAGAATATGTTTGATAAATAATGGACATAATTTCGGTCGATAGAGCTACTTCAGAGAGAATGTCATTGTGTCTTTCCAAAACTTTGATGTGTTTAATGTTTTCATTTGCTTCCTTTACCAGGGATCTGTGGTCCTTTACAAAGTCGGCTGATTCTTTTAAAAGCGCATTTTCAACATTAAGTACTCTCGCATGAATTGCCATGAGAGGAGTACTAATTTCTGTTTCATACACCTTTTTCATTTCATTATGAAAACTTGAGTCCCAATCGTTAATGCGATTTTTATTTGTTTTGGATGCCACAACCATTTGAAGCATTTCAACTCTCTTTTTAAGATCATCCAAATATCGTCTAGCATCACTTGTGTTAGAAATGTTACTAGAGGACATTTGTTCAATGTTAGAAAGATGTTTCGAAACAGCTTTTCTTTTTGCAACAGCCACTGGTTTTTTGAAAAATAATGGTGACTCTTTTGGCACAAGATGAATGCCAGAATCTGTATTAAGCTTGTTATAATCAATTGGTTTAATTTTTGGGTTCTTTTGTCTCATTTTAACACGACTCTCTTTGGAAAGCTCAATTGTTTCATAAGAATCACGAACCTCTGGAGGATCATGTTTATCATTTATCACACTACCATTATATAACACATTCTGATGTTGCTGAGCTTTCTTGAGAATATAAGGGTTTTCACAACCGATAGCCATTTTCTTCATTGTATGTAAAATCCGGTTTGGATCGTTAAGAAGCAAATTAATTGTTTGTGCAGACTGGCCCGTTTTTACAAGCAACTCTTCCAACTTTTTGATGGTTTCTTGTTGGTCAATGATTTCATCAAGAAGATCATTTTCACGTTTTGAAAACCTTGCATGCAACTCTTTCTTTTCTTTTTCAAGATCAGTACAAGTTGATTTTTGTTTAGAAAGTTGGTTGGTTAATTCAGAAATTTCCGTGTTTAAGGATTTTATTGTCATGTTCAAATTAACATCAAGTGTGTCATATTTGATTTGCAAATGTTTTTCTCTTAACACAGAGTCTCTATAACCACTTTCAAGTTCTGACTGTCGTTTGTTATTAAATTCAAAAGCTTGTTGATTCACCTTATATCTCTCAAGCTCAGTGGTCAATTTTTCATTCGCGGCCTTAACATCGCGATTGACCTTTTTAACGTTCTCAATTTCAACACTACAATTATGCAATAATGATTCAAAAAATGCACGTGTTTCCTCATCATTCTCAACATGCTGGGACTCGAAGTCTCCATTAGGATCCATATCTGGAGTTGCCAAATTAATATTGCTACAACTTGGCTTGTCTATATATGTATCATAATTGGATGTTAGAGTCGCAGGATGTCGTTCATCATGAGTCAACATATCAAACATTACATTACTGTGACATGTAGTGAATGGTGATACCTCAGAGATTCCATTGACATCATAGGCAGGTGGTGCTTCAGAATCCGTGTCATACTTTGCTTCCTAAAGGTTGGCCATGAAGATGCAGTTGGCATCGATATCTTCAAGATCTTCCATATCATCCATAAGAGCCATGAAGTCATTCTCTTCTTCACTCAACTGTAACCCAGCCGTTTCCTTATTTGCCAACATTAACGCTTTCTGCAGATAAGCTGGATCCCTCTTTTTCGGCTTGTCGGGACAGTTCCTGGCCATATGACCGACACCCTGACAGTTAAAACACTTTATCAAATTACCCTGATTCATATTCCCAGCCCCTTGAGCAGCAACATTCCCAAACTGATTCCCAGGATTCTGACCCCTCCGATTTCCAACAACTGGACCCATCTGATTCCCTGCATATAGACCCATCTGATTTCCAGCATACTGCCCTGCATTCTGATTACCCATTTGATATCGAGGAGCATATCCCTGTTGATTCCCATATCCTCTAACCATTTGTCCTTGTTGTCCCATGTTGAAACTTGGCTGTGCAATCTGCTTGTTGCGAGTATTCGATGAGATTCGTTGGTTGTTGTTGGTAGGTGTGGAGTAGCGTCCTTGGAATGCTTTTGTGAGGTAAGCAAATGCTTGAGTCAAAGCAGCAGTGGACTCATCATTGTCATTGAATTCTGGTTCTGGGTGTTGCGGGTATTGTTGTTGTGGGATGATTTGTTGTTGTTGTGGGTAGAATGGTGATTGTGGAATGTATTGTTGTTGCATGAAGTGCTGAGTGGAAGATGAAGAGGGTTGTATATTTACTGTTGCAGGTGTAGGTGTTTGAGCAATGAGTGCAAGAGGATCATGTTGCTTTGCCAACTTTTCTTTCCTGACTTCATTCGCCTCTACCTGGTTTTGCTTCAGGAAATCATAGAGCTGATCATAGTTCACCTCATGAAGGTTCTTTGTTTGGTTAACAATTGTGACGTACCTTCCCCATTCTTCAGGTAAATTGTTGATGAATTTGATGTTTTGAGCAATGGGTTTTGGTGTTAACTTGTTTCTGATGAGCTCGTTCATTAAAGTGCAAAACCTGGTATAGTAAGATTCAATTGGTTCAGCTGGAGTAGATGTGAACTTTTCCCATTCAGTGAGCAACTTGTTTTCAACATCTTGTTGCCCAATTTCTGTGCCATGACAGAGTCTTCTAACTCTTTCCCACATAGCATAAGCTGAATCACAACTATCAACAGCAGCAAATATTTCCCGTGGTAAACCAAGTTGAATTAAGTGCATTGCTAAGTCATCTGCTTCAACTTGTTTCCAGTCCTCTGGTGTGTATTCCGCCTCTGTTTGATCACGAAAGGATGGTGGAGCGGGAGGTGTTGCAGTTGGGTCACCAGCTACTTGAATCTGACGAGGCTTGAATGGTCCGTTCTCGATTAAGTTGATTAGGAGTCTACCTTGACCTTGAGGCTTGGTTTTCATGTATCGGAGCATACGACTCGTCCATGGAAGATAACCACCTTTTTCTAGCATTGGAGGACGGTTTTCTGCACCGGCGGCATGAATGTCTTGTTGAGTAGTCATTGCAGATGTGTTGAATGATAAAGTTGATGTAGGATCGTTGCAACGAAATAGGAGTTGTTGTTGTTGAAGGTTAAACTTAGTTGTTGTTGTGAAGCCTTGGTTCGTTTCTGAAGATCGTGTGAAGGCTTTCTTAATGGTGAATTCTGGTTTCCCTCCAAAATTTGAATTTGAAATTTTTTGAAAAATGGAAGTCTGATGCCAATTGCAATAAGGGACCAAAAGTGTCAAACTGTGAAAGTGCAAGTCTGGTGACAATTGCGATAAGTCATCCGAGATGTAATTGCGATAAGCTAGTGTAGTCCGATAAGCATTTGCAATAGACTAGTGTTGTCCGAGAACCATTTGCGATAAACCTTAGAATTGTGATAACTCTCACAATTTCAATAACTGTCACAATTTCGATAACTATCCCAATTTTGATAACTATCACAATTTCGATAACTATTACAATTTCGATAAAATGCAATTTGCACAATTTCGATAAAATCTCCTATCGCAAATCTTATACAAGATTGCGATAATTGTTGGAATTGCGATAGGAGGCAGATTCTGCAATTTTGATAGATGGCAGTTTACCAACTCTACCAACTCTTGACTTTTTGTACCTTATCTACTGATTTGAGCCACTATGAAATCTTACCAACTTTTACAAACTCATATCAATAATTCTTTTACAAGAATAACACGCAAGAATGATCAATGAATATCCAAAAACAAATCTTAGACAATCTTCTTGAATTTGTGTCGATCTAAACACTTAGAACAACAAAAAATCCAACCTTTAAAAAACAAGATTCGAGTAAAGAACACTCACAGATTCACAAACCAACTCGTTAAAACACAACCTTGAACCTTGTTGTTGGCGTACGATTCTAAGATAAACACAAGTGCACACATTTTTGTAGAGACAAAAAACGCGACAGTGGGTTATCTTTATCACAAATCGAACACAAATAAAGCTCCTACCTTGTTGTATGGCGTGTTGATACCACTTGTAGAGACCGAATACTATCTTTATCACACAAATGAAGCTCTCTGCAACTCGTGACACTCACAAGAACAATGTAAAATAGATGAAAGATGTATGGATCGTATGAGATAAAAACTAGTCGAATGTTTATTAGCTTTATGAGAAAGAAATAAACAAACACAATAAGCTCACACACACTCTCACTTATACTAGACTTTGAGGCACACCACAAATAAGCGAGTGTATGTGTTTAAGAAGCAACACAGCCACGACCTAAAGGCTTTAGGTGGGCTTTGGTTGGGCTTTTGGCTCATGGGCTTGACATTGTACATTTACACATTACAAGTAATTATAACTATCTTTTCCCAAAAGCCCAACAAGTTTTAACAATTCTAATGACTTGAACTCGACACACACTAAGTCTTAAACTACAAATGACCATCACTTTCATTTAATAAATTAAATGCTAACATAGATTCATACCTTACAATTATTATAGTAATACTTTACAAAACATTCTTCGACCAAATTTGAAAGGGAAACATGTCTCTTTTGAAATCTTGTCATCTTGACAACTTAATAGCAAGTATCAAATGGTCTGACTCCAATAAATGTGCCTTCAAATACTTTAGTAATGATCCACCTGAAAATGGTACTAGAAAACGTCAACATAATGTTGGTGAGCTCGTAGGTTAGAAGGTTAAACCACGAAGCTGTGAATAATAGCGTAGGACAATAGTGCACATGAATACCAATTACAAGCACGTTATCCAAATAGTAATAGTGTCGCGCCAACTAAACCTATAGTGTTCATCATACTCATAACCAATATCACGTGGGGAGCTACCCTGATAGATCTATCAACATGTGGGCTTTCAACAGAGAGTTAATAGTTACACCAACTGAACCTATAACTTGTGGGCCCTCAGCAGAGAGTTAACAGTTGCGCAGTCATGAACTCACAAAATAAAACATGTCACAGCATATAATCGCATAATCACACGTATATGTCCAAAATCATGTAAAACAGTAGTTCACAGCATGAAAACATTTGTAAAGCATTGAGTACCATTTCCACCCTAAGGTAAAACACGTTAAAAGTGAGGCTACGAGAACTCACCTTAGTCAACCAATACACAACACAACAGATCAAGAGTAGTATAGCACAATGGCAGCTAGAACGACACGGCACAACGGACTCGGCACGACCTATTGATATAAAGACTAGTCTCAAGATATATCCCATAAGGTAATTAAATGCACAAAAGTTCCTATTGGCTACTCGTTTCTATTCCCCAAAATAAACTGTATCCGTTATCGAGTTAATCTAGTTTTATCTTGTCATTAGAGTTTGGTATCATCATCTGCGTGACGATAGCAAAACACTGACTCAAGAGTACACATTCCAAAAGAAAGAACAAACAACAGAGTTGCCACGTAGAATAAGACGAGAAGTCAAGAAGAGATAACGGATAACAAATAATCAAACACATCAAATAGATGGAAGGGTTGGTAGTCGACGGTGTTTTAACATAATCCTATTTAATTTCATAAAACATACATGTTGTATATGTTAAAATAGGAATTCGCCAAGACTCGTTCGTTTATAGGACGTTTCCAGGTCAAATGACTTTATTAATTTCTAATAATGTTTAGATATTGAGTGTTATAAATATTATTGTTCGTTAAACATTATTTGCCATTGTTTATCTGTTACGGCTCGAATACATTAAATTCATCACGAGTCTAATGTACTATAGTCGCATCGTGTCACAACAGTCCTAAATGTCCAAGGTTCAATAATATTCCTAGTTTAAGTTCATGTTTCCATTCCGGTGTTGCGAAATCCCAAGTTATCCGACTACCAAATCCATCCTCAAGTCAATATTACAAAACTAAACATACATTTTTTGATGAATTTGCCTCGAAACATTTAATACCCTCGTGATGTCCATTATTATTCCAAGTCGACAATTACTCATTTAGTTTTCTTTTGTTAGTTATATATTAACTAACAAGTTTTTAAATTTGTTAATTAATATCGTTAACGAGTCTATTATTATTTTATTACCTTTTTGTTTATGTCAAGTAATAGTAAATCACTATGTACTATACGTTTCAAGTAAAATTCTCACATTAAGTCCATCGGGTCTAAACTTACTTCCCGAACCCAATAATAACCCATTACAATCCCCTTGTTACACGGTCGGGTCCACAAGTCAATATTTCCCACAATCAAGTCTAAAGTATCACTTGTAGGCTAATTGAGGCTATCCCGAGACCACAAGGTCTTGGCTAAGCCCCGTTACGGCCAAAACATCATGGAAAATCAAACAAGCTCAAGTCTAAATCATCACAACCATTACCCGGCCAATCTAACCTAAGGCTCGAGTTCATATTCACAACCAACCATAGATTACTTACCATTGCCGAGACTCTAGGGTCTCGGCTACAAATCGTACGCCACAGGGAAATATCAACGACCCAACAAGAAGGAAAATAAGCTCAAGCCGATACCTCCATGGTCTCGGTTCGAGTCACATCGAACCCAAAACGCAACCAAATGGACTGAGACAGTTTCCTAAGCTAACCTGATTTAGTATATATTTTTCCAAAGGAAAATGCAACGAATGCGTTTTCCCCGGGTCGTGTCCCAACGAAGGTCGAATTCGAGTTTTTGTTTCGGTGTCGATTAAGTGTTGTGAATTTGTGTGAAAAGAGAGATGATTGGTGATATTATACTACGAATAATAAAATATTAAAATGAAAACAACTAATTAGACTAAAGAAACAATTAAGCTAAGCATGTAATATTAAAAACTTAAAATTGAATTTAAAAACGAACTCGACGAAATTTAAAACGTAAATAAAAAGTGAATTTCTAAAATTTAAGCCCTAAAAATATAAAATGATTTTTCCTAAACTCTAAATATTAAAAGAAAATTTTGGGAAAAAGAAAAATATTTTTTTGACTTTTTATGAATTTTTTATGAATTAAAAACCAAATTAAACTAATTAAATGATTTAAAATTATTGAAACAACTAGGAAAAATCTGGAAAAATCTGAGTAAATTTGAAATTAAATGGTCTATCTAAGAAAAATAAAATCAGAACTTAATTCAGCTTAAATAAGCTGAACAGCCCAAAAAGCAGTTTGACAATAAGCTAGAAATAAGCAAAAGTTGACCAAAATTTATCTTAATGATCAGGAACAGAAAAGCTAACTATAATAAGCTCAAAACAACTGAAAGTGAACAATTAAGCACAAGTAAAAGCAGAATAAGCAGATGAGCAGTAGCAAATATATGGAAGAAACAGTGATCAATCAAGCACTTTGCAACTTAATTATAAGCCAGATAAAAGCAATATTGTGAAATCCAGAAGCAGAAACTTGAACCCTATATGAAAAACTACTTGTAGCCCAAATATGCCCAAAAGTTTGCCTCAATTGCTACTCTAAATCATCTTAAGAACAGATGGTCTGGGGACTGAGTTGGGAATTGCAGACAGAGCAGTCCTATGGGGCTAACTTGCAACCTGAAATTAAGCTCTTAGAAAGCTTCAAAAGCTGAATACCAGATATTGTATTTCAAGCCTACTGCCTAACCTATCCTAGTGCTAAAAATCAGGTCTTAAAGCAGATATAATAAGCAAAGATGGACCCTAGATCAGCAGTACAGAAACTAATGTCTGCACAAAAACAGACTGTTTAGCAGATAAATGATTTTTGGCGCAAACTTAGGTAGTCTTAAACCAACCAGCCTAGGAACTAATTCAAACCTCCAAAATGAACTGATGAGTGCCAATGTGAGGCCACTAATAAGCTCAGATGATCCTGAGCTTATTGAGGCAAATTATGCTTTTACTATAAACCTACTGATGCAAAATTCTTTAATACCCTCAATTCAATTTAAACACTAATGAAAACAAGTAACTAACCAGTAAATGAGCTTGATCAAACTATGAATTATAACAAGTGAACAGTGATACTTAAATTCTACCAAATCTGACCCATAAGCAGTTTTGCAAACCAAACACTACCTTCAAAACAGATTTTGCAATAAAACACTATACCTACTTAATTAAAGCTACAATTTATACTTAACTATGATTATCTAATCTATTTATAATCTAAAAAGCAGTAATCAATATAAAATAAGTAGATCTAAACTATAACTTTTGAGTGGAAAAGTAAATAAGCAAAAACTTACAAAGTGCTTCTCCCTCAGCACAAATTGAGGGAGTTCACTGAGCTTGCCTGTCTTTAGACAGGCTAGAGGCATCCATTTCCCCTCCTAGACCATCACTCCACACAGCAATCATCATGGAAATTGAAACAGTTGACTACAGTTGACTTTTGTTGTTGACTTTTTGGATTATTTGAGATAAATTCAGTTTTGAACACAACAAAAGCTCACAATAAACTAAACAACTTAAATGAGCTTATAAAATGGATAAAACAGCTTATTGAAGCTGGGCTTTGGAATTATTTTTGGATTTTTTAGTGTTTTTACAATATTTTTGGACTTTTTAAAATGAGATGAACAAAGTATGAAATAAAAAGTGGAAATAAACTAGAAATGATTTGAATAGGCTACTGAGAACTTAACACTTAAAGAGATATGAATTTATAAGAAATGGAAACTAAAATTTCATTAATAAACTTTGAAAATTACAACTGAAAGATTGAAATTACAACTGAAATTAAAGGATTACACTATGAAAGCAGTAAAATGACAAGGAATAAAATTGGCAACAATTTTCTAAAACATAAAAATTGGACAAGCTTAGCTAATGAGGAGAACTCTTCTATTTATAGCCTACTGGAGAAGCTTCTGGGCTGTCCATGCTGGCAATCCGTGTGCTATCTCAGCCAATCTTCACCCTTAGATCAAGCCTTGCTCTCCACTCTTGGATGCTACTCAATCAACCTCAGCCGTTTGATCAAATTCCATGAGGTGTCTCGACCAATAGAAAGCTGCCATGTGTCCATTTGTGCGTCTTCTGTGCTTCTCTGACACTCTGGCATCCAATGATTGGACTTAATTGCCCTTAATCTCAGTAAATTCGTACGGTAAGAGCTAGGGTTCTTGGTTTTTCTGGGAAAGGATAAAAGTGGGCGGGTAATATTATTCTAGCGTTGTTTGACCGGATTTTATTACCCTTTGACCGTGGGTTAAAGATGGGTGGACCGGGTATTGGTTATTGGATTTGGGTCGCGGGTTTAAGTATGGTTGGGCTTGGGTTATTTTGGAAAGTGGGTTGGATTGGTTAGGTATTGGGTTTGACAAGTGTAATCCGGTTAGTGAATTGGTGTTAAGATTTGTGAAATAATAATAAGGACCATTGTTGTAAAGGCTGGAATTTTAAGGGACTGCTTTTTCCAAATTTCAAAATTAATCCAAGGGTTGATCTTGATATTCTTTGATTCTTCAAGGGTTGACTTTGACTTTTAGCTTCCTGGCTACGGCTTTGAACACTCTTCCAAATCTAGTGCTCGTTTTTCCCGGTTTTGACTTTATTTTGTCCCTTTTTCTTCGATATCCGTGCCTGCATATGTAAAACATAAAAACACAATATATTTGGCATAATTGGTTAGTTTTTGTTCTTTTTGGGTCCGGTTTTGGTCAAGAAAAGATATGTGTTAAAGCACATACCATAACCAAACAAGTCAACAAGCAAGGCGAGCTTATGGATAAGCTCGAAAACCTAAAATAATCCACGGATAAGCTCGTACCCGAGCTTATACTTGCGATACGTGACTCACAAAAGATCTAAAACAACACTACGACACACTTAGATGATACTGAAAGTTTTCTAGCTGTTTTTATTGTTTTAGAATCGTTTCCCACATGTTTTATACGAAACCCAAACCCCAAATATTAGATCTAGTCTCCACCGATTCACTAAAGCTGCGAACCGGTGGTCTTACCACCGTTTTCTTCTTGGATCTATAACTTACCATGTCAATGAAACAAAAAGGTTAGGTGGTGAGGGTGGCGGCGCGTGGGAGGTGGAACCGAGGGCGCGTGCACCTCAAATACGTGTTTAAAATGAAGAGACAAGGGTGTGGGTGGTGGTATTTTGTGTTGGGGAGTGGCGGTGATGGCCCGGAGGTGGTGGCCGAGGTGTGGTCGGCGACTGCACAAGGAAGGGAGAGAGAGAGAGATAGTGAGAATAGGTTTAGGGTTTCAAATGAGGAGGGGTGGGGTTTTTATAGCCCCTTGGACTATTGGTGAAAACCCTAATGACCCACAAGGACCAAAACTGAATATTTTGTTAAACTTCCAATAAAAGTGTTCTCGGGCTCGTTTAGTGTACTAAAATTGCTCTTATGACTTTCTAAGTTGCGCCAATATTTTTAATATTGTTTTTCCGTTAAAATTGACTATAAATACGTCTATGTTCGTGTTATCTCGTAAAAACCAATTGTTTCACGTGTTATTAGGTTTAGACTCGTGCCGACTCGCGTTGTGTTCTTCTTTCACGTTTCACAAGAAAATCTCTCATTTTCAGTTCAAATGATGTCCAAAAAGCTCGAAAATATAAAATAGGTAATAATAAATGAAATTTATTATTAAAATAAGTTTGGGAAATTCCTGTTTGTCACAAATAATTTCAAGTTTTATGAACAAGTATTGCCCTAAAATGCCAGTTGCTACAGTACATCCCCGTTATCGAAATTTTGTCCTCAAAATTCAGCTAGTGCCACTGCCAAAAAGTGTGGGTACTTAAGTCTCGCCTGGTCCTTACGTTCCCAAGTAACTCACGTCCACAGTTTAAGTTCTAATGACTTATAATTAGAATCTTGTCTCATCTAAATTGTTCACTTCTCTATCGAGGGTTCTGGTTAGCTCTTTCACAACACGAAATAGATCACCAAGCTGACATCTTATGGAATGATAACTGGTTGGTCACCAGTTAGGCCTTACTTATGGTTCCTCACACGTTAATCACTAAAATTCATGGGTTGCTCGTAAATCCATGTGACCGATTTCTGTTAACGAAACTGCTAGTCTGCTGTAAACGATCTAGCCACCTATATTAGAATCAACGATTCTACCTACTCTCACTAAAATAGGCTAGCGCATGTACGTAGAACCTAACGAAGGTCAAAGTTATGACAAGAGCACTAGAATTCGAATCAGGGATCCAATGTCGCGATCGTAACTTATATGACAAAGGTAAATACTATTTAAAGTTGTAACCTATGTCGTCTTAGTCCAAATTCGTACTTCTGAATGAAATGTGACGGGTAGTCGAAGATAACTATCGGGTGACTAAATTCGATGGAATAAGCCTTACCGTCTTCGAGCAAAATCATCGAAACCTTAAACTAAGTATCAACTTGATTTTAGCTTAATCTCGCAACTCATCAAACAAGAACTGTCACGAGATTAGGCTACTTATCAAGTCATTAAGAAAGAGGAATTTAACGTCTTTGATGATTTGGCTCAGTTAAGGACTTGCTCAAAACAACGAATAGTTACTTACGGCTAAAATTAGTGGGATTAGCGAAGAAAATCAAGGGTACCGTTGAGGAAATTTTTGTCACTCAGAGAATGTTGGTAGAGGCGATAGGGAAAGAAACTTTATTTATGAGAGTACGTAGGTAGGCTTGAAGGAGGTTTCCTAAACTTGATGAGACGTGCTGAAGTATCCCTGGCGTATTTGAAGAATTGTGTCGAATCACGATGCTTTGCAGAACATCGAGCATCCATGAGGAAGGAAAATCAGTCGTCATTTAACTAGCCTTCATCAAGATTCAAAATGGTTGAAGGATTTGTAGTTCCAAAGGTTTCGTACAAGTGGTAGAGATCTCTAACGTCGTAACAATGAAAACAAGTTAGTTGAAGTTTAGACCTACCGACGCGAAATGGTGTATGAAGATGGCACGTCATAGATTTGGCATGAGCACTTGATACTAGTGTAGCCATCCAAGTCGCTTTACGTAAAGCTGCACCTACTTAGTTGAATTGTGAATATCGTGATCTCTGTGGACTCACAAGAGCCGATGTATTCGTCAAAGGGGTGAACTATGATATGAGTCGCTATCGGCAAGATCAACATGATAAGAAAATTGGAGAATCTAAGGAAAGGATGAGCTTTTAAGACGATTGATGAAAAAGTAAGGGTAGCACCGGTGTTGTGTCTGGTATCTTCTTCGTCTATAACATACTTGCTTCCATCCGACACCTGGTGCCAAAAATGCTTTGCGATTTCTTCTTCATGTCATCGCATGACTCGTGGATCGAAGGAATTAACTGGAATGCTAGCTGAAAATTTTGCGGATGGAGAGGAATTTTATTGTTAAAGGAATCATTGATGGTATTCTCAGGGGCATTGATGGGGAGAAAATCTGGTGAAATAAATTTACAGTGTAGTTAAGTGAATTTGCTGTGGCTATTGGGAGGGAGTTGTTGACCAACCGTCGAGGGGGAGAAAATCATATGTGCAAAAAAAATTGTCAAGGTTGTGTCTCCGAATGAAGGAACGTCCGACGTCCACGAAGGTTGATGAAGTAAAAATGAAGGCTTTCTAATGTGAAGAAAGTTGTTCCAAGACAATTGAAGGAAATCGGGAGGAATATCCCAACTCGTGACAGGGAGTTGGCAGTCGTGGTTCCAAAGTGATATCATAAAAGGCGGTGTTTGTATGGTACGCAGTGTCTTATTCGCACAGATCACAAGAGTCTTATGTACATGTTTCGTGAGGAGGTTATCATACTCAGGCAAAAGTGTGAACGGGGTTAGTGAAGAGTTTCGATGTTGGTGTCCTTATCATGTAGGAAAGATTTTGTTGACGTACTCATTCGAAAGGAAAGAGTAGAATCCAATAGAGTTCAATCAATGAGGACAGAGATCATTAATAGCCTTACAGCTGATAAAAGGCTTCTAAGGGAAAAACCCTTGGTGTGAAAACATCTGGGAAGAACGTGTCGTCAGGTACGCACGAATAGTCGAAGACGATGGTCTATGAATCAAAAGGTCTAAAGGCAGAACCTGGTGTCAATGATTTAGAACGCTCGAAGATCCTTATTAGGCGAAACTCTTATGTCTAAGTGCTCAATTCCTCTAGGCATGACTAAGATATATAATGACTCAAAATTGTTGCCAAGTAAATACTACGTCGAGAGATCTTGTTACAAGCGAAAGGCAAAGGTCTTATGGTCCGGTGCAACTTCTTGATATCCAAAGGTAGGAGCGATGTCATGTCCCATTGTGACTAGGACTCCGAAAGGCCACGTTGTATCTTAAGTAATTACACACTGACTGTTTAATCTAACTCACTTCGATCACCACGAGAGTCTTATCTTGTGGGATGAGTAGGAAAGTTGCGCTTCGAAAGAATAGTTTCAAGGCACGGTACACTACTACTGACAGTCTTGGTCAGAGGTGTTTGGTTTACTTTTAAGGTCGCATAGTTTTGTAGGCATTGTGATTGTTCTCGAGGTTTGTTCATGAATGGTGCGTGTTCCCTCTTGGAGGCATGGTTTTTGAAATCGTTATTAGCATTTATTTGAGTAAGACATTATAAACTTTTGACCATTAGTGTATTTTGGCGCAACTTTGTTTGAAATTTTAAGATGGTTAAGTCAAGTTAAAAGATATGTTTGCAAAATTTGTAATTTGAAAAATAACGATTTTTCATATATGGTTTAGATTTTTGATTTTCAAGAAAATTGACGTTTGGACAAATATTTGAAAGGATTTTTATATTAAAACAATCCAACCATTTGAAATCTCAAATTTATTTCAAAACATTCTAAAACAGTTTCGACTATCAACCAAATTTTGTTTACAAGAAACATCATAACACGGTCCAATTAACAAAGATTACCAGTTCATCCTCCTTTATAACGTTCGCAAGAAACTCTTTCATTTGCACCAAAAATTTTGACAAACAGAATTCGAATTATCTAAATCAGTACCTTCTCCAGAACGTGAACACTAAGACGAACCTCGCTATCATGGTCAACACAAACAACTCAATTAACAAGGTCACTTCTTCTCATGAGTCATATTATCTCACATGTAGTCTCCAAGGTTCTAATCATACGACTAAACCATTAATGTGTCCATTTTGATTGGTGGGTTGCTTCCTAAGGCAACTAATGGTGTCAACCGACTCATCGGCTTATAATGTGGTGTGTTCAAGCTTGCTAATAAGAGGGGTAATGTGGGAAGACAAGGCATGTGACATAACGGCATAGGGCAATACCAGAGTAATCATGTTTCCAAAATAGCTTTCGAATAGTATCCCAAAATAGTGTTTCCAAAATAGTATGTCCCAAAACAGTTCTCAAAATAAAATATCACTATAACACATTTTCAAAATAGCGAAACCAATGTTGACCGTCCAAAGTAGTATTCAAAATTGTTTAGCGTATCCAAATAACGTATCCAAAATAGTCTACCCAAGGTAACGTTTTCAAAATAACGTATCGCTATATATATTTAGTAACATATATAGTATGAGTTTTGTTTGCGTATAAGGATAACTAACATCAAGCGCACAAGTATGGGGAATAGTACTGGAAATACTCTAGCTCAACCAAATCAAACCATGTCATATCAACTCAACTCAAAACACATCATAACATATCGGATCACGTCACACAATATCAAATCAAATCAAAGCACTTAGGTACGCAATTGCAAGCTCATATATTGTCCTAGAAGCTAAAAGCTTTAGCACACAGAAGGCAAAGTAGCATAACCACAGGTACACATAACACGTACGGCAGATGCACACACATAAACCAATGCATTTTCAGGTGATCTAGACTCCGACTCCAACCAAACACGATCCAAGGTAACTACCCCCATTATCCCATGATCGCTCCTGAATTAAGCATAGTTGATTAGGCTATGCGTAATTTAGGAAAAACGATGGAATGCTCGGGCTAATCGACTTGTACCATGATTGGGGTTTTATAAAAACTTTAGTCTGTTTATAGTTGAGGTTTTTATGTTAGAAAAACCGGCATTCTCTATAACCTTAGGCTCTGATACCATTCTGCCACACCCCGTCAAAGGCAGAAACACGGGATGTAACTGAGAAAGGCACATTGCATAACATCATAGATTCATACCTTACAATTATTATAGTAATAGTTTACAAAACATTCTTCGACCAAATTTGTAAGGGAAACATGTCTCTTTTGAAATCTTGTCATCTTGACAACTTAATAGCAAGTATCAAATGGTCTGACTCCAATAAATGTGCCTTCAAATACTTTAGTAATGATCCACCTGAAAATGGTACTAGAAAACGTCAACATAATGTTGGTGAGCTCGTAGGTTTGAAGGTTAAAACACGAAGTTGTGAATAATAGCGTAGGACAATAGTGCACATGAATACCAATTACAAGCACGTTATCCAAATAGTAATAGTGTCGCGCCAACTAAACCTATAGTGTTCATCATACTTATAACAAATATCACGTGGGGAGCTACCCCGATAGATCTATCAACATGTGGGCTCTCAACAGAGAGTTAACAGTTACACCAACTGAACCTATAACTTGTGGGCTCTCAGCAGAGAGTTAACAGTTGCGCAGTCATGAACTCACAAAACAAAACATGTCACAGCATATAATCGCATCATCACACTTATATGCCAAAAATCATGTAAAACAGTAGTTCACAGCATGAAAATATTTGTAAAGCATTGAGTAACATTTCCACCCCAAGGTAAAACACGTTAAAAGTGGGGCTACGAGAACTCACCTAAGTCAAGCAATGCACAACACAACAGATCAAGAGTAGTATAGCAGAACGGAAGCTAGAACGCCACGGCACAACGGACTCGGCACGACCTATTAATATAAAGACTAGTCTCAAGATATATCCCATAAGGTAATTAAATGCGCAAAAGTTCCTATAGGCTACTCGTTTCTATTCCCCAAAATAAACTGTATCCGTTACCGAGTTAATCTAGTTTTATCTTGTTATTAGAGTTTGGTATCATCATCTGTGTGACGGTATGAAGACACTGACTCAAGAGTACACACGCCGAAAGAAAGAACAGACAACAGAGTTGCCACGTAGAATAAGACGAGAAGTCAAGAAGAGATAACGGATAAAAAATAATCAAACACATCAAATAGATGGAAGGGTTGGTAGTCGTCGGTGTTTTCCCATAATCCCATATAATTTCATAAAACATACCTGTTGTATATGTTAAAATAAAAATTTGCCATGACTCGTTCATTTATAGGACGTTTCCAGGTCAAATGACTTTATTAATTTCTAATTATGTTTAGATATCGAGTGTTATAAATATTATAGTTCGTTAAACATTATTTGCCATTGTTTATCCGTTTCGGCTCGAATACTTTAAATTCATCACGAGTCTAATGTACTATAGTCGCATCGTGTCACAACAGTCCCGAATGTCCAAGGTTCAATAATATTCCTAGTTTAATTTCATGTTTCCATTTCGGTGTTGCAAACTACCAAGTTATCCGACTACCAAATCCATCCTCAAGTCAATATTACAAAACTAAACATACATTTTTTGATGAATTTGCCTCGACACATTTAATACCCTCGTGATGTCCATTTTTATTCCAAGTCGACAATTGCTCCTTTAGTTTTCTTTTGTTAATTATATATTAACTAACAAGTTTTTAAATTTGTTAATTAATGTCATTAACGAGTCTATTATTATTTTATTACCTTTTTGTTTATGTCAAGTAATAGTAAATCACTATGTACTATCCATTTCGAGTAAAATTCTCACATTAAGTCCCTCGGGTCTAAACTTACTTCCCGAACCCAATAATAACCCATTACAATCCCCTTGTTACACGATCGGGTCCTTAAGTCAATATTTCCAACAATCAAGTCTAAAGTATCACTTGTAGGCTAACCGAGGCTATCCCGAGACCACAAGGTCTTGGCTAAGCCCCGTTACGGCCGAAACATCACGGAAAATCAAACAAGCTCAAGTCTAAATCATCACAACCATTACTCGGCCAATCTAACCTAAGGCTCGAGTTCATATTCACAACCAACCATAGATTACCTACCATTTCCGAGACTCTAGGGTCTTGGCTACAAATCGTACGCCACAGGGAAATATCAACGAGCCAACAAGAAGGAAAATAAGCTCAAGCTGAGACCTCCATGGTCTCGGTTCGAGTCACACCAAACCCAAAACGCAACCAAATGGACTGAGATAGTTTCCTAAGCTAACCAAACAAGTCAACACGCAAGGCGAGCTTATGGATAAGCTCGAAAACCCAAAATAAGCCACGGATAAGCTCGTACCCGAGCTTATCCTTGCGATACGCGACTCACAAAAGAACTAAAATAACACCACGACACACTTAGATGATATCGAAAGTTTTCTAGCTGTTTTTATTGTTTTAGAATCGTTTCCCACATGTTTTATACGAAACCCTAACCCCAAATATTAGATCTAGTCTCCACCGATTCACTAAAGCTGCGAACCGGTGGTCTTACCACTGTTTTCTTCTCGGATCTATAACTTACCATGTCAATGAAATGAAAAGGAGAGGTGGTGAGGGTGGGGGCGCGTGGGAGGTGAAACCGAGGGCGCGTGCACCTCAAATACGTGTTTAAAATGAAGAGACAAGGGTGTGGGTTGTGGTATTTTGTGGTGGGGAGTGGCGGTTATAGCGTGGAGCTGGTGGCCGAGGTGTGGTCGGCGGCTACACAAGTAAGGGAGATAGATAGTGAGAATAGGTTTAGGGATTCAAATGAGGAGGGGTGGGGTTTTTATAGCCCCTAGTACTATTGATGAAAACCCTAATAACCCACAAGGACCAAAACTGAATATTTTGTTAAACCTCCAATAAAAGTGTTCTCGGGCTCGTTTAGTGTACTAAAGTGCTCGTATGACTTTCTAAGTTGCGCCAATATTTTTAAAATTGTTTTTCCGTTAAAATTGACTATAAATACGTCTGTGTTCGTGTATCTCGTAAAAACCAATTGTTTTACGTGTTATTAGGTTTAGATTCGCGGCGACTCGCGTTGTGTTCTTCTTTTACGTTTCACAAGAAAATCTCTCATTTTCAGTTCAAATGATGTCCAAAAAGCTTGAAAATATATAATAGGTAATAATAAATGAAATTTATTATTAAAATAAGTTTGGGAAATTCCTGTTTGTCACAAATAATTTCAAGTTTTATGAACAAGTATTGCCCTAAAATGCCAGTTGCTACACTTGCACACTGTCTGTGTTCTGCTAAAGGCATTATCTTTTTTGCAGCTTCTATGAGTCCCTGAAACAAACAAATAATGTTAAATTAATGAATACATTAATGAATACTTTTGAATACATTAATGAATACTTTTGAATACAATTACCTTATGCTGATCTGAAATGATAGTAAGACCTGTACCAACATCTATTCCCAAGTCTTCAATCAAGCATTTCATAAACCAAGTCCAATTTTCCTTATTCTCAACACTGACAACCGCCTAGGCAATGGGATAGATTTGATTATTTCCATCCCTTCCTACAGCTGACAATAACTCCCCTTTGCATATTGTTTTTAGGAAGCACCCATCCAGACCTATAACCCTCCTACACCCTTGTAACCATCCTTGTTTCAGACCATTAAAGCAAACATAAAATGCCTTGAAGTAGTTTTTTCCATCAGGCATGTGTTCAACAACTAACTTACAAGAACTTCCAGGATTAGAGTTCAAAATCTCTGATGCATATGACCATAACATTCCATAATGATCCTCTAAGCATGTCTGATATTGGGCTAAAGCTTTAACCATTCCTCTCCTAGTGTAACACCCCCAAATCAGATCGCAGCGGAAATAATATCTAGGGTGCTACTTAATTGGATCACAACATAAGTAATAAAGAACGAATTTATCAAACCCGTTTTAAAAGCTTCATTACTTAAAACATAAGTCTTACATATTTGAAATGCGGAAAACAAGGCCCATAATATTTATTAGTTGTCCCATAGTACAAAAACCACAAAAACTCTGGTCATGAGTGTTATGTGTACACTCCAAAAGTGTGCTTATGCCCCTGCCACGCACTGCCTTGCATCATCATATGTCAATCAGCTAAACACCTGAGAAAAACATGCTAAAAGTCAGCTAAAAGCTGGTGAGTTCATAGGTTTACATAAATCAGTAAAGTTGGACCAGTAAGTTCATGAGTTAACATTTCAAAGTGCGAAACGTTATACGAAAGTGTTATTACGTTGCGCTAAGTTTCATGCTACCGAACCTATGACAGTGTGCATGCGATGTGTGCATGTAATAATAATGCCCGACAAGTGTTCTATCACTAGTCACTTGTAATTCGACATGGTATACATCCGTTTGTCCAATCGGGACTGTTAAATCGCAACACGGATGGAGGTGTCACCCTCAATAGATCTATTTATATCACTCGTGCTTCCAGCAGGAACTAACGGTACATGATCATGGGCATAAATACAGTACTTAGGCCAACAGGTAATAGTTTTGTCAAACAAAAGCATTGTTTC
This sequence comes from Artemisia tridentata subsp. tridentata, assembly GCA_021014915.2. Taxonomy (NCBI): domain Eukaryota; kingdom Viridiplantae; phylum Streptophyta; class Magnoliopsida; order Asterales; family Asteraceae; genus Artemisia; species Artemisia tridentata. The sequence continues at coordinate 370,169,365 of CP139504.1, read as the reverse complement.
AGTAGTCCAAAAAAGTAAGCATGTTTCTCACCCCAAGTAGTGTAAAATGAGTATTAAAGTAATAGTGGGGCTATGACTCACCTTGAGTGTAACTAGAAAGGTGAAATATGAAATCAAGTAAGTTATGGGAATGGCTCCAACACATGACCTGAATTATAGTGAAGTCTGAGATTTTGATAGTTTTGGCTCAATACAAATAATGAGTGTGAAACTGAGTAACGGATAACGATTTGGTTTGTGATATGTGAGTTTGATATGCTTAAAATGTTTAAAGTTCAAAAATAATATTATATATAATATTATCTTGTTTTTATATTTTTGAATCCATAACTATTGTTTCCTCGAAAGTCGTCGAATAATACGTTAAGCTTAAAAGTTCGTTATATAAATATAAACGTAACGAAACGAATGATAAAATGCACATGTTTAAATGAAAATGAGTAAAACATGAAATAGAGATGAATATGGATAAATGTTACTGTTCAGTCCTTGCATTTACATAGAATTTACACTTTCTACCCTAACGGTGTAAGTTTTGCACCGTTAGTCCTCAGTTAGTTATATATTACATTTTTAGTCCAAAGGAGTTAAATATTACATTTTTAGCTTTAAGTTTACTGTTTGAACAATATTTATCCTCAATTTATGAAATTTACGGTTTGAGACACAATTATACGAGATTGACAAAATTAACCCGAATAGTAATAATATCTGCAAATTAAGTCCAAATTTCACAAAAATGATGTATTAAATTTTCCGAAAGTTTTAGTAGCTTTAAAAAGCTTATTTGAGTCAAAATGAACAGCTTATTCACAAAAGTGCTTATTTTTTCGATTATTGGGCCTTAACGAGATATAACAAAGGCCCAATAACAATTTATGAATCGTTGGGTTTAAGGACATTTTGGGCTTATCATTGGGCTTATTTGAGGGTCTTAAAAACATTATCAAACAGCTTATAAGCACTGCATATCGCAACTGCTAATTGGGTTTAAAGCCCAATCGGTAATAATAAGGTTTATAGAACCGTTTCATATAGCGATCACTTTGGTCTTTGAAAGGGACTTATTAGAGCTTATAAAGAGAGTTTTTTCCAACTGCTTATTAGGTGGGCTTATGAAGAATCAGTTTGAGCAACAATATCAATATGGTGTATATATAGAATGGATTTTAAGGAGGCCAAAGTTAGTCGAATGAACCAATAGGTACAATAAATAAAAATGACATATATATGTTATGCGATGCAACAATTGTTAAAAATGAGGTTCGATATGTATTAAAAAGAATATGTAAGTGCCGGAATAACGTATAACTCGTAAAATCTAGCCATCCATAAATAGGAGGTCATATGTACAACGTAAAATAAATAAAAGAACTCGAAATAAAGCGTAGAAAGTAAATACGGTCAAGTAGAACAGAATACGATGCATGATATGTCGAAGGATCAAAATAACAAATGGAAATGAGTTTTTAAAGGCTTACCACACCAAAAGGGGGTGAGTTATACGTTTAACGTGGTCTAGAACTTATATGGATCGCATGAATGATCATAAAGGCTTCAAGAACAAGGTATACGACTTGATAATGATCCAAATGGCTCGAAAATGCTTCGTATTCCTTGGAGGTCTCGGCAGCAAGTATAGGAGCCTTAGGGAGAGTATATGAGTGAGTTTTCAAGTGGGAATGCAAGTGTGTGTGTGTGGGTCGATATATATGCATGTACTCGTATAGTTTATATTTTAAAAAAAATGCACAAGTTGTGAAATTTGATTCCTTACAGGATTTAGAGAATATTTTTAGGGGATAAGATGAGATTTCACTCGAGTATATAGGTATTAGGAGAGGGTTTGCTAGTTTGGTTCGGTTATGATCAAATTATGTGTGTATATAAGTACCATTCGACATGTATAAAAGCTCCAAAATGATTTCTAACGTGACCAAGTGTTAGGAAATGGTGAGAAATAATGTCATAAACTCATAGTCGACTAGAAATAAATATATGCTTAGGTATAAATTTAGTTTGATCGAGTTTATTTAAATTGAATAAATATTGGTCGAACTTGTTGGGAACTCGTCTTAGATTATTGAAGTATTAATCATATTATGTAATAGGTTGCTTAGGCCTTTATGTTTGTTAGTAATGTACGGCCTGTGTAGAAGGCCCATGGGCCGTGGGCTTTTATGTTTTGTTAATTAGGGCCATACCCCATTTCACTAGAAACACTATAAATACCCCTCCCAATGAAGGGAAGGGGTTGTTGGTTAATGTTCAGTTCATTTGTCATTAGTATTGTGTTTAACCTACCTCACTTTCTCTCTCTAATATTCTCTCTCTAGACAAGTAACCTTGTGTGATAAACTTGAGACCTATCAGGTGGTATCAATCGCCAAGGGGTACATTGGGTTGTTTAAGATTCGATTTGTAAGAAATTTTTTAAGTTTTAGGTTACTGTTCCTCGTAATCCTCCGAGTTAGGAGGTAATTTTTTCGAGTTAGCTTCCAAGTTAGGAAGTGTATTCTCCGAGTTAGGAGACAGTTTTTCCGAGCAAGCCTTTTGAGTTACTTGAAGATCTCCGAGTTAGGAGATATTCTTCAAGTAAACTTTCGAGTTACTTGAATACTCCAAGTTCGGAGTTAACCTTTCTATCAAATCCTTCGAGACACAATTCTTCGAGTTAGAAGAATTTTTCCGAGCAAGAAGAATTTTCTGAGCAACAAACCTTCGAGAAAACAATCTTCGAGTTAGAAGATTAAACCTAAGTTTTGTGTTTAAATTCCGAGTTAGGAAATCAGAACTCCTTGTATAATCCTTCTACTAAGGGTTTATATAACTTGTGAATTCTTATCCTCCGAGTAAGAATTCTCCGAGTAAAGAAGCTTCGACTTACAACGTTTTTCTTCGAGCAAGGTTTTTCCTAGTTAGGAATTCTTCTGGTTTTCTCCGAGTAAGGCTATTTCCGAGCAAGGATTATTTCTTCGAACCTACTCGTCATCAACAACCTTCGTTACCCTTATCGATCCGACATACACAAGTTACTACACGATGTCTCAACCTCCAAAATTCAACTACTTTCACAATCAACAACAACAGTATCGATAACAACAACCGTATCAACAACAGTATCGTCAACCACAGTATCAACAACCACACATCCTCATGCAGCAACACCAAATTGTTCCTCAACAACAATTCCTTCAACAACAACCGATGCAGAATTACCAACTACCTCCAAAACAACCTCACCGGTTTAACCAAATGTGCGAAGCGATTAGCAATCAACAATCCAGGCACGAGGCAGGATCTTGGGATACACCACCAATGCTTACTCCGAGTAATTACGTGCAGTGGTCAAGTCGCTTTCTCAGGTTTATCGAACTCAAGAAACCCCATGGTAAGTATTTGAAAAAGGTAATTATTGAAGGACCATATCCAGTACCTACTACAACGGTTACTGGCGATCCCAATGCCATTCCTCCAAGAGCAGCAACTACAACTCCTATTCCTGTTGCTCAGCTCACAACAGAACAGGTACATCAGCAGGAAGCTAATGAATTAGCAATGTCTTACATACTTCAAGGAATTTCGAATCCTATCTTTCGAAGTATCGATGCACAAAAGACTGCAAAAGACATGTGGGAGCATGTACATCTTCTCATGGAAGGAACAGAGTTAAATCAAGAGGATATGGAATCTAAGCTCTACCTAGAATACACCATGTTTACGATTGAAGCAGGGGAATCTTTAGAGTCTTACTACCATCGGTTCACTAACATCATTAATGACTTGAACCGACACAATATCAAACTACCCAGGATTGCAGTGAACACCAAGTTCCTAAGTTGTCTCAGACCTGATTGGCAGAAGTATGTAACTTTTGTTCGCCAAGCTAAGAATCTACACAACGCCTCTTATAGGTTGTTGTGTGATTATTTGAAGCACCACCAATCAGAGGTTGACAAAGATAGAGCAGCTCGTGGAGGCTACACACCATCATCAACTCCAAACTCACTTGCTTTGATGGCTCAGTCTCATTTTACACCACAACCACCACAGAGTTTTGTCTAACCATCAAATTACTCTGCTTATCCCCCACAGACTTCTTCAAGTCAACTCGTCCCATATGAAGCATCCCTACAACAAGCGGATAATCAACTAGTCCCATATGACAACACGGATTCAATGCTTTACTCAAATTTTGACAATGATGAGGACGATGCGTTCAACTCGTTGAACGAAGGGTTTGCTTTGATTGCAAAGGCTTTTAGCAAATTTTCCAACAAGTCTAACAACAGACTTTGTTCCTCATCCAACACCCGTAATCAGGTAGTTGTTAATGATGGTAGAGTTGAGATTCAAAACAGAGCTTCTGGGAGATATGGTTCGGGTAGCTATATGGGAAACTCAGGTGGACAGAGATTTAATGCAGCTGGCAGTAGTAGGAACAACGTTGGTAACACACAGAGGAGGGCCGAAATTGTTGAGACGGGGAATACTGGGATTGGAAACACCATGGTCAAATGCTACAACTGTGGAGGGAAGGGTCACTTAGCTAATGCGTGCCCCAAGCCAAGGACCAGAGGAAGTGCATATCACAAGGAAGCTCTTCTTCTTGCTCTTAAAGATGAAGCTGGTGGCACTCTCACAAAGAAGGAGCAAAGCTTCATGGCTAATGCTTACTCAGATCATGACATGGAGGACCTAGAAGCCAATGCAGCTATGATGTTGATGGCTAACATGCAGGAAATGAACATGGGTGAAACAGGCCCGGTTTATGATACCGATGGCTTGTCTCAGGTACCTAATTCGAAATGTCTCATTGATGAAATTGCATCACCCTCTGCATCTGCTTCAGGTAAAGAAAATGTTGGTCAACATGACTCATTCTTATCCTCTCAAGTCAATGACCAGATAAACACCGTCGTTACATTTGATGAAGATCAAATTAACCCCGTTGTTTCATTTGATGATCCTCTTGATGATGATAATAATGATCAATTTGAACAAGATAATCTTTTGCCTGACCCAGATTCAGAGTTCATAACCTTGCTTTTGACTACCCAAACACAGTTAGATGCACAAAAATCCCAAATTGATAAGTGCAATGAAATAAATAGAAATCTAAAAGCAAAAGTTGCATTGTTAACTAAGGATCTTGAGTGCTACAAACTTCAACTTTAAAACTATGAAACCAAAGAACAACGGGAGAAAAGCTTTGAGGCTGCATTCCAACAATCTTATGTGAAAACAAAAGATTTAGAACATCAAGTACGTGAGTTAACAGTTTCCAAAAATGAATTACTTTCTCAAAAAGAACAAGAAAGATTAGAATTTCAAAAACAAGTTGACATCTTACACTCTGAACTTTCTAAAACAAAAACAGAGTTGTCAACCTGTAAAGATAATCTTCTTGAACAAAAACAAGTTTCCAGGAAACGAGTTGATTCTTATCTTAAGGAAATTCTTGCGTTGGAATCCAAACTTAAAGAATTTCAAAACATTGTGTATAAAACTGGTGAATCAATAACAACAATTCAAAAATTAACGGTAAAACCAGCTCCCAAAGGATATGGTTTTGCTATTGGAAGTGACAAACCAAGTTTTTTACATAAAGCACTCAAGGACAATCCGAAGTTATATAGTGCTGAACATTTGTTTGATGATTCTTTCATGTGTGTTGTTGTTTATAATCGTGAAGAAGAAATAGAAGAGGAGGATGAAAGTCGATCTAAAATGAGTCAAGTCCACTTTCATAAACAATATGACTATTTTCGGGTACCTCATATTAGCGACACCTTCGTCTCGCAACAGGAAAAATCAGAACCAACATGGTCTTTAAATGAAGTGAATGCATCTTCTAAGGTAGGCCCTATTACCAAAGTAGCACAAGTTAATGGCCATTTACCAAATCCATGTGTAGTGGCCTCTTTGCCAAAACAATGTCATGTCCTTAGATATTTTAATACTTTTATGGAAGACATAAAATTTTTGGAAGACGCAATTGAATGAAACTCAGAAATAAAAGTCTCTACTTTTCTTTCTCCTTATGAAAAGGAAAAGAGAGAAGTTTTTCAACAATAATTTTTGCCATACGTTCAACACCTGCGACTTTGTACTACACATTGGGAACAAGAACTTCAATCAGAAATTGCATCCATGATGAACATTTTCGAAGCAACTGAAAATAAGATCTCAGAACAAACATGTCAAAATAAAGTTTTGAAAGAAGAAGCAGATCGACTTTTGGTGAATGTTCTATGTTCTGATGTTATTTCTGTGATTATGAATTCTATTTTTGTGGCTTGTAATGATATGACTGTTGATGCTCATTCTGTTGATATTGAGATGTTGAGATTTGAGATTGATAATTTGAAACGCGAAAATGAGAGACTTCAAAAAGTCAATGATGATGTGGAAAACAATTTTTCTAAAGAAATTTTCCAACTCAACAAAAAATTGCAATGGTGTCAAACTCAGAGTCTTGATTTTGAGTTACAACTTCAAAACCAAAAAGATTCTTTGTCCTTTCAAAACAGTCATGCTTCAAAAACTGGGATTGAAAAAGAAAATGCTGTTTTAAAAAATCAAATTTCGGAATATGAAAAGGACATTGATAAAGTTTGCAAAAATAGAAATGACACTGTTCGATTAAATCGAGAATTGGACTCAAAAATTCAACAACAAAAACACATCATCATTGAGTTGAGAGAGAAAATCAAAGCACTTGAAAAAGGGAAAATTGTAAACACGAAAGTGATTAAACCAGGCATGTATAAAGTAGACGAGATACCTAAGAAAGCATCTTCCCAGACCACTAATGTGCATGCTTCGACTTCTACAGGACTAGGCCCCTTCCTAAGGTTAGCAAATCTAAGACTACGAAGAAGACTAGTGTTTAGAAACCTAAGAGCAGCTGCCCTAAAGATCAAGAAGTAGAAGTTCACACTAGGAATCTGAATAAAAAGCATGTTATGTCTAAAGTAGAATCAAGCTTTAAAACGTGTAATTCTAATTCTGATGTAACGAATGCTAAAACTCTGAATGTTTTGAATGATGTTATTTTTTATTCTTCTTGTGTGTTTTGTCGTACAAGTATTTTGTCTGGTAATAATCAAAAATGTGTTTCAAAAACCCTTTTGTCTCGTAAGAAGAACCATACAACTGGCTTTTCCTCTAGGCTTACTACCGCTGCTAAGTCCATTTTAGGAAAACCGCCGAATGTAGTTTCTAAGACTACCGTAGACAAGACCATAGGTCCTACTAGAACAATCCGAACACCTAATGCCTTTACTAGGAAGAAAGCAGAATCTAGTTGGAATTGGCAACGTTGGCTTCAGAATAAACCTAGTTTTACTTGGTTACCAAAGATGCCTAATAACTGTGCTACTAATCCAACGGGTTCCTCCATTACCGTCTCTCCATCTGCATTGTCTTCTTGTGATGCAGGTGATTCAAATCGTAATATGGATTGTTGATAGCGGGTGTTCCCGACACATGACAGGAAACCTAAAACTTCTCATAAACTTTGTCGCAAAGTTCATAGGCACTGTCAGATTCGGGAATGACCATTTTGCCGCTATCATGGGCTATGGGGACTATGTCAACGGAAACAACTAAATAAGCCGTGTATACTACGTTGAAGGCCTTGGCCATAACCTCTTCTCCGTTGGACAATTTTGTGATGGTAACTTGGAAGTTGCATTTAGGGAGAAAACCTGCTTTGTTCGAGATCTACACGGGAACGATCTTATGACAGGAAAATGTGGAACGAATCTGTACACCATGTCTTTATCAGATATGACCGCCTCTTCTTCGATTTGCTTACTCTCTAAGGCACAATCTACAAAAGCATGGTTATGGCATAAACGTTTGTCTCACTTGAATTTCAAAACAATGACTGATCTTGCACGTCATAAGTTAGTCGACGGTCTTCCCAGATTCCGGTATGCCAAAGATCACCTTTGTCCAGCATGTGAACAAGGGAAGAGTACTCGTGCTCGTTTTCCTCCTAAAACCGAGCACAGTACGGATCATGTTCTCCAACTTCTACATATGGATTTGTGTGGCCCGATGCGAGTGCAAACAATCAACGGGAAATGTTACATACTGGTAATTGTCAATGACTTCTCACGATGGACTTGGGTCTACTTTCTTCGCACCAAAGATCAAGCTCCTTCGATGATCATCACCTTTCTCACCAAAATTCAGGTTCAGCTCCGCAACACCGTTCGAAAAGTAAGGACAGACAATGGAACCAAATTTAAGAACCATACTCTTCGTGATTATTTTGAGAAAGTGGGGATTGAACAACAAATATCCATTCCATGCAGCCCAGAACAGAATGGAGTGGTTGAAAGACGCAAAAGAACGTTAGTCGAAGCTGCAAGGACGATGTTGATTAATGTTCAATTACCGGATTACCTATGGGCTGAAGTTGTATCAACCGCGTGCTACACCCAAAACCGTTGTATGATCACCAAAAGGCACAACAAAACCCCATATGAACTTGTTCACAAACGAAAACCAAACATAAATTACTTTCATGTATTTGGGGCCCTCTGCTACCCGAATAATGATCGTGATGACCTTGGAAAGTTGAAAGCCAAAGCTGATATTGGCATCTTTGTTGGATACTTTGAGAATTCTAAAGGATTTTGAATCTAGAACCGTCGAACCCGACAAATTCAAGAGACAATAAACGCTCATTTTGATGAACTTATGGATATGGCTTCTGAGCAAAACAGCTTAGGACCCGAATCTAACAGTCTGAACTTTCCTGATCATTCAGCTGCACCACTATCTCTCAACCGCAAGGACTTAGAAGATTTTTTTGCTCCGTTGTTCGATGACTCGTTCATTCATCGTGCTCCTGACGTATCCACCAATTCCGCTGCAAACCCTGTTCATATACAGGTACCTGATACAACAGCAACGACATCTACCACTGTTGCTACAGACGCACCTCCAATGGAACCATCATCATCAGTAGATCAATCAGCCTCTAACACTGAGACTGCAGCTAAAGATCCTCTCACACCTTCTAAAGTACCCACACCCGCAGACTATGACGGAAACATACTTTTCAATCCATTTGCTCCGGCTCCCACCACTCCGGATTCTGCCGTGTCCTCAACGAGTAATTTGGATCCGTCAAACATGCACCAAAATTTTCAACACTACCCTTCAACCCACAAGTGGACTAAGGATCACCCTTTAGTGAACGTGATTGGCAATCCTGACGATCCGGTCATGACACATAAGAGACTCCAAACAGACGGTGAAACTTGCATTTATGCACTCACCGTTTGTCAAACAGAACCGAAAAACATTAAAGAAGCTCTCACTTACGACAATTGGATTGAGTCCATGCAAGAAGAACTTGATCAATTCAAGCGTCTAGAAGTTTGGGAATTGGTAGAAAGACCAACTAGAGTTTACGTTGTCGGCCTGAAATGGATCTGGAAGAACAAGTTGGATGCTGATGGCACGGTTATTCGTAATAAATCTCGTTTGGTTGCTAAAGGATTCAGTCAAGAAGAGGGTATCGACTTTGAGGAATCTTTCGCACCAGTGGCGAGACTTGAAGCCGTTCGAATGTTTCTGGCATATGCAGCTCACAAGAATATCACTGTATATCAGATGAACGTGAAGACGGCGTTTCCGAATGGCCAACTCCGTGAAGAGGTGTACGTCACACAACCAGACGGCTACGTCGACCCAGAACGTCTGAATCACGTGTACCGGCTCAAGAAAGCCCTCTATGGCCTTAAACAAGCCCCGAGGGCATGGTACGATAAACTGTCTGCATTCCTAATTGCTAATCATTTCACAAAAGGTTCTGTTGATCCAACATTGTTTATAAAAAAACACGGGAAGGACATCTTAATAGTTCAAATCTATGTGGATGATATCATTTTTGGTTCAACCCATAAGAAATACTCAAACGCTTTTGCTAAATTAATGAAACAAAACTTTGAGATGTCCATGATGGGTGAACTGAAGTTCTTCTTAGGACTGCAAGTTCATCAATCACCCCGTTGTATTTTTTTAAACCAATCCAAATATGCTCAAGAGATTTTGAAAAAGCATGGCATGACAAGTAGTGACACCTATAATACACCAATGTCTGCATCATCCCCTATACTAGATGCTAATTTACATGGGACACCAACTGACCCTACCAAATACCGTAGTATGATTGGGTCATTCATGTATCTAACAGCTAGGGGTGTCATATGGCTCGACCCGACCCGAACCCGATAAGGCCTTATAGGGTCGGGTTGATTCGGGTCCAATATACCTTATCGGGTTTATCGGGTCAACCCGATAGACCCGATAACCTTATAGGGCCGGGTTAGGGTTTTAGCTAATTTGTTATCGGGTTATCGGGTTAACCCGATAAACCTTATAAGCCCCATTAATTATATGATTTATATCTGATATATTTGACGTGATGACTATCATATGATCATCCATTATAGTAAAAATCACACATGTTCATATTGTTTGGAGTTACGATGAGTAAATAATTAGAAGTTGTCCGACTCGTGATCAATTGACACCAAAGCAATTGACAGATCGAATAATTTTCTTGTACTTGAAACGAAAAATTACGATAACTTTTATAAGATATGTGTAAAACAAGGGAAGTGTAAAAACACAAATATAACTATAGAGATTCTATAAAGATATCGTATGAACATTTAACATTTCAGAATTGTTTATGTATAGCTGCAAAGCAATAACTTTTTATAAACAAGTACATTATTTGCGAGTAATTTGTCATACATCTTTAGTAAGCCCAACCCGATAACCCGATAAGCCCAACCCGATAAACCCGATAACCCGATAGACCCAAACCCGATAACCCGATTCCTTATCGGGTCGGGTTGCGGGTTAATTTTTATTTTTTGGAAACCCGATAGAGGCTTATCGGGTCGGGTCGACCCATATGACACCCCTACTAACAGCCAGTAGACCAGACATAGTATTTGCCACATATCTTTGCTCCCGCTATCAGTCCAGACCAACTGAAAGACACCTCTCTGAGGTTAAGTGGATCCTTCGATACATAAAGGGAACCATTCACTTGGGGATCTGGTATCCGAAGGATTCTGGCTTTGAACTAATTGCTTTTTCAGACGCTGATCATGCAGGGTGCTTAGACGCAAGGAAAAGTACATCTGGGGGAGTGCAATTCTTAGGTGACAAGCTTGTATCTTGGCAGTCAAAGAAACATGATTGTACATCATTGTCATCCACTGAATCAGAATACGTAGCCATATCAACATGTTGTGCTCAAGTCATCTGGATGCGGTCACAACTGATGGATTACGAATATGTCTTCAATAAGATTTCGATGTATTGTGACTCCAAGAGTGCCATTGCTATCTCGTGCAACACTGTTCAGCATTCAAAGTCCAAGCATATTGCTCTACGTTACCACTTCATAAAAGAGCACGTGGAACAGGGTACAATAGAACTCTACTTTGTGGGTACAGAATACCAACTGGCAGACTTATTCACCAAAGTCTTGCCTCAAGCAAGATTTGTGGGATTAGTTCACCAGATTGGTATGCGATGTTTGACTCCAGAAGATTTAGACTCCTTTCTTAAACAAAGTTAAAGAGTCAAACATCATCGCTATTTTTTGTAAATATTTTTTGTAAAACATCAAGAGTTTTTTACTATATTCATTTTATCGTTTAAAAAAAAAGCTTCTTTGAATTGTGCAAAAGTCCAACCAACTCAAAAAATATTCTCATCATTTCAAATTTCATCAGTTTCAAATCCTGAACATCTTTTGAGGGGGAGAATTTTGTTTAACTTTTGCACATTTCTCATCAAAATCGTTGTTTTTCATCACCATCTTCATCAAACCTTATTTCCATGATCTCTTGAGCTAAAGATTCTCAATATTTCAAATATATGTCTTAGTTTAAGGGAGAGAAATGACAACGGTTCTTGTTTGCAACTAATTGGATCGATGTCATTAACCACCACAAACTTCAAGGGTTGTTAGTGACAAAATATCATAAGTTTACCACTTTAGGACCATATGTGAATAGAAGAACGGGTTAAGGGGCTGAAAGTGACAAAAGTGCAAACTTTTAACCTATATAAGCCCAAACTCAATTTTTTTTACTCACATATTCACAGTATACTTGCTAAAAACCCGCCAAAATACGCTCTCAAACCTAAGTTTTTGATTTCGTCTAAAAACTCATTTGTAAGTGTTATATATGCTCAATTATGTGTTGTTTTCACTCATTTGAATTCTTGAATCTTTCCTGTGGCTTAAATTGTTCATACGCGATTTAGGGTTTTAAGGATTGATTTGGGGATCTCCTATGTGTTCATGTGCAATCTAATTAAGTTTGTTTTAGAACATAACAACGTGGTGTGATTTAACAATGCTTAATTGTAATGTATAACATCAATTGATGTTGTTTGAGATTTCTAGGGTTCATAGGCTCGAATTGTTGCCTGATGTTTATCAGTTAAGTGTTTTTTGTGATTTAAATGGTGGGATATGCTTGTATATGTTCTATGATTATGCGCTTAATGTTTTAGAACTTGAATCAAACACATGGTCTGAGTCGATTAATTGCATAAAGTAGAATCATCTGTGGTGTTCTATATGTTATTGTTTATGGGTTTCTGAGTGTTTAGTCTTGATAGGGGCATAGTTAGGATGATATTAGATCGTATCTTGTAGTTTGCAAAGGTCTAACTGATGATTTAGTAAGTTTGAATGTTTCCGAGTTAGGTTGTGTTGGTAATTAAATATTCTGAAGTTTAAGTATCGGAAAAATCTCTCAAGTGATTAAGTCTGGTAGCAGTAGAGTTAAGTCTGGTGAGTTCCAAAGTTAAGTCTGGTGGTTAAGTCAATTGTTAATTCTGGTGACTAACAGAGTTAAGTCTGCTTGCTGAAGATATTAAGTCTGGTTGACTGAAAGTCAATTATACAAGGTAGATAATATCTTACCCCATGTGCTCAGTCTTTATCTTATATTCTCAGAACAAGTTGTAAACTTAGATACATGTTGTATCTTAGTTACTGACATACATTAGCTATCAAGTAGCTCGATAAAGTTTGACAAGACTTAACATCATTGTAAAGATCTTCTTGGACTATAAAAGAAGATCTTAGTTTAGTTCTAGTTATTAAGTGACACAAGTAACTTCCAATTGTAATAACTGTTAAGAACATAGAACAAACACAAACAATATCACAAGTTATAGAAACATAAGATTCAAGGTTGTAACCCTAGTGATAACTCAAGATCACTCGTATTATTATCATAATAATATTGAATCGTTTGGTGATAAGCTTTCATTATTCATTGTCATATAACAAACATAACTGTTCCATTTCCATAACCATAATAACCTTCTAAGTGTGATTAAGTAGATTCCGCATACTTAATCATATTCACTCAATATATCATATACACAAAGTTGCAAAGTTTTAACCACCTTACAGTGTATCGAATCCTAACAAGTGGTATCAGAGCAAGGCTGATATAGTTGATTTAGAAGAAAAAGAAATGGATACACAAGATACTGCTACTGTAACACCCCAACCCGACAAGGGTAAAGATGTCACAACAATGGTGACATATCAGAAACATACACAAGCATACATCTTCAATAATACAAAGGAAGTACAAAGGTTACAAGTAAAATACTGAAATTACAAGGTTACAATGCGACTACAAATTCTAACAATATAAAAACTTCTAATCATCTCTAAGCCAAAATAACTATCAAAGTCTTCTAAGTCCAAAAGTCTCTTCACTCATACCCAAACCCGTCGTCCTGCTTATTACCTGCCGCACACGAAAAGAAAACGTGCAGCTGAGCTTAAGAAGCTCAGTGAACAGATACATATACAAAGCAAAGAATAATGCAACAGAAATATAATATAGGCAATGGGAATGTCATAAGGTATAAACGAAATACATGGATAATAAGAGAAGAATAGGATAGTCATCCACCACGAGCCCAGAAACTCAAAGTCATAATCTCAACATCATAATCTCAAAGTCATAATCTCACAATCAGAGGGGATACCTCTTAGGCAACCAGATAATATGAGGGGTGTCCTCATGTATCATAATAGTGGAGTGATCAGCTCCCAGAAAATGTGAAAGGCATGTATTGCACACAGTACCAGTCACCTCAAAGTCATAACTCAAAGTCATAGTTAAATCCACTAAACATACAAATCTAGGATTGCAATCCATACGCCCCAAACTCAAAGTCATAATCTCAAAGTCATAGTAGCCATGGTAGATAATCATAAAAGGGACGGTGTGAGAAATCACTCCCCCACACGGGAGTCATGCCAGTGGTGCATCACAGACATGGCCAGGTTACCTTCCTGGCTAGGTACACAGAAATTGGCTCGGGTATCAAACTAAGAGTCAGGTCTCAAAGTCATCACAAAAGGTCATATATCAAAAGGTACATCTCAAAGTCATATCAAAAGTAATATCAAAGGTTCACTCAAAAGGAACATAGCAATGGCTTGGGAGATCTTAACTGAATCATAACTCAAAATCAATGTATGGAATATGAGAACCCTTACTGAAAAAGGGCAGAGTATCTGTACCTTATTCGATAGCAAAACAAACCAAAGACAGATCACAAGACACCGGATTACTCCCGCTTCAGCGAATCTACACGAATTATAATTGTACTTATAAGTTTCATAGCTTTATGATTTCTGATGCGCGTGATGTGTCGTTGCGGTTTAGCAGTTTTAATGCCTACTCAAGTTTTAAATTTATATTTAGCCGACTTATCAATAACACACACACTTAACGAGCAGTGTACCCGGTCAGTATGAATATAATGGTAAGTAGAGTGTCGATCACTAAGAGTGGAACGTATTATCTCGTTATTCTAATCAGTATTTTAATATCCTAACGCAAGGGGGTTTCAGCCTGAGAGACTGGCACGATTTGTTTGCAATTAAATAATAAAATAAACCAATAGGCACGAATCAGCAAGTAGCACACACGTACACAGATAAATACTCGAGACAATAAGAGGGCTGTCCTTATGATTAAGTAGATTGTCACTTGTTTTATTGATAGCTTTATATGAAGTGTATGTAGTTAACCCTTTCTCGTTGGTCCTATTCTTATCGGCGAGTAAACCCTTAATGATTACTTATGTCTAAAAGTTATTCCTAAGTGATCAATTTAGTAATAACCGTGGGAGCCACATTATTTTCCGCAGTCAAATGCCCGCAAGCCACTAATAAACACAGAGGTTATCAATGCACTAATAAGTAGTAACCAAAGACATCAACATATAAACTTTAATTGATGGGAAAGCAAGTATTAAAGGGAGTGCAATCTTTCGTTGTCACATTACACAAGCCACCAATCCTGATGAATTAAAGTTTGCTAACACAATAAAACAAAACTACTTAATGAATTAAACACATGCAGCACCTTCTTACAGCTCTTGTATCTTCGTTTGGTGTGTCTTGTGCTGCCTCCTTGACTGAATTCGTCCTAGGGTTCTGCTGCTTCGGTCTTCGAATCTAATATATTGCTCTCGAAATTCGTCTGGTCTTGGGGTATTTATAGTTTCTGTCTGAGGGAAGATGCGGCGCATCTAGTAAGTAGATGCGGCGCATTGACTTAACTTCGCGTGGGGTCCAAGATTATAATATTCAGGAATATTCGTACACCGCCAGAAGATGCGGCGTAACTCCATGATTAGATGCGGCGCATGTCCTCTTGTATCTTGGATCGTATCTGGTGGAATCTTAATAGAGATGCGCCGTATGTAATGAGTGAGATGCGGCGCATCTGGAGCAGATTAGTCTTGATCTTCTTCATTTCAGTAGACTCTTAACTTCTTGCATGTTTTGCTCCATAATTAGTCCAAAATCGCTAAGTTTCACCAAATGCTTGTTTTTACCTGAGAATTACAAAAGTAAACGATTAAGTATCAATCCTCATACATAATATAGTAAAACAAGTCAAATTAATAGGATAAATGATAGTAATAAAATGTACTTATTTGAGTTCATCAAATATCCCCCCACTTGAACTTTACTTGTCCCCAAGTAAACCTTAGAATTTCTCTTATGAAAATGTATCCTAAAAGATGTTAGGATTTATTTTTATATTTAAGCATGTATTCGTTTATTTCATAATCATACAACTAAACACTTAACGAATTAGAAGTAAAGTAAAATAAGTTGATAAAAGCAAATCTAATCGTTTAACTGTCCAGTCGTGACGAATATTCTATCATAAGCTTGGCAAGTATACACATCTCCTCCACTAAAGCTAAGGAATAACAAGTCTAAAGCGGTAAAAAGGGTTTTTAGGCTTAAGGGTTAATTATTCTTGATCACTATCGATCTCAAATTCCAGAAAAGGCGACAAAATCACAAATACATGATCGAATCCACGAACACGATACTTGCAATTGCTCAAATCCTTAACTCGAATAGGCTAAAGATAGGTCCAAACTTCACCAATAATAATATATCGAAAAGGGCGACAAAATCATAAAATACATAGCCGAATCCACGACTACGATACTTAAGATTGCTCAAATCCCTAATCTCAATAAATCAAAGGTTCGGTTGGATAAAGAATAATATAGGGCATGGATAATATTTGGGATATAAATTGGTGTAAAATGAAAAATAAACAAAACAAATAAATTAAAATCCTAAGTGTGGTTAATCACTATCCCAACTATCCCATGAATAAGACTCATATCATTGAATAACTCACGCTTTAACACTTGAAAACACACGCTTTAGGTAGACACGAATTATACTCAACAAGATCTTAATCAAAGAATAAACCTTAATTGGCGTTCCCATAACTGCCAATTCCCATTCAATCCATAGATATAGTACAACAAATAGTGGTGATATCGACCACTTACATAACTTTACATAAGTTGGTTAAAACTAACTTCCAACTTTTTTTCTTTTTTTTTTTTTTTTTCTTTTCTTATTTTTTTCGATTTTTTTTTTTTTTTTTTTTTTTTTCAAACATAGACATAGATGTGTAAAATTTCACCACATCACTATAATGATAATTCTGGATAATTTTTCCATACTTTTCATACTTCAGAAATAACGGTAATAGTGAAAGTAGTAAACACACGAAAAATAAACTCAAAGATATACAATATTTACTTTCACTCCAATTGCATTGTGCAATTTCCCGACCTAACCAAAGATAATGAATTACGCACGCGAACACAGGTAATGTAAGGAAACACACTTTGCCTATAGCAATTAACCAACCACGGATTCTAATCTACAGGGTAGGCTAAGGTGTAAGGGTGTAACGAAACATTTTAAACATAGGTGTAAGAAACGAAAGGAATGGCTCTGAGTGTTTTTCTAGGGGTATCTTACTCTAAAAATGAGAGTAACAAAAGGGTTTATACGGGGGTTAACTAACCAGTGTAGTTAGCTAATAACACATAACATATAATAGGCTATTTGGGTGTAATCCTAGAATTTTACCAATTTTGACAAGTCATTCCAATTATATAAATATAATACTTATTATGGTGGTCTCGAATAGTATACAAGCCAAGTTCTAAAGTTTACAAGTCACCGGCACACTCATAGATTTGTGAATTTTGAAAAATCACAATTTTTGAAAATAACGTCTTGTGTGCAGTTATGCAACTTAGATCTTAAACAAAAACATGCTAAAAATTTTCAAGTTTGATATATTAAGCACATTTTAAGCATAATTTTTGAAAAAGTTTAGGACAAGTAAATGTTAAGTGTTCTAATTCTCCAATCCCCCCACTTAAGTTAAACAACGTCCTCGTTGTTTGTATAAAAGGTTAAAAACTGGAAAATAAAAGAATTAGAACAGAAAAACTCCCCTGAGATTTGCTCGGTATGATCCTCCATTAGTATAAGAGCAAAAATCATCTTTCTTGTGGATTAGAACGTTTAAGCTTCATACTTGATGTATCCACAGGAAATCCAGAAAACTATAATACCACCAAAGCTTCAAAACACACCTAAGATAAGAAAGGTTCAAACTTGCATAATACATTAGTAGTTAGGAAAAATAAAACTTAAAAATTAAAACTGAAAATCATCAAGTCAGTCGATGCGCCGTATCTTATGGAAGAAGATACGCCGTATCGAGCCTGGAATAAATACGGATCAGAATAAAAGATGCGCCGTATCCTTAACCAGGGATGCGCCGCATTAAAAATAAACTGATAAAAAGTTTTAAAGTCGAAAATAAAAATGCAGAAAAATTAAAATAAGATATGACCATTGCAGGAGATGCGTCGCATCTCAGAATTGAGATGCGCCGTATCCTCAGCGGCCTGACTGACTCGACACATAAACAGAATAATAAAAAGATAAATCCGGGTTGTCTCCCGGTAAGCACTTGTCTTTATTCCAGAGTCTTCAAGTTAGACTCACGTTCAGCTCTTCATTTAGTTCTTGTCACGGTCCATCCTTCTTCCTTCATCCGAAAGATTTTCCCGTATATCTCTGCGACATTTTCTTCCGTTCGACTTAATCTAATATAACTCTTTGTCTTCGCCGCAGTATACTCTTCATCAGGACCTAAAGAATATTTGATGATTTTAAATTTTTCAGAAATAATCATGGGTGGCTCATTGTAAGGAATCCCAAGTAGTCGACACTTCCTTTTGGTAAACTCTTCATTGTCTTTATCAACGAACTCGAAATAAGGATCCTTAATCAAATAATCATCTAGTTCTTCAATTAATGACTTGTTGTCTTGAATCGCCTCCCATTCTCTTTCCAAATCCCATTGTAACCGTCGACTAAGCTTCGTAAAATCATCAAATTGTTCATGCACCCATTCCCAGAAAGTAGTATTCGATGTTCCTTTGAGTCCTTTCAAGCGTTCAATTCTACCTTTTTCTTGCAAAGCCTCCGCTTTTTGTGGGCAGTCTTCAACATTATCGTACCACTCATAATCTTCAAAGGTTACATCGTTTCCAACCCATTTCATCCCAATTATACTTCCCCCATTACAGGTTCCGTCACTTTTATAATCACAGGTCGGCCAAACACTACTCCCGTCCTTGAAAACGAAGGGTGTACAAGTGTGATTAATGTGCTCAGATTCCCATGGTTTATCCCAAACCCATGGTACTTGGTCATTCCATTCATAGTACCAGGTGTTTTTGAAATCGTCATAAGTCTTACATCCTGGTAGATCTCCAGTAAGCACATTATCGTCGACTCGAAGAAGGTAGTTAAATTCCTTGAACTGCTTGCACAAGGGTGTCTCATAATCGAACACATCAATGTCAATTTTGAATAATTCTTCAATGCCCTCATTAACTGTTGAATCATGAAGTGACAACCCATAGTCGCTTTCTACTTCTTCGTCTTCACCTCTCATCCAATATACCCATAATGCGTCCTTAGTAGCTCGATCCATGCTCTTATGGTTATTAAACTTACTAGCCAACCATTCTGAAAAATCAACATCGTTAGGATCGTGGTTAACGTCAAAGCAAGCCTTCCCAATCATATTTCTTCTTATCTCCATGAACTCGTTAAATTGCTTCTTAAAACTCCGCGTCAACCATGAAGTCATAATCTGCTTGACTTCATTTGCAGGGGCTAATTCCGGACTACCATATTTAAGTTCTACCCAATCATTGAGGGAGAGATCCATCAATCTTACCAACCTGCCATGAAATAGTAACTCCGCCACAGCATAAATTCCTTCATTGTCCAGATAGTTCTCATTTAATCCCCAGTACTGTTCGGAATAAGGCATGTAAGAGATTTGGGTATTGCCTCCACTACAGCAGTTGTTGCTTCAGTCCATGTATGCAAGATAGAATTTCCCATCATCTTCTTCGATAGTAGTCCAGTTCAATCCTTTGGATTCAATGATAGGCCATAAGAGCGACAGTTCATCTCCAGTGTACCTTACAAATACATCATAAGAGAACACCCCCTTCGTCAATGTTGCACAAACGCATGAATTCCTTAAAAGCAGCTTCATGAGGAGTCTCCCAAGAGAATAAATCTGCATCGATCATGAGTACATTGAATGAATCTGAAAGCAAGCATTCCTTAGTAAGATATCCGTTAACTGATATGTCTTCCATAGCAAAATCAGTCATCAAAGGTAAAATCATCAGTAGGATTTGTTCGCTAGAAGAGAAATTAATGAATATAGAAACGGATATATGAATACAAATAGCTGATATCTGCAGACGATGCGCCGTATCAAAAAGTTGGATACGCCGTATCTTATAATCGTTAAAATTTAATCAGACTTTATCCAGAAAATAGATACGCCGCTTAGAATTTATGAATGCGCCGTATCGAATTAATTAATCAAAAATCGATATTTATTTAAAATTAAATACGTCGTATTAACGAAAGTTAATGCGCCGTATTTTCGTTACGTTTAAAAATAAGAGATTTTTGATTCAGAAGATGCGCCGTATCGACAGAGATCGATACGCCGTATCTGTTTAATAATTCGCAAACTGCTTTTAATTAAAATAATAGATACGCCGTGTCTGCGAAAGCAGATGCGTCGTATGGCGTTAACATTTAGAAAAAAAATTTTATCAAAAACAGATACGCCGTATCTGCTGAAGCAGATGCGTCGTATTACTTTATCGCTTAAAAAAAATTTCTTATTAAAAACAGATACGCCGTATCTTGGGGAAAAGATGCGTCGTATCGAATTAATTAAACGCGTTGTATTTAAAAAAAATTAAACGCAATACGCCGTATCTGAGAGATCAGATGCGCCGTATCGTTTGATTTAGCACAGTACAACGATAGCAGAACAGAAAAAATACGAAAAATAAAAACAAAAATTAAAACACACAAACAAAAACAAACATAAAAACAAAAATAAAAGCAAACAAATAACAGACAAAACAACAAATATGCAAAATGATACAATGATGCAATTAATCTAATAAAAAGAAAAACCTAATTAAAATACTAATCAAATTAACAGATAATAACAATTCAGTCCCCGGCAGCGGCGCCAAAAACTTGATGCGCGTGATGTGTCGTTGCGGTTTAGCAGTTTTAATGCCTACTCAAGTTTTAAATTTATATTTAGCCGACTTATCAATAACACACACACTTAACGAGCAGTGTACCCGGTCAGTATGAATATAATGGTAAGTAGAGTGTCGATCACTAAGAGTGGAACGTATTATCTCGTTATTCTAATCAGTATTTTAATATCCTAACGCAAGGGGGTTTCAGCCTGAGAGACTGGCACGATTTGTTTGCAATTAAATAATAAAATAAACCAATAGGCACGAATCAGCAAGTAGCACACACGTACACAGATAAATACTCGAGACAATAAGAGGGCTGTCCTTATGATTAAGTAGATTGTCACTTGTTTTATTGATAGCTTTATATGAAGTGTATGTAGTTAACCCTTTCTCGTTGGTCCTATTCTTATCGGCGAGTAAACCCTTAATGATTACTTATGTCTAAAAGTTATTCCTAAGTGATCAATTTAGTAATAACCGTGGGAGCCACATTATTTTCCGCAGTCAAATACCCGCAAGCCACTAATAAACACAGAGGTTATCAATGCACTAATAAGTAGTAACCAAAGACATCAACATATAAACTTTAATTGATGGGAAAGCAAGTATTAAAGGGAGTGCAATCTTTCGTTGTCACATTACACAAGCCACCAATCCTGATGAATTAAAGTTTGCTAACACAATAAAACAAAACTACTTAATGAATTAAACACATGCAGCACCTTCTTACAGCTCTTGTATCTTCGTTTGGTGTGTCTTGTGCTGCCTCCTTGACTGAATTCGTCCTAGGGTTCTGCTGCTTCGGTCTTCGAATCTAATATATTGCTCCCGAAATTCATCTGGTCTTGGGGTATTTATAGTTTCTGTCTGAGGGAAGATGCGGCGCATCTAGTAAGTAGATGCGGCGCATTGACTTAACTTCGCGTGGGGTCCAAGATTATAATATTCAGGAATATTCGTACACCGCCAGAAGATGCGGCGTAACTCCATGATTAGATGCGGCGCATGTCCTCTTGTATCTTGGATCGTATCTGGTGGAATCTTAATAGAGATGCGCCATATGTAATGAGTGAGATGCGGCGCATCTGGAGCAGATTAGTCTTGATCTTCTTCATTTCAGTAGACTCTTAACTTCTTGCATGTTTTGCTCCATAATTAGTCCAAAATCGCTAAGTTTCACCAAATGCTTGTTTTTACCTGAGAATTACAAAAGTAAACGATTAAGTATCAATCCTCATACATAATATAGTAAAACAAGTCAAATTAATAGGATAAATGATAGTAATAAAATGTACTTATTTGAGTTCATCAGATTTCATAGTTTCTTAATCATACGGTTTCATTTTAGTTTCTCTCCATCTTAGGTAGCCTTACACATTCAGTAACTTTAGTTATTATCATTCCTGTTTATCAACTTATTAAAGATTACCATGTTAGTAGGTTAAGGTTCATAATGCCTTTTACATAAGTTCAAGGTTAAATATGACGAGTTTCCATAAGTTAGGGTTTTAATTGCAAATATCCCAAAGTTAAGGGTCTTGAATGAAAATATTGCAAGCTACTAATTTAAGTACATCATTCATTCAGAATCACATCTCCCGTCCTTTAAGTTTCATAATTTTTCACTTCACACCCTTTAATTGTCAAAATTACAAAACAAACCTTATAATTATATAAATTACATTTTAACCCATATAATATCCATAATTTCACAACTAACCCTCAAGTCCACTAAATTACAGAATATACATCCCAAATTAAGTATTGTACGAATTACAACCCTAAGTTTCACATAATTACATTTTTAGTCCCTATAGTTTACAAAACTTATAAATTAAATCATAATTCCATATTAATTACAAATCAACCCCATAAATTCCTAAATTTACACATTACCTCCCTACTAACCTTATTTTCACAGAAGAGTCATAAGTTTCCTGAATTTACACTTTTAACCCCTCCATTTAAATAATTTCCAAATCGAAACCCTAATTTCATTTTAAATCCAAATCTTGATAATCTTACACATAGGACCCTCATGTTATAATTTTTACCCTTTAGCACTGGTCTAACCAATATTCTAAAAATTGCCCACAAGTTTATTAAATTACAAAACACCCCCTTAATATTTTAAAACCAATTCGTATAACATATTATCTCACAAATTCAAACTCTAATCAATACAAATCATCACTCAATAATTTACACATCATAATAACATCATTTAAAAGTCAAATCCAGGTTTACAAACCCTAATCCCATCGAAGACCCTAATTCCACATTTTTCTCTATTTTAGTTCCAAAAATCCGATTTTAAATTAATTCCCAAATCGACATTTTGAGCTTCTAAAAATCAAAATCTTATTTTTCTTGGATCATATACTTTCTATAGAGCCTAAGAAAAATAATTTCCATGCCTCAAAAATTCGTTTTCGATATATTAGAATTTACACTCATTTTAATGATTTAATTCCAAAAAAACTAACACAAGTATCTATAATTCGAATTAGAATTTTTCCCAGATTATATCATGATCAAGTAATTCATAAAAATTATCAAGGCCACCCAGAAAAATGGTTTTGAATGTTTTCCATAATTAATCTATTTTACATATTTTAAATCCATTCGACCACTTAAAGCTTGCATGATTTAATTCCAACATTTTTCACAGATCATATATGATATAATAAGTGTAAGAAAAATACTAGATCAATTATTTAACCTATGGAAATCGTTTTTAGAATTATACCTCACGGATTGAGTTTTCGACAAGAATTAAATGTAGCGACCAAACGAAAGCTTCCCAAAACCCATACCAATTTTTCTTAGCTTCCTTAGAACGTGTAAAACACCAGAAAAATGAGCTTGGAACTCCAGAAATTCGGATGAACAAGGAGAGGAATTGTTTGTGTGTTTTTGTTTTGTCGGCTAGGTTTTTTTGAAGAATAAAATGGATTTAGCTATAATATGGGAAGGAAAACGTGTCTAGGGGGAGGGATGAGGCCAAAAATTCGGCCTATACTTGGACAAAATGAAAATATTAATTTTGAATACCAATTTCCATATTTACCTATCCTTAATAATTTTTAAAATGATTTTATAAACACTTAATTACTTATTTAAGGATTTCGGTATACAAAGGGTATTTTGGTCATTTTGTACCTTGTAAAATGTTAATTGTAATAGCCAAAATTATTTGGTAGCATAACTTGTCCATTTCCAGAAGTTCGGGATTGATTTGGTACTTTATAAACCTTTTATTAAATTTTTAAATTCATAGGGGCATTTTTGTCTTTTACCATGCTTTCAAATTTTTGGGTTTTACAACTCTTCCCCTCTAACAGAAAAATTTCGTCCTCGAAATTTGAAGTCGCAAAGTCAAACGAAGTCGTAGCAAGTTGCAAACGGTCAACAAAACATTCTCACGTTCGAGCAGGTTCTTCCAAACCAAGTATTTTCTCATGACTCAATCTTGCCGATCAAATAAATTCGGTTTCCTCAAAAAGACATAACGCTCAGGATTCACATCAAAAGAATGATATACCAAACGTAATGGATGATAAACGTATCTCGTCAGAAAGGGTTCAGGGAAGACGTAGGATTGACGGATTTTCGTCTGTGGAATAGAAATTGTCAACTCAGATGAAAACGTATCGAATTGTAGCGAACATGGGAGTAGTATATGAGTTCGAAACTCTTCAGATTCTCAAATAGTCTCGACTTCAGTATAACCTTTCATAGGTGTTCTCATAAACAAATAAGCTTTGCTCCTCAAAATCCAAAACCTCAAACACTCATAGCAGGTCATAATGAAACACAATCAACGGATGCGAAACGTACATATAGCAAAATGTAGGTGTACTTTTTAACAGTAACAGATCGGATACATACTGACAGAAACAGACGGTAGAGAGTTCTACACAGAACCTAAGATTCTTATCGGAAGTACAGAGGTCAACAAACGCGTGTCGAATATCCAAACGTATCCAGTCGTATAACGATGAAGCAGATTGAACGCGTAGGTAAAATGAACTTAAAGTCTCACTAACCACGGATAATCCAACAGAGATCAACTTCTAAACTTCATAGGTACTCCCCAAGATATCCTATGCCCACAACAAGTGCACGCTATATGATGTAAGTATTATCACGTTGGCCAGACGTCATAATACTGGCATCATATAATTATGCCCTCATGATGGTCATACTTTATCTCAAGTCGTAATCAAAACCACCTATCTTAATCCACCTAGTATTTCTACAGTCTCAGAGGTCAACAAAAACAATTGCCACAGTCAAGAGAGAAAACAAAACTATTCGCAAGAGTATCAAAATCCCAGATTGTTTAGCAGAAGTGGGGTACGCCGTCACAAGCATCATATCTTCCATAATTCGCCAAAATCTCTCAAAACAAGGTCATCACCGAATCATACGAAAGATAAACACGAACTGAAATGCTTCTAGGGAACTTAAATCATAAGAGGAACTTATTACTAGATAATGAATCTTAAGAGGGTCAACGGAAATGAAAGTTAGTCGCCAAACTTCTGCCTTCATAGAATTCAATTATTCCAAGTATAGAGGGTCTGTTTCACAATTCCGTTCATTCAAAAAATCCACTCTCCTCAAGTCCGGTTACTCTGTCTTCGTCTGTCCATCAGTCGGGAAGTGAAACCAAGATCGAGAACTTGTGTCTGGTTCGTCGAGCCTCCTGCAGTTCTTCTTGGAATGTGATGGAGTATTGCGGATTTTTGGCACGATCTTTAATCTTCTTCATCATCCAGTCTGTTTCCGCTCTCAATTCATCTTAGTACAACCAAGATGAATAGGGAAGTAAGACTGTATGTCTTCGTCAGCTCCAGGTTCGCCGTCTTGACTAGACTTCTTCTTCTGCATCGCCAACACTTCTGTCTTGAAAGGAATGTCTTCACTCTTCAGGGTAGCCACCGCTGTTGTCAATTCCAGGTC
Source organism: Artemisia tridentata subsp. tridentata (assembly GCA_021014915.2). Classification (NCBI taxonomy): domain Eukaryota; kingdom Viridiplantae; phylum Streptophyta; class Magnoliopsida; order Asterales; family Asteraceae; genus Artemisia; species Artemisia tridentata. The sequence goes on along the minus strand of CP139504.1, from coordinate 370,143,343 downwards.
ATGCAGTGAAGTAATGCTTCTAGCTGTCTCAACAATTACCAACCTCCCAGAATGTACCAAAGATCGTCAAATTTCTAAGAAGGTGCAAAAATGATTTCATGCTCTTCATCGTCTCCGAATGTACTATTAAGTCATACAATGACCATTTGCCCAAGTACTCACGAGAAACATCATTTATCAATTTCACCAACCGTCAGAGCTTTAGCTAATACTATTAGCGTCATTAACCGTCATAGTAGTCGTTACGAATACGGAAAGCGATTCCAAAAATACTCTCAATTTATCCTTCCATCAGAAAGAAACTTCGCGCTCTGAAGTTGAATAGATACATAGTCGTTTCAGGGTGGAGGAATAATGGTTCCTAAAATTAGTACGGGTCAGCTTCCAGTAATCATTACATATCTCCAGCCATCATCCTTCTCCATCGCGAACGAAACTAAAACACACACAGAAGGTATACTTAAGCAAGCTCACTTCCTGGTCTTCGGTTGCTGCTCTTCCCGGTTGTTCAAATCAAAATGGTATGATTTGAAAGACATCTTCGCTTGATACCATAATTGTAACACCCCAACCCGACAAGGGTAAAGATGTCACAACAATGGTGACATATCAGAAACATACACAAGCATACATCTTCAATAATACAAAGGAAGTACAAAGGTTACAAGTGAAATACTGAAATTACAAGGTTACAATGCGACTACAAATTCTAACAATATAAAAACTTCTAATCATCTCTAAGCCAAAATAACTATCAAAGTCTTCTAAGTCCAAAAGTCTCTTCACTCATACCCAAACCCGTCGTCCTGCTTATTACCTGCCGCACACGAAAAGAAAACGTGCGGCTGAGCTTAAGAAGCTCAGTGAACAGATACATATACAAAGCAAAGAATAACGCAACAGAAATATAATATAGGCAATGGGAATGTCATAAGGTATAAACGAAATACATGGATAATAAGAGAAGAATAGGATAGTCATCCACCACGAGCCCAGAAACTCAAAGTCATAATCTCAACATCATAATCTCAAAGTCATAATCTCACAATCAGAGGGGATACCTCTTAGGCAACCAGATAATATGAGGGGTGTCCTCATGTATCATAATAGTGGAGTGATCAGCTCCCAGAAAATGTGAAAGGCATGTATTGCACACAGTACCAGTCACCTCAAAGTCATAACTCAAAGTCATAGTTAAATCCACTAAACATACAAATCTAGGATTGCAATCCATACGCCCCAAACTCAAAGTCATAGTAGCCATGGCAGATAATCATAAAAGGGACGGTGTGAGAAATCACTCCCCCACACGGGAGTCATGCCAGTGGTGCATCACAGACATGGCCAGGTTACCTTCCTGGCTAGGTACACAGAAATTGGCTCGGGTATCAAACTAAGAGTCAGGTCTCAAAGTCATCACAAAAGGTCATATATCAAAAGGTACATCTCAAAGTCATATCAAAAGTAATATCAAAGGTTCACTCAAAAGGAACATAGCAATGGCTTGGGAGATCTTAACTGAATCATAACTCAAAATCAATGTATGGAATATGAGAACCCTTACTGAAAAAGGGCAGAGTATCTGTACCTTATTCGATAGCAAAACAAACCAAAGACAGATCACAAGACACCGGATTACTCCCGCTTCAGCGAATCTACACGAATTATAATTGTACTTATAAGTTTCATAGCTTTATGATTTCATAGTTTCTTAATCATACGGTTTCATTTTAGTTTCTCTCCATCTTAGGTAGCTTTACACATTCAATAACTTAAGTTAATATCATTCCTGTTTATCAACTTATTAAAGATGACCATGTTAGTAGGTTAAGGTTCATAATGCCTTTTACATAAGTTCAAGGTTAAATATGACGAGTTTCCATAAGTTAGGGTTTTAATTGTAAACATCTCAAAGTTAAGGGTCTTGAATGAAAATATTGTAAACTACTAATTCAAGTACATCATTCATTCAGAATCACATCTCCCGTCCTTTAAGTTTCATAATTTTTCACTTCACACCCTTTAATTGTCAAAATTACAAAACAAACCTTATAATTATATAAATTACATTTTAACCCATATAATATCCATAATTTCACAACTAACCCTCAAGTCCACTAAATTACAGAATATACATCCCAAATTAAGTATTGTACGAATTACAACCCTAAGTTTCACATAATTACATTTTTAGTCCCTATAGTTTACAAAACTTATAAATTAAATCATAATTCCATATTAATTACAAATCAACCCCATAAATTCCCAAATTTACACATTACCTCCCTACTAACCTTATTTTCACAGAAGAGTCATAAGTTTCCTGAATTTACACTTTTAACCCCTCCATTTAAATAATTTCCAAATCGAAACCCTAATTTCATTTTAAATCCAAATCTTGATAATCTTACACATAGGACCCTCATGTTATAATTTTTACCCTTTAGCACTGGTCTAACCAATATTCTAAAAATTGCCCACAAGTTTATTAAATTACAAAACACCCCCTTAATATTTTAAAACCAATTCGTATAACATATTATCTCACAAATTCAAACTCTAATCAATACAAATCATCACTCAATAATTTACACATCATAATAACATCATTTAAAAGTCAAATCCAGGTTTACAAACCCTAATCCCATCGAAAACCCTAATTCCACATTTTTCTCTATTTTAGTTCCAAAAATCCGATTTTAAATTAATTCCCAAATCGACATTTTGAGCTTCTAAAAATCAAAATCTTATTTTTCTTGGATCATATACTTTCTATAGAGCCTAAGAAAAATAATTTCCATGCCTCAAAAATTCGTTTTCGATATATTAGAATTTACACTCATTTTAATGATTTAATTCCAAAAAAACTAACACAAGTATCTATAATTCGAATTAGAATTTTTCCCAGCTTATATCATGATCAAGTAATTCATAAAAATTATCAAGGCCACCCAGAAAAATGGTTTTGAATGTTTTCCATAATTAATCCATTTTACATATTTTAAATCCATTCGACCACTTAAAGCTTGCATGATTTAATTCCAACATTTTTCACAGATCATATATGATATAATAAGTGTAAGAAAAATACTAGATCAATTATTTAACCTATGGAAATCGTTTTTAGAATTATACCTCACGGATTGAGTTTTCGACAAGAATTAAATGTAGCGACCAAACGAAAGCTTCCCACAACCCATACCAATTTTTCTTAGCTTCCTTAGAACGTGTAAAACACCAGAAAAATGAGCTTGGAACTCCAGAAATTCGGATGAACAAGGAGAGGAATTGTTTGTGTGTTTTTGTTTTGTCGGCTAGGTTTTTTTGAAGAATAAAATGGATTTAGCTATAATATGGGAAGGAAAACGTGTCTAGGGGGAGGGATGAGGCCAAAAATTCAGCCTATACTTGGACAAAATCAAAATATTAATTTTGAATACCAATTTCCATATTTACCTATCCTTAATAATTTTTAAAATGATTTTATAAACACTTAATTACTTATTTAAGGATTTCGGTATACAAAGGGTATTTTGGTCATTTTGTACCTTGTAAAATGTTAATTGTAATAGCCAAAATTATTTGGTAGCATAACTTGTCCATTTCCAGAAGTTCGGGATTGATTTGGTACTTTATAAACCTTTTATTAAATTTTTAAATTCATAGGGGCATTTTTGTCTTTTACCATGCTTTCAAATTTTTGGGTTTTACAGCTACAAATGTTGCTGCAAAGTTTTCAATGATCAAACAGAATGAGTTTGAGTTATGGAGGTTGAGAATTGAGCAATATTTCATGGTTCAAGATTATGCTCTTTGGGATATCATTCTGTATGGTGATTCATTTACACTAGGTTATACAGATATTATTCTTGAAGGCAAAACTTAAAGGAGAAGGAATACTAGACCAGCTAACAATGATGAAAAGATACAGAAGAGGAATGATCAAAAGGCAAGAAACTTATTGCGTATGACCATTCCTGGTGAACAAATGCTATCCTTTAGCAAGTATCTAGATGGAAAAACTCTTTTTGAAGAGATTTGTGCATGATTTGGTGGTAATGAAACTACCAAGAAAACACAGAAGACATTACTAAAACAAAAATTTGAAAACTTTAGTTCAAATAGCAATGAATCACTTGGTATGTTGTTCTCAAGATTACATAAGCTTGTCAGTCAGTTAGCTGTGTTGGGCGTTGAGATAGGCAAGGAAGATCTCAACATGAAGTTTTTGAGAAGCCTATCTGATGAGTTCCATACTCATGTGGTTGTCTGGATGAACAAACCAGACATTGAAACCATGAAACTCAATGATTTGTTCAACAACTTCAAAATTGTTGAACAAAGTCTAAAGAAGTCTAGAATCTATAGTACTAGTTCTGGGAATGTAGAGACCAAGATTCACATACGGGAGGTGGAGGAAACATGATAAACACGAACATAAGATTAAACTTTAACTTTCGGTTTATTGACTGGCGGGGTGTGTATGTTTTTCTAGAGAGAAGCTAGAGAAAACACACACACCCCTTTGATACAAATGAATCCTCAACCCTCCTAGTATTGACATAGGAGGGTATTTATACAACTAATACAATGACTAACTTAGCCTAAATGTCTAAACTAGTCCTTGTATAAAGAATGAAGTGCAATTCCCAAATATGACAAACTTTAAGGCTAACAATCTCTCCCCAAAGTGAAGTCATATGGGAATTGCTTACAATGTTCCCTACAAGTAAAATATAAACCATAAGCACAGAGAATAGTCTTCAAACGTCATTACTTCGTTCAGCTTGGAGAATCTTCTCAGCATTCATTTCTTTACTTGCAGAAGAACCATGTGAGCAATTCTAATTAGGGTTTAATTTAGAGTACCCTGAGTGCTCTTCCCGTGCTCTCCCCTAATTAGTGCTCTCCCCCAAACTGACAACCTCATTTAATGAGTGCCTTGAGTGCCCTGAATCTGTTCGGGGGAATGAAGTATCAACATCTTCATCTCACAAAATGCTATAGTCTATGTTCGAGAAAGAATTGCAAAACACTTCAATTGCGAAAGAACCCCTTTGTCGATGAAGTACCATTTTTATCACAGAGTGATAAAAACCGCTTTTATGATCAGGATTGAAGTCGCAACCTTTTTGTAGCCATCTTTTCTCGATCAAAGGCCCTCAGCAACTCGTAAGACTTGAAGTGCATTCCAGTTGCGTCATCGATGTACACCTTTCTCTCCCCTGATGATTACGATTCATCGGAATCAGCATAATGTTGTGTACGTGAAATGCAAACTGGAAGCCCTTTATCAGGAATCATATTAGTCCGTGAGAAGATGTCGATACGCCCAGTCTAACCTCCTGTATCAAAAACAACGGCTTCATGTAGTGACTACTGATGGAGAAAACCCACTATTACGAACTTGAGACTGAAGTAGAATAACCCAAACTTGTGACTTAAACTTGCACGATAGTGTGACTAAGAACCTATACTGAGCACTACAACGTAACTCCTTAAAGCATATAGGTCGTTTCATATACCCATCCATCCTTCCTTAACAGTATATGAACATCTCTTGAATTATCCACATCTTTGTGTGACACTGAGTACTACAACGTATCTCCTTTAAGTGATAGTTAACTAGGTCTTCGTCCATCCTCCCCTTGACCTATGAAAACTAGATAACCCAAGACTTAATCACTATTCCCATGAGTGCCCAAACAAGGATCTCGAAGAATCATGCATCCAACCAACCCCGATATTTTCAAGATACTAAGTACACGTACCTGAGATATTCCACTTCAACTTCAAATAAGTAATAAGGAATTATCATCCTTGTAGCCACAGCTGATAATTTAACCATTGTCATCTGATTGTGAATCTTGATCAGGATCTTTTCGGCTATACGTGGTGATTTTGAAGGTGCAGTCCGATAATTTCATTTGTGATGTTGTTGTGAAAAATGCCATAAAATGCAATTCTAATGATGCCGGAAAAATTTGAGTTTAAGAAATTTTTACGCCGAAAATTCCCCGAAAAATTCGAATTTTGGCCAAAAAATTTGAATTTTGGGCCAAAATTTTCACACTTGTACCAGAATTTGAATCTCGCGTAAAAATGGACCGTAAAGTCTCCTGTGAAAAATAAATTTTACTCAAGTTTTCCCGCCAAAATACTTTTTTTTTTTTTTTTTTTTTTTTTTTTTTTTTTTTTTTTTTGCAATTGCGAGATGAAGGTTGAATTGCGAAAGGCTTGTTGAATTGCGAAAGACAGTATCAATTTCGAAAGTCTGTTGCAATTGCGAGAGGAGAGTGCAATTGCGAAAGACATGCCAATTGCGAGAAGGGAGTGCAATTGCGATAGTCATGCCAATTGCGAGAAAAACCAGCAATTGCGATAGTCATGCCAATTGCGAGAAAAACCAGCAATTGCGATAGTCATGCCAATTGCGAGAAAAACCAGCAATTGCGAGAGACTCCTCAATTGCGATAGAGTCAGCAATTGCGAGAGACTCGTCAATTGCGAGAAATTTCATTTCATCGCAATTCTTATACAAGAATGCGAGAGGCCCTGAATTGCGAGAGAAATAGCAATTCCGAAAGATCTGAGCAATTCCGAAACTTTTGGCAATTTCGAAACTTTTCAACCACTCTTGACTTTTAGCTACTTTATCTCTTCCCCATGCTTTGCCAGTCTGTCTTTCACCAATTCCACCAACTTTGACCAATAATTCAATGAATAAGATATTCAATATATTCCAAAAACACAAATCTTATAAAAGATTATGTGATTTTCGATCAAAGAAGCTAAGAACACACCAACTTTTTGCCTTTTTCTTGCGTATGAATCCAGAAAAAACCACAAAAGCTCACGTTTTTTATGATAAAAACGCAACAGTTGGGTTCATTTAAGCACAAATCGAACACAAATATAGCACCAAACTCGGCTGAGATGAAGATAAAGAAAAACCGAGAATAATCACAACAAAAAATCACCTTAATCACCTTGAAAACACCACGAGCAGCCACCCGGTTAGCTCTTGATACCAATTGTAGAGACCAAGATTCACATACGGGAGGTGGAGGAAACATGATAAACACGAACATAAGATTAAACTTTAACTTTCGGTTTATTGACTGGCGGGGTGTGTATGTTTTTCTAGAGAGAAGCTAGAGAAAACACACACACCCCTTTGATACAAATGAATCCTCAACCCTCCTAGTATTGACATAGGAGGGTATTTATACAACTAATACAATGACTAACTTAGCCTAAATGTCTAAACTAGTCCTTGTATAAAGAATGAAGTGCAATTCCCAAATATGACAAACTTTAAGGCTAACAGGGAATGTGGCACTCTTGTCATCTCCTAGTATTAGTAAGTCAGATGAGATAGATGAAGAAGTAGGTGTTTCTACTGCTATCTATGGTAGTCCTTCTACTAGTTCACAAAAGAATGCTGCTGGACTTGGAGATCCGGCATTTTATGTATTCATGTCTAGTCAAACTAGTGGTTCTCCTCTAACTCATGAAGATCTTGATCAGTTGGATGATAATGATTTGGAAGAGATGGACATCAAATGGCAGGTTGCTTTACTTAGCATGAGGGCTAAGAAGTTCTGGCAGAGAACTGGTAAGCAGATTACCATTGATGGTAATGAAACTGTTGGGTTTGATAAGAAGAAAGTAGAGTGTTTCAACTGTCACAGGTTAGGACACTTTGCTAAAGAATGTAGAAACCCAAGGAAGCAGGATAATAGAAGCACATGGTATAGGCAGGAGAAGAAGAAGGAAGTCACAGTGGAAGAGCCAAGGGCTATGTTAGCCACAGATGGGGTTAACTATGATTGGAGCTTCATGGCTAATGAAGTGGAAGCACCAACAAATGCTGCACTGGTGGCCACTGAGACTACTCTAATGGCCTTTTCTGATTCAGAGGTAAATTTCATAATTAAATGTACTGAATCATGCTCTGCTCTTAAAGCTTATGAAGATCTTAAAAAGAGATTTGATGATCAACTAGAATAGTTATATGATGCATTAGCCAACTTAGGTAATCATAAAAGAGGTATATCTGTTGTTGAAAAACAACTTGTACATTTTCAAGAAAATGAGTCTAAGTTTACTGATGACATGAATGCTCTCCAAAGAAAAATAGATTTTCAAGCTGAAATAATTTGTTCAGAAAGAGCATCATTAGCTAAAGCCCTAAATAACAGTGAAAATGTTAAGATAACAATAGATGCTTTAGCTCATGCCTCAGATGGAGTTAATAAAATTTGGGAAGCTCAAGTAATCAATAAAGCTAAGTCTGGTTTAGGATACAAATCTGTTCCTCCACCATACAGAGGTGTTCCTTCACCTCCAGGTATTGACCTAGCACACACAGGTTTTGCTGAGTTTCAAGAACCAATTATGGAATATGGTTCTAAGTCTACTGAGGGTCCTAAGATAGAAAAAGTAAGTGAGAGTTTAAATAAAACTTCACTTCCTAAGGACAAGGTGTCCTTTGTTAAGAAAGGAGATGCTATAGTTGTTGAGGATTGTACAACTGATAGTGATGAAGATGAACAGGTTATGTCTAAACCTGAACAAGTTAAGAAAGCAGGAACAAGGGTTCCTAAAGTGATCAAAAAGGATACTGTTAAGCCTAAATCAAACATTAAACATGTTAGGCAACCAGTTAGGTATTGTGAACAATACAGATCCACTAGCAAGCCCAGAGGTAACCAAAGAAATTGGAATAACCTCAAGTCTAACCAATTAGGTGATGACTTTGCTTTTTACAACAAAGCTTGTTATACATGTGGTAGTTTTGACCATCTTGCAGCTTTCTGCAACAAATGGGTATCTGGGTATGAAAACAATAGAGTGAACCACAAAAGGAAAACACCTAAACCTCACTTTCACTCTAGTTCTAATGTTAATAGAATAAAACCCAAAATAGTTTCTGTTAAGTCTGGTTTCAATAAAGTTAATTCTGCTAGACCATATATGACTGTTTACCCAAAATCAACAGCTAAGGGTGCAAAAACATCTTACAAACATGCACCAAAGACTGTTCAAAGGCCCATTCATTCAAAGGCAGTAGTCCAAAAACAAGTTTGGAAAATTAAGGGTTCAACTACTAAACAAGCAGTTAATTCTGCTAGGCAAGCAGTTAATTCTGCTAGGCAAGTAGTTAATTCTGCTGCTAAGGGAAATAGGGCAAATGCTGTTAAGGCCTCAGCATGTTGGATTCTTAAATCCAATGTTGCATCAACTGTTCTAAAGAGATTAAATTACATTGATGCAAGAGGCAGATCCAAGTCAGTAATGGCTTGGGTCCCCAAAAGAAACTAATACTTCTCATTTCTGTGCAGGAACATTCAATTGATCAACAAGAGGATCAAGGATACTCAGATAGTGGATATTCAAGGCACATGACAGGCAACAAGTCTTATCTTTCTGATTTTCAAACATTAGATGGTGGCTATGTTACCTTTGGAGGAGGTGTTGGTGGCAAAATTTCTGGTAAAGGTACCATTAAAACTGGAAATTTAGATTTTGAAGATGTGTACTATGTACAAGAGCTAAATTATAATCTTTTTAGTGTCTCACAAATGTGTAACAAAAAGAACAAAGTTCTTTACTGTGACACTAAATGTCTTGTACTTTCTCCTAATTTTAAGATGCCTGATGAAAGTCAAGTACTTCTTAAAATTCCTAGAAAGGGAAATATGTACAGTGTTGACATTAAGAACATTGTTCCCAAAAAGGATTTAACTTGTCTTGTTGCAAAGGCCACATTGGATAAATCAATGAAATGGCATAGAAGGCTTGGTCATATTAATTTCAAAACCATAAATAAAATTGTTAAGAATGGTTTGGTAAGAGGTTTACCTCACAAAAGATTTGAAAATGATCAAACATGCATTGCTTGTCTTAAAGGCAAACAACACAAAGCCACTTGTAACCCCAAGATTTTTAACTCTATCAATCAATCATTGTTTATGCTGCATATGGACTTATTTGGACCTGTTTCAGTAAGTAGTATAATGCATAAGAGATATTGTCTTGTTATAACTTATGACTATAGCAGATTTACATGGGTTTTCTTTTTAGGTTCTAAGGATGAAACTTCTAGCATTCTTAAGACATTCATTACACAGATAGAAAACCAAGTAGACAAAAAAGTGAAAGTCATTAGATGTGATAATGGGACAGAGTTTAAGAATAGAGTTATGGATGATTTCTGCAAAGAAAAAGGTATTAGGAGAGAATTTAGTGTTGCTAGAACTCCACAACAGAATGGTGTTGTTGAGAGAAAGAATAGAACACTAATAGAAGCTGCTAGAACTATGTTAGCTGATTCTAAGCTCCCTATAACTTTTTGGGCTGAAGCAGTCAACACTGCTTGCTATGTTCAAAATAGAGTTTTAGTTGTATAGCCTCACAAAAATACATCATATGAACTTTTTAGAGATAGAACTCCTGCAATAGGATTTCTTATACCTTTTGGATGTCATGTGACAATTCTCAATACCTTGGACCATCTTGGAAAGTTCGATGGTAAAGCAGATGAAGGATTCTTTGTTGGATATTCTCTTAATAGCAAAGCATTTAGGGCACGTTTGGTAGAGAGAATTTCAGAGAATAGAAATGAAGTAGAGAATAGAATTCAGAGAATAGAAATGGGTAGAGAAATTTAAAGTCAATTCTAGTGTTTGGTAACATGAGAAATAAACTCGAGAATTGACAAAAAATATATATATATATATATATATATATATATATATATATATATATATATATATATATATATATATATATATATATTAAAAGAATTAGAACTTTTGTTTGTTGATTTTTTTTTAAAAAATATTTTTTTCTAAATAACAATTCTAAAAAATATATATTTAAAAAAAATATTTTTTTTTAAATTATTTTTTTTTATTTTTTTTATTTTATTTTTTAAAAAAACTTATTTTAAAAAAAATTGTTTTTTTTAATTTATTTTTTATAAAATTAATTAAAAAAATTATTTAAAAAAATTTATTTTTTCTAAATAACAATTCTATAAAAAATATATTTTTTTAAATTATTTTTTATAAAAAATTTATTTTAATTTTTTTTTTAAACTTATTTTATAAAAAATTTATTTTAAAAAAATTATTAATTTTTTTTATAAAAAATACATTTACGTAAATCGGTTTGCAACTAAAAAAAAAAAAAAAAAAAAAAAAAAAAAAAAAAAAAAAAAAAAAAAAACCATTACAAAGTTCTCATTTCTCCCATTTCCATTCAAAATGAAGTGGAAATCAAAATCAAAAAATTGCACTATCAATTCTCTACCAATTCCCCACAATTCTTCACCTTTTTATTTCTCTAACATACCAAACACAAGAATTTGATTCATTTCCATTTCTCCACTCTCATTTCCCTCTACCAAACATGCCCTTAGAGTATACAACAAAAGAACTAGGATTATAGAGGAAAACCTACATGTGGAGTTTTTCGAGAATAAATCCAATGTAGAAGGTCAAGGACCAACATGGCTATTTGATCTTGAGACTCTAACCAAATCAATGAATTGTGTGCCTGTTGTTGCAGAAACTAATGATTTTTCAGGTTCACAAGCAACAGATGAGGCAAGGTTAGAAAAGGAGACAAATCAAGATTATGTGTGGATGCCAATCTGGTCAAGTACAATGGAATCAACTTCAACAACTGGTGAATCTTCTTCTGGTAAAGATAAAGAAGATGTTGAAGATGAAAGCAAAGAAGATGGAACAAAGGAACAAGAAAATAGTTCTGCTATCAATAATGCTGCTGAAACAGACTTAACTGAAGAAACAGACTTAACTGAAGAAGCAGAATTAACAAAGGAAGCAGAATTAACAGAAGATGAGGTGGATTTGAGCAATCTCCCACCAAACTATCATGTTCCACTTACACCACACACCAGAATTCACAAAGTCCACTCCCTAGAAAATGTGATAGGAGATGTACAATCAGGGGTGAATACAAGGCAACAACTGAAGTCTTCAGACCAACAAGGGCTTCTTGATTCCCTTTATGTTTCAAAACAACATGAGTTTTCAAACTCTTGCTTGTTTGTATGTTTTCTCTCACAAGCTGAACCAAAGAACATTCTGAAAGCCTTAGATGATTCTAGCTGGGTAGAAGCTATGCAAGAGGAGCTTCTTCAGTTCAAGATTCAGAAAGTTTGGGTGCTAGTTGATTTACCTAAGGATGCAAAGGTAATTGGCACTAGATGGGTTTTCAAGAATAAAAGGGATGAAAGGGGAATAGTGATTAGGAATAAGGCTAGATTAGTAGCCCAAGGGTACACACAACAAGATGGTATAGACTATGATGAATTTTTTGCTCTAATAGCAAGACTTGAGGCAATTAGGCTTTTCTTAGCTTATGCTTCATTTTTAGGCTTCACAGTTTACCAAATGGATGTCAAGAGTGCATTTTTATATGGCACAATTGAATAAGAGGTGTATGTCTCACAACCTCCAGGGTTCATTGATCCTGACCATCCAGACAAAGTGTACAGAGTTGTAAAAGCTCTTTATGGCCTTCATCAGGCACCTAGAGCTTGGTATGAAACACTGGCTTCCTATTTAAAAGAGAATGGATTTCAAAGAGGAAAGATTGATCAGACACTTTTCATCAAACAGCACAAGAAGGATCTTCTGTTAGTGCAGGTGTATGTGGATGACATTATCTTTGGGTCTACAAGGAAGGAGATGTGTTTGGAGTTTGAGAAGCTTATGCATGATAAGTTTCAGATGAGTTCCATGGGGGAACTTACATTCTTTTTGGGTTTGCAAGTTAAACAGTCATATAAAGGCATATTTATTAGTCAAGATAAATATGTTGCTGAGATACTTAAGAAGTTCAACTTTGCTGATTCAAAAATGGCAAGCACACCAATGGATTCTGAGAAACAACTTCCAAAAGATTTAGATGGAGAAAATGTGGATGTACACACATACAAATCTATGATAGGATCTTTGATGTATCTCACATCATCAAGACCTGACATCATGTTCTCTGTTTGTGCTTGTGCAAGATTTCAAGTAACTCCAAAGGTTTCTCATTTAACAGCAGTCAAGAGGATCTTTAGATATCTCAAGGGTCAACCTAGGTTGGGTCTATGGTATTCAAGGGAATCACCTTTTGACTTGGTAGCATTTACGGATAGTGATTATGCTGGTGCTAGCTTGGACAGAAAGTCAACAACTGGAGGATGTCGATTCCTTGGGTGTAGACTTATCTCATGGCAGTGTAAGAAGCAAACAATTGTAGCTAATTCAACAACTGAAGCTGAATATGTAGCTGCTGCAAGTTGCTGTGCTCAAGTCCTATGGCTTCAAAACCAACTTCTTGACTATGGGTACAATTTTATGAACACTGTCATTCATATTGATAATAGTAGTACAATTTGCATTATTAAAAATCCGGCACAACATTCTAAAACAAAACACATTGAAATAAGACATCATTTATTAGAGATTGCAATGAGAAAAAGTTAATTCAAGTAATGAAAATTGTTTCAGAACATAACTTTGCAGATCTTCTAACAAAAGCTTTTGATGTTGGAAGGTTTCAGTACTTGGTAGCAAGTATTGGAATGTTTAATACTTAAATTTTTCAATCTATGTGTTTTTGTATACCAGTGTGGTTAATTCTGGTGATTACTCAGTTAATTCAGGTGGTTACCCAATTAAGTCTGGTAGTTAAATTTTTGTTTATACTGTTGTCTTTGTAAATTTGTACTAGCTATTACTTTAAAATTGTGTTATTTCATACAGTTAGTCATACGTTTATTCTAATGCAAGACAAGTACTTTGTACATTCTTCTCTTGGTTTTAGACTAACTATTTCAGGTATGATCATTTGAGCACAAAGGAAAATTTCAAGTGAAATGGAAGCAGCAGAGTGTGTTCTAGTTGCTACCATAACAGGTTTATGATGGACAGAGTTTGGGAATTCTTAACAAAGGTTCACACCTAAATTAATTAATTCTTTAAAACATCTTTCTTGAAACCTGGTTATCATATTTCACATTGAATTGATGACTTAGTTGATCAGAAAGTAACTGATTCAACTCACTTTCTATCATTTTATACTTTTAAGTATAATGAGAAAGTCTAAGGACATCTGATAGAAAGAACAGCTAGTAAAAGTGAATCTAACACTTGCGTTAGAGGCGACAATTGCTATGAGCTGGAAACCCTGTCAAGAAAGCCTTTTGAATAGGTTTATCTTTACACAGGCAATTATTTATAACTGAAAACATTGGTTCTCACACAACCAGAGGTTGCTTTAAACCGAAATTTTGATGAAGTGTCTGTTATACACTTAATCCCTTCAAAATGGTTGAAAGTAGTATGATTTTTCATAATAAAATCATATGCATACTGCTAAAAGTCAAAAAATTTCTTAAAAGGATTTTTGGAATAAAAATGACTCAGAAAACCATCGTATGATGGATTATGAGTTATTGCCCCATGAATCACCTCTCATAGGAGTTAACACACCTGGAAGTGATGAGGGCAGCAAATTAAACTCTTAAGGAATTGATGGCTACATGTACAACATTGTCTGATAACAAGTTCTAATTGATAGCTCAGATGATGGGGAGAGAAATATTTTGGTACATTGTGAGAGATCTTCCAAACAGGGGAGGAAATGTTATTTGCATCTCAGGGGAGGAAATATCTCAGGGGAGGAAATAAAGCCCAAGGAAGATTAACCAATGAAAGGGAGGAAAAGACAAGAGCATATAAGATGATGACATGGAAGTTGAAAATGACAAGAGTAGAGCTGATTCTGGAGTATTATATATATTCAGAAGGGATGAAGCATTCCAAATGAGAAAGTTATATCTAGGTCAAAGGAAGAGAGCTTTCAGTTTCAATTTTAGTTCACTGCGTTTGTTCATCACTTGCAAAGGCATGCTGATAGATGATTTCACTTGTTGAAACAATCATCCAAGATACACAGCACCATTGCCTCTTAGAATTCCTCTGTCCTAGGAAATTACACCATCTTTTAGGTCAAAGAATGAAGCCTGAAGATGTGTATTGATATTGTTGAAGTCAAAGATCAAAAAGCAGATGAGTTACTGAGTTAGATATTAACCTTTCAGAATAGAAGAAAGTTCAGTCCAAGGGTCTGACTATGAAGTGTTTGAAAGATCTTCACAATTCCTCATTTAATTCAGAAAACATGTTGAAATGGATTCACATGTTTAGGGGAGGATTGTTGGGAATTAAATATTCTGAAGTTTAAGTATTGGGAAAATCTCTCAAGTGATTAAGTCTGGTAGCAGTAGAGTTAAGTCTGGTGAGTTCCAAAGTTAAGTCTGCTGGTTATCTGCTGGTTAAGTCTGGTCGTTGAAGTTAAGTCTGGTGGTTAAGTCAAGTGTTAATTCTGGTGACTAACAGAGTTAAGTCTGCTTGCTGAAGATATTAAGTCTGGTTGACTGAAAGTCAATTATACACGGTAGATAATATCTTACCCCATGTGCTCAGTCTTTATCTTATATTCTCAGAACAAGTTGTAAACTTAGATACATGTTGTATCTTAGTTACTGACATACATTAGCTATCAAGTAGCTCGATAAAGTTTGACAAGACTTAACATCATTGTAAAGATCTTCTTGGACTATAAAAGAAGATCTTAGTTTAGTTCTAGTTATTAAGTGACACAAGTAACTTCCAATTGTAATAACTGTTAAGAACATAGAACAAACACAAACAATATCACAAGTTATAGAAACATAAGATTCAAGGTTGTAACCCTAGTGATAACTCAAGATCACTCGTATTATTATCTTAATAATATTGAATCGTTTGGTGATAAGCTTTCATTGTTCATTGTCATATAACAAACATAATTGTTCCATTTCCATAACCATAATAACCTTCTAAGTGTGATTAAGTACATTCCGCATACTTAATCATATTCACTCAATATATCATATACACAAAGTTGCAAAGGTTTAACCACCTTACAGTGTATCGAATCCTAACAGGTTGAATGTTTCCAAGTAAGCTTGATTTTCTCCGAGCAAGGAGTATAAAAATTAGTTACTTAGAATTTTGTGTAAAAGTTTCCGAGTAAGTAATTTTGTCTCCGAGCAACTTAAGAAAGTCAGATTTACCGAATAATAAAAACTTTAATTTCTCCGAGTAACTCAAGATCTAAAGTTTTTCGAGTAAGGAAACTAAATTTTTCCGAGTAACCAAAGATCATCAGTTTTTTTCCGAGCAAGTTAATTATCTCCGAGTTAGGAGGATGTGTGAAAGTTTTCAAGTAAGGAAACATGTAGTCTCCGAGTTAGACTATATATTTTCAAGTTTGTTTAAAATCCTCCGAGTAAGGATCAATTTCACAATTCCTCCGAGTTATTTCAAAATCCTCCGAGTAACCTATTTTTCCGAGTAACTAAATTTTTCCGAGTAAGCAATTTTTTTAAAGTTCAGGAGAAGGAAAAATGAGGTCTGCTTTAATATGATTGTATGCAAAACATGTTTGCCTGTTTGATATGTGCATGTTAGTTAAAATTATGTCTTTCTAAGTGATAAATTGCATTAGTTAGATTACGATCATGTCAAAAGTCACTCACACTAACATAAATATGCACTTTCTATTGTGTGTTGTTGTTTATGTTTGTGCTATACAGGATAATCATGTCTCATACATCCGTTGCAAGAGGATTTGATCCCAGAAGGAGATGAACGCAAGATCAGTAACTCCAACTCAAGAGTGGATTTCGATGTACAACCATGTCATCAATCGTGCCAGATAATGGTAGAGATTCTGAAGAGACATTTCGTCAGTCCTATCATGACTAAGTCAGCAAGTGTACCGAAAGTTTACATTAACCAGTTCTGGCGCAAGTTATTTATCAGCAGAGATACTAAGACGATGGCAATAACCATTGGTGACAAGAGAATCAAGTTCGATGTCAACACTCTTCGTGCTATTCTTGATCTTCCTCCACCAGAGTCCGGTCCTAAAGGCTCATTTTGCAAAGATCCCACGTTTGAGCAAATAGTCAAAAATTTGAAGACCATTGGATATGATGAAGAAAGCGAAGAACTCACCTCTCACTCTAAGGTTGACAGAAAACACATTCTACAACCATGGTTGACCTTGTTCACCATCCTTAGCCACTGCATAACAGGCAAGGAAATGGGACTTGAACACCCTAGACTCGAACACCTTAAGTTCTTTCACGGTGTTATAAACCTTTACCACATGGACTTTGTACAATACATCTGGATAGATATGATTTACCAAGCCCGACAATTTGCCCAGAAGAAAGCCTACAAGGTACCGTTCCCTCGCTTCACCAAACTGATCATCTCTCACTTCATGGCAAAACATCTAGAGATAGACAGACGCCCAAACGAGAAAGCTCATACGGTAAGCATGGATCACATACTTACCAGAATAAGGATTCATGCCACCAACACAACCAAACAAGGCTTAAGAATTCATCCAAGGTTGTTGTCTGAACCGGTGAAGGAGACTGAGGCCTATGAATGGTATGATGAAGCGGAAAGAGCAGGAAAAGTAGGAATTACAGTAAAGGGTACTAGGGCAACCAGAGGCAGAGGTAGCGGAAGAGGTAAAATAGTCATTACAGCCTCTACAAGGACTAAGAAGATAACCCAAGCCTCAAAGAGAAAACTAACACTTAGAGACGAGTCTTCTGAAGAGGAAGAAGAAGAAGAGCATATAGATCTGAGGGAAGAACGAAGGAAGAAGATTGTATCCATGAAGACAGAACTGGCTAAAGTTGATAAAGGATTGGGCAAGGGCAAGGGAAAATCCATCAAAATGACGGATACATCATTTGAACCCCTTGAACCACCCATGACCAGAGACGAAGAACTTGAACAACTCAAAAGGGCCACAGAAGAAAGCAAGGCTAAATTCACAGCTGATCAGAAGAAACTGAAAAGAATGGAACAGGGTGAAGGATCAGCTTCACAACCTAGGGATGAAGAACCACTATCACAATCTGAAGAAGATTCTAAAGTGACACACAGTCAGTCTGTAAGTAGATCACCAGCTGAATCTGAGGATAAGTCAGAATCAGATGAGGAAAAGGAAAAGGATGATGAAGATGCAGAAGATACTGAGGAAGACGCGAATGATGAAAGTGGTGGAGATGATGAGAAAGCAACAGATGATGAAAGTGGTGAAGAGAAAGGTGATGTAAATGAAGAAAGTGATAAAGATGATGAGGACCAAGAAGATGATAACCAAGGTAACGACAGAATACCTACCCCACCAGTTATTCCATCACCAGTGGCTGAAACCTCCAAGACCACACCACCATCACCAGTACCTACAGTTCAACAATCTGACAGTAATGAACTTAAAGCCCTAAAAGAGCAGATCGCAGCTTTACAAAAACAAGTGACAGCACAACAGGGTGACATCGACAAGTTCAAGACTTATGATATTGAGCGAGCAACAGATCATTACATCAGCAATACGCTACCACAAGAGATCAGTAAGCATATGTATGAGACAATCCCAGGTCTTATGAAAGAATACGTCAAAAGAAAGCTGGATCGGGTTGTGGCTAACCAACTTCAAACCACACCAATAACAATTCAGACATTACCATCCAAGCCTTCTGTTAATGATCTCAAGGAAAAGTTGCTCGAGGCTGTCATTGATGATCCTGAGGAGAAAGAGCTTCGTCGAGCATTGCGTAACTTAATCAGGAAAGCTGAAAAGAGGGGTGAAACATGCAAGAAGGACAAGCCCAGCAAATGTCGTCACGATGATCCTGACAAAGACGATGAAGCTAAGAAAAGGGAAAAATGAACAAGAAAGGAGGGTCCTTCTATAACACAACCTACCCCCACTATTCAGCAAACTGGTAATGAGGACTTCGTACCTCAAGAGACAGGCGCTTTTGATGAAGAGGAACCACATGATGACGTCACCATGGAACAAGCTGACACAGATACTGCTCCCCCGAAGCCTGTAACTGTTCCTGCACCACCAGTTGATGCACCTCTGAGGCCTGCTCCTGAATGGGTAAACCCAGATGCTGCACAATACACATGGTTTGAAAAGATGGTGGATGCATACCCTGATGCACTAGAAAATGTTGCACCTGCTGAAGGTTCTATTGTGGACTTTACGAAGCGACTTAAGAAAGTAATGAAAGTTCAACACTTACATTTATCTGACATCATTGAAGTTCGCAAAGCGGGGTTCTCTGAGTTCAAGACAGCAACTACATCACGCTTGGAGTTCGAGTATAACTTGGAACAAGTTACAAGAGCAATGTCAGAGAATGTTGACTGGGATCATGCACGAGCTTCTCATCCGACTGACAATTTTCAACTTCCCGATTATTCTAAACCTTTACCCCTCGTTGGACACTCCCATAATCCGAAGATACCCAAGGCATACTTCTTCAACAAAGACTTGGAGTATCTGATTTACGGAAACACCAATCCTGAGAAACGCTACGCTACATCTCTCACCAAATTCCCGGCGGCCTCGTATGCACTAGCAGGATTTGAAGAACATATCAGTGAATTATTCGTCAACTCAATTGAGACATACAACGATGAAGCTGTCCTTGGGATTTATCACTGGCCCGATATGAGGAAATGGTTCTACAAATGGAAGCTCACTTTCACTTCAAAGACTAAGGTTTATCAGAAGAGTAGGATTCTTTCCATCACTAGCGCCGAAACAGAATCAAAGTATGGGTACAATTTTCTGACGAAGATCACTGTGAGGAGGCAGGATAACCAAGAATACACGTTCAATGAAGCTGATTATCCCTACATGAACATCAATGATATTGAGGACATGTATCTCCTCAAAGTACAAGGGAAACTCGAGCACCTTCCCGGTCATCTCTAATACGACATCATCAACTCTGTCTTGATCTACATTCGCAACATTGTGATCCGAACAAGAGTTGAAGATGTTCATATTGGGGTGGAGAGCTATCAGACGAAATTAAACTTAATTCAGCTAGATTTCAGACCTCCAGGGATAACAGAAAAGCGTCCATACACCTTCGATGATAGACCATTTGGCGTAGTGTATGTCAGAAGAAGCACTTCGCAGTTCATGGGATATCAAGATATCCACAAATTCAGCGATGAAACTTTGATCGAAGTCAAGTCTGAAATTGCTACTATTCTGGATAACCATAAACATGGGAAGAAGCAGGGGTAGTTGAGGCATATGACATGGAAGCATAACGATGTGAAGCAAGCCATTAAATTCATAGACCACATTGACCGACGGCTTCAGTTTCGAGAGCAGATGAGGAGATTAGAAAGTTACGTGGGTGGACGAGCAGGAATTCCTAACATTCTTACTTTCTGTCATCCAGGGTAATCTATGGTATCATTGGTCTATATTTTTGTCATTATTTCATCATTTGTTTAATATGACAATGGTTTGTGCACAAATCACAGTGCACAACCCGTTCTTGTAAAGAAAGGATCCTGAGGTACGCTTCAGTGCCTCAATCCTAATATAAGGGGCGAAAGCTTCTTACTTTTGAGTAGAATTAACCAGAATTTATCAAACTTTTTTCAAAATTTTGCTCAAAAGAACAAGTATTCTCTTGTTAAGGGGGAGTACTTGAAAACAAAATCTTTGTTCTAAAACAACAAAAAGTTCTTGAAATTCTTCCCGTAAACCTCAAAAAGCATATTTTAATCAAATGTTTTTCAAAAACAACATGATTATGCTCTTTTTTAGGGGGAGAATAAAGAAGTGATTAAAATATGGTAATTACAAGTTGAAATCTTGTTTGAGCTCGACTCAGAATTGAACCCTCGAATTGACAATATCATAAGTCAGTAGTCGAAAAGACATGTCCGGGATGGGTAATAATTTTAAGCCGATCTATTCGGTGATGTAAACGTGTCTCGCAAAGTACTTGTCTGAGTAGAATGTACCGATTTCAAGAGATTTTCTTTGAATATTATCTGGATGGGTAATAATTTCAAGCTAGTTCTACTAGTGATGTAAACGTGTCTCGCAACGATCATGTTCATTGAAAATCAATCAATTCAAAAAGTGCTGACTCTACCCGACATGTGCAAATTCACTTTAAACACTTATGAGCACATTGTTAGGAATTATTAGAAATAATATTTATTTCATTGCTGCTGTTAGTATTAGTGGTTCCTGCTGGCAGGTATGTAGTTCCTACTGGTAGTGGTTCCTGCTGGTAGTACATTTTGTTTCTGCTGTTAGTTGTCATTGCTGCGGGTAATACCGTATGTTTAGAAAGTTTGTTAGAGTTATTTTAGGAAGAGATAGTGTATATCTCTTTACACGTTTTCTTAGTAATGTTGCATTAGGGTTTCTTGTAGTATAAAAGAAACATGCGGCTATGAGTTTTGTAATCAATCAATCGAATTCTTAATATCTTTAGTTCATAAAAGATCCATAGAGGATCAAAGTCTTTACAGTTATTCTTCTTCTTTATTAGTTTATATTCAGAGATTCTCTTGTAGCGTGCTTGTGATTACATAGGCATTCTACCGATCCACAAAGGCTCAAAGATCTATCTAGCGTGCTTGTGATACCACTTGTTGGATCTTGCCTCCTAGATAGATCTTTGAGCCTTTGTGGATCGGTAGAATGCCTATGTAATCACAAGTACGCTACAAGAGAATCTATGAATATAAACTAATAAAGAAGAAGAAGAATAACTATAAAGACTTTGATCCTCTATGGATCTTTTATGAACTAAAGATATTAAGAATTCGATTGATTGATTACAAAACTCATAGCCGCATGCTTCTTTTATACTACAAGAAACCCTAATGCAGCATTACTAAGAAAACGTGTAAAGAGATATACACTATCTCTTCCTAAAATAACTCTAACAAACTTTCTAAACATACGGTATTACCCGCAGCAATGACAACTAACAGCAGAAACAAAATGTACTACCAGCAGGAACCACTACCAGTAGGAACTACATACCTGCCAGCAGGAACCACTAATACTAACAGCAGCAATGAAATAAATATTATTTCTAATAATTCCTAACAATCCTCCCCTAAACTTGAATTTGACTTGGTTAACTTCAAGTTTCCAGATAGATCTTTGATGTCCAGGGATAGAGGATTGAAGCAGCAGCAACAGCAGAA
Source organism: Artemisia tridentata subsp. tridentata (assembly GCA_021014915.2). Classification (NCBI taxonomy): domain Eukaryota; kingdom Viridiplantae; phylum Streptophyta; class Magnoliopsida; order Asterales; family Asteraceae; genus Artemisia; species Artemisia tridentata. The sequence continues at coordinate 370,121,186 of CP139504.1, read as the reverse complement.
AGTAACCAGCATCAACATCAGCTTTAAGCACAAACTTTCAGCAGCAAGCTATATGTATCAGCAACAACAGGAAAACACATCATCTTAATCTGGTCACTATCTGAAAGGCAATGTACTTGATCTTCACAGCAACCATGACTTATTGTACATCAAATCTTTTAAGTTTCATACTATTCTCATCACTTCCAGGTGTGTTAACTCCTGTGAGAGGTGAATCATTGAAAATTAATGGATTTGATGTCTCTTTACCAATAACCATCACTACTGGAGTAGCCACTGTTTAGGTGTGGAAGACCATGGTACATTGATAACCATATGATTTTTAGTAAATCATCAACTATAAACGGATTTGAGTTATCTTTACCTGTAGCCGTGTGCTCAGGACTAGCCAAATCTTAGGTTGCATAACCATGGTGAATTGAGTACCAAATATGGTTTTTCACTGCCTTTACCACAAGCCATATTCTTGTGGGCTAGCCAATTCTTTGGAAACCCAAAGGGTAAAATCCATGGTGAATTGAGAACCATTCAACTCTCAGTAATAAAACATGGGTGAGTTGAGAACCCTATAGTTTTGAGCAAACTATTACAGCTATCAACGAATTTGATAATCACACTAGAGTCGTACCCTCATGGTGAGTCAACTCTTTCTTGTCTGTTAGACATGGTGAGTTGATTACCACTTGTTATGTGGTAAGAAACCAACACTGTACCTGCAAATAAGTTAGTAGACAATCTATACAATTTTTTTTTTAACTAATAAACTTAGAAACAAAACAAAATAAACAGAAAGAAAATAAAGAATACAAATGTACAACAATAAGCATAAAGAGTACCATGATCAAGCAGAAGATGCTTTGGCTGCAGCAAGTTGATTCCGGATAAACCTGACTAATTGCCCAGCTGTGGTCAAGTCATTTCCCACTGCCATTTTGCCAATCTTCAACTTATGCTTTAGCATCCTTTCCATAAGCTCTACTGATAAAGGATATGGAACATCCACAAACATACAGAACACCTGCCCAGAAATAGTCTCCAAGACATGAACATTTGAAGAAGTATATAACCTCCAACTGTGTACTCTCCATGACTGTTGATTAGCCCACACATTATAAGCATCTCCTCCCTCGAAAGAATCCATCAACACTTTCAAATCCCCCCAGAGAATAAGACCAATCCCAGTAGCCTTATTGGTTTCATAATACTTCACCACCATACCATATAGGTTTATCAAGTCTTGCTTGTCCACCCGATTCAAAATCTCCCTAAGAAATGTAAAATATTTGGTTTTCCCATCAAGTGTGTACAAGGCATGGATTTCTCCTTGAGGAATAGGAAGAACCTCCCAAGCAGCAATATGAGACCAAGGGTGAGGAGAATCATCTTCAGAGTCACTTTCAGAATCAAACTGAAGTAATTCCTGATCATCCATGTCTGCAAGAGGCTTTGATGAAGACTTCTTAGCGTGACTCTTCTTCCTGATTCTTGGAGTGGAAGAAGATGAGTGAACTGTAGAAGGTGTCACCTCAGGAATAGAAACCTCTTTTGTTACACCAGGAGCAACAACAGTAGAGGTTGGAGAAGGTGGAACTTCAGTAGAAATGGATGTTGTTCCCTGAGCAGCTTCAGAAGGAATGGAAGTTGGTGGATCAGCAGGAATAGAGGACTCCTTGGGTGATTGTGGGGAAGTCTCAAGAGCAGAGGCATCACCAGTATGCTCAGCAGAATCAGTAAGCTTAACCCTCTTAGAAGAAGGATCTTCTAATGCAGGTTTAGTTCGGGCTAAAATTTGTGTCATGATCCTGTCATAGTGCATCTTGAGTTCTTCATCTGACAATTTCTTCACTTGAGCCATGCTCCACCCAATAGTATAGAGTGCAGAACTCTGGTTCTTGACCACATTCATCATATAATTTCTTTGTTGTGCCTGTGTAGGAGGTTTATCTCTGTTCTCCTTTGCTTTCTTTTCTGCAGCAGCCTGACTCCTTTTTCGCACCAAAGACATAAAATCCCCCAAAGTGTCTTCATCTCTTCTAGCATTTAAGAATTCTAATAGTTGGTCTGCTCTCTCTGCTGCAGTCAAACCTGGAATGGTCTTAATTTCCTCAAACTTTGCTCTCAGCTCAGAATCAGCATTAATGAATGACATAACTGGATCATCAGACTCTTCTGCTAAGCCTCTTGCATACAGCTCATCTTGTCGTTCCTGTTTCTCTTTCCTTTCTATCTCAGCCTTTTCCTGTGCTTGTATCCTTGCTATCTCAGCCAAGGATGCTTCCTCTTGTCTTTGTTGTTCCTTTGACTTCTTTGATGGAGGAGTTTCAATGAGAATCTCCTTTCCTTTTCTCTTTGCTGCAGCAGAATGAACTCCTTCACCAGAACTAACATGCTCATCAGACTGAACTTGACCATCATTACCAGAGGGAATAGCAGCAGGATTAGAAACAGTAGGAACAGCTGTACTAGCAGGAACACTGTCAGGGGCAATGGTGCCACTACCAGTAGCAAGGGAAGAGCTACCAGCAGGATCACCCTGAGACTTAGAATCAGCTGAAACATCTTCACCTCCAGCAGAAACATCTGTAGCAGCAGGAATGTCTTCTGAAGCATCTTCATCTGCTTTGCTGTCAGCAGCAACAGTGGATTGGAATTTTTCAAAAGCTGGTATTCCTGGGGACTGCTTGTTCCTTCTCCTACTGAAAGCTCGAGACCGGGTAGTTGTAGAAGGCTCAGAAAAGGTAGGTACTTCAATATTTGCATTATCCATGGAAGCAGAAGGCAATACATTGAGTCCATCAAATTCCATATCAGTCTGATCAGCTTCTGAATCAGAGAGCACAACCCTTCTTTTATTTTGCTGAAGTTGAGCTTCCAAAGTGTTGACTCTTTCAGTTAGCTTTTGGATAATCCCACCAAAAGTCTCTTTTGTTTCTTTGAGCTCAGTCTCCAAGGAATCCACCTTTTTACCAAGATTTCTTTTGGTGTCCTTTAGTTCAGACTCCAATGCTTCAACTTTCTTCATATACCTGTCAAGTAAAGTGGACATAGAAGTGAGAGCATCAGGATCCTCAGCTCCACCAGCAGGAATACCTGTGGTGTGAACAGCCTCATTGGATCTGGATGGAGAGACAGAAGAATCTCCTCCAATATTGGTGTCAAAACCAAAAGGCTGCCTAGATGGACTAGGAGTGGATAGCCTTGAGGATGTGGGCATATCAATAGAAGGCTCAACTGCAGTTGATGGTTGGTCAACAGATGGGTCAACATTTTGTTCAACAGTGGTGGCTTGGTCAACATTAGGTTCAACATTGCTTACTGGCTCACTACTAGGGGCAACTGGGGTATTGGGCCTAGGAGAGGGTGGTTGTTGGGCATCAGCAGCAACTGATGCACTTGCACCAGCAGCATTAGAAGTTCCAACACCAGCAGCAACAGCTGTACTAGCAGAATCATTGCCCCTTGGCAACATGGCTGGCAATAGAGGCTGATGTTCCCCCTCAAATCTAAACTTCATGGTAGCAAACAATTTACCAGTCAACCTAGCCATGATCCTAGGTGTGGGGTCAGTGGTCTGAACACCTAAGACAATTTGCAAGAATCTAGGGTACATAAGGAATTTGTGTTTAGCATGTACTAAGTTCCCAACCATCCCCTCAAAGATATACTTAGACCAGTTATACACCCTCCCATCAGACAGACAAATAAGACCAGAGGCAAGAGGACTTGAGAATTGATCCCAACCTCCTGACTTGATACTAATGCATTGTAAAAGGGTGTGAATGAGAAACCTCCATTGAGGAGAAAGCTTATTCTTATAAAAGGTAAAAGTACCAGTGACAGGATATCCAATGGCCGCCATACCATCCAGAATTTCTTGCTCTGTTAAGTTATACATCCCTTCCTCATCATTCAGTTGAAGATGAGTGCGAATGGACCCCTCAGTGACGATGTATTCATTCCCATCAATTGTTGCTACTATCTCCTGGGGTCTACCCACAATAGTTCGTACAGCAGCAGTAGCCCAAAATTGTCTTACCAACGAATCATATACTACCGTTGGACAATGAGTCAAAGCAAACTGAATAGAGGACCCACTCAAGAAGGTGAGTACCTCATCATACCCTGTACTTCGTTTAGAGATTTCAAGATACCCCACTTTGTTGTGATCATCTTTTTACTGTAATGCCGCCATAATGATGAATCGATTGATGAGTTGGGTGAATGAGAAGTGATGAAATGGATGTTAGAGGAAAATGATGATTTGGGGAGTGGTATGAACAATTTAGGTCATGTATATGGTTACCAAACTTAGCAATTTAAATTGCAAGTATCTCGCGAACGTATCTTTGACCAATTTGACTTAAATTCAATCCCAAACTAACTTCCCCAATTATAACGAAACCAGCAGCAACCACTGGTCAAATAGCTGGAACAGTTGGTCAACCAGCAGAAACAAAAGGTCAACCAGCAGGAACAAACTGTTGTTTGACCAAAACTCACAATTAACTCCAGATAATTGATGAGTGTGTAAATACTCATCATTTTATACCCATATTTGACACAAAAATGACCAAAAATACCCGATTTATATTGCAGATATCCTTGGTTTGTGTTTTTATGTGCTTCAGGTACAAAGGATTGAAAACGGAGCAAAAACGAGCATTTTTTGATCGACTCGACAACAACTGAGCATTTGATCAAGTGAAGACAAAAGTCAAAATCAAAAGTCAAAGTCAACCTCCAAAATACCAAAATGACACAAATGGTCCTTGGAAATTATTTTCAGTCTTTGGCAGCCTAGATCCCTAGAGTTTCAAAATTTACAAGATTGGTCCTTGAGCTTAACCCTTTTTACCAAATCCAAACCACTTAACCAATATCTTTTTATCCTAAACTAAAAACAAACCCAACCCATCACCACCTAAAACCTTAACCCTGCCCATAAACATTTCCCAAGCCCAAATAATATAAACCCACAACCCGGTCTTTCTTTTTTAGTTAATCCCACAAGTTGACCCGGTCAACTCTTCCCCTTTCCCACAAAATCCCGCCAAAATCCCACCATCTCCCAGCATTTCTTTCTCTGCTACACGCCACCACCCACTCTACTCCTCTGCTCCAGCTAGTTCACGTGTATCCCTCTCCCTCTTCACGAGATACCAAGCCAGGTCAGCAATCCATGTGACCTTTTTGGGCGCCAAAAGTATATCTAGGGCTGTGATCATTCCAACTTTAATCCAAGGGCTGGGAGTTAATCTCAAGAAGCACAAATGAAGACCCAAGGCTGTTTTCTCTCACAAAAGAAGCACAATGGGAAGAAGACCCCTAGTTAGCTTTTTAGTATAAATAGGAGTCTTGTAAGCCTAATAAGGAGGATTTTTTTAGCTTAAATTTAGTTAAGGTATTGTATTTTTATCTTTCAGCATTGTAATTTACAACTTCAGTTAATGAAATTTTAGTTTTCTTATTTGGTCTACGAAAGTCAACTGTACTGCTCAAGTGCTTATTTAGTGTTTTTCTGCTTTTTTCTAAGCTTGTTTGATCTTATAATGGTTATTGGAAGTTAGATTGACAAGAGATGCTTGATTAATGTTAATTTTAGCTTAATAGCTTAAAAGTCCTATAAAATAGTCATAATAGCTTATAGCTTATTAGGTGCTTATTTCACTATTTAGAGTTGCTTATTAGGAGAAAAGTAAGCTGTTTAATCAGTAGGTAACAAGTTTCGGAGTTTAAATTAGCTAGGAGTAGTGTAAAAGTTCAAAGTTAACTTCATAAGGGGTGTTTGGCTTTTTAAGTCAAACGAGTAAAAACCCATTTTCACTGTTCATTTGCATCATTCTTAAGTTTGATCTTAACTTATTAAGAATATATAAGTTGTTAGCATAAGCATTTTGGCTGTTTTTGGAGAATTGTAGACTCTGAGTGAAATAGTGCAAATTTAGAACTTGATCTGATCTCATAAGCTCTATACAGCATTAAGCAATTTAAGGCTTATTTTTTTGGTGTTTCTAAGTTCCTCTTAGTCAATTAAGTTGATCCTAAGTTGCTTGTTTCTTGTCCCTTAGCCTAGGGAATTTTGTGCCAAAAGTCTGCATAAGCAGACTGCATTTTCAGATTTCCCCATTTTGCAGCTTCTTTCTTGATTTTTAACTTGCTCAGTTTAAGCCCCCATAAGCTCATTCTTGGCATAGTTAATCTTTGCTGGGTGTTCTAGTAGTACCCATTTTTTATTGATTTTTAGGACTAGCTTTTAATAGCTTTTTAGAGGCTTGAAAAGCCCTTGATTTGCCCTGCTCCTAGACCATATCAGCAGACCCTTAGGTTCCTTTAGTGCTTATTTGATTTATTTTCAGAGCTTATTTCTGTGTTATTGTGGCTTTTTCATTTTCATCTCAGCTTATTTTCATTTACTTGTCTTGCCTCAGTTTGATTTTAGCTTTTTTTTTAACCTTTTCAGCCCTTTTATTCTAGCATTCAATTGTTTTCTCAAATAGCCCACTGCTTAAATAAGCTCAGCTTATTCTGAGCTTATCTTAAGTTTTCAAAAATATCTCTTTTATAAAAGGTGCTATTTGATAAATGCTTATTAGATTTCAAACAAGAAAAAAAATATATATAGTTTTAAAAAAATAGCAAAACCCAGGTTCGAACCTGGGTCACCCAGTTCACAAAGCCAACACATAACCAGTACGCCCTAGGGTCTTTCTTAGTTAACATTTGCAAAACTTAATACTTAACCAAGTTTTTATTTTAATCTTTATTAAGCTGTTTTGCTTATAACAGCTTATTCCAATAAGCTGTTATTGTTGTCTTATTTTTCATAGTTTCAGTTTACTTCAAAGTATTTTCTCAAAAAGTTTCAGATTTTTCCCATTAGTTTTAACATTTTTAATCATTTATTTTCCTTAAATCAGTTTTTAAATTATTATAAATAAAATAAAAATCAAAAAAAATATAATTCTTTTTTATAAAATTTTCTTTTATCATTTCAGACTAAGGAAAAATAAATTGGTTCCAGTAGAGTTTTTATTTCATTATTTTGACGTTTTTAGTTTCGTATTTTCCGTTTTCAATTTCGTTATTTGTTTCCTTTTCGTTTTTATTGATTTATGCTTTGTCGATTTAAGTTTCCCTTACCCTATTTATATTTCCCGTAGTTTTAAGTTATCCTTATCCTATTTATGCTTCCCGTAGTCATTAGTTATTTAATATTAATCAAAATCCAAAATCAATTCATTTTCATTATTCATCAAACACGATTCACAAACCCGATCTCACAAATTCCATTCATCCTTCATCGGGGATAACGACCCGGGTTACACATACTTCCTTTGTGTTTCCTAGGAAATAAAATAACGTGTTGATTCCTTCGAATCAACAGTCAACTCCTTAATTAACGCCACTCCTGAAAGAAATTTATTTCAAAACCAACCCAACATTTAATTGCCTTTAATCCTTCATTGGCATTATAAAAGGCCTCAACATTCAACACAAATGCACATAAACCCTAATCCTCCATTCATACACCATGAGTACTTCCAAGCCAACTGTTATAGAATTATCGTCTGATTCATCATCTGAGTCATCAGGATGGGCAAACTATTTCCCACCCAATGACTCCACTCATATCAGCAGAAACGAAAAGGGCAAAGGAAAGGCTGAGGAAGTTTCGTCTGAAGATCTTCTAGCTTCCCCCTCCTCTTTGGATGACTCAAGCTCGGATGATGAGCTCTCTTTATGGCCAAAGTCTTTGACCTATTATCAAGGTTCTAGGGAAGCATATCCGTCGCATACTCCACTTTCAGTCATGCTCACAAGAGAAATGGAGAAATCTGTGGCAGCCATGAGCAAGATTCCAGTTCCAGAGAAAAGTGAACCTCTTCCAAAGCCAAGGAAACAAGTATTGGGACTTGCTTCCCCAAAGGTGTATAATTTGATCAGTGGCTTAGGATTTCGCAAGGTCATGCCTGATAACAAGGGCAAAGAAAAAGGGAAGATGGAGTAGTTGACTGGGTTGTTGCTGTGGTTCTGAGGACTAGGTGTTTGTTCTTTTTGTTTGTTGTTGTCTGGTGGATAGGTTCATCTGCAGTTTGGGTGTTGAAATTTCATGTTGCTTGATCGATCTGTAACCTCACTATAACTAATGAATAAACTTTTTTCTTGTTGTTTACATAAGATTGAAGACTTATTATTTGAACTTGAGTTAACTACCTGCAAAATGTTTAGAAAACACAATATACAAAGAAAACACAAACAAAATACCATCTGCAAGACAAAGTTAGTGAAATGAAATAATTAGATAATACACAATATACAAGCATAAGCCTCCCCTTAGGCTTATGCCTCCCCTCAAACACAGCAATGATGGGATCCACCATTTCTCTTGGATCCCTTTCTCAAATAATCACCATTGTGTCTCCAAGAACAACCTTTTAAATACTGAAGATCAGTTTCCCATCTTGTCCCTCCCATATACATTGGGTCATAACAAATAGGCCAATAATCATTTTGAAGGTAACTGCTTGTAGGTCTGATGTAGGGTCTTGCAGCATTCCTTTTCCAACCAGCAGAATTGGATGTACCAGCTGGAACTGGCTTACCAGTAGGAATAGCTGCAGGTCTGAAATGCCTACCAGCAACAACAGGTGCTGGTTGTTTTGCATTACCAGCAGGAAATGCATTTGCTCTAGGGACAAATGGGGGTATATTCTCTACATTTTTCCACACTGATCTAGGTTGTTGTTGTTCAACACAAACATGCATTTTACTCTCATAATAATTACAATCTTTAATGAGGTGAGAGTAACTACCACAAACAAAACATGATTTCCTTTTAAAAACTTTGTTCTTTTCATGTCTTCTTTTATTACACACAAAAGTATCACAACCAATACTTGAAGGAGAATTGATTTTAACAGAATTAAGAGAACTATTGTCAAAAGAAGCTATTTTAGAAATAGATTCATCATCAGCCACTCTTGTGGATAAAACATCAGTCATGTGTGTGACAGACTTATCACTTGAATCACATGAGGTATAGTCATCAGACTTGAGGTCAGAGGATTGGTCACTGTCAATACAAGAGACAAACCTATTAGATTCGTTGTCTAAAGTAGGCAAGTCATTGGACTTCTTCCCATAGGACAGGTGTGATTCATTTAATTCTATGTCAAGGTCTGAGTGGATAGGGACAGGCTTAAAAACTCCTCTGATAGGTGGAGGAACTGCATTCATTCCTCCTTCTTTTACAAACTTAACAGGGATTTGGTAATTAACCTCTTTAGGGGTAGGGTCAAACCATTTTGACTCAACAGTGTCATCAATTTCATGATACCCCAAACCACTCTTAGACTTTACAGACTGAGTACTATTATTCAACCTATCTACAAGATTAGTTGCCTCTTTCAATGAATTACACTTAGCCACTTCACTTTCTAACTTAGCCTGCACATTCTGTTTTTCTAAATTTACCTTTGCATTTTCTCTTTCAGAATATTTTAGCAAGTTAGTAGTGTTTTCTAAGTCTCTTTCCAAAACTTAATTTTTTCTTCATATGCTATCTGATTTGCTTGGTACCAAGCTTTTTGTTTTTCTAAAGTTTTAAGAGCATTTTCATAAGCTTGAACTTTAACAAACAATTCTTTATATTGAGGCTCTATGTCATCAAACTCTTTCTTAAGGTTAGAGTACATTTCATGACAGCCAAAAGGACAATTTTGTACCTGAGATGAACATCCCATTAAGGCAAATTCTTCCACATCATCCTTTGCTTCATCAACCATACTGACGGTTTGATTGACACTTTCTTTATCAGCTTCATCATGTCTTGTCCAATTTAACATAGAATCAAAAGGTAGCAAGGCATTAATCTTCATGGCCCACATTTCATATTTATCTTCTGAAGAAGACATTGTGTAAGGGTTTAAGAGATTGTTTAGAAAACTTTTCTTCTTCGACAGAGATCCTCACCAATCTCTGATACCACTTGTTGGATCTTGCCTCCTAGATAGATCTTTGAGCCTTTGTGGATCGGTAGAATGCCTATGTAATCACAAGCACGCTACAAGAGAATCTCTGAATATAAACTAATAAAGAAGAAGAATAACTATAAAGACTTTGATCCTCTATGGATCTTTTATGAACTAAAGATATTAAGAATTCGATTGATTGATTACAAAACTCATAGCCGCATGTTTCTTTTATACTACAAGAAACCCTAATGCAGCATTACTAAGAAAACGTGTAAAGAGATATACACTATCTCTTCCTAAAATAACTCTAACAAACTTTCTAAACATATGGTATTACCCGCAGCAATCACAACTAACAGCAGAAATAAAATGTACTACCAGCAGGAACCACTACCAGCAGGAACTACATACCTGCCAGCAGGAACCACTAATACTAACAGCAGCAATGAAATAAATATTATTTCTAATAATTCCTAACACACATGTTAAGGGGGAGTATTTCTGAAAATCACAAAACTCTCAAAGTGTTAACAAAATATGTTTTTACAATCATAAGCACTTTGAGAGATTTTCAAAAAAATTGGTTTATGGCACCAATAGGATAGTCATGGAGATATAAGGTGACTAAGGTTAGGAAAAAACCGTCCTATGATCCGCCAGAGCCGGAGGGATCTACCCAAGGACAATACCAATAGTTTAGAACTAGGAAGTCCTAGGTATGATGAAAAAAGGAGAAAAGAAATGAAAGGAGAAAGAAGGGGTTGAAGAATGAAAAAGAAAAGTAAAGAAAAAGGTTAAAAGAAATAGCCCTCCATTTGTTCAACCTTAGGGCAGACACCGGGTTCAATACATATGCTACTGGTTGTCACTACGGTAACACCAGTATTGAAGATTAAGTCGTCATGGACCCAGTAACGCACTGCACTAAACCTTCTAGTCACTCAGGTGTCTCTCAAAAGACACTTGTTTCATTTATCACTGAGAACCTTTCATTATCTATCGACCTCTCACTCCGAGATGTGTTGATATTGAAAAGGAGGCACTTTACTCCATGCCTCCGACGACCAATAATAAGCACGTGATTGAGTCTAGAGCCACGAGATACATCAAAGATCTCTTAGGTACACTTAGCATTGTTATACTGGATGTTCAACAAAAGGAACACCAGTTGTAAATTATAAGAGTGTCCTACGCAGGTCTTAGTAACCTGCCGAGAACATTCATGAGAGAATTTACATATTGTGATTCTCAGTGATTGAATGGAAATCCTGCCAAGTTCAACATCAAACAGCCCTGACAGCAGGTCACTTTGGTAATCCCTTGTGGATTACGCTTAGTGGTTCCAAACGGTCTACAGTCGTGGAGTAATACTTCGGTATGCTTCAGCGACTCATCTGAATCATTGGTACACTTAGGTGTATCTTCTGGTTCAGGAACGGCCTTGGGTAGGATTAGAGAAAGTCTTCACACTATGCTGTTGACGATCTCGAAGTCTGAATCTGTAAGTGCCGGATGATTTATTGCTAACTGTTTACCTGCAGGAAATCATGGAGACCGGAAGATCCACTACCACCATTTCATCATGCTCATATCCTGATGAGAAGTCAAAGATCAAGCAGAACAACAGTTCACAAGTTAAAGCTCAAAGCTTATGAAGAACAAAAGTCAGAAGACATATAAGCATGGTGGAAAAGACACAAAGACACCAGAATTAAAGAATGTTGGTGGAAGGCAGATCGTTACTTTACCATATCACTTAATCAAGAACAAAGAACAAAGATCCAAATGACGTCGAAGCCAAAGATGCAAAGATGACGTCAAGCAACCTCGATGATTAATACTTAGGGGGAGATTGTTGGGAACTCGTCCTAGATTATTGAAGTATTAATCATATTATGTAATAGGTTGCTTAGGCCTTTATGTTTGTTAGTAATGTACGGCCTGTGTAGAAGGCCCATGGGCCGTGGGCTTTTATGTTTTGTTAATTAGGGCCACGCCCCATTTCACTAGAAACACTATAAATACCCCTCCCATTGAAGGGAAGGGGTTGTTGGTTAATGTTCAGTTCTCATTAGTATTGTGTTTAACCTACCTCTCTTTCTCTCTCTAATATTCTCTCTCTAGACAACTAACCTTGTGTGATAAACTTGAGACCTATCAGAACTTGTACATGTCTCGGATGTGATTTACTTTGTGTCTCGTTTATAGGTCAAACGTTCGAAATATAATGTGAAACTCGTCATCCTGATTCTTTGATGTATAGAGATTTGAGATGTGCAAAAAGTTGTATATGTTATGTGTCGAATTCAAAAGATATCGAGGTAAAGCTTTGGTGTATCAATCGAGTGAGAATAAAAGAAAATAACAATTGGGTTAGACTTTTGAATAGTAACAGGCTTAAAGATTGGGCCAGGAATAGTAGTATTGATCCGTTTGGTTGTTTATTAGTGTATATGATTTTCGTGGTCCGTGTGTGAGCCCGTTCCATTGTAATGTATCACGTATCAATGTGTTTGAGTTATCGTAGTGTGATAACATAATTAAATGAGATAACCTCTCATTAACAGGTGTCAGAAAATAAATAATGCGCATTTTCTGATAAAGTAATAATTATTAAAATGGGAAAATTACCATTTGTTACAGTCTCCCAACCTTATTTGAATGTCGTCCCGACATTCAATTCGTGTTATCAGGTGAAGATACAAAAAGATGTGGATATTTGGCCTTGAATTCATCTTCACGTTCCCACGTGTATTCAGGGCCTCTTCGGGAATTCCAACGAACCTTGACAATTGGTATTCGACTATGTTTCAATCTCTTAACCTCTCGGTCCATGATTTCAATAGGTTCTTCAATAAAGTATAGTCGATTGTCAATTTTGATTTCTTCCAGAGGAATAGTAAGAGTTTCCTCGGACAAGCATTTCATTAGGTTGCATACATGAAAGACATCATGTACGTTGTTTAGTTCTTGTGGTAGCTGGAGTCGGTACGCTACCGGTCCAATTCTTTCTAGAATTTCGAAAAGTCCAATGTAACGAGGATTTAGTTTTCCACGTTTTCCAAAACGTATCACACCTTTCCATGGCGAAACCTTTAACATGACTCTGTCCCCTACTTGGAACTCAAGAGGTTTACGTCTCTTGACAGCATAGCTCTTTTTTCTGTCTTGTGCAGCTTGCATCTGATTACGAATCTGCATAATCTTTTCGGTTGTCTCATGAATGAGTTCGGGACCTGTGAGTTGACTGTCTCCCACTTCTGTCCAACTAATGGGTGATCGGAACTTACGTCCATAGAGTGCCTCGAATGGTGCAGCTTTTATACTTGTATGATAGCTGTTGTTGTACGAGAATTCGACTAGGGGCAAATGTCCGTCCCATTTCTTGCCGAAATCAATAACACAAGCTCGGAGCATATCCTCCAAGGTTTGAATGGTTCTTTCACTTTGGCCGTCTGTTTGGGGATGGTAAGCTGTACTCATGTCGAGTTTAGTTCCCAAAGCTTTCTGGAGTGACTGCCAAAAATTTGAAGTGAAACGAATGTCGCGATCAGAGATGATCGAAATTGGTACTCCATGCCTGGAGACTACTTCTTTCAGATATAAACGAGCAAGTTGATCCATGCTGTCAGTTTCTTTGATGGGAAGAAAGTGTGCAGATTTGGTGAGTCTATCAACAATAACCCAAATCGTGTCATATCCACTGGAAGTTCTTGGTATTTTCGTTATGAAGTCCATAGTGATTCGTTCCCATTTCCACACAGGGAGTTCAGGTAGCACTAGTAATCCGGACGGTCTCTGATGTTCTGCCTTAACTTTAGAACAAGTTAAGCATTTACTGACATATAGTGCAATATCCGCCTTCATGTTAGGCCACCAATATAGTTTCTTAAGATCAAGGTACATCTTATCAGCTCTGGGATGAATAGAGTACTTGGACTTATGCGACTCGTGCATAATTAACTCTCATATCCCACCATAGAGTGGTACCCAGCTTCTATCGTTGAAGCATAATACTCCATCTGATCTCTTTACAAAGCCATTTGCATTTTCTGGCATACCATAGAGTTTTTCACTTGGTCTATTTTCTTGCTTGAGTGCCTTAATCTGAGCATCGAGGATCTTTGTTGGGAGTGGTGAACTGATCGTCATTCCTAGTGATCTGACTCTCAAGGGTTTGAGTCGTTCTTTCTGGCTAAGAGCATTTGCCACAACGTTGGCTTTTCCCGAATGATAACGAATTTCACAGTCGTAATCACTGAGTAATTCTAGCCACCTACGTTGTCTCATGTTCAATTGTTTTTGGTCTAGGATATGTTGCAGGCTTTTGTGGTCCGTAAACACTGTATACTTAGTGTCGTACAAGTAATGTCTCCATATCCTAAGAGCGAATACAACTGCTCCCAGTTCTAAATCATGGGTTGTATAGTTCTTTTCATGTGTCTTGAGTTGTCGTGATGCATAAGCAATCACCATCTGCCTCTGCATCAAGACAGCACCTAAACCCTTGTGCGAAGCGTCGCAGTATACGACAAAGTCATCGCTTCCTTCAGGCAAGGCCAATATGGGTGCACTACATAACTTTTCTTTGAGCGTTTGGAATGCCTCTTCTTCATCTTTTCCCCAGACGTACTTTACATTTTTTTGAGTTAGGGTGGTTAATGGTTTGGCTATCTTGGAGAATCCCTCAATGAATCTCCTGTAATAACCGGCAAGTCCTAAGAATTGGCGTATTTCGGTTGGCTTTGTTGGTGTTTCCCAATCCTTAATTGACTCAATCTTTGCAGGGTCCACGTGAATACCCTGGCTGTCAATAACGTGACCGAGAAATTATACAGTGGAAATCCAGAAATCACATTTTGAGAATTTTGCATACAATTCCTCCTTCTTGAGTAATTCCAAAATCATCTTGAGATGTTTTTCATGTTCTTCTTTGTTCTTGGAATAGATCAGGATATCGTCTATGAACACAATCACAAACTTATCCAAATATGGTTTACACACCCGGTTCATAAGGTCCAACGAATACTTCTGGTGCGTTCGTCAAACCAAATGGCATAACCTGGAACTCATAGTGTCTGTAACAAGTTCTAAATGCTGTTTTTGGGATGCCTTCTTCTCGAACTCGAAGTTGATGGTATCCAGATCGAAGATCGATCTTTGAATATACGCTGGAACCTTGTAGTTGATCGAATAGGTCGTCAATCCTAGGAAGTGGGTATCGGTTCTTTAATGTTAACTTGTTCAGCTCTCTATAGTCGATGCACATTCTAAAGGTTTTGTCTTTCTTCTTGACGAATAGAACAGGGGCTCCCTATGGTGAGGAACTAGGCCTGTTGAAACCTTTCTCCGAGAGTTCTTGTAGTTGTTCTAATAATTCTTGCATCTCTGAAGGAGCTAATCAGTATGGTGCTCGCGCTACGGGTGCAGCACCTGGTACTAAGTCAATTTCAAACTCTAGTTGTGTAACTGGTGGAAGTCCAGGCAAGTCCTCGGGAAAGACTTCAGGAAAGTCACGCACGATCGGCACGTCTTCTAGGCGGTTTTCTTTAGGTTCCTTCTTTATCTTCTCCACTTGTGCCACAAAGAGGAGACATCCATCCTGAATGTACTTCTGAGCTTTGGTGCATGATATGATGTTCAATCGAGATATACTTCTACGGTCCCTTCTATCTCCTACTACTTCCAATACTTCATTACCGTACGATATACGAACAATCTTCTCGTCGCATATGATCACCGCATGGTGTTTAGATAACCAGTCCATTCCAATAATAACGTCAAAACTGCCAAGTCCTACTGGCATAAGGTCTATGTTGAACGGATGGTTTAACAAGTTCAGTGTACAACCTCGGATTATAGTGTCTACTCTTTCCACGTTACCATTAGCTAATTCTACGTCATAACCAATGTCTAAAGCCGTAGGGATGTTGTCTAGTAACTGACTAAATGTGTTTGATATGAAACTCTTATCTGCCCCGGTATCAAATAAAATAGATGCATGGCGGTTGTTTAGAAGAAACGTACTCGTAACAACGTTCGGGTCCTCTGGTGCTTCTCTTCCACCAACCACATACACTCTTCCTCGGGCATTTCCTGCATAACCCTGGTTTCCTCCAGCGACTTGATTTCCATTGTTACCCTGGTTTCTCTGTTTCTTGCACTCATTCTTGAAGTGCCCTTTTTCCCCACAACCAAAGCATGTAAGGGAAGATTTGTCCTTGACGGTAGGAGCTCTTTGATTAGTTACTGGCGCCCTTTGAGTAATAGCAAGAATAGGTGCTCTGCATATCCTGGTCATATAATCGATTCTTTGACAATTTCCACATTTCACGGAGCATGGCCCGTTGTGATGGAGTTTACAACGGTTACACAAAGGAGCTTTTCCAGCATAGACCCTCTGATCACTGGGTCCAGCAAAATAAACCTTAGCGACTTCCTGTCGTTTGTTTGGCTGATGATTGGCTCTTGAGTTGTCCTCCCATTTTCTTTTGTTATCTCTTCCTTTGTCTGCCATATCTTGGATCACCTGATCCATTAAGTTGTGAGAGATGGAGATTGTGTTATGCAAGTCACTAGGATTAGCAGCCAATATATTCTCTCTGATGTTCATGGGTAATCCTCCGATGTAACATTCTATCATTCGTGATTCAGTAGCAACCAATTCGGGACATAGTAATGCTAATTCTTGGAAACTTTGTGTGTACACCACAATGTTGGTGCCTTGAACCTTCAAGTTCCAAAATTCTGCCTCCATCTTTTTTACCTCAGTACGAGGGCAATATTTCTGGAGCATTAAAGTTTTGAATTGCTCCCACGTCATAGCGTAAGCAATATCCATTCCTGATGACTTCATTTAAGAGTTCCACCAAGTTAAAGCACTGCCTGTCAAAGTATACGAGGCATACTTAACTTTGGATTCTTCTTCGCAATTGCAGATGCGAAACACAGTTTCCAACTTTTCTAGCCATCTTGCCAAGCTGACAGCTCCCTCAGTACCTCCAAAACTTCATGGATCACAAACACGAAATTCTTTGTATGTGCAGCCCCGACTGACATTAGTGGGTCTCGCGGCTCTGTCACCGGTGTTTGTGCTTGATCCTACATTGGCAGCAGCGGCCATGGCTTCTGCCATAAGTTGTGTCAAATTTGGCTGGTTGACTACGTTTGGAGGGGGAGTGGCATTATTTGCGTTTCGAGTATGATTTGATTTGCGTGGAGCCATTTGTCTACAAAAGAAAGTAACAAATGATGAGATTTTGCATAAGAGTATGAGAAATCATCACATGAATGAGTAGCATTACAGTAGAGCATGAAAGAAAGAATTAAATCACAATAAAGAGATAACAAAATGAGCTTGTTATAGATTAAAAGTCGGTTACAAGATCTGAAAATTACAAGCTTATTGGAAAATACATCAGACACTAACCGAAAACTACTCAGTTCAGTGGGTACATAAATGATACATATGAATCTAAGATTAGTTACGTCCTTGACGTAAACGCTTAACTTCTGCCTCAAGCTCCAGTTGTGCAGCTTCCATGTCTGCGAAGCGTCTCTGGAACTCCTGGTACATTCTCATCTGAGTAGCTAACATGGCTTCTAAGATGGAAATCTTCTGATCCTGGTTCCTTGCCGTGTCTCTGACTAACCATAGGGTCCTTTCAATGCCTTCTACCCTACCATGTGTCTGAGCATGGTCTCTACCCAAACAGCGGACTCTGGAATCCAAGTTTCTAAGTTCATAGTTATAAGTATCCTGCATTTCATTAATTCTCATCCCTAAGTCAAACACCTCTCGCTTCTCAGCATCGGCTCTTCCAAACAGAGTGTCAATGTTTCGATCATACCACTCGAAACGTGTTGGTTGTAACCTTTCCAGCTGATCAGTGTGGACGTCTAGTGTGCTGGCTTGCTGATGAAGAAGGGTCCATATCGAATCACGAGTACTTATAGCATAGTCAGGGGGATTAAGTGGGGATACGTCATCTGGAATGTCTGGCATTGGGGAGTCTGGAACGTCAGACAGTGGAGAGTTTGGCTCAGCATCTTTCCAAACTGTCTCTTGGTGTGTTCCCCTCGAACTCTGCCCAATCTCGAATGTTGCCGGACAACCAATCATCTCTTCATCTGAATACGACTAAGTAGCTCTCCTAAGTGGAGGTGAGTGAGTAGGTGATGATGTGTTTAGAGTAAGTTCCGTATTAGGTTGCGGTTGTGATACTTGTACATGGGGATCTTCAGTATCTGGAGTGATCTGAAGGGTAGGTGATGTACGAGTAGCACGGAGAATACTTTCAATGGTATCAAATGATTTGGAAGATATGGTCTGTGACAAAGATGGTATACGTGCATAAGTATATAGAAGATACCTATAATCTTTAATGTAAGGCTAGAAAGTATTAGCCAAAATATAAGTACATATGTATATGTATACAATAAATCACGAAAGTATGTGTCATCAAAGTAACACGAAAGTATATGCTAGGCATTAACACGAAGTATGTGTCCTCAAAGTAGCACGTAGTATATGCTAAACTTGCTAAAACAAGTAAGTAGGGTAGCAAGTAAGGCAGGCTGGCACATGGCGGTCATAGGTTGAGTTTTTGTAAAAAGCGGTTATAGTCTAGGTTTTATGTGTACCTAGTTCTCTATAACCTTAGCTCTGATACCAATCTGTAACACCCCCAAATCATATCGCAGCGGAAATAATATTTAGGGTGCTACTTAATCGGATCACAACATAAGTAATAGAGAACGAATTTATCAAATCCGTTTTAAAAGCTTCATTACTTAAAACATAAGTTTTACATATTTGAAATGCGGAAAACAAGGCCCATAATATTTGTATAATCCTTCACATATTAGTTGTCAAATAGTACAAAAACTCTGGTCATTAGTGTTATGTGTACACTTCAAAAGTGTGCCTATGCCCCTGCCACGCACTGCCTTGCATCATCATATGTCAATCAACTAAACACCTGAGAAAAACATGCTAAAAGCTTGTGAGTTCATAGGTTTACATAAATCAGTAAAGTTGGACCAGTAAGTTCATGAGTTAACATTTCAAAGTACGAAACGTTATACGAAAGTGCTATTACGCTGCGCTAAGTTTCATGCTACCGAAGCTACGACAGTTTGCATGCGATGTGTGCATGTAATAATAAAGCCCGACAAGTGTTCTATCACTAGTCACTTGTAATTCGACATGGTATACATCCGTTTGTCCAATCGGGACTCTTAAATCGCAACACGGATGGAGGTGTCACCCTCAATAGATCTATTTATATCACTCGTGCTTCCAGCAGGAATTAACGGTACATGATCATGGGCATAAATACAGTAATTAGGCCAGCAGGTAATAGTTTTGTCAAACAAAAGCATTGTTTAAGTAGTCCAGAAAAGTAAGCATGTTTCTCACCCCAAGTATTGTAAAATGAGTATTAAAGTAATAGTGGGGCTATGACCCACCTTGAGTGTAACTAGCAAAGTGAAATATGAAATCAAGTAAGTTATGGGAACGGCTCCAACACACGACCTGGATTATAGTGAAGTCTGAGATTTTGATAGTTTTGGCTCAATACGAATAATGAGTATGAAACTGAGTAACGGATAACGATTTGGTTTGTGATGTGTGAGTTTGATATGCTTAAAATGCTTAAAGTTCAAAAATAATATTATATATAATATTATCTTGTTTTTATATTTTTGAATCCATAATTATTGTTTCCTCGAAAGTCGTCGAATAATACGTTAAGCTTAAAAGTTCGACGTAACGAAAGTAACATATTGAAACGAATGATAAAATGCACATGTTTAAATGAAAATGAGTAAAACATGAAATAGAGATGAATATGGATAAATGTTACTGTTCAGTCCTTGCATTTACACAGAATTTACACTTTCTACCCTAACGGTGTAAGTTTTGCACCGTTAGTCCTCAGTTAGTTATATATTACATTTTTAGTTCAAAGGAGTTAAATATTACATTTTCAGCTTTAAGTTTACTGTTTGAACAATATTTATCCTCAATTTATGAAATTTACGGTTTGAGACACAATTATACGAGATTGACAAAATTAACCCGAATAGTAATAATATTTGCAAATTAAGTCCAAATTTCACAAAAAGGATGTAATAAATTTTCCGAAAGTTTTAGTAGCTTTAAAAAGCTTATTTGAGTCAAAATGAACAGCTTATTCACAAAAGTGCTTATTTTTTCGATTATTGGGCCTTAACGAGATATAACAAAGGCCCAATAACAATTTATGAATCGTTGGGTTTAAGGACATTTTGGGCTTATCATTGGGCTTATTTGAAGGTCTTAAAAACATTATCAAACAGCTTATAAGCACTGCTTATCGCAACTGCTTATTGGGCTGTTAATTGGGTTTAAAGCCCAATCGGTAATAATAAGGTTTATAGAACCGTTTCATATAGCGATCACTTTGGTCTTCGAAAGGGACTTATTAGAGCTTATAAAGAGAGCTTTTTTCAACTGCTTATTAGGTAGGCTTATGAAGAATCAGTTTGAGCAACAATATCAATATGGTGTATATATAGAATGGATTTTAAGGAGGCCAAAGTTAGTCGAATGAACCAATATGTACAATAAATAAAAATGACATATATATGTTATGCGATGCAACAATTGTTAAAAATGAGGTTTGATATGTATTAAAATGAATATGTAAGTGCCGGAATAACGTATAACTCGTAAAATCTAGCCATCCATAAACAGGAGGTCATATGTACAACGTAAAATAAATAAAAGAACTCAAAATAAAGCGTAGAAAGTAAATACAGTCGAGTAGAACATAATACGATGCATGATATGTCGAAGGATCAAAATAACAAATGGAAATGAGTTTTTAAAGGCTTACCACACCAAAAGGTGGTGAGTTATATGTTTAACGTGGTCTAGAACTTGTATGGATCGCAAGAATGATCACAAAGGCTTCAAGAACAAGGTATACGACTTGATAATGGATCCAAATGGCTCGAAAATGCTTCCTGTTCCTTGGAGGTCTCGGCAGCAAGTATAGGAGCCTTAGGAAGAGTATATGAGTGAGTTTTCAAGTGGGAATGCAAGTGTGTGTGTGTGTGGGTCGATATATATGCATGTATTCGTAGTGTATATTATAAAAAAAATGCACAAGTTGTGAAATTTGATTCCTTGCAGGATTTAGAGAATATTTTTAGGGGATAAGATGAGATTTCACTCGAGTATATAGGTATTAGGAGAGTGTTTGCTAGTTTGGTTCGGTTATGATCAAATTGTATGTATATAAGTACGATTCGACATGTATAAAAGGTCTAAAATGATTTCTAACGTGACCAAGTGTTAGAAAATGGTGAGAAATAATGTCATAAACTCATAGTCGACTAGAAATAAATATATGCTTAGGTATAAATTTAGTTTGATCGAGTTTAGTTAAATTGAATAAATATTGGTCGAACTTGTACATGTCTCGGATGTGATTTACTTTGTGTCTCGTTTATAGGTCAAACATTCGAAATATAATGTGAAACTCGTCATCCTGATTCTTTGATGTATAGAGATTTGAGATGTGCAAAAAGTTGTATATGTTATGTGTAAAATTCCAAAGATATCGAGGTAAAGCTTTGGTGTATCAATCGAGTGAGAATAAAAGAAAATAACAATTGGGTTGGACTTTTGAATAGTAACAGGCTCAAAGATTGGGCTAGGAATAGTAGTATTGATCCGTTTGGTTGTTTATTAGTGTATATGATTTTCGTGGTCCGTATGTGAGCTCGTTCCATTGTAATGTATCACGTATCAATGTGTTTGAGTTATCGTAGTGTGATAACGTAATTAAATGAGATAACCTCTCATTAACATGTGTCAGAAAATAAATAATGCGCATTTTCTGATAAAGTAATAATTATTAAAATGGGAAAATTACCATTTGTTACACCTAGCTTGACTAAGACTCACTCTACATTTGTATTTCTTCATAATTAATTCCACAATTTCCCTTATCTTAATATTTGGATTCAGCATGATCTTTTTAGCATAATTCCTAGCAATCCAATTACTTGTAATCAGAGTCCCATACTCAAGAGTTTTAAAAACCGGACCGGACCGGCCGGTTCGACCGGTGTCCGGCTGGTCGGCCGGTTTAAAAAACCCCGGTTTTTTATATTCCCGTTCACTGTTCATAACCGGCCGGTTTTTCCGGTTTTGGCCGGTTTTTCCGGTTCAACCGGTTTTCATTTTTTTTTTTTTTTTTTTTTTTTTTTGGGTCCGGTTTGACTAGTCCGGTTCAACCGGTCGAACCGGCCTCCGGCTGACTGACCGGTTCGATGAAAAATCCGGTTTTTAAAACATTACTTG